>CM035417.1:31166376-31811376 GCA_020310875.1 Ceratopteris richardii
TACATATATACATATATACATATACATATACATACATACATGCATGCATGCATGCATATATACATACATACATACATACATACACTCAACACACACACACACACACAACATATATGCAAGAATGTGGCTCATGTGTTTCGATGGAAGCTTATCAAGGCAATGAAGGAGCAGCTACTTTATGTATATCATGTCTAGGTGGCTCTTGCGAACTTGCTATCCTTTCTTTGGTTCAATATTGAACTTCTTACAAAGTCTTTAGGAAGGTGTTATAGAGATTATCGATCTCTGCGCCAAAATAAAATAGAATTCGCATTATGTGGAATACTTAACATCCATTTCCCAAGACCTTGAATATTACTACTATTGGAAAATTTGTCACCTATTCCAAATGGGGTAATACGGTTGGAGCATGTTTTCATTGTGGCCATCTTGTTAAATATTTAAAGAATTTCCCCACACTCAAGTATAAGGGGGTTAAATTAATCCCTTCATATCTAGGAAGCAAAGGTCTAGATCGAGAGGAAAACACCCTAGGTAAACAAAGGCCTATCCGCCTAGAGTGGAAATAGGTGTCAAAACTCCCACTATCAATGATAAAAGTGTCCTTGCTATGTAGCATATCCCTATGTTCCTCTAACATGTGTTAAGAATATGCAAACGAAGAATGATGATGAAGCGGGAACAAGTAAAAGGCTTGCTGAAAATTAAGAACAACCTAAAAGAAATGTTGATGTTTGGAATGTCATTGGTGGTTACTCCATGAGATATATGCTCCATTGATAATCTTATGCTATGAAACATAGTCACTTTAATAGATTTTATTACTCATATGTATTTTCCTTGCATAGTGCATGGAAAGAAATTGTTGATACGATTGAGATGATGTATGATCATAAACCTTTACTAATCCCTTTTATTGATTTTGATTGGAATACAATAGCTCCAATTCTTCTTCCTAGAGATCTATTGTGAGTTACCAACTTGTGGTTGGCGTCCTCTTTGTTCAAATCTACATTGGACTCTTGCACAAGAGATTGCCTCTTTATCATGATCAACGTGTCTTAAATGGGATTACATAGTGACTTCCATGCAAGGCAACATTCAAGATTGTGGTAAATTTTACTCCAATGCTCTTAAAGGAGCTAGAAGAGATATAGAAGGCATTATCTCCCTACTCGGACAAAAGAAGATTCTAATTGTTCTCTTTCTAGGATAGAGGAGGCTCATTTGCAAGATGCTCACATATGTTTACAAGTGTTGGAAGAAATGGCCATTAAAGATGTTATCACTATAATGTGCTCTATGGAACTCAATGACTTGCAAGTTTCTTCAAAATGCTTCTTTATCATCCCAAAATAAAATGCATTAAGACTTGGGTCTCTTCCCTTCATGTTCATGACACGGTCCTTAGAGATAGGCATGATATTGTCATTACTTGTGCTAAATATTTTTGAGATTTATTTCGAGCTATGCCCCCTCATGATGATCAAAGTTAAAAGTGCTGTTAAGCCACATTTAATCTCGTTTCGGGTTCTTGGGATGGACAGGGGTCTGACAGTGCAGAGGCCCTTTATTTAGTTTTCCCAATTTATCATTCGAATGAACTATTAACTATCTTCCATTCAATGATTATCACTACGTAGTACAAATGAATCAACAACTACAAATTCGCACAGACTGTTAATGTTAAAATGTAGCATTACCGTGTTTAATGATTAACCACTGAGAACTTAAGAAAAAAAACACAATACTCAGACTTCGGTGAATCTGCATCACAACAGCTCTAGCACGGTCTCCCAGACAGACATTCTGGTGATCCTCTCCCCCGCGCTGAACACCGTGCTTGCGTTTTCATTAATCAATAGAAAGTTACATCTGTTCGCTATGCCTTTTTGGTGCATGCAAATATGAAGAATAAAATTACATATCCAATCCGGCCGGCCAACACTGGCACGCACGGTGGACTCGAACCCAAAAAGGAAAATACAATCAAGGCTCATCAATAATGCCTTGTATATACAGGGTTCCTGCTAGTTTAAAAGTGCGAGTGATCTTCTGCTTTAATGAGTCCAGCATAGTCTTCAAAATGTCCGGCTTGACCAGTTGTGCATCAGTTCAAACCGAACTAGCAGCAACTACCTGACTCATCAGCAATTCTGTCTGCATCTGCAAAAATGTTTCTTGAAGATAAAAATCATTGGCTAATGCAGCATCTCGTCTTAGCTTCATATCGGCGACCTCTGTATCAATGCGAGACAGTCTCTCTGCCTGAATTCCCAACTGCTTTTCTTGTCTTTCCAGCTCCTGAGCTTGATACTGGATAGTTTTATAATAAGCATCTCATTCTTTCATAATAGCTTCCAGCTCTTTCAATAGCTGAATCGTCCGGCCCGTCTGTGCATCCAAATCACGAATCTTCTGGAAAAGTTCGGCGGACACTGTCTTTAATTCTTCAGTGTTCTGCATGGCCAGGTCAGCCATTTCCTGTCCCTTTTGCTCTATGATACCAAGATCGGCGCATGTTTCTTCCAGCAGATTTCCTAACGCAACACGAGCATCTTCTTTATCGCGCACCATTTGTTCTAGTTGGACTATTTCCTCATCACGCACAGCTAGGAGAACGGTCTTCTCCTTCAACTAAGCAAGCGCGTTGTCTCGTTGGGCAATCAGATTATCTTGCTCTGCTAATCGTTCTTGGAGTTGCTGAAGCTGAATCTACAATGCGTGATTCTCTACTTTGACCGCAATGGCTTCTTCCTGGAGTGGGGGAATATCGGCTTCGAGCAAGTCAACTTGACCCTGCAATTCCTGCTGAATATGCTGAGTGGCTAGCTTCATTTGTAGAGGCAATTGCTTGGAGAATTGGATTAGAAGTTGGCCCATTGATGCAAGTTCCGTAAACATAACTTATGGGGGAGGAAGAGAAGGAGGGGGTTGTGATGATGAGGCAGAGAGTAGATGAGGGGAGGGTGGTGGAGAGTAGTGGGGAGAAGATAATTGAGGTGTTAATGTCGCCCGAAAAGCATTGGAGGGTTCACCGGGAAGAACAGCAACATTCTCAAAACTAGTAGTTGGTGGAGGAAGAGGGAGAAGAGTGGTGGGCACCAAAACTATTCCGGTCTCAATCAGATTACCTTCCATAGTAGCTGCAGTAGCAGCCCCAACAGTGCTAGTCACTTCCTTGATTGCATCTGCTTCGACAATGACTTCATCTGCTTGGACCATGACTGCATCTGCTTTGGCTATAGCGGTTGGTGATGAGGGGGATTGACAATCCGTACCCCCAGTAGCGGCTTCGATATCCTTTACGGCCTCCACATCCGGGTGATGAGATTCCTCCCACGATGAGACTTCAACGACATCTTCCATGACAGTATCTTGATCTGGCTGCTTGAGAGAAGAGGATGGGATGGATTCAAACAGTAAGGAGGTGGCAGTATCGTGGAATACCTCAACTTTGTGGCCTACAGTTGAACCCTGTAGCTGACTTTGGGAGGGACTAACGCATCTGCGTTTGCATTGAAAGAATTAAAGTAAATCTTCATCGTCATCATCTTCAATCATCTGAGTAGATTCTTCATGTCGCAGCATGGTGGTCGGAGGTGGTTGCGCGGCTTGGAGCACCCGAAAGAGGAAGGTTAGGATATGGGGTAAGCGTGTGCGAGGGATGTCATTCTTGGCGATTTGTTTTGTAACTGCGACGCATTCACGGTGAATGCGCCTAAAGAAAAATGACGTGAAATTCACAGGTTCGCGGGAAGCCGTATCTATCATGGAAGAAAAGGGTCGGGATATACCATAGGTGCAGTTTTGCAAATTTAGCATGGCGACAAGGAATTGTAGAGCAGTGCGCCCTAGTTTTGGGCAACAAAGGATGGCAAACTCATTAGATGAGTGCCGGGGAAACAGTTCCTTCATGGTGGCAATAGGAAGGAGCGGTCCATTCTCCAATCCTTCCTGAGGGAGTCAGAATTCCCTTAGCAAACGTATTGAGAGTGATCACTACACGAGGGTTTGAACATGTAATCGGCCAACACTGCTCTGTAGCAGGTGTGACGGTGATGGCAGCCATAAACTGCGCATGGAACGGATGACACTCCACTGAATGCCAAGGCAATTCAACGAAGGTCAGCAATCCCCGAGCACGCAAGTACTCACTCACATCTGGAGTGAGACCCGCACGGAAGGTTGCTATATTAGCGAGAGCTTCCATGGTGCACACAAGGATACATGTTAGCTCAAGAAATGGTTGTTTTTTTTCACTAATATGCTTTCGTTGTGTAGAATACATGCTTGATTGCAGGTACCTTGAGAAGAAAGTGGGTGTTATGACGAGAAAAAGCACTCGAGTGTAGTGCTAAAAAGGAGGAAGTTCTTTTGCTTTCTGCTACAAAGATTGTGTGTTCTATTTTCTTCACAGTTGTGTTCCATCTCCATCTGGGAGATGTGAAATATTAACATCTCTATTATCAAGGAGGAGTCGTTCGTTGGTAGATTCAGACATTGAAGCATTGGCCATAGCAACACATGGATTTGTTTGCAGACCTTGCTTTGCTTTGCAATGAAGCAGCTTGGGCAGCATTACGTAATAATGTGGAGAAATGTACTAGACAGACACATTTAACACATTTGAAAGAGAGAGCTCAAAGGCCAAATGGAGTAGAGAATGCAGCTCAATCACATATATCTTGTATGAATCAATTTGAAAAAAAAAAAACATTTTTTGCTAGGTTTTTGCCACGAAGAAGGGAGAGGGCGGGATTTTTTTCCATGGGGAGATAAGAGGGGGAGTGTTCGGGGGAATCTGGTGTCAGCTGAATAGAGAGGAAGGAGGAGGCCATCTCCATTGGTACAGAAGAAGACTTGCTTGAGGGCTTCAACCACGGCTCCCGCACGGAGGGGAGGAGCCAGCTACTTATCGCCTATCTGTGATAACATTTCATGATGGTATGGCTTCTAAGGGATGCTACAGACTTGCTGGAGGTACTGCTCTATTACTTACCGAATGATAAAGCCTTTGGCCCATTAGGTGCATGTATAGTGAAGGAGGCATCATGCAAACTGTCATGGTGAACTGATGATGGAGCATTATGCAAAAAAAAGGCGTTTGGTATGAATCGAACCCTTATTGTACTTTGGTTTGATCCCTTAACTGACGTGCGAGACTACAGACACAATTCTCATTGTATTAGTGTAACTTAAGGAACTTAGAGTGGAGCTTAAATCCCATTGCCTATTTCAAAAAGGGAAAATGTGTTCGTTCTTTGTACCAAGCTGAGCATTGAACTTGAAATTTGAGAGAACTGCTCAGAGGTTTTCTGGTAAAATGTAGCTCATGAATTGTGCTTAGGATGTAGTGAACAGGTCACTTCGACTTTGCTGGCATGAAGATAGAATTGGGAAGTTAAATCTTGGGGGTGTGCAGCCCATTAATTGAGTTTCTTGTTTTTAACCATAGTGATTTTATGAATTCATTTTGGCTGCTCAAATGGAGACCACTCATTTTACATATAACCATATTTATGGCACCCTATATACTATCTTTGTGACACGACTATGTCGATAGTGCTGCTCTTATCCCGTGCCCCCTTTCGAGGGAACATGACTAAGAGGGTTGAGCTTGTAGTAGAAACAACCTCCAACCCCCTTTTCTGGAACCTATGATATGAATTTCCATGTCCGCGCATTCTAAGGGAAGCTGTGTTCCCTTCAAATTTATAACAATTGACTGTTTGGTTATGCATGTATGTGTGCACGAGTGTGTAGGCATAAGCATATTGTGTGGGATAATGGAAGGTTGACTATTTTGATGCATGTTCGACTTCATTCATCAGTCATGTACATGCCAACCTTCCATCCATTTTTTGAAAAAAAAAAAAACCATTTGAGTACTATTGAATGTGTTATGCATCGTTCCTACGGATACCATACTCCATCAAACAACAGTAGCTAGATTCCTTCGCATACCCGGGAAAGAGGCAACATGTGTTCACATCATGTTCATTGGAAAACGTCATAACAAGGGGATGTATATGTTAATAATGTTGATAACTCTTCATATGGAGAGGTCATATGAATGGACTGTTTGATTAATGCAAGGAGCCCACAAGAGTTTTTTTTTTTTTTTGTGAAAAAGAAGGGGCAGTAGTAATTGCTATGCGTGTGCTAAAATTTTCAAATTCATTCATCAAGCGAATGTCTGCACATCTGTGGATGATACACGGACGTTATTGACACTATTAACTGGAAGATATATATCAAGCACATGTGCTCATGCTACCACGCGGGTCCCTAGCTTCTTACGTTGGGCTTCAACCTGGGTATCATGCATGATCAAGTACAAGGAGAGTAAAATAGATGTCTCCACTGGAGTCTAGCACTCCGGTTCCATGTCCATTGCATAGGCTCTAGTTTTTCCAAAGGTAGAAGTTGGGTCTCTTTTGAGGCGATTACTGCAATTATGATTAGAAGGTGCATCATATGTACGAGGGAAGTTAAAAGCTTTGTTGGGGGTTATCACCATATTAAAAAAAATTAAATTAAAAAAAAAATCTAAACATGTGAGTGGATCTGAACTTTGGAAAGCAAGAATGCGAGGGTGGATAGAGGTGTGCAAGTGTATGTGTGTGAGGTTGTGAGCGTGCTAGTAAAAGAGAGCTTGAGGAAAGAGGGGAAGTGAGTGTGCGTGGTTGTATTTGAATACATGTGTGTGAGCGGGTGAAAGCATGAGTGTATGCATGAGTATATGCATGTGAAAAGTGAGAGTGAAGGGGAAAGAGAGAAAAGGTGCGAGAAGGTACGCGAAAGTGAGTGGGTGAATAAGAGAAAAAAGGATGAGAGAAAAGAGGGTTAAAGGAGGTTTGTGAAAGAGAGAGTGAGTAAGAAGGGAAAAAGGTGTGTGCGTACAAGTGTGTGCATGATAAGGAGTGGAAGAGGGAGAAAATAGAAGTATGTGTGCACGGTAAATCTAAGCATACGTGAGTGAGTGTGTAGAAGTATATGCGTGTGAGAAGGTGCGCAAGAGAAAGGGGCTAGCAATTGAGGGAGAGCAAGAGACAGGAAGTGTGAGAAGAAGAGAATGTCCTTTATGCCTTATTGAGGAGTTAACCGAAGGCAGATAGGTCGATTTCAAGTCATTTGGGCAAACCAACATCCTCAATGAGCATCTTTTCCCTTGGACTAAGAGAGCCATCATTTTGGTGCGTTTGCCGGGAACATATGAGCTAGTGCATACACATAGGAAGAATCCATTGCGAGATAATTATGGGCTCCAGGTGATCCAATTGGACCGATTTCGAGGGGTTTTGAACAACATAATGTCTCGTATAATCACTTTTTCCTTGGACTCAGAGGCCATCATTTTGGTGCGTCTGCCGGGAATAGCTTGGCACGTCTCTATAAGAGAGTGCCATAGGTTCGCCTAGCGCCACATGTTGGCCGAGCTTGCGGACTCCAGATCTAGTACATGAGCGAGGGGAGCTCATCCTCAGGAGCAACACAAACGCAAAGAGAGGAACGCGCTCAGAGAAGAGCCCTGGAAAGAGAAAGGAGAAGGTGGGAACCGCCAGGTGAGTGGACCTCGATTGGCTCGAAGAAATCAGCCAAAAACGTGTACTCCCGTAGGAGAGTCGCGAATCAAGTGCGGAAGTTTGAAGGAGGGATCCTGAGGCCGCGTGCACTAAATTTCTGGGATCGAAGTGATATTGACATCACACCTCTGTTCGGAATGGCTCAGCGGATTTCGGTTCACTTGGGGGACTTCACCAAGTTTTCAGGTACTTGGGACGAAGATCCGGATAGTTTTATCCAGCTATTTGAGGTTACCTGTGAGGCCAATGATGTAGTTGACCAGGATCAAAGGTTGAGAATTTTTCCGGCTATTCTCCGTGATGAGGCAGCCAATTGGTATGGGAATTTGACACCACAAGAGCGTGGAACGTATCAGATGCTCAAGGAAGCCTTCTTGGCAAAGTTTCGACGACAAGGCTTCCAAGATAGATTGGCCCAACAAATGGATTATTTGCGACAGGGAGTCAATGAGAGCATCGATAACTACATTCAGAGAATGGAAACCTTGGTATGAAAGATGGGCGCAAATGCCCCGAACGATGAGACATTGAAACGAAGGTTCATTTCGGGATTGAGAGATCCTACGGCACAGCAGCATATCAGCCTGACAAGACCTGCAACTTTAATGGATGCTAAGGAACAAGCAAGGCTTTGGGAGGAAGTACAATTATGCCAACAAAGGAAGATGGAGCTCTTATACGAGCCAATGGGAGGCCAAGGTAACATACCAATGAAAGATCCGGGCCAAGGAAGTCCCGCATTGACGACTCCAGCTTTTGTAGCTGCCACTAGCATGCCAGGCGAGGTAAAGCCTGCGCTAACTGAAGAACGAATATTGGAGTTGGTCACGCAAGCTATAAAAGCTGCCACAATGACCCAGGAAACATACACAGTAAAACCAGAGGTGACTACAAACCCCAATCAAGTGTTTCGATCAAACACATGGTGTGGAAAGTGCCATGGTTACGGCCATTTGGCTTCAGAATGCCCTACAGTCTCGAGAGTATTCACAGATAGATCACCCCCTAGAATGCGTTGTACTTTTTGTGGAAGAACAAATCACACGGAGGACCGATGTTACAATAAGAGAGCCTATGAAGAGAGGACCATGAAATCGGGAGATACAAGAGAGAGACCTTACACGGGATTGCCCGCTCAGAGTGTCCCACCTACATCTCGTTGGGAAAACATACCTACTTATGGATATGGTGCTCAGGGTCAAGGAGGAGACTATCCAAGAGGAGCCGCACGTGATCAAAGAAGAGACGGTCCAATCCAGTGTTGGAGGTGCCATGGCTTTGGCCATACTCAATCTAGATGTCCAAACGAAAAGAAATCAATTGATTATACCCCACTATGTAGGTACTGTAGTGGAGAGGGCCACTTTGATGAAGATTGTCCAAAACGAAGAGCCGTCGCCGGCAAGGAAAAAGGACTAGTAGGGTCCTCGAATTATGTTGATACTCAGATGCATTCCACATCGAGAGCTCAAGAGCACGTTCCCACAATTGGAGTAGTGTTCAAGACACCGAACCCTCAAGAAGGCTCTAGCTCGTCAATGCACTTTGTGGATGCTTACAAGGCCAAGAAACCACATAAAGATCCAACTGTGGGAGTAGTCACAAGGACTCAAGAGTATTCGAAGAAGAATCCAGGAGGCAAAGGTGAAGAAGGGAGTCAAGAGAAGATCGTTGAGCGTGAAGAGGTAGAAAACCAAATTGGAGGATTTGCTGAGCAGCAAGAGCTTGAGGATGGGGAAGAGATTGAGATTCTTCCACCAGTGACCAAGGATTTTGTGTCGGGCATAGCGCCATTCCCCGAAAGATTAAGGACTCCGAGATGTAGGAAAGAAGGACAAAGTTTAGGGGAAGTGGATATCGTAAAACTGTTGGCTGACACAGAAGTCACGCTGGACATTAGCACATTGATGAAGTGTTCACCTGCTTATAGGAAACAATTCTACAATGAATATATTAAGAAACCGAGAAAAGCTTGAGATAAAAAGAGACAAGATAAAGATGCCCAAGGGATCATTCAAAGTATTACGATGCAAATTGATTCGAATGCTCCAGCTGTGACGGTCGAGATTAAAGGGTATGCAGTCCCTGGTGCTCAGTTAGATAGTGGAGCCGCAGTCAACCTTATGACCGAGTTCATGATGAAAGCTTTGGGCCTCAACCACATGGAAGAAACTCCGATGTCCTTGAGAATGGAAGATCAAACACAAGTGAAGCCTGCAGGCCTTCTTAAGAATGTAAGCACAGTTGTGGGCAGTCTAGAGTTTAAAGTTGATTATCTGATAGTAAGACGGAGGACCTCAGAGGCTACTTTCTCGATCCTACTTGGACGGCCATGGCTGGTGCAAGCCGAATGTGTGCATGACTGGCGCATAGGTTTTATTTCAATAGGGCCAAAGTCTGATCGGATTCAATTACAAGTATCCCCACCCTCGAGCAACAAGAAGAAAACAATAATAGTCGATGAGATGGAAAAGAAAGAAAAGGAGAAAGCAAGGCACGAGATTGCACGAGCTAGGTTTTCCTTGAACACGGACACCTACAAGAATCTGCTTCAAGACGGGTTCAACTTGCAGCTCTTTAAGAATCAAGACACGAAGATGGGAGAATATCAAAATCCATTGCTCTATAACGAAGATTCCGATCACGAATTGCTGGGATGGTTGACACATACAAGAGAATTTGAGTGCTACATGTTGAGTATAGACACAAGTAAAAACAAAGCTACTCAATCCCTGGAGAAGGGAACTTCAAAAGAAGAGCTAGAACTGGAGTTAGCTCCGACAATGGAAGTGCAACAGTTGAGAGAAAGAGTTAGAATGCTAGAAGCAGAGATTCTAAAGAGAAGTCGATATCGGAAAAGGAAGCGAAGAGTAAGACTAAAGCGTCGGAAGCCATTGCAAAAGCTGAATTAAAGAAATTAGGTTCAATCGAAACAGAACAAAACAATGATTTACTGGCCAACCATGCACGCGTGATCGGGGAACACTTTCCAATCACAGTGTCATCAAGGAATAAAGAATATTCGCGAGAAACTCAGGTGGAAAAATGGGAAGTTTTTCCAGAAAAGTTCTTGAGCGTGGGGTCAGAGCTACTAGATGGAGTACAAGATTGCATTAAATTGGCACTCAAAAATTTCAGCAAGGCCTTTCCATGGTCATACAGTGATCTGAGAGGAATTGATCCCCGAATCTGCCAACATTATATAGACTTGGAAGAAGGTACCCGACCAATATGTCAACAACTTAGGCGGACAAATCCAGTCTACTCGGAATTGATCAAGTTGGAATTGACCAAATTATTGGAAGCAGGATTCATATATCCCATCGCATCCAGCGAATGGGTATCACCAATTGTAGTTGTTCCTAAGAAAAATAAGAAAATCCGTATTTGCATAGACTATCAAAAGTTGAACGAGCGCACAAAAAAAGACCACTTCCCCTTGCCGTTTACTGATCAAATCTTGGACAGAGTGGCTGGCCATAAATTGTACTCATTTTTGGATGGTTTCAGTGGGTACAACCAGATCCAAATCCATGAAGAGGATCAATCAAAAACTACTTTCACCACAGAATGGGGTACCTATGCATATCGTGTGATGCCATTTGGATTATGCAATGCACCGGCCACATTCCAGAGAGCAATGATAGCTGCATATCAAGACTATTTGCAGGATTGGATGGAGATATTCCTCGATGATTTTGCAATCAGAGGCAATGATGAAAACATGATGGAGAGGATCGAAGCTATTTTAAAAAGAAGCATTGAAAAGGGCATTGCATTAAATCCTGAAAAGTGTAGATTTGGAGTACAAAGAGGATTGCTTTTGGGACATGTTATTTCCGAAAAAGGGATCGCGGTTGACGAGGATAAAGTAGAAAAGATTGGAGAACTTCCACCTCCTCAAAACTTGCGGCAACTCAGAGGATTCTTGGGGCATGCTAATTATTATCGATGATTTATATTAAATTTTGCATCAATAGCGGCACCACTGACGAATCTTTTGAGGAAGGACCAATAATACCAATGGACTGAAGAGTGTCAAGTCGCATTCGACTCGATCAAAGAGAGATTGATAAATGCACCGATTTTGGTAGCACCCGATTGGACGAAAGAATTGCATGTGCATACCGACGCTTCTCATACTGCGGTTGGAGCAGTGCTCTGCCAAGCCGATGAAAAGAAGTTGGACCACCCTATTTATTACGCAAGTCGCAATTTGAATAGCACTGAGAGGAACTACACGAGTACAGAGAAGGAATGCCTATCGATGATCTTTGCGGTAAACAAGTATCGGCATTACTTGATGGGAAAACATTTCACGTTTTATGTGGATCATGAAGCCCTAAAATACATCATTAATAAACCCGAGCTATGAGGGCGATTGATGAGGTGGATGCTACTCCTACAAGAATTTCAGTTCACAGTGGTAACCAAACCAAGCAAAGCGCATATATTGGCTGACCATTTATCTTGAATTGTTAATGAGGAGCCAATCTCTGGTGTGCCCGACGATGCTCCTGATGGGCATCTATTTCAGGTTGATGCTAAGGTACCTTGGTATGCAGACTTGGTGAACTTCTTATGCACCACTAAATATCCGCCGGGAGCAAGCAAGAGAGAGAAGCAAAAACTGTTAGCATTGGCAAAGCACCATAGCATCATTGGGGGGCAGCTCTATTGATATTTTCTACATGAAAGGTTTATCGGAGGTGTCTCGAGGAAGAAGAAGCAACCCTAGTGTTGAGAGCATTACATGATGAACCCTGCGGTGGGCATTTTGCTGGTGAACTAACGGCAAGAAAGATTTTATTGGCTGGGTATTGGTGGCCAACGCTGTTCAAAGACTCTCACACATACTGTAAGAAATGCGACAAATGCCAAAGAATGGGCAAACCAACGTTAGCACATGCTGCTCCTCTTACGCCAGTGCTGGCTCTTAAGCCCTTTGAGAAATGGGGAATTGATTTTGTGGGGCCTATTGATCCTCCCTCAAGACGTCGGTCTAATAGGTATATTTTGGTCTGCACAGACTATGTTACCAAGTGGGTAGAAGCCAAAGCTCTGAAGACTGATCGAGCTGTTGATGTAGCTAAATTTTTGTACGAACAAATTATCACTCGATTCGGATGCCCGTTGGAAATAGTAAGTGATAGAGGAACGCACTTTGTCAACGAACTGATCGAAGAATTAATGGAATTACATAAAATCAAACATAGGAAAAGCACTCCATATTACCCGAGAGCGAATGGACAAGTGGAGGTCACCAACAAAGTTCTTGAACAGATTCTAACAAAGACAGTAGCTGTGCATAGGAGAGACTGGGATGAGAGGCTTTTGGAAGCCTTGTGGGCATATCGAACATCCTACCGAGTGACGACTAAGAGCACTCCGTTCTCCCTAGTATATGGCGAGGAAGCCATCTTCCCCATCGAAAAAGAAGTTCCGACATTAAGAGTGGCCATTGAGGCCAGGATGGGAGAGGAAGAGTCATTGAAGGAAAGGTACATACAACTGGTCAAGCTGGAAGAAAAGAGACTCATTGCACAGCAAAGTCTGGAAGCTATTCAGAGAAGACGTAAAGAGAGGCATGACAAGAATCTCAGAACCTATGTGATTCAAGAAGGGGATTTGGTGCTAGTTTATGATAGTAAATATTATAAATTCCCGGGGAAGTTACAGACAAGATGGGCAGGACCGTTTAAGATGGTGGAACTCAAATTCAATGGTTCCATGCAAATTCAAGATTTAGGAGAAGAATGTGCTCCCGTGAAGGTTAACGCGCTTCGAGTTAAACCATATTTCAAGTGACATTAGGACGGGAGAAGCCAGACGAGATCCAAGCAGAAGGACGTAGTAGATTCCTTGTACATAGATGTATAGTTATATATATATATATATGCGCATATGTAAGCTATGATTTGTGTGTCATAAATTTTCTTCCTTGCTAGCTCAAGAATTTTGGACTTCTAATTATTTTTTGTGTTGCGCAGAGACTGTTAGGAGCGAAGTAACAAAATGGCAGATCAAATAACTCAACTCTATTTGTACGAGCTAAGGATATATTTCTCGGACCAAACATTCGCCCGCATGGACATAGATGTCGACGACTTTGAGACGGAATACGATGTTGAGGAAGCGCATTGGCTGGTATGCTTTATAAACCAAGGTTTGGATGTTGCGTTTTATATTGAGTGTTTTGAGGAATACCTGACCCGACATGTAGGATGGGCGGGAGATCGATATTACTATTTCGACCCTTCGAGGGAAATGCCTAACGAAGAGAACGATATCACTTGGGCTTGGACAGATGTGTTAACAATAGGAAGTGATGACGGAGCTCCTGAAGTTGAGCCTGACTCGCCCTAGGGAAGTCGTTGCGATGCGAGTATGAGGTGAGGCTACATGAGACATCCAGGGGACCCACATCCTAGATTGTCTAAGGATAGGTACAGGAGGGACTAAGGCATAGCTGGTTGTAGTTACCTAGTGAAAAGTCAAATCGATGAATACATATGTAGTGTCTGTAATTGAGAGAATGGAGTGAAGAGGTGGTTGATCTGTCAAAGGCTGGAGTGTATATGTTTGCATGCATGTGTGGGAAAAGTGGGGAAAAATCCCTTTCTTCCTCTCCCTAATTCTCAAGACCTAGGTAAATTAATTAACTATGAAAAAAAAAAAGAAAGGAAAAAAAGAATTTGTGTTGCTCTGATCGTACCCATGCGCTATGGTGGGCTAGTAGGTGGGTGGATTTATCCTAGCCGGGTGGTTAGGACCACGAGCCGCAGCCAGTTTCGCCATAGGCTTGGGATGTATATGTTTATGTCTTAGCTACGCGCCATAACGGGTTGGTAGGTAGGTGGAGCCATCGTGGCTGGGTAGTCACGACCACGAGCCGTATCCAGCCTCGTTATGGGCTAGCTGATATATGTTATGTGTTATCATTGTGTGTTCGTGTGTTGAGCACTGCATTGCATTGGTAGATGGGTGGAATCAACCTGATCGGGTGGTCAGGTCCACGAATCGCATCTAGTGACAACGTAGGCCAACGTGTGAAAATAAATAAGATGTACATATGAAATTATTCCCCACTCCTGAGGGGGAGAGAGAGAGAGGAGAGGGCGATGATCGCCTGGAAGGGAACGTTATTTGCTTGTGTGATTGGTATGTGGTGGCTTGCGACAGATCAGCTCACTCTGAATCAACATTCTCAAAGGCACGGGTACTGCATGTGTACTTATAGATGAGACCTTTAGCGAGGTAATGCAACGGGTTTGCTTTACAACTTGGGTGCTCTATCCGAGGGTTTTCCAGTGTGTTGGACACTCCAGGGTTTTTTATATCGGTCTCGACTTGTACTCGAATCTTGATGACTTTTGTAGGACGACGATGGGGATTCTTAAGGAGTGTCTGGTCATAGAAGTATGTGTAAATAGCGAATAGTAGGTCAATAATGGGGTATGCATTTTGGGGTATGTTGCATCTCCTGTTGAATTCACTTCAGTTGTTGTTATTTATTTCGGTATTTCTGTTTCTGTTTTCTTTCGCAATGACAGTTGCATGTGTAAAACATGAAAAGGGATGCATGTTTTATTTTGGTTGAGACCATTTTCATAATGGAATGCATGAGCAATTTGATGCATGTTGGAAATGGAATTGCATATATGTGCATGTTCTTGGATCATCTGGAAGTGACTGATTTGTATGTATTCATGAGTGATTTTTTTTTTTAGCACTAATAGCTTCAATGAGTGCAGGTTCAGTGGAAGTGACAACTCGATGAAAAGGTATGCGAACCTATTGTAAATTGACATGTTCATAGTTGTTTGGGTTCTATTGCACCAAGAATGGCTTGTCGAGGACGACTTCGCAAATAAGAAGAGGGGAGTATGTTAGCTCAAGAAATGGTTGTTTTTTTTCACTAATATGCTTTCGTTGTGTAGAATACATGCTTGATTGCAGGTACCTTGAGAAGAAAGTGGGTGTTATGACGAGAAAAAGCACTAGAGTGTAGTGCTAAAAAGGAGGAAGTTCTTTTGCTTTCTGCTACAAAGATTGTGTGTTCTATTTTCTTCACAGTTGTGTTCCATCTCCATCTGGCAGATGTGAAATATTAACATCTCTATTATCAAGGAGGAGTCGTTCGTTGGTAGATTCAGACATTGAAGCATTGGCCATAGCAACACATGGATTTGTGGGTGCAGACCTTGCTTTGCTTTGCAATGAAGCAGCTTGGGCAGCATTAGGTAATAATGTGGAGAAATGTACTAGATAGACACATTTAACACGTTTGAAAGAGAGAGCTCAAAGGCCAAATGGAGTAGAGAATGCAGCTCAATCACATATATCTTGTATGAATCAATTTGAAAAAAAAAAAACGTTTTTTGCTAGGTTTTTGCCACGAAGAAGGGAGAGGGCGGGATTTTTTTCCATGGGGAGATAAGAGGGGGAGTGTTCGCGGGAATGTGCCGTCAGCTGAATAGAGAGGAAGGAGGAGGCCATCTCCATTGGTACGGAAGAAGAATTGCTTGAGGGCTTCAACCACGGCTCCCGCACGGAGGGGAGGAGCCAGCTACTTATCACCTATCTGTGATAACATTTCATGATGGTATGGCTTCTAAGGGATGCTACAGACTTGCTGGAGGTACTGCTCTATTACTTACCGAATGATAAAGCCTTTGGCCCATGAGGTGCATGTATAGTGAAGGAGGCATCATGCAATCTGTCATGGTGAACTGATGATGGAGCATTATGCAAAAAAAAGGCGTTTGGTATGAATCGAACCCTTACTGTACTTTGGTTTGATCCCTTAACTGACATGCGAGACTACAGACACAATTCTCATTGTATTAGTGTAACTTAAGGAACTTAGAGTGGAGCTTAAATCCCATTGCCTGTTTCAAAAAGGGAAAATGTGTTCGTTCTTTGTACCAAGCTGAGCACTGAACTTGAAATTCGAAAGAACTGCTCAGAGGTTTTCTGGTAAAATGCAGCTCATGAATTGTGCTTAGGATGTAGTGAACAGGTCACTTCGACTTTGCTGGCATGAAGATAGAATTGGGAAGTTAAATCTTGGGGGTGTGCAGCCCATTAATTGAGTTTCTTGTTTTTAACCATAGTGATTTTATGAATTCATTTTGGCTGCTCAAATGGAGACCACTCATTTTACATATAACCATATTTATGGCACCCTATATACTATCTTTGTGACACGACTATGTCGATAGTGCTGCTCTTATCCCGTGCCCCCTTTCGAGGGAACATGACTAAGAGGGTTGAGCTTGTAGCAGAAACAACCTCCAACCCCCTTTTCTGGAACCTATGATATGAATTTCCATGTCCGCGCATTCTAAGGGAAGCTGCGTTCCCTTCAAATTTATAACAATTGACTGTTTGGTTATGCATGTATGTGTGCACGAGTGTGTAGGCATAAGCATATTGTGTGGGATAATGGAAGGTTGACTATTTTGATGCATGTTCGACTTCATTCATCAGTCATGTACATGCCAACCTTCCATCCATTTTTTGAAAAAAAAAAAACCATTTGAGTACTATTGAATGTGTTATGCATGAGTCCTACGGATACCATACTCCATCAAACAACAGTAGCTAGATTCCTTCGCATACCCGGGAAAGAGGCAGCATGTGTTCACATCATGTTCATTGGAAAACGTCATAACAAGGGGATGTATATGTTAATAATGTTGATAACTCTTCATATGGAGAGGTCATATGAATGGACTGTTTGATTAATGCAAGGAGCCCACAAGAGTTTTTTTTTTTTTGTGAAAAAGAAGGGGCAGTAGTAACTGCTATGCGTGTGCTAAAATTTTCAAATTCATTCATCAAGCGAATGTCTGCACATCTGTGGATGATACACGGAGGTTATTGACACTATTAACTGGAAGATATATATCAAGCACAGGTGCTCATGCTACCACGCGGGTCCCTAGCTTCTGGGTATCATGCATGATCAAGTACAAGGAGAGTAAAATAGATGTCTCCACTGGAGTCTAGCACTCCGGCTCCATGTCCATTGCATAGGCTCTAGTTTTTCCAAAGGTAGAAGTTGGGTCTCTTTTGACGCGATTACTGCAATTATGATTAGAAGGTGCATCATATGTACGAGGGAAGTTAAAAGCTTTGTTGGGGGTTATCACCATATTAAAAAAAATTAAAAAAAAAAAAAAAATTTAAACATGTGAGTGGATCTGAACTTTGGAAAGCAAGAATGCAGGGGTGGATAGAGGTGTGCAAGTGTATGTGTGTGAGGTTGTGAGCGTGCTAGTAAAAGAGAGCTTGAGGAAAGAGGGGAAGTGAGTGTGCGTGGTTGTATTTGAATACATGTGTGTGAGCGGGTGAAAGCATGAGTGTATGCATGAGTATATGCATGTGAAAAGTGAGAGTGAAGGGGAAAGAGAGAAAAGGTGCGAGAAGGTACGCGAAAGTGAGTGGGTGAATAAGAGAAAAAAGGATGAGAGAAAAGAGGGTTAAAGGAGGTTTGTGAAAGAGAGAGTGAGTAAGAAGGGAAAAAGGTGTGTGCGTACACGTGTGTGCATGATAAGGAGAGGAAGAGGGAGAAAATAGAAGTATGTGTGCACGGTAAATCTAAGCATACGTGAGTGAGTGTGTAGAAGTATATGCGTGTGAGAAGGTGCGCAAGAGAAAGGGGCTAGCAATTGAGGGAGAGCAAGAGACAGGAAGTGTGAGAAGAAGAGAATGTCCTTTATGCCTTATTGAGGAGTTAACCGAAGGCAGATAGGTCGATTTCAAGTCATTTGGGCAAACCAACATCCTCAATGAGCATCTTTTCCCTTGGACTAAGAGAGCCATCATTTTGGTGCGTTTGCCGGGAACATATGAGCTAGTGCATACATATAGGAAGAATCCATTGCGAGATAATTATGGGCTCCAGGTGATCCAATTGGACCGATTCCGAGGGGTTTTGAACAACATAAAGTCTCGTATAATCACTTTTTCCTTGGACTCAGAGGCCATCATTTTGGTGCGTCTGCCAGGAATAGCTTGGCACGTCTCTATAAGAGAGTGCCATAGGTTCGCCTAGCGCCACATGTTGGCCGAGCTTGCGGACTCCAGATCTAGTACATGAGCGAGGGGAGCTCATCCTCAGGAGCAACACAAACGCAAAGAGAGGAACGCGCTCAGAGAAGAGCCCTGGAAAGAGAAAGGAGAAGGTGGGAACCGCCAGGTGAGTGGACCTCGATTGGCTCGAAGAAATCAGCCAAAAACGTGTACTCCCGATAGGAGAGTCGCGAATCAAGTGCGGAAGTTTGAAGGAGGGATCCTGAGGCCGCGTGCACTAAATTTCTGGGATCGAAGTGATATTGACATCACACCTCTGTTCGGAATGGCTCAGCGGATTTCGGTTCACTTGGGGGACTTCACCAAGTTTTCAGGTACTTGGGACGAAGATCCGGATAGTTTTATCCAGCTATTTGAGGTTACCTGTGAGGCCAATGATGTAGTTGACCAGGATCAAAGGTTGAGAATTTTTCCGGCTATTCTCCGTGATGAGGCAGCCAATTGGTATGGGAATTTGACACCAGAAGAGCGTGGAACGTATCAGATGCTCAAGGAAGCCTTCTTGGCAAAGTTTCGACGACAAGGCTTCCAAGATAGATTGGCCCAACAAATGGATTATTTGCGACAGGGAGTCAATGAGAGCATCGATAACTACATTCAGAGAATGGAAACCTTGGTAAGAAAGATGGGTGCAAATGCCCCGAACGATGAGACATTGAAACGAAGGTTCATTTCGGGATTGAGAGATCCTATGGCACAGCAGCATATCAGCCTGACAAGACCTGCAACTTTAATGGATGCTAAGGAACAAGCAAGGCTTTGGGAGGAAGTACAATTATGCCAACAAAGGAAGATGGAGCTCTTATATGAGCCAATGGGAGGCCAAGGTAACATACCAATGAAAGATCCGGGCCAAGGAAGTCCCGCATTGACGACTCCAGCTTTTGTAGCTGCCACTAGCACGCCAGGCGAGGTAAAGCCTGCGCTAACTGAAGAACGAATATTGGAGTTGGTCACGCAAGCTATAAAAGCTGCCACAATGACCCAGGAAACATACACAGTAAAACCAGAGGTAACTACAAACCCCAATCAAGTGTTTCGATCAAACACATGGTGTGGAAAGTGCCATGGTTACGACCATTTGGCTTCCGAATGCCCTACAGTCTCGAGAGTATTCACAGATAGATCACCCCCTAGAATGCGTTGTACTTTTTGTGGAAGAACAAATCACACGGAGGACGTAAGAGAGCCTATGAAGAGAGGACCATGAAATCGGGAGATACAAGAGAGAGACCTTACACGGGATTGCCCGCTCAGAGTGTCGCACCTACATCTCGTTGGGAAAACAGACCTACTTATGGATATGGTGCTCAGGGTCAAGGAGGAGACTATCCAAGAGGAGCCGCACGTGATCAAAGAAGAGACGGTCCAATCCAGTGTTGGAGGTGCCATGGCTTTGGCCATACTCAATCTAGATGTCCAAACGAAAAGAAATCAATTGATTATACCCCACTATGTAGGTACTGTAGTGGAGAGGGCCACTTTGATGAAGATTGTCCAAAACGAAGAGCCGCCGCCGGCAAGGAAAAAGGACCAGTAGGGTCCTCGAATTATGTTGATACTCAGATGCATTCCACATCGAGAGCTCAAGAGCACGTTCCCACGATTGGAGTAGTGTTCAAGACACCAAACCCTCAAGAAGGCTCTAGCTCGTCAATGCACTTTGTGGATGCTTACAAGGCCAAGAAACCACATAAAGATCCAACTGTGGCAGTAGTCACAAGGACTCAAGAGTATTCGAAGAAGAATCCAGGAGGCGAAGGTGAAGAAGGGAGTCAAGAGAAGATCGTTGAGCGTGAAGAGGTAGAAAACCAAATTGGAGGATTTGCTGAGCAGCAAGAGCTTGAGGATGGGGAAGAGATTGAGTTTCTTCCACCAGTGACCAAGGAGTTTGTGTCGGGCATAGCGCCATTCCCCGAAAGATTAAGGACTCCGAGATGTAGGAAAGAAGGACAAAGTTTAGGGGAAGTGGATATCGTAAAACTGTTGGCTGACACAGAAGTCACGCTGGACATTAGCACATTGCTGAAGTGTTCACCTGCTTATAGGAAACAATTCTACAATGAATATATTAAGAAACCGAGAAAAGCTCGAGATAAAAAGAGACAAGATAAAGATGCACAAGTGATCATTCAAAGTATTACGATGCAAATTGATTCGAATGCTCCAGCTGTGACGGTCGAGATTAAAGGGTATGCAGTCCCTGGTGCTCAGTTAGATAGTGGAGCCGCAGTCAACCTTATGACCGAGTTCATGATGAAAGCTTTGGGCCTCAACCACATGGAAGAAACTCCGATGTCCTTGAGAATGGCAGATCAAACACAAGTGAAGCCTGCAAGCCTTCTGAAGAATGTAAGCACAGTTGTGGGCGGTCTAGAGTTTAAAGTTGATTATCTGATAGTAAGACGGAGGACCTCAGAGGCTACTTTCTCGATCCTACTTGGACGGCCATGGCTGGTGCAAGCCGAATGTGTGCATGACTGGCGCACAGGTTTTATTTCAATAGGGCCAAAGTCTGATCGGATTCAATTACAAGTATCCCCACCCTCGAGCAACAAGAAGAAAACAATAATAGTCGATGAGATCGAAAAGAAAGAAAAGGAGAAAGCAAGGCACGAGATTGCACGAGCTAGGTTTTCCTTGAACACGGACACCTACAAGAATCTGCTTCAAGACGGGTTCAACTTGTAGCTCTTTAAGAATCAAGACACGAAGATGGGAGAATATCAAAATCCATTGCTCTATAACGACGATTCCGATCACGAATTGCTGGGATGGTTGACACATACAAGAGAATTTGAGTGCTACATGTTGAGTATAGACGCAAGTAAAAACAAAGCTACTCAATCCCTGGAGAAGGGAACTTCAAAAGAAGAGCTGGAACTGGAGTTAGCTCCCGACAATGGAAGTGCAACAGTTGAGAGAAAGAGTTAGAATAGGAGAGAAAGAGTTGGGCTCTCTCTTTCAAACGTGTTAAATGTGTCTGTCTAGTACATTTCTCCACATTATTACGTAATGCTACCCAAGCTGCTTCATTGCAAAGCAAAGCAAGGTCTGCACCCACAAATCCATGTGTTGCTATGGCCAATGCTTCAATGTCTGAATCTACCAACGAACGACTCCTCCTTGATAATAGAGATGTTAATATTTCACATCTCCCAGATGGAGATGGAACACAACTGAGAAGAAAATAGAACACACAATCTTTGTAGCAGAAAGCAAAAGAACTTCCTCCTTTTTAGCACTACACTCTAGTGCTTTTTCTCGTCATAACACCCACTTTCTTCTCAAGGTACCTGTAATCAAGCATGTATTCTACACAACGAAAGCATATTAGTGAAAAAAAACAACCATTTCTTGAGCTAACAATACACAAAAACACAGAGTACACAGAGATTGCAAACACACAATCGCAATAGCAATTAAGAGTGGAAAGAACAAGATTAAATAGGAATACTGAAAAAATCAGGCGACAAAAACCTACTCATAACGCACTATTGGAGAGATATCCTTCACAAGTGCGGCATGCATGCATGAACAGAAACAATGACACAGAGGCGGCTATTAATCATGATTAGATCACCAAAACGGAAGGATTACGGTCAGATAGTCAACTGAAACACGGGGTAAAAAAGAAAATCAAGTGACAAGCGAAAAAGAGGAAAATACTGAGTACTCCTCATGAGTTCATAGATGGCGGGTGATAGGGGCAAAGCTTGGAGCCATTAATCGCTTTTGGAAGAAGGACACCAGTTAAAGTTGCCAACCGAAAAGTTGCAGGTCCCACTTGTTCAGCAATCCGGTATGGGCCGAACCACTGTAGCTTAAATTTTTCGGCAGATCTATTGGCTTTAGCATTATAAAATAAAATGAGTTGGCCAACCGTAAATACAGGGGTTTTTAGAAAGCGATCATGAGTATGGGCTTGACGTAGCTGAACTTCTTGAAGAATCATGAAGCTTTCCAAGCATTGTTCATCCAATGATCTGAGAACATCCAACCAAAATGGAAAAGATTCTTCCGGCAGCAATTTCTGAGATAAGGCTACTCGCAGGCTTGGCACCACTACTTCCATTGGCGCAATAGCTTCCAATCCATAAGCAAGTTTAAACGCACTTGTTCCGGTAGTACTTTATACGTGGTCCGGTATGCCCACAACACTGCAGGTAAGAGCTGGTCCCATCGTTCGGGACACTCCAAGATCAATTTTTGGAGAATATTCAGCAGAGTCTTATTGGTACTCTCAGCCAGACCATTCGCATGTGGATAGTACGGTGAGCTGAATTTATGTATAATCTGGAAAGTCTGAGTCAACACTCACATTAATGTATTTGCAAAGTGTGTTCCTTGGTCTGTCATTATCTCCAGAGGTAATCCATATCGAGGGAAGACATCTTTCATCAAACATTTGGCCACCGAAACAGCTATGGGAGAATGTAGAGCCCAAGCTTCCACCCACTGAGTGGCATAGTCTGTACATGTTAAAATATATCGGTTGTTGGTGAGGGTAGCTGGGGGTGTAATTGGGCCAATGAAATCTAAACCCCACTTCTGAAAGGGCTCAAGGGGCAGTACAGGTTGGAGAGGAAAGAAATGTTGCTGCAAGGGCTGTCCAGACCGTTGACAAACATCACACTACTGCACAAATTTAACCACATCTCTGTACATTGTAGGCCACCATAACCCACTTTGCAGGATTTTACGATGAGTGAGATCAGCTGTGAAGTGTCCTCCAGTGGGTGATGAGTGAGCTATGGCAATCACTGATGCCGATTCATGTGGAGGGATACGTTTGAGCAGGACACCAGTATGATCTATGTAATACAGTTGACCCATAATCAACCAAAATCGTCGACTGTAGATTGCAATTTTCTGGCGCAGAGTAGCAGGAGTATTAGGAGGGAGATAACCATCAGTAAGGAAAGTCATTAATGTCTCATAGTATATAGGTGCAGCAAGAAGTTTTGCAGATTCTTCGGGAGCTGCATCGGTTACATAAAGGTGTTGTGTCATCGACACCTTCCGGAGTCTCACTAAAATCTAGTCGGAATAAAAAATCCGCCAAGACATGTGCCGTACCTGGGTGGTTGTTGAAGCTCAAAGTCAAGGACAAAGCATGGAAGCACATCAAAAGGTGGACACACAAGGAAAGGGAGCAAGTAGGGAGCTCCAAGAAGTGTATGTCAAATTTTCAGAAGAATCCCCTACAAAAATAGTGATTTTCATCACTAAAAACCATTGTAAATACCATTATCTATTTTTTGTAACTCCATTTTGTTCAAGCCGAGGAGTCCTCGAGCTTGAGGAGTATTAGAAGTACCATCGTACCAATTTTCATAATTTTTAGACTTCGTTTGAGCCCTCAAATAAGCCCTGGAACCTAATTTTTAGCTAGGCCGGACACTAGGTCTGGATAGGACCAAAACTAGTCAAAAAACTATTAAAAGAGCTAGAGAGCTCATTTTTGAGGTTGGCTTGTTAGAGAATAGAACTTTTTCAAGAGAACTCTTTTGCAATCTAAGCTTTCCATTGTTCCTCTCTTTGATCTTACTTTGTGCGCGTGTGTGTGTATGTGTGTGCATGTTTGTGTGCTTTCACTCACGCACTTGTGCCTTCACTTGCTCGTGGTCTTCATACCGGTCCTCACGTCTCCACGGATTGACAAGTAAAGGAGGTGGTGCTTACACTTGAGCTACACCAAATTTTGGCGCCGTTGCCGGGGAGAGAGCTTCGAGGACGAGCGTTGTGATGGTAAGATCGTAGATTTGCGACGTTGGAAGGTAAAAAAAACTCTCATTTCAGTTCATTTTCTATTTTTTCCTCTTCATCTTCTTCATCATCATCATCTCCACCTTCTTCCATCTTCTTCTTCATAGAAAATTCTTGTTTTTTAGTGCATTTTCACCATCTTCATACCATTTTTCATGCATTATTGTGTGGGAAGGAGTTAGGAGAAGCAAGGGAGAGCAAGCGTTGTGTTTTTTTTCATGATTTTCTGCTCATATGGAGCTCGCCATAGCCGGCGCTCAGAAATTTGAATTTCCCGCCAAAAAACACGATTCTGTGATGAAAATCGCGATTCTGTGAAAATTCAAATTTTTTTGAAAAATCACGATTTTCTGTTTTCCCGCCTAAAAGTTGGCCGAAAAAATCACCATTCTGTGATTGTGCTCAAAATCGCGATTCTCACAAATCACGATTTTCAGCAAAAAACACGATTTTGTGAATCACGATTCTCTGAGTCAAAATCGCGATTTTCAAAAACATGATTCTGTGCTCAAAATCGCGATTTTCATGTCAAAAAACACGATTCTCTAAAACACGATTCTGTGCTCAAAATCGTGATTTTCATAAACACGATTTTGTGCTCAACATCGCAATTTTCATGTCAAAAAACACGATTTTCAGAAAATACGATTTTCAGCGGGCTCAAAATCACGATTCTCACAAATCACGATTTTGAGCAAAAAACACATTTTTGTGAATCACGATTCTCTGAGTCAAAATCGCGATTTTCTAAAACACGATTCTGTGCTCAAAATCGCGATTTTCATGTCAAAAAACACGATTCTCTAAAACACGATTCTGTGCTCAAAATCATGATTTTCATAAATACGATTTTGTGCTCAACATCGCGATTTTCATGTCAAAAAACACGATTTTCAGAATATACGATTTTCAGCGGGCTCAAAATCGCGATTCTCACAAATCACGATTTTCAGCAAAAAACACGATTTTGTGAATCACGATTCTCTGAGTCAAAATTGCGATTTTCAAAAACACGATTCTGTGCTCAAAATCGCGATTTTCATGTCAAAAAACACGATTCTCTAAAACACGATTTGTTGGAGTTTATTGACCTCCAAAGTATAGCAGGAAGTAGGTGGAACCCCCTAGGAACAAGTTGACCTTCTCACAAACTTCATCATAGAAAACCAGTCATGCTTGCAGAGCTTACTACTCTCTACTCACTCAAAAGTTTTTAAAACTGTTTTAACCACATATACTAGAGACCAAGAGCTTTCCAATGAGCCAAAGAACACTCAATTTGGATAAATACTCAATGAGCTATGACCTCTGCAATATGCAGCTTTAATGGAGACCTTGAAACAGAGATGAACCTGAGGACATACATCACTTGCAGAGACTACTGCTCTTAACTCACAACTCCAATGAATCTGAAAATTTCCAGAATACAAATAGACTTGGAGAGCTTTCTAGCAAGCTAAAGAACACATGATTTGGATACATACACAAGGAGATATTACCTCTGCAAGTTGGATGTTTAATGGAGACCTTCAGCAGGGATAAAAAACAGAGAACACACACTACTTGCAGAGAGTGTTGCTCTCAGCTCACAAATCCAATGATTATGAAAATTGGTACTATGAAAGTAGACAAGAAGAGCTTTCAAATGAGCTATCAAACATGTAATTTGGATATATAATGAGGGAGATACAAGCTCTGCAAGCTCTGCATACAAAAACTAGAGTAGCATAGAGATACTCTCTTGGACATCCCACAAGATCACGACTTTTCTCCTCTTTTTATAGCATGGGAAACTAATCTAAAACCTTCCTAATACATCTAAATTCGTGGTAGACACTTGGATGGAGGTATTACATGACTCAAGTGCTCAAATAAGCAAAGTATTGATGGACTTTGAGAACTAGCCACATCGACCTTCCACTAGGACACCACTGAAGCTCCCTTGTGACTCACTAATTTGACTCACCATGTTCTAGAACTCACGTGGTATTTTTGCTAAATTTTATGAATAATATGAGCCTTCTTGAAGTATTTGAAGACTTCCCAAAGGTATTTACATAATTTGAAACTTGTACCCTACATAAAACAAATGTTCGCAACATTCTCCCCCTCAAGTTTCAAAGGGTATTTCCTTCATGCCAAGAATATAGTTGAATCTTTGAAGCTTTGGTCCATCCAAGGATTTGGTGAAGATATCTGCAACTTGATCCTTTGTTCCAACAAAAGAAACCTGCACTTCATTGTTCATGGCCTTCTCTCGAACATAATGATAGTGAACCTCTATATGCTTTGTTCTAGCATGAAAAATATGATTTGAGGTCATATGAATGCTGCTCAAGTTATCCCCATATATCAGTGGTACATCAACCTGCACATTCAAGTCATGAAACAACTTTTTAAACCACATAACCTCAGTAGTAGCCAATGCTAAACCTCTATACTCAGCCTCTGTAGAAGATAAAGCAACTGTAGGCTGTTTCTTTGAACTCCATGTTAATGTCTTGTTTCCTGCTATTACCACATATCCACTTGTGGATCTTCTGTCATCTTTGCTTCCAGCCCAATCTGCATCACTAAAGACTTTAAGAGTTAGATCAACATCATGACTATAAAATAATCCTTCGTTCATGGTACCTTTCAAATACCTAAGCACTCTTTTCGCTGCATGCATATGAGGTACTCTAGGTTCATGCATAAACTGTGACAATACTCCCACTGCATAACATATATCAGGTCTAGTTTTTGTTGCATAAATCAAAGATCCTACCATGGATCTATATACATTCATATCATGCAACTCATCACCTTCCTTTGCACTCAGCTTTACATTACATTCCATTGGAGTAGAAACAAATTTACATTCCTGCATACCAAACCTTTTCAGCATATCACATATATACTTTCTTTGTATCAACCACATACCTTCATCGCTATACACAATTTCAATCCCAAGAAAGTATCTGAGCAAACCAAGATCTGAAATTTTAAATTCCTTTCCCAAATTACCTTTTATCTCATCAATTGCTTTTGCATCATTCCCTGTAATCAACAAGTCATCCACATAAATGCATACATAGACACACATGCCATCTACATGTTTTACATAAAGTGAAGGATCAGCATGACTCGCTGTGTATCCTTGCAGCATAAGATACTTTACCAACCTTGCATTCCATGCCCTTGGTGCCTGCTTAAGACCATACAATGCCTTCTTTAACCTGCATACATGATTAGGACATTTTGCATCCACATAACCATCTGGTTGTGACATATACACTTCTTCATTTAACTCACCATTAAGAAAGGCATTTTTTATATCAAGTTGATATATATTCCACCTTTTACTTGCAGCTAAAGCCAACAAAGTTCTCACTGTTGCCATATTTGCTACTGGACTAAATGTTTCCTCATAGTCCACACCTTGAGTTTGATTATATCCTTTTGCTACAAGTCTAGCCTTATATCTAGACACACTACCATCACTATTTCTTTTAATCTTAAAAACCCACTTGCAACCAATTACCTTTTGCTTTGGTGTACTTGGAACTAAATTCCAAGTCTTGTTATCCTGTAGTGCTTCCATTTCTTCTCTCATTGCTTTCTCCCACTTTTCATCTCCTTTGGCCTCATCATAACATGTGGGTTCATTTTCCTGCTCAACTTTTGTCATAAAAGCATAATGAGTATTCATGAAAGATTCATAAGTATACCTTTGAGGTTGCTTACTTACTCTTGAAGTTCTTCTTACCTCCAATGTAGATGCTCTTCCTTTCTTATTAGGAACCTTTGATGATTCTCCATACTCACATACATCACTTATTTCCTCTCCTTCATCATTAACTTCAACAAGTTTGAGTTTACCTTTACTTTTAACACTTGGAGGTGACTCTTGCCTTAATCTTCCATTGAAAGGTGATCCTCTTTCTTCATCTAAACCACTCCTTTCATCATTTAAACTTCCTGATGGCTGAACTATGCATTCATCTCCTTCAACCACACCTTCTTCATTTTCATCCATGACCTGCAAACAATTCTTATCTGCATACCATGAAAGTGATTCATCAAAGTTTACATCTCTTGACACAACAACCTTATTGGTATGAGGATTATAGCATCTATATCCTCTTTGAGTATCTGCATAACCAATAAATATACATTTTTCTGATTTCGCATCAAGTTTAGATCTCACCTCACTAGGTACATGTACATAACATACACAACCAAATACTTTCAAATGACTTACACTTGGTTTCCTTCCATGCCATACCTCATATGGTGTCAAATGATGAACTCCAGCAGTCGGAACTCTATTCATAATGTAAACACTTGTGCTAACAGCTTCAGCCCAAAAATAATTAGGCAAACACATATCATTAAGCATACTTCTAGATGCTTCTGCTATGATTCTGTTTCTTCTTTCTGCGACTCCATTTTGTTGTGGAGTATACCTGCATGTAACTTCTCTTTTGATACCTTCATCATACAAAAAATCAGTAAAAGCTTGAGAGAAATACTCTCCCCCTCCATCAGACCTTAGCTTCTTAATATACCTTCCTGTTTGCTTTTCGACATATGATTTGAACTTCTTGAAACAATCAAAGACCTCACTCTTATGTTTAATGAAATACACAAATGTCATTCTACTATGATCATCAATGAATGATACATAGTACTTATTACCAATCAAGGATGCCTCTTTAGTAGGTCCCCACACATCTGTGTGTATGAGATCTAGCAAACCATCACTTACATAACTTGAATGCTTGAAAGGTTGTCTACTCTGCTTACCCATTTGACATGCTTCACAAAGATGCACCATATGTTGCTTAGTAAGATCAGGTAATCCTTCAACAATCCTCTTCTTTGATAGCTCCTTTAACCTGTGTACATTCATGTGTCCAATCCTTTTGTGCCATAGATCAAGCTCTGCTATTCGATGCATACCATAAGAGAAATAGTTTGTATGATTTGGGTTTACCTTGAATGTAAACAATCTACCTTGTTTTTGACCTCTAGCAATTAACCTCCTTTGCTTTGGATCCTCAATGAAGCAACCTGCATGATTAAATCTCACTTGTAGACCTTTTTCTACCATTTGACCAACCGACATCAAATTCTTAGTGATCGTTGGCACATAAAGTACATCCTTCAAGCAATTTGTCTTGCTCTTATCCTGCATAACAACATCTCCAACCTGCATAATCTTATGTGTTGTATCATCTCCTGTTTCAACATGACCTTTACATGACGGATTATGCATATTAGAAAACCATGAAGCATCATGAGACATGTGATTAGAACAACCACTATCTACATACCATACATCACTATTGGAATTCATCTTAGTTTCTACATTCATCATAAGAAGAGAATCATAATCATCACTTTTACCTTCAACTGCATAATTTCCTTGTTGTTTACCTCTTCTTGAATAGCCTCCTCTTCGATTACCACCTTGATTATTTTCATTTTGATAACAATCTTTGGCATAGTGTCCATACCTTCCACATATATAGCAATTGTTCTTATTATCTTCACTCCTTTGTCTTTGGTTGTAGTTGTAGTAGCCTCTCGTACCTCTAGCGCTTGATCTTCCTCTTCCTCTTGTGTTGAAGAAGCCACTTGAAGTCCTTTGATCATCGATCCTTCTTCCTCGACCTCTATTTGAACCTCTTCCACCTCTGTTTCCACCTCTTGATGATCCTACATAAAGAGCTTGTCCTTGAGATCCTTTTTGATTTGAAGTAGAACCATTTAGATTCATCTCCTCCGTGACCATGAGGGCAATAAGTTGATCAAAATCTGGTAATTCTCCTCTGACATAAACTGAAGTAATGAAGGGTTTCCATCTCTCATCATCTTTGAGTCCGTTGAGAGTATGTGCAACCAAGTCGTCGTCCTCCACATGAGCTTGAATTGATCCTAGTTGATCTGCAATCTCTTTAACTTTCAATATGTAATCATTGACCGATGTCCTTGTATCTTTCTTTATGTTATTCAACTCATTTTTGAGTTGAATCTTCCTTGCTCTTGTACCTGTAGCATACAACCTTTCCAATGCAAGCCAAACATCTCTACTTGTGTCTAGATCTTGTATGTGTCCTACCATTGAATCTTGAATATTTTGTGATAAAATGAATATAACCCTTTTGTCTCTCTCATTCCAAAGTCTAAACTCCCTCAATTGTTGCTGATTTGGGTCCTCTGGTAATGTGGGTTTGATATCTGTGCCGTCAATCAAACCATACAAGCTTCTACCTTGCAAGTATGCTGTGATTCTAAACTTCCATGCCTGATAATTTGTCTTATCAAGCTTCTCTATTTGTGCATGTTGGTCTCCCATAATACAAATGCTAAGCTTCCTCCTTTAAGCCTCCTTTCCAATGTGTGTGATGAGAAGAAATATAATATTTACCTTGTAAATGAGGTATGTGCACCTTTCTTTGCTTGGATGTTGCTTCAGATGCCTCCTTGCAATCTTCTTCTACCTTTGTGTAGTGTTGATGATGAACTGCTTCTTTGATAGCTTCAAATTCTTCGTCAAGGTATGATAACCTTCTCCAAGCCTCCAAGTACTTGCTCTGATACCAATGTTGGAGTTTATTGACCTCCAAAGTATAGCAGGAAGTAGGTGGAACCCCCTAGGAACAAGTTGACCTTCTCACAAACTTCATCATAGAAAACCAGTCATGCTTGCAGAGCTTACTACTCTCTACTCACTCAAAAGTTTTTAAAACTGTTTTAACCACATATACTAGAGACCAAGAGCTTTCCAATGAGCCAAAGAACACTCAATTTGGATAAATACTCAATGAGCTATGACCTCTGCAATATGCAGCTTTAATGGAGACCTTGAAACAGAGATGAACCTGAGGACATACATCACTTGCAGAGACTACTGCTCTTAACTCACAACTCCAATGAATCTGAAAATTTCCAGAATACAAATAGACTTAGAGAGCTTTCTAACAAGCTAAAGAACACATGATTTGAATACATACACAAGGAGATATGACCTCTGCAAGTTGGATGTTTAATGGAGACCTTCAGCAGGGATAAAAAACAGAGAACATACACTACTTGCAGAGAGTGTTGCTCTCAGCTCACAAATCCAATGATTATGAAAATTGGTACTATGAAAGTAGACAAGAAGAGCTTTCAAATGAGCTATCAAACATGTAATTTGGATATATAATGAGGGAGATACAAGCTCTGCAAGCTCTGCATACAAAAACTAGAGTAGCATAGAGATACTCTCTTGGACATCCCACAAGATCACGACTTTTCTCCTCTTTTTATAGCATGGGAAACTAATCTAAAACCTTCCTAATACATCTAAATTCGTGGTAGACACTTGGATGGAGGTATTACATGACTCAAGTGCTCAAATAAGCAAAGTATTGATGGACTTTGAGAACTAGCCACATCGACCTTCCACTAGGACACCACTGAAGCTCCCTTGTGACTCACTAATTTGACTCACCATGTTCTAGAACTCACGTGGTATTTTTGCTAAATTTTATGAATAATATGAGCCTTCTTGAAGTATTTGAAGACTTCCCAAAGGTATTTACATAATTTGAAACTTGTACCCTACATAAAACAAATGTTCGCAACACGATTCTGTGCTCAAAATCGCGATTTTCAAAAAACACGATTTTGTGCTCAACATCGTGATTTTCATGTCAAAAAACACGATTTTCAGAAACACGATTTTGTGATCAACATCGCGATTTTCAGAAACACGATTTTGTGATCAAAATCGCGATTTTCAGAAACACGATTTTCTACTCAAAATCGCGATTTTCAAGACACGATTTTGTGAAAACACGATTTTGTGAACACGATTCTCAAGGTACAAAATCGCGATTTTCTCCAAAGGTCCTGTTTGCCTGTTTTGACCCCCAGGAGCCTGAATTGGCATAACTTTTTCATCCAAAGTCCATTTTTTGAGCTCTATAGCTCGTTGAAAAGCTCGTTTCAAATCCTACACGATCTCAACTGTTTTTTTTCAAGAATAACGCATTGATTTTGAGATAGGATAATTTGAAGTTGACCCTCAAGTGGGACTAGGGAACCAAGGGGACTCCAAAGAATTTTGAACCATACCAAGGGGAAAATTTGGACTCTTGACTAAAGCTTATGAACCTGAGATCTGGTAGACACTTAGGCAAGGATAAACAAAGCATTAGATCTTCTGAGGCTAGTGTCAACCATACATCCAAGTCTTGGACACAACAACTAAGTGGTCATCTTTTACTAAGTTCAGACACAAGTGATTCAGAAATGTCTTTTAGTATGGGAAAACCTGCAGGTGGCTCAGGGACTGCCCATCTACAAACACCAGAAGGTCCCTATAAGACACAGTTGGAATATATTCGGACCAACCAATTAGGTGCTCGCATCTATGAGGATGGTCTGAGGCGATCAGTGGTCCAACTCAAAAATCCAGATCAATCCTTTGGACTTGAACACCCGGTGGTCAAGTTCGAAGAGGGTTCATACATTGATAAGGAAGGAACCATGTATGTGGTCACCAACCTACCAGATAGGACGGATGAGTTTGGAAATGTCATTCCTGAGAATGAAATAGAAGACCTAGAACAAGGAAATGTAGGACAAGGACCCCAGACTCCTAGAGGTAAGTCAGTTTTGACCCGAGTGATCACTCCGGACTGGATCCCTCAAGAAAACAAAAGCATAGAACTATTTTTGAATAGAGAAACAGAGGAAGCCTTTTGGAGATTCAAGCCAGATCAACCTAGCCAATTGGGCATAGTTATCATCTATGAATTCAAAGATCCTGAGATACCAGGCAAAGTTGTCTACCTGGATAACACATCAGAGAAGATATTCTTGGTAACAGAACATGATAGACATGCATATACTTGGAAGAATGAATTGATTTTCCCCCCACCAAGATCCAATGTTTCCCATGGCCCCCAAGGAGTAGGATCATCCCACGCTCATGAAGCTCAGAGAGAAAGAGCTAGAGAGAGACCTGAGGTAAGTTTTGCACACACCGTAGGCAGGAATAGATCAGGATTTGAAAATGAAAGACCTGAAAGAAAGAGACATCAAGCACATAGGCAACTGTAGCTCAGTGATGAGTAGCACCTCCTTTAATGTCAATCCGGGAAGACGTGAGGATGGTATGAAGACCTCGAGCAAGTGGCGGCACAAGTGCGTGAGTGAGAAGCACACAAGCATGCACACACATACACACACACGCGCACACACGGCAAGACAAAGAGAGAGAATCAATGGAGTGCTTTAGATTACTTTCACAAGCTCTTACAAGTTCGTTTCAATTACAATCCAACTTCAAAAATGAGCTCTCTAGCTCTTTTTATAGTTTTTGACTAGCTTTGTCCCTATCCAGACCTAGTGTCCGGCCTAGTTAAAAATTAGGTTCCAGGGCTTATTTGAGGGCTCAAACGAAGTCTAAAAATTATGAAAATTGGTACGAGGGTACTTCTAATACTCCTCAAGCTCGAGGACTCCTCGGCTTGCACAAAATGGAGTCTAATCTACCAAAAACGGGATTTACAATGTTTGTGTAGTGATTAAAATCACTTGAGTTGTACATAATCTATGGGAAAAATGATCTGGCCTTGTTGCCGTATTGTGCATGACTCCTTTGTTGCTTTGTATGCCAACACTCCCCCCTTCCTAGCGTCTGTCGCCCCTGACAGACCTTTGTTCGCGCGGGTGGTCGATGTAATATTGGATGACATTGGTGGCCAGTTCATGTTCTCCTATCCTTAAGCCTCTTGCTAGATCGGCTTCCAATGCCTCCCAATTTATTGCACCGGGGGTTTCTGGTTGCGGGGTGGTGTAGTACTCTGAATACATTGCTTGTTCACAAGCAAACAGTTGAAGCAGATGTGTCGGCTTTGGTGCGAAAATCTCCGAGTGGTACTCCCAGAAACCTGATCTGAACATTTCTTCGAAGGTCTGTTTGTAGCAGGCGGGGAGGTACTTGATGCGTGCATGCCAAGCGTAAGCCACACGGATACTGGGGGTGGTGCTCATGTCATACACCAAGTCGTAATTTCCATTGCTAAACCCCGGAAGACGTACCTGTGGTGCGGCTGCATTTCTAAAGGTCTTCAGCACTACTTGCATCATATCTAAGATTTTAAGCATCATTTGCGCTGCTACATCTTGCATGGGCTTCAAGCGCGGCATCCAGTGGCGAATGGTCCCCATCATATATGCTACCGATGGTGGTCCTTGTGGTGGCGCGATGTACGGGTAGTTCAGCCATTCCTTGCATTGCGCATTGTTCTGTACCTTGATATTAAATGCCTTCCACGACCTGTGGCGGGGGACTGGACCGTAGCATGGGTTGTACAGGAGGTGCAACGGCGCGTTGTTCCATGTGCGTAGCATTTCTGGATAGGTCTCTAAAAGTTTCTGACGCCATGTTGGTTGCCGAATCTTGCCTTTTCGCACCTCTGGAGGAAGGTCTTCGGGTCGAAATTGGGTCGCAAAAGTAGGAATCTGACCCGTGACTCTTTGTATTTCTGCATTATAATCAGCCAAGATAATATAATATGGCCTGTACTGGAGTTCCGATGAGAGAATCAGGCGTCTCGATGACAAGTTCTTGAAGTAATCTGATTGTAAAACAGTCTCCTCTATGACCCTCATAGCCTGATTTTGCACTACGGTGCGCTCTTCATGCGAGGTCCCTATTTCCTCCACTTGTCGTAACCATGGCGGCCGTGGTGCCTCGAACGTGTCCTGCGCTTCTTCTGTTTGTTGGCCTCCTGGGAATGGTTGCGGATCATATTCTTCATCAAACGTTTGTTCCACAGGAATTTGCACAACTTCTTCGTCCGTGGGAGCCTCCGGAGGGGAAGATGGCCTCTCATATTGTAGTAGGCGTGTTTGCAATTCAGTTACCTGTTCCTGGAGATCTTTTATGGCCTCTGCGTTGAGAAGTGAAGCCGCAGAGGGGGTGGTTGGAGGGGCAGCTGTTGGTCCTTGTTGGTGTTCCTGCTTCAGTTGTCCTAGCTCCTCCGATAGCTTATCATGTGCTTCGAGCAGCATGGCATAGTCTTCCAATATAATCTTGATATTATCGGGGGTCACTGCTTGAAACTTGGATGGGCTGATGGGTGCCCCCGGTGTGCTCTCAATAGCTGCCTCCAGGTTCTCTTGATTTTGTATTTGCAGACGTCTGTTCTCTTCCTGAGCAGCCGCAAGATGTCGTTTAAGTAGCGCCATATTTCGCTGAAGTTTTGAGTTGCGTTCCAGCTGTGTCCGTAGGTGACCTTCTACCACCTGCACCGCTTCCTGATCTACGTTCTGTAGCTGTACCTCCAATATATTATGGGCGTCTTGGAGGGTTTGGAACTGTGTGTGGAGGCGAGCGTTCTCCTCTTCTAGTACCGCAAGGCGGAGCTGTAGTGTCGCTGAGTGCTCTTGCAGGCGTGCGTTTTGTTGCTGGAGCTGAATGTAATCTGTTCTTAAATTTGATATACAAGCCAACATGGTGTCCAATGCATTACCTATAGATGAGTGGGGGGTGTTTACCGTGGAAGATGCATGGGAAGGGAATTGGGGAAGGGAGACAGTGAATGATGTGTCTACGAAAGTTGTGTGTGTGGGTGAAATTGGTGGAGGGGGAATGGGAGGAGGTGAAACCGTGGGTGGAGGTGCCGTGGGTGGTGAAATGTCCATCCCTTCAGGAGTGGGTGTTAGTGTGGGGCCTGCCATATACACTGGTATGGTAGGTGGTGTGTGTGTGGAAGTGGTGAATAGATGTGAAGTGGGGTGGGGAGCTGAAAAGACAGGGAATGGTTGAGGGCCTGGTTGAAAAGCCCTAGCAAAGATGTCCTGGAGGGATTGTAGAAATGGAGAGAGGGATATCGGGGGTTGAGGTCGTAAGTTTGAGGAGGGCTGAAAGGGTTGCGTGGTAGCAGGGAAGCCCATGAATGTGGATCTAGGGTCAGGATGACCCGTGGCTGAGGGCGTTGGGGATGGTTGCCCTAGGGCAGGGTCTAGGAGGGGTTCGGCGGATTGTGTAGTGTTGGGGTTGTCTTCGAAGATAGGATTATCAGTGGTAGAGAATAGGGTGGCACTGGAGATCGGAGTACGGAAGATGAAGGTGGGGTCGGTGGGTTGAGTAGTCGATGTGGTTTCTACTGTTTCTCTTCTAGGAGGTGATGGTGGGGGAGTAGGTGGTAGTGGTTCGGTGGACTCCTCATGGGTGGCTGGGTGCTGTTGGCTAGCTGTCTGGGAGGTTGTTCTGATAGTTTCAGGTGTAGTAGTCGGCTCTTCTGCAACTGTAACGGGAATTTGTATATTTTTACCTGGGCGAGGTCGTGTCTGGAACCTTCGTGGGTCATATTGAACTGAAGGCCTCTGAATGGCAGTACGCACAGCTTCTACAACTCCATATGTTTCTGCCATCAATAAGAGACCTTCCCTGTACTCTGAGTCAACTCCCGCTTCTTCCAACAACTGAGTCATAAGTACTCTGCTGCTCTGTTCAGTGAGTAATTGCTGCGATCGTACTCTTTCCATAATCTGATACAGCCTTCGGAGTTCTGCTGTATATGCTGGGGCTTCAGTGGTCTCTTCTTCATACGCTTCTTCTTCTTCCGGGTGTCCGTGTTGTTGACTTTCCTGAGTGTCACTCCAATGGACATGTCTACCGTCTGTAGACTTTCTTCTTCTTCGTGAGGATGTGCCCTGCTCCTCTGCCTCTGAATAAAACTCCACATCAGAGAATTGTGTGCTTTGTAAGAATGCTTCGAAATCCTGGGGATCCAGTCCTTCAGCCTCTCCAGTGGCAGCAAATTCGAACTCAGGTGTGACAGGAGGAGCCGATGGGGTAGGTTGTGTCGTAGTGTCAGATTCCGACCTGGGTATCCTAATGGTAAAGGGAGGTACCGTGCCCTCTCTTAATGGTGATGCCTCAGGAGTAGTCAGGACTTCCCTTGTCTGGACACAAGGGATCGCGCCCCTCATGCGCTTGGACTGATGTGTGGATGTCTTGAGCCTTTTAAACATTTGTAATTGTGCCCAAGTTAAGGCACGCTCAATGGGGACATCATATGCCAAGCATCGATAAATGATGCGTGTGAGTGCACAGCATCCGTTCACCACTAATTTCCTAGATGCCCGTTTGTTCGCTTCATACAACTGATCTATAATCCACACTGGTAGTTTAATAGGTAACGCACCTGCTTCCGCCAAGTAGAGAGCAAACCAGATCTTCTTGTGTGGTTGCGTGAATCGGTCTTGACCGGGGAAGGCGAAATGTTGCATGCACATTCGGAGAGGGATGGACACATTTGGGGTGAGTGCTGCCATGTCTTTCAGCTTCACTAGTTTCCTGTCCTTCATGTTGGTGGGAACGAGAGCATCCTTTTCTGAGGGTACATGCGTGCCATGCATATTTAAAGCATCACTCACCAGCTCCACAGTAAGTTCAAACCTCTTCAACTCGTTGTTGCCCAGCAGTGAGGGGAGAACAAATGATCCGGGTTGGTCCTTATCTTCATGAGCTTGTAATGTGGAGACCAGATAATAACATCGGAGGAGATCGGGTTTAGGTAGTGGGGCTTCAAAATATTCCGCCAATCCTGCTCGTTGCCATATGATCTGTAGATCTTCTGTGTTCTGTAAAGTCTCGAACTCCTTGGAGAAAAATTGGAATCGCACCCATGATCTGTCATACTCGCATTTAGACTCCCAGATATACTTGGCCTCACCTAATGGACCGGGCATGCCATTGAACCAATGAGAATTCGCATGAACTCTTTCCGTGATTCCTGTAGGTGGATCTGGCACCGGGAGTTGCTGGAGGTGTTGCATCTCCACTGGTCGTTCAGTCGGGGGCACATCCACGGGTAGGCTATCCACATCAATTCCTGCAGTAAGTATCCCTACTTGTGAGCCCGAACCTGTCGCTTCTGCCATTTTTCTTCTTGCCTTCTGATTCTGTGAGAATATAGAATCATGTGTTAACATCGTAATGGACAGAATAAATCCGTTGTTGTCCCCGTTACAACATTAACATGAGGTAGATGGTGAGTTAGTGGTTAGTACGTGCACGAAGACAGTGAGTGTAGTTAACTTTTGTGTATTCCTTGGAGACTAATGCCGTTAGTAAGTGGGGTGAATTTACAAATCGGGGTCGGGGGGTTTATTACAGATCTTAAACTGCCAAATGCAGTGGATGGGCTTTGCTTTCGGTTTCGTAGAGACTCCAGAGAGCTGTGTCGGTGTCGCTGTTTGGGAATGGGGCCTTTTAGGGACCCACTTATAAGTGATTACATGCATGCTCATGGGTCTTGGTGTGTTCCTAAGTGTTGAGCACGAGGGAATTCTGGTTGTACTCGTAGATGGGTTACGCTGCATAGGTTGTGGCCTTGGCGTAGCTACTTGTGCCCTCAAGCAAGCCTTAGGCACCCAAATTTGTCTTGATTGTGGGCTTGCCTTCATCGACTTCTTGGGCACCCAAATAGATTTTACTTTAGCAGAAGAATTTCTGAAAGACTTCTTATTAGCGTCGTGTTGTTGGTTACTAATAAGAGGCTTTGCCCGCGTAGTTGACGGTGGTGCACCCGGTCGTTCGCCTTTCCGCACCCACACCTGGATTATTTTCTGGGACATTCTGCTGCGCAGGTATTTTTGATCTCGGACATAGGTAGTACTCTGCTTCTTCTGCTTGTGATCCGCCTTTGGTTGCTGCCTCCTTCTGGCCTTTGGAAAAGAAGGGAGTTCCGTTGCATCCCTGACTCCTTTTTTGCAAATATCATTCCTCTGCAACACAGGGTTTTGAACAAGAACAGCATGGTCATCTTTATGTGTACCCCTGGAAGGACCAGGAGTCTGTGCCTTTCCTAGTTCCTTGAGTGCTCCATTGTCTAATTCTACTGTAACTCGACTATGATTGACCCAAACCTGGAGAAGTCCACTTCTTAGGTTTAAGTTAATTGCTTGGTCATAGATCCAATCTTGACCCAAGACTAGAGGTTCAGTGAGATCTTCATCTTGACACACCAGTACTTTAACTGTCATTGCCTCATCATGAATGTAAAGGGGAAGTTCCGCCTCGCCCATGCAAGGGGTTTCCACTCCTCCCAATCCTATAAGATATGCTTCCACAGGATTGACAGTCAATTGTAATTCTTGGCAGTAAGACAATTTAACAGCACTAGTGGCTGCTCCTGAGTCAATCAAGGCTCTTACGGTCCTTGCACTCTTTCCTTGTCCTATATCTAAGGTTACGAAAGGACGTCTATCAATTATCCTATGCGAGCTTGTTCCTGCAACTTCACACATGGCTATGGGAAATCCTTGGTCTGCATAGTCATTCGCTCCAGGCTGATCTCTGCCTTGCCTTCGTAATTTCATCCTTCTGATGCGTTCTAAAGCTTCAGCTTGAGCTTCTTCTCGCACTCGCTTTTCTTCCTCTTTGCGTTTCTTAGCAGTGTTGAGTCGACTGAGCATTTCCTCCGTGAGGGGTTCTTGATATAACTTGACTCTGCAACCGCTAATATAATTTGGGAGAAGATCACCTTCTAATGTGGCCAATTGTACTGCTCCGCTCGTGGAGATCCTATTGATGATCATAGGTCCGTATCCTCTCTTTTCTAGCTTCCTCGCGTGTTGTTTTAGTGTATAGACTAAGACTAGATCTCCTGCTTTCAAGCCTTTATCCTTCACGTGGGCATCAAAGTATGCCTTCTGTCTCTTCTTGGCTGCATATATCCCTGCAGCGGCTCTCAGTCTTGTTTCTCCTAATCGTTCAAGGTCAAAGATCCTAGAGGAGAGCTCATGACCTGTCCATTCGTGCTCATGTGCTACTCTCAATGTAGGAATCAAGAAGTCCAAGGGTAGCACAGCATTCTGGCCAAATACCATCTGAAAGGGGGTGGCTTGAAGTACCGTTTTGTAGGCGACTCGGTATGCCCAAACAGCATGGTGTAGCTGTTTGTCCCAATCAGAGCGTTTAGTGTTCACTAATTTCGTCAGTACATTGCATAAAATCTTATTAGTGCTCTCAGCTTGTCCATTAGCTTGAGGGTGATAAGGGGCAGACTTCTTGTGTATTACCAAGAATTCTTGGAGTAGGTTTTCAATCACTTCGTTCAAGAAATGAGTGCCTCTATCACTTACAAGCTCTATAGGTAGCCCGTATCTTGTGAATACATTCTCAAACAAGAATTTGGCAGTTGTTTGAGCATCGTTCTTGGTTGTAGCTTTTACCTCTACCCACTTGGTGAGATAATCTGTTGCCACAATGATGTATTCCGCATGGGAACCCTTAGCTGGGGGGTTAATAGGACCTACGAAGTCTATTCCCCACTTAGAGAATGCACGTCCACCCATCATAGGTTTCAGTGGCATCTCATCTTTGCGTATAGGATACTGAGTTCTTTGACAGACATCACACCGTTTCACATAGGTATGTGCATCCATGTGAAGGGTAGGCCACCAAAAGCCCGCAAATAGTATCGCTTTGATCACCCGTTCTGGTCCAAAGTGTCCTCCTGCTACACCTTGGTGAGCAGTTTCCAAGATCTTAAGATATTCACTCTCATGGACACACAATCTCAGGTAACCATCCTTACCGCGTTTGTATAGATTATCACCAATGAGTGAGTAATCCAAGGCTTCTTGTTCTAAACTCCTTTTCCTAGCCAGAGTCATGTCTGGAGGGAATGTGTTTGTCCTCAAGAATGATACTAGTGGTTCACTCCAATCTGGCACAATGGATACTTGATACAGAGTAGCGTGTTCCACTGGTGGTTTAGTGCAACAGATTGGGCATTCCTTGCACAACTTTTGGACATCAGCTTCCATAGTTGGCCAATGCACTCCGAATCTCTTTAGAGTCTGTAAAGTTCGTTGTTTTGAATGGTGTTGCTCTAGTGCACCTACATGTGCTAGTTGCAACCACTTAGCGTACTCATCCTCTTCTACGCAACAAGCCAAGATCCCTTGATCTGTGTGCTTGTACATACCTCCTGCCATGATGTGGTACTTTTGGGCTTTTACAACCTCCCTATTCCGTGTGTTTATCACTGGATGATTAGGCCCCATATGTCAATACTGGTACCAATGGCTTGGCCCACTGCGGTACAACTTCCAAATTAAACAAGTAAGCATCAGGAAGGTCATCTGGCACTCCTTGTGGGGCTTCTCTCGATGTGAGCCTAGAGAGATGATCTGCTCTCAAGTGAGTCCTACCTTTTCTTACCACAACCTCAAAGTCATATTCCATTAGCAAGAGAAACCATCTCACTAATCTTCCTGTATTGCATGGCTTGTTTACGAGATATAACAATGCCTGATGATCAGTAAAAAATTTAAACTTATTTGCAAGCAAATAGTGTCTAAATTTCTTAACTGCGTATACCATGCCTAATCCTTCTCTCTCCGTAGTGGTGTAATTCCGTTCAGCCGCATTCAATTGTCTACTGGCATAGGCAATTGGAAGATCCATATTACCTTCACCAGTAGGTTGTGCAAGCACACATCCAATGGCATAATTGGATGCATCCACATGAACATGGAATGGCTTATTCCAATCTGGTGTGGTCAAGATTGGTGCTGAACATAATCTTCGTTTAAGCTCTTGGAAGGAATTCTCGCATTCATCCGTCCACTCAAAGTTAGTCAGAAGTCCGTACATGGGCTTTGCAATGACAGCATACATGTGTATAAATCGTCGATAATAACCGCAATGCCCCATGAAAGCTTGTACTTCCTTGACATTCTTTGGCCTAGGTAACTCTGCTATGGCTCTCACTTTTTCTTCGTCAGTAGATATGCCATTCTTTGACACTATATGTCCTAGGATCTTGCCTTGCCTGACCATAAAAACACACTTTTCTGGGTTCAGGCAGACTTGATATTCTCTACATTTGTCAAAGATTTGTTTGAGTTCAGGAATATGGGTTTGTCTAACATTGGAATGAGCACAGAGATCATCAACATAGACTTCTAAACTCTTCCTTAGGAACTCCTTAAACACATGGCACATCAGCCTCTGGAAGGTAGCTGGTGCGTTGGTAAGCCCAAATGGCATTACTCTAAAAGCAAAAATGCCCCATTCTGTGGCAAAGGCTGTCTTATGCTGATCCTCTGGAGCTATGGCTACTTGATTGTAGCCCGAAAATCCATCAAGGAAGCTGTACACTTCCTTGCCTGCCACTCTTTCTAAGAGATGTTCTGTGATGGGAAGCGGATAGTTATCTCGAATCGTGGCGGCATTAACCTTTTTCAAGTTAATGCACACACGCAGCTTGCCATTCTTCTTGGGCACCACTACGATGGGGGATACCCATTCAGTGTGCTCAATTTCATAGATAAATCCAGCTTCGACCAGTCTATCTATCTCCTCCTTGATCTTAGCAGCGTAATTATCATTATATGTATAAGGCTTTTGCTTAGAGGGTTTGGCATCTGAGGTCATGGGGATGGTGTGCGAGCATATGTCCGGGTCAACCCCTTTCAAGTCCTTGTAACTCCAAGCGAATACATCTCTGTATTCTCTTAGCAAGGCAATCAATTCGTGCTCTTCTTCTTCTGTCAGGTCATGGCCTATATACGTGCATCTCTCCTCTCCTTCTTCTATGGCCACTACTATTTTCTTGGTGGTTTCTTTGTTATCATAGGCCTCTCCTGATTGTGCCTCTCGTTTAGGCATTCTTATCATGACTCTCCTGTCATCTATCTCATACTTCTTAAAATTTTCTGGGACCTCAAACAAAGATTCTTCCTCTTCTGGTAAGGCTTCTCTCTTCTTTCGTTTCTTTCCTTCTTCCTTAGGGGTCATATGCGTTGCTAATCTTACATCATTTGTAACCTCTCCATGCCTCTGGGGTTGAAATTCTACTTCATGGAAGTATTCTTCATCTGATGCAAATGGGGGGTCCATAATGATTGACTCTAGATCGGAGTCACTTGCATCCTCAAATGCATCAGGGCTAGGTTCGCATTCTTCTAGAACTGCCTCTCCCATGATTGGCTCTATGGAGAAGACTGAAATATCATAGCCATCCTCATCACAGTGAGGTGTCCATTGTTCTTCGTTGATGGCTACATCCATTGTTGCTAAGATTTCTGCCCAGCCATGGGGTTCAAATTCCTCATCTGGAAAGACTACAGGTGCATAGGCTGGGTCTTGAATGGGTCTATGAGTTTCGTTCGCACCTACCTCTCTGGCTTTCTCTCTCTTCTCTTCTTCTACTGCTACCTTGCACATCCATAAGTGAGTATCTTCATGCATCCATGAGGATCCCGACCCTATGGAATGCACCGATTCTGTATCCTCTTTGGCTCTATGGATGGGATTCCATTGGATAGGAGGGACATCTCTATGAGAATAATCCTTGAGATTGACTTTGGTTGTAACACCTAAGTGCTGCAGGTACAAAGAATTGGTTCCCCAATCCTGTACCACTTGCAACTGTCGCATGAATGGTCTTCCTAAAATCATCTCATAGGCATGATTTTTGCTGAAGTCACATATAGCAAAACTATGCTCGAACTCAACACCACAAGTGGTGAGAGTTATTCCTTCTAGCAATCCTAGGGGTCTCTCTATGTGACCATCGGCCATTTGCAATTTCATCCTCGTTGGCCTGAGTGCTGGCTTGCCCCAACGCTTCCATAAGGAGGTGGTGGCAATTGCAACTCCTGCACCTGAGTCCAAAATCGCTTTGGTGGTGTACTCCTGGTAGGTGATGGGAAGATAGGTGTTTCCTTCTTCACCTTCACACATATCTCCTATCTTATCCAAGGGAATTTCTGGCACTGTCCTATGGGATCCTACCTGGGAACGAGGTTTTGCTATCTCTGGTACTTGTTTGGCTACATGTTTCCATAATTCAGGTCTAACCTTGAGTAGCTCTTCTAACTTGAGATTACACTGCACGTTAGTGTTCTTCACTACCTCTGTGTTCCTAGGTATGACTGAGTCGTCGTTCCTTACCATGCCTGTGGGTGCTCTCATACATGTGGACTTTGCTTCCCATGGTCCTGTGAAGTGGGGTAGCTCTTGTATGGAATTAGACTCAAAGTCTAATCTCTCGTGAGACTGAACACTCTCATGCTCCCCGTAAATAGATGGGATGTCTTGTGGGAATTGGTCGTGTGCATCGTCCACAAGTTCAAAAGGAGGGGCGACCTCGCTTTCGTTATCCCATTTGTCTTCTTGAATCTCTCGTAGGAAGTCTGGTGCAAACCGATTCATAGAAGAAGAAGTGTCTGGCTCCGTAGAATTGGGCGCATAAGCAACCTGTGAAGGAGGGCTGATTCTATCGTTGACTCTCTCCTCGTTCTCGCAAATGACTGGAGCACAAGCTTCTTGGGGAGGATTACTTATTCTATTACTTTTCCGAACAGGCTCACACATTCCCTGAGAAGGAATGTAGGCAACCTGTGGAGGTACTTGAGCTTTTGAGGGAGGCTCATCTGCCTTTTGGGGGGAAAGATAAGCTTCTTGAGGAGGCACATGGGCTTCCTGAAGAGGATGGCTTATCCGTTCTCTTGCCCTTTCCCTTCTTTGAGGGGTAGGTTCTTTTTCTGGCTGTGCTATTGGCCTCTCTATTCTTTCTAAGGAGGGGAAGTTGTCCGGTTTAGGGGCATTGGCCACATACACTTCTGATTGGGAATGATTCCTGTTTTTGCTTGCTTTTTCTTGGTCTTGATTTTTTTCTTCCTTGTCAGATCTTGCAATTATCCTCTCTAACTTCTCTAGGAATCCATCCAAGTGTAATTGCGTCTTAGCTGAGCCCGAGTAATCGAAAAGGCGACTGGCTTCAAACATGGTCTGAGCCAATGCGACCATTTTCGCGCATAGTTTGGTTCTTTCTATCTCTAGGTCAGCTCTAGGATAGCATTTGTCATGATCCGTGACGTTTGGCCCTTCTTGGATTCTGGCTTGATATGCTTTAAGCATCATGTCTATGTCTTCGGGAGTGGGATCAGCTAATACCGATCCTGTTTGGGGTGGTGGGTGGGTTGCGTGGGCTGTCTTAGAGGGTGAAGGGATGGAGGGTGATGGGGATGGTAGCGGTGGGAATGTGTGAGAGTGCGGTTGAGATGTGATCTCTATGATTTTAGCCTTGGTTTCTCGTAGACTTTCCTCAAGTTCACTCATCTTCTTTGCCCATTGCCTTTTCATGCGTTCGCGGCTATCTCTCCAAGCTCTTGTTCTCTTTTTATTTTGGCTCTCAGTATCGCTAGCATCTGGGCTCTTTTCCTGGCCTACCCCTTGGTTTTGCTGCAATGCCTGAGCCCTAGTGACTACCTGTACTGGTGCAGTGGAAGTGACACTTCCTGAGGAGTCTACCACTAACCCAACAACGTTGATAGGGGTGATTTTTGGCATGCTATTGGGGTTCTTTGGGCAATCTCGTAAGAGATGCTCTTTTCCGCAGTCTTGGCAAAAGCCTTGGATAGTCAAGGGCTGAGGTTGTGTGGGCGGAGGCAAGGAACAATCACGAATGAGGTGATCTCCTTGGCATCTGTAGCACGGTCCTCTTGGGAATGGAGGTGTTACTTGCCTAGATTGAGGCCTAGGATTGGGGTTTGCATACATGACGTTCGTGTAATCTGATTCCCAACTAGGTTCGTTTGTCTCTTCGCTATAATAGGACTCACCATGCTCAGGAGACTGCATGTAGTAGGCCTGGGGGCTATCAACATGTGTGGAATCAAAGCTATGGTCACTTGGGTCACTTTCTGAGATCAATGAGGTTACTGGTACTATGGCCCTATTCAGGTTTTCTTCTGCAACAGCATACTTTACTGGAATCACGTTAGCGGGGTTTGGGGGCTGTTGAGCTATTACCGGTTGGGGTCTCTGTTGGGCCTGATATGGTTGCTGATAGGTTTGTTGGGGTCTAGCATATTGTGGTGGTGGAGGGTACTGGTTCTGGTATCTGCCTTGTTGGTAGGGCTGAGGGTATGGTTGCCTAACTGCCTGCTTGTTGTATGGGCAATCTTGTGCGGTGTGATTGGTGTATCTTCGTTCTATGGTGCAATAGTGGCTATTAGGATTGACCTGGGGTTGAGCCATAATGGGACACACGTTTGCCATGTGGTCACCACCGCATGTATAGCACCTCTTCGCTGGGGCGAACCTTGGGATTTGTTTGCTAGTTACACCTAATTTCTGAGCTACCTTTTCGGCAAGTTCCTCAATTGATGTGGATTGCGTGGAAGAGTGACTAGATGCGCTATCTGAATCTTTGTAGATTTTGGAAAGCTCTAGCTCTTCCCCTAGGTTATCTTCAATGTCAATGCACATGCGTACACATTCTTCTATGGTCCTAGGGTCCTTCAGATACACATAGGATTTCAATTTCGTACTCAGCAATCCATCAAGGAATAAGGCTACTTGTTTAGCAGATGTGGGTAGTTCCGAAATAGGGCACCTCTCAAGATATTGTCTAAATCTTCTTCCGGCCAATCTGACAGTCTCTCGGGGGGTTTGTTTGAAGCTGTGAATCAATGAGGAGGTATTGTGTCTTATGCCGCTCTTAGAGAACTCTACGATAAATGCCTCTAGGAGTTGGTCTATGCTCCTGAACTGACGCTCATCTAATGGCTGAAACCATGTAAGTGCTGTGTTCCTAAGGGTTAGACCGAAGGCATTGTACTGCGTGAACAGATCTTCCACTTGTTCAGCCCTCAGGACTTGCTTGAACTCCGCCACATGATCATAGGGATCTCCTGTGCCGTCAAAGTAGTTCTTCATGGACTTAACTAGCTGGGTGGGTCTCAAAGTTCTTGTGTGCTCTCTAGGCCTCGGCAGAGGGAATCCATCTACATTTCTTTGGTTCTTGTGGGCTCTATGCATCTCAGGTTCTACCCTATTCGTCTCTGTTCTCGTTCTTTCTCTGCCTACGGGGTTGGCGAAACTTACTTCTGGTCTATCCCTACTTCTATCTCTTTGCGTACCATGAGCTTGGGAAGTTCCAGCCCCAGGGTGACCATAGGATACATTTGATCTTGGTTGGGGGAAAATAAATTCACCCTTCCAAGTGTAGGCATGCCTATCATTTTCTGTCACCACAAAGATCCGTTCTGAAGCATGATCTAGGTAGGTCACTCTGCCTGGGCTATCCGGATCCTTAAACTCATAGATCATGATTGTTCCTATATCAATTGGGTGATCCGGTTTATACCTCCAAAAGGCTTCGTCCGTTTCTCGATTGAGAAGCAAATCTATGCACTTGTTATCTTGGGGGACCCACTCAGGCGTGATAATCCTAGTGAGAACTGATTTACCTCGAGGGGTTCTAGGTTCCACTCCCATGTTTCCTTGTTCCAAGTCACCTAAGTCCGCTTCTGAAATTACATTTCCAAATTCATCTGTCCTATCTGGATGACTGGTGACTACGTATATGGTTCCTTCCTTGTCCAGGTATGCACCGTTTTCAAACTTGACAGCTGGGTGCTCTAGTCCTATGGATTGGTCAGGGTTTTTAATCTGGACCACAGATCTTCCTAGGCCGTCCTCATAGATGCTAGCACCTAATCGGTTGGTCCTAAGGTATTCCAACTGTGTTTTGTAAGGGCCTTCTACCCTGTACAAGTAAGGCACACCTGAACTTCCCGTAGGTCTGTCCAGGCCTTGAGACATCTCTGACTCACTGGTATCAGAGCTAGGGTAATGAGAGTGGCGACTCAACTGCTGGGCCCAAGACCTTGCAGTGTGGTTGACACTAGCCTCTGAAGACCTAAGGCTTTGTCTCTCCCTTACTAGGTGTCGTCCTGATCTAAGGTTCATATGCCCAACGGATTAGCCCAAACTTCTTCTTTTTTTTTTTTCAGAGTACAACCTCGTTGCCGATCAATTGGTACCAGTCACTTGATTCTTTTTAGTTATTCCTCGTGTTTAAAGTCTTATCTGCTATTACGTCGTCCGGAATACTTGAATGTTCTTCGTACTTTCAGGTTGATCGTTCCACGTTAGGTTCTTTCCTTTATGTTGTCGACAGTACAGAGATTAAGTTTTTAGCTTGAACTTGAGTTTTTAGGTAGTCTTCAACTTGATAGTGGCCTATCGTCGCCCTGACTTACTCCTACTTCTAATCGTTCTTAGCCTAAGCTAGGAATTGACGAAGAGGAGTTGAGAATATTCCGACCTTTCTTGCCGAACCTTGCTCTTTAGTGCTCGAGAAGTTGATTCTCAAGCGTGCGCCACACCCTTGCTTGGATACTCTCACTTGCTTCTCAATAGGCCTGCATAAATCCCAAGATTAGCTCCAAGTAGACCTTTCAATTGACAGACATTTTATTTCAGACACTTTTTTAATGACCCTTGTTCCCCCTTTTTTATTGCTAAAAATTTCCTCTAGAGCTCCCTTGGTGTTTCTACCCTTCTGTGTGTCAACTTCCAAATATCCTATCTGAAAATCAACGCGTTATTCTTATAAAAAACAGTTGAGGGCGTGTAGTATATGTCACGAGCTTTCCGACAAGCTCTAGAGCTCCGAAAATGGATTTCGTATGAAAAAGTTATGACCGTTCAGGGTTTAGGGGGTTAACTAGACAAACAGATCCTTTCGGGGGTTTTAATGCATTTTCTAAGGCCTTCGTAAGTATATGAGTACATGAAAGTGCAAATATGCCCAAAATTTAGCCTAAATTTCCAAAAATTCACCCCTTAATTTTTTGCCGAAAATGCCTGTCTATTGCGATAGACGGTGTCTGTCGCGATAGACACAATCTATCGTGGGGGCTGTCTGTCGCGATAGACGGTGTCTGTCGCGATAGACAGTGTCTATCGTGGATTTCTGTCTGTCACGATAGACGGTGTCTGTCGCGATAGACGGTGTCTATCGTGGATTTCTGTCTGTCGCGATAGAAGGTGTCTGTCGCGATAGACAGTGTCTATCGTGGATTTCTGTCTGTCGCGATAGACGGTATCTGTCGCGGATTTCTGTTTGTCGCGATAGACGGTATCTGTCGCGGATTTCTGTCTGTCGTGATAGACAGTATCTGTCGCGGATTTCTGTCTGTCGCGATAGACGGTGTCTGTCGCGATAGACGCTGTCTGTCGTGGGTCTCTGTCTGTCGCGATAGACGGTGTCTGTCGCGATAGACTGAAAAAACGCAAATTTTTGAAAAACTTCTAGTGATCTAGCGTGCCCTCAAGGTGTAGGTTACAGTGATAAACATGCATTCACAAAATGTTAAGATTTTCTGTCTGTCGCGATAGACAGAGGCTGTCGTCCCGGGACCTGTGCAGAGCCTGTCGTACCTGCGCACACTGCTGGGGATGATGGTACAGCAAAAAACCTGCAAAATAGCTCAGAAAACATGCAAAAACAGCACATGCAAGTTCGCTCTCTCGCTCTCTCTCACAAGTGAAATGAGGGAAATGAGGTGGAGGTGGGGATATAGTCAAAAACTGAAATTTTCGCGATGATGGAGATGGACGTGGGAGATGGTGATGATGATGATGGTGAAGAAAGTAAAAGAAATTCGATGAGAGTGAAGAAAATACCTACAACTCCAACGCGTCAACTCTACGTCTTACCATCACACGCTCGTCCTCAAAGCTCGATCCCCGGCAACGGCGCCAAAATTTGGTGTAGCTCAGTGATGAGTAGCACCTCCTTTAATGTCAATCCGGGAAGACGTGAGGATGGTATGAAGACCTCGAGCAAGTGGCGGCACAAGTGCGTGAGTGAGAAGCACACAAGCATGCACACACATACACACACACGCGCACACACGGCAAGACAAAGAGAGAGAATCAATGGAGTGCTTTAGATTACTTTCACAAGCTCTTACAAGTTCGTTTCAATTACAATCCAACTTCAAAAATGAGCTCTCTAGCTCTTTTTATAGTTTTTGACTAGCTTTGTCCCTGTCCAGACCTAGTGTCCGGCCTAGTTAAAAATTAGGTTCCAGGGCTTATTTGAGGGCTCAAACGAAGTCTAAAAATTATGAAAATTGGTACGAGGGTACTTCTAATACTCCTCAAGCTCGAGGACTCCTCGGCTTGCACAAAATGGAGTCTAATCTACCAAAAACGGGATTTACAATGTTTGTGTAGTGATTAAAATCACTTGAGTTGTACATAATCTATGGGAAAAATGATCTGGCCTTGTTGCCGTATTGTGCATGACTCCTTTGTTGCTTTGTATGCCAACAGCAACAAAGAGATGAACATGATTTTCCATTGCCTAGACCCCGAGAGCACCCAAGAACCCTTAGACCCACTCAAGTGATCAAGGCAATGAAGAATTATTTTGACGGGTCAGGAGATCCTTATGATCATGTGGCCGAGTTCAAACAAGTGTTAAGAGCTGAACAGGTTGAGGATTTGTTCACCCAGTACGAGGCATTTGGCTTGACCCTTAAGGGCACTGCCTTAGCTTGGTTTCAACCACTGAGTAGTCGCAATTATCGCGACATAGGTCAACTGCTAGACGAATTCATTGTAGAATTTTCCAAGAGTGGTATCAGGCATAACACATCGTCCCTGATCCACAGTTTCAAGCAGACACCCCAAGAAACAGTGCGATTAGCAGGTAGAAGGTTCAGACAGTACCTAGAAAGATGCGCTACTCCAGAGTTACCCACACCAGCTAAACAAGTGGCTTTGTTCTTAGATGGCTTACTGAGCACAAAATTAAGATCATATGTGTACTTGAAAGAGCCTAGATCCATAGAAGAGTGCGTGCGGACGTGCATCGACATAGAAGATAACTTGGGTGAGGAGTTAGGATTGTCCAAACTCTACAAAGATTCGGATAGTTCTACTAGTCATACTTCAAAGATCTCCACAGAAATAGAAGAGATAGCTGAGCAAGTTGCCAAGAAGCTGGGAGTCCAAAATAAACAAACACAGAGAGTCACTCCAGTGAATCGGTGTTATACTTGTGGGGGCGACCACATGGCTAATGTATGCCCAATGCAAAACCAAAACATTAGAGAAAGGAATGCTCCATATTGCACCATTGAGAGAAAATACACAAACCACACGGCTCAAGATTGTCCCTACAATAGGCAGGCTGTTAGACAGAATTATCAGCAACCTTACCCACAAGGTAGGTATCAGAACCAATACCAACAGCCATATTATAGACCACAACAACAATATCAGGTACCATATAGGCCACAACCTGTCTTGGGAAACCAACCACCAGCTCTAGCCAACGTGATTCCAGTTAAATATGCTGTGGGAGAAGAAAATCCAAATAGAGCATTGGTGCCACTAACCCCATTGATACCAGATAATGACTCTCATGCTCATTGTTCAGACTACTCCCATGAAGGTAGTCCACATGCTTATTACACAGAGTCACCTGAACATAGTGAGATTTACTCGTATCAATATGAGGTACCACCTATGGAGCAAAATTGGGAGCCAGAATACTCCAATGTCATGTACATAAATCCTAACCCTAGGCCCCAGTTGAGACAAATGAGACCACAAGCCCCTAGAGGATCTTGTTTCAGATGTCAAGGTGACCATTTCATTCGTGACTGTCCCCACCCACCATCTCCAAGTCAAGGACAGACTATCACAATACAGGCTTTTTGTCCTGATTGTGGCAAAGACCATCTCCCCAGAGATTGTCCAAGAAACCCCTCCAGTGCACCCAAGATTACACCCATTAATGTGGTAGGCTTAGTGGCAGATTCAAGTTCAAGTAGTAGCAATGTGGCTCCTATACAAGCTGTCAGTAGAGCACAAGCTTTACAATAGGATAAACCAACAGAACAATCAGAGTCGAGTGAATCAGGAGAGCCTAGTAAGAGGAAAACAAGAACATGGAAGGATACCAGAGAGAAGGCCAATCGCAAGTGGGATAAAAAGTTATCGGAACTGGAAGAAAGCTTAAAAGAAGCGAAAACAAAAATAGAAGACATTGCATCTCAAAGCCCCTCGCATGCCAAAACTCCATCCACTCCACCTCATCCCACCCCACCACCCATTGTAAATAGACCACAACCAGGGTCTGTTCTTGCAGATCCAACCCCAGAAGGCTTGGACATGATGTTCAAAGCCTACGAGGCTCGACTTCAAGAAGGGCCTACAGCTGCAAATCTAGACAAGAGTTACCCTAGAGCGGATTTAGAGATTGAACGAATGAAAATGTGCATGAAAATGGTAGAACAAGCTCAAGCTATACTTGAGACTAGTCAAAAGTTCAATCAGACAAACTGTGTCAAACCAGATTTGCATTTCCAAGGGTTACTAGAAAGATTAGAGCAGTTGGTAAACAAACCACAAGTCTCTTTACCTCCACAGGCTCAACCAGTTATTGAAAGAGGAAGCTCACCACCAATGGGAGCTTATGTTACTAATTCCACAGATGTTGGAATACCTCCTTCAATTACAATAGTACTCTCAAGAGTTCTTGCGGGAAATACAAGAAGAGAAATGGGCCAAGGAGAAGGGTAATTCCCCTCCTATTCTTGAGGTTGATGATCTTCATGATCAATTTCCCCAAGACATTCCATCTATTTACGGAGATGAAGCAGAACAACAAGAAGACGAAAGGTTAGATTTTGAATCTAATACCTTAGAAGAACTGCCTCAATTTCCAGGCCCATGGGAATCTGAATCTCTCCAGATTAGAGCTCCCACAATACTAGTAAGAAATGAAGACTCAGTGGTTCCAAGGAACACGGAAGTCGTGAAGAACACTAAGGTTCAGTGTCATCTCATTGTAGAAGAGCTGCTCAAAGCAAAACCTGAGCTTTGGAATCATGTGAAGGATCAGGTTCCAGAACTTGATTCCAACATGCCAAAAGCAGGCTCCAAGCAAAGGGTACCAGAGATACCTCTAGACAAAATAGGGGACATGTGTGAGGGTGAAGAAGGTAATACTTATCTTCCAATCACCTACCAAGGTTACACAACCAAAGCAATCATAGATTCAGGTGCTGGTGTTGCTATTGCGACCACCTCCTTGTGGAAGCAATGGGGCAAGCCCACATTAAGACCAACTAGAATGAAGCTTCAAATGGCTGATGGTCATTTTGAAAGACCTCTAGGATTGCTAGAAGGGATCACTCTAACCACTTGTGGTGTAGAGTTCGAGCACACATTTGCTATATGTGACTTTGAGAAAAATAATGTCTATGAAATGATCCTAGGAAGACCCTTCCTACGACAATTGCAAATAGTACAGGATTGGGGAACTAACTCCTTGTACTTACAGCACTTAGGGATCACCACCAAGGTCAATTTGAAGGATTACACCTTCAGAGATGTACCACCCCTACAGTGGAATTCTATCCACAAAGTGAAAGAAGATTCCATCTCTGTGCATTCTGAAAGTTCACCTGATCCATCATGGCTGCATGAAGATACTCATTTGTGGATGTGCAAGGTCGCAAAGGAAGAGGAAAAATGTTTAAAGGCAAGAGAAGAAGGAACTTCGCTAGAAGATAGACCAGTTAGAGACCCAGCCTACACACCGATGATCTTTCCAGATGAGGAGTTTGAGCCTCATGGCTGGCCAGAAATCTTAGCCACCATGGACATTGCTGTCAATGAGGAACAGTGGACACCTCATTGTGATGAGGAGGGTTATGATATCTCAGTTTTCATGTGTCAACCCTTGCTAGAAGAATGTGACCCTAGTGATGTCATAGAAGAAGAAGAGAATGACGATGATCTGGAGTCTATTGTGATGGATAGTTGCTTTAACTCAGAGCAGCACTATCTAGAAGATATAGGAGTGTTCACCCAGAAAGAAGAAGAACCTCTCACAAGTATTAAAACAGTAAACTCAAAGGATGGAAGTGAGAGTAGTCAAAAGAAAAAGAAAAGAAAAGCAGTGAAACAAGAAGAGGAGGAATCATTGTTTGAAGTACCAGAAAACTTCAAGAAATATGAAGTTGACGACCGCAAAATTTTGGTACGAATGCCTAAGAGAGAGGCCATCATAGGAGAATCATATGATAATAAAGAAAAGACCAAGAAGATTGTAGTGACCATCGAAGAGAACGAAGAGAGATGCACATATATAGGAGATGACCTAAGTGCAAGAGAAGAAATGGAGCTCATAGCTCTATTAAGGGAATATAGGGATGTGTTTGCATGGCACTATAGAGACTTGAAAGGGGTAGATCCAAGAATTTTCTCTCATACTATCCCCATGACTGCTGATGCTAAGCCCACCAAACAGAAGCCCTACACATATAATGATACCTATGCAGCCAAAATAAAAGAAGAAATTGATAGGTTGATTGAAGCTGGATTCATCTATGAGATTGAGCATACTGAATGGGTGTCCCCCATTGTTGTGGTACCCAAGAAGAACGGGAAGTTGCGAGTGTGTATTAACCTTAAAAAAGTTAACGCCGCTACGATTAGAGATAGTTATCCACTTCCAATCATAGAACACCTATTGGAGCGTGTTGCAGGCAAGGAAGTTTATAGCTTCCTTGATGGATTTTCAGGTTACAATCAAGTAGCCATTGCCCCAGAAGATCAACACAAAACAGCTTTTGCTACAGATTGGGGAATCTTTGCATTTCGTGTGATGCCATTTGGGCTCACCAATGCACCTGCAACATTCCAAAGGCTCATGTGTCATGTCTTCAAAGAGTTCTTGCGAAAGAGCTTAGAAGTGTATGTGGATGATTTATGTGCTCATTCCCAAGAAAGAAGGTTTCACATCCCTGAGCTCAGACAAATCTTCAACAAGTGTAGAGAATATCGAGTGTGTCTGAACCCAGAAAAGTGTGTGTCTATGGTGCGTCAAGGTAAAATCTTAGGTCATATTGTTTCTAAGAATGGAATCTCAACAGATGAAGATAAGGTACGAGCCATAGCGGAGCTACCAAGGCCAAGGAATATTAAAGAGGTACAAGCCTTTATGGGCCATTGTGGATACTACCGTAGGTTTATCCACATGTACGCGATCATAGCTAGACCCCTTTATGCCTTGTTGTCTAATTTTGAGTGGAACAATGAATGCGAGAATTCTTTCAACGAACTGAAGAAACGTTTGTGCACGGCACCAATACTCACCACTCCTAATTGGAATAAACCATTCCATGTCCATGTGGATGCATCCAATCATGCCATAGGATGTGTGCTAGCACAACCCACAAGTGAAGGAAACTTAGATTTGCCCATAGCATATGCTAGTAGACAGCTCACTGTAGCTGAACGGAACTATACCACAACTGAGCGAGAGGGCTTAGGCATGGTATATGCTGTGAAGAAGTTTAGACACTATTTATTGGCCAACAAGTTCAAGTTTTTCACTAATCATCAAGCTTTGTTATATTTGGTCAATAAACCTTGCAATACTGGACGCTTAGTAAGATGGTTCCTCTTACTAATGGAATATGACTTTGAAGTTGTTGTCAGGAAAGGTAGAACCCACCTTCGGGCAGATCACCTTTCTCGCATCACTTCAGGAGAGTCACCGCAAGGAGTGTCTGACGAATTACCCGATGCTTATCTGTTCAATTTAGAAGTTGTTCCTAAATGGGCAAATAAGTTGGTACCAGTCCTAACCTTTGGCCCTGCAAATAAGAATGTGAAAACATCACAAGAAGAAATTGTAAAATCACAAAAATATCACATATTAGCAGGAAGCATGTACAAACAAGATACTGAGGGTGTATTAGCTTGTTGTGTGGAGGATGATGAACATAGTAGTTGGTTGCAACAAGCCCATGAAGGAATGCTAGGAAATCACTATTCTAAACAACGAACATTGCAGAATCTAAAGCGTTTAGGAGTGTATTGGCCTAGCATGGACAAAGAAATACATGAGTGGATTAAGAATTGTCCAAGGTGCAGAGAGAGACCCCCAGTGGAGCATGCGACCCTTTATCAAGTGTCATTAATTCCAGATTGGAGTGCTCCATTGGTAGAGTTTATGAGATTGGGAAGATTACCCAAAGAGGCTAGTCTAGCAAGAAGACGAAGCATGGAGCAAGAGGCTCAAGGCTATGCCTTAGTAGGGGACAACCTATACCGAAGAGGCAAAGATGGTTACTTAAGACTATGCGTTCATGAATCAGACTATTTAAAGGTCTTAGAGACTGCACACAACGGTGTTGCAAGTGGACATTTTGGTCCTGACCGAGTGATCAAGACAATTCTATTCTCAGGACTTCGGTGGCCCACTCTTCATATGGATGCACATACCTATGTGAAGAAATGTGACACATGCCAACGGGCACAATATCCAGTTAGAAAAGACGAGATGCCCTTGAGGCCAATGATGGGAGGACGTGCATTTTCGAAGTGGGGCATAGACTTCATAGGTCCTATTAACCCCCCAGCTAGAAACTCCCATGCAGAGTACATCATTGTAGCCACAGATTACCTTACAAAGTGGGTAGAAGTCAAAGCCACAACAAAGAATGATGCTCAGACTACGGCTAAGTTCTTATTCGAGAATGTGTTCACGAGATATGGACTACCAATAGAGTTGGTGAGCGATAGAGGCACACACTTCTTGAATGAAGTCATTGAAAATCTTCTCCAAAAATTCTTGGTGATACATAAGAAATCTGCCCCCTATCACCCACAAGCCAATGGACAAGCCGAGAGTACCAATAAGATCCTCTGTAACGTATTGAAAAAACTGGTAAATAATAAACGCTCTGATTGGGACAAACAACTTCATCATGCTGTTTGGGCTTATCGAGTTGCCTACAAAACGGTACTCAACGCCACCCCATTTCAGATGGTCTTCGGACAGAACGCTGTGCTACCATTAGATTTCTTAATCCCTGCCTTAAAAGTAGCACAAGAGTATGAGTGGAATGGGCATGAATTGTCCTCTAGGATCTTTGATCTCGAACGCTTGGGTGAGACGAGGCTACGAGCGGCAGCAAGCATCTACGCTGCAAAGAAGAGGCAAAAGGCATACTTTGATGCACACATCAAGGATAAGGGATTGAAAGAGGGAGATCTAGTGTTGGTATACACACTAAAACAACATGCCCGTAAGTTGGAAAAAAGAGGATACGGACCCATGATCATTAATAGAATTTCCACTAGTGGTGCAGTTCAGTTGGCCACGCTAGAAGGAGATATCTTGCCAAACTATATTAGTGGCTGTAGAGTCAAGCTATATCAAGAACCTCTTACTGAAGATATGCTAATGAGACTCAACACTGCTAAGAAGCGAAAAGATGAAGAGTTAAGAGTGAGAGAAGAAGCACAGGTAGAGGCCAGAGAGCGTATTAGGCGAAATAAGTTAAGGAGATTAGGCCTAGAAGTCAACTCAAAAGCCCCAAAATATCACATGGATATGTGTCAAAAGTCAGGCATAGCGACTTCTCAGGTCATTGACCGAAGACCCTTTGTGAGCATAGAGATAGGACAAGGGATGGGTGCAAGGACGGTGAAAGCATTGATTGACTCAGGTGCAGCAAGTAGTGCAGTTAGACTTTCCTACTGCCAAGACTTGCAGTTGAACATCAATCCCATAGAAGCTTATCTCATAGGATTGGGAGGTGTGGAAACCCCTTGTTTGGGCGAGGTGGAACTTCCCATCTACCTTCAAGATGTTCCAATGAAAGTCAAAGCGCTAGTATGTCAAGATGAGAACCTTACAGAACCACTTGTCTTGGGTCAAGATTGGATCTATGACCATGCAGTTAACTTAAACCTAAGAAGTCAAATTCTTCAAGTTTGGGTACATGAACAATGCATTACATTAGAATTAGAGAACTGCATGCTCCTAAATCATGGCACCACACACTCTCTTAGTTCTTCCAAGACTAATCATATGAAAGAAGATGTTGTATGTGTCAAAAGCTCTATGATACAGAAGGAGTCAATCGTGGAAGACCAGGTTCGAAGGCGGGTGGATCTTTCTTCTTCTCCAAAGAATCAAGTAGCCACAGTAGTGAGTCCACCACACAAGCAAACACAACCGTTCACGACAACTGCTACATCAAATAGAAAGACACCATTCGATAAAAAAGCAGTTCCGAGCATGAAGCAGATATGGGTACGCAAAGGAGAGCAACCACCAACCTTGCCCCCACAAATTCCATCCATGCAAACCAACCAGGCCAGAAGATGAAGGAAGCAGCTCAGACAAGCTCAATCACAAGGTATCCAACAAGTTTGGGTGCCTAAGAAGTTAGCTGCAGCTCAACAAGGGCAATTACAGATGTGGGTACCTAAGAAGCTCCTACATCCACAACAACCTTTGTTCTCCCACATGCAAAAGGTTTCAACAAAGAAGCCAAAAAGAGAAAAGGGTAAGAACCACGTACAGAGACCAAAGGAAGATCAAATCAGCTCTTCAACATTAGTAGGAAGACATGCAAAAAGGATATGGGTTTGGAAGCCAAAAGTGCAAGTAGCCTCCACCGAACCAAAGCGTCAACCATACTGGATACCACAGTTCAGAAAGCATCCAAAGAGAAAGACACCTGAAGTGACCTCTACAGTGCCAAATGATGTTCTAAATAGGAGGATTACATCAGTTCGAGACTCAATGGATACCTCCACCAAGGTCGGCATCAACCTCCACAAATAACATCGAAAGCCTCGAACGAGCAACAACCATGTGCTCCTTGCACCCCCTTGTCTTTTGCACCATTCAGGTCATGCATTTCCAAAGTACGCATTAATATAGGGCCACATTACACGGTCGTGCATAGACACACTTGAGAATCCCACGCACAAGAGCACAGTGACATATGTCAAATATTTCTATTGATACTAACTTTTGTGTTCTTGTTTTGTGATATCCTTTTCCTCAAAAAAAAAAAAAAAAAAAAAGGGGGAGAAAGAAAAGGGGGAGAGAGCTTGTTCCCAGGTTTGGCTTATGAAACATGAATGAGTCATGCTTAGTTGAAGGTGGAACTGTTGATTACTAGGCATTTATCAATTTGGATAGAAGTGTGTCTCGGCCAGCAGTGAGATTATTGCTGCCTTATCTGGTAGATGACAAGCATTTGGCATGAACATGGCATCTACAACTATGATTTTCTCTTACCATGGTAGGAATGAAGAGCTTGAAGGTCCGCAACTTGAGTGATGCTTAACTACTTCATGTACCAGAGCATCCAAGGAGATATCTGCAAAGGGTAGTTCTAGAGGAGAAGACTCCTGCATATGGTGAGCTAAAGAGAATATGTGAAACTCAGCTTGGTGTAGTTACCCGATGTTGCTTGCCAAGGAATATAAAGAAATTCAATTCTCAGTATTTGACAAATGTTGCTTTGAAAAGAGGAGAGGAGATCCACCACTCAAAAGATCTCATCAGTGGACAATCAACATGGACATTCATCAACAATGTTCCATCCCAAAGGCCGAGTGTACAACACGAAGAGACAAACATCCATCAACCTTCTCCATGGTAAGTACCTTTACTCTGGAAACACCATAACCATGATAGTTTAGGAGACCTCTTCGTCAGCATACCCTTGAGCACTTAGCTCAAGACCCGCAATTTTTGCACCATGCTTCTTCCAATGCATTTTCCAAGTAAGCATGCGTAGGGCTACATTACAAGGCCGTGCACAAGGCACATACTTTTTTCAACCCAGGCACGAACACACTTACCCATCATTCATTATGGGTTATGAGTAGTTGGCATGACTACTCTCAACATCATCTTTGGAAGAGCTAGCGGACGTTATGGGAACAACATCCATATCTCGGAAGCAAATTGAAGCCAGTAGTTGCTCCAAATCACTCTTGACAACCTCTTTTTGAGCAACTTGCAGTTTTGAAAGCTCACAACGACACATTCTTGCTGGAATCCAAGGAACCAGCTCATACAACGGATGGACACCACCTCTCAAAGCACTACATGGAACAGCCCTTCCAACAAGGGTCTGTCAGGGACGATAGACTCGAGAGGGGGGGGAGTGTTGAAGCTCAAAGTCAAGGACAAAGCATGGAAGCACATCAAAAGGTGGACACACAAGGAAAGGGAGCAAGTAGGGAGCTCCAAGAAGTGTATGTCAAATTTTCAGAAGAATCCCCTACAAAAATAGTGATTTTCATCACTAAAAACCATTGTAAATACCATTATCTATTTTTTGTAACTCCATTTTGTTCAAGCCGAGGAGTCCTCGAGCTTGAGGAGTATTAGAAGTACCATCGTACCAATTTTCATAATTTTTAGACTTCGTTTGAGCCCTCAAATAAGCCCTGGAACCTAATTTTTAGCTAGGCTGGACACTAGGTCTGGACAGGGCCAAAACTAGTCAAAAAACTATAAAAAGAGCTAGAGAGCTCATTTTTGAGGTTGGCTTGTTAGAGAATAGAACTTTTTCAAGAGAACTCTTTTGCAATCTAAGCTTTCCATTGTTCCTCTCTTTGATCTTACTTTGTGCGCGTGTGTGTGTATGTGTGTGCATGTTTGTGTGCTTTCACTCACGCACTTGTGCCTTCACTTGCTCGTGGTCTTCATACCGGTCCTCACGTCTCCGCGGATTGACAAGTAAAGGAGGTGGTGCTTACACTTCAGCTACAGTGGTGAATAACGTCATAATCAAATTCCTATATTAGTAAAACCCATCGTGCAAGTCTGCCACCTAAGTGTTGTTGGAGAACCAAATACACCAGTGCGGCATGATCCACATGGAAAGTGAATTTTTCGTCCCAGCAAGTAATGTCGGAACTTCTTAATAGAGTATACCAGACCAAGACACTCTCGTTCTGTCACGGCGTAATCTCTCTCTGCAGGAGCCAATCGGCGGCTAGCATACTACACTGGTCGAAACCATTTGTCGGTTTGTTGCATCAGCACACTGCCAATCGCTATGTCGAACACATCCATAAATACATGGACTGGGCATTCCCAATCAAGCGGTTGCAGGATCGGAGCCTGCGTTAGTAAGACCTTCAAATGATCAAATGCTCTTTGACACTCATTATTCCATTTGTATTTACACACGGCGCTGGTCATAAGTCGATTGAGTGGCATCGCTAGATGAGCCAGCCACCGTAAGTGTCTACCATGCCATCTGATCTGGCCAAGAAACCGCATAACTTCTTTGGGTGTCTGTGGAACTGGTGCCTCCAACACTGTTGATACCTTATCAGGGTCTACCTGTATTCCTTGTTTGGAGATGATATGATCGAGCAGCTTCCCACAGGAGACTGCAAAGACCGATTTGGTAGGATTCAAACATAATCGATACTCTCGGCACTTTTCAAAACAACATCGTAAATGATACAAGTGCACCGAAGTATCACCAAATAACAAAAAATCATCCAAATAGACTTGCATAAACGTTGTCAGGTAAGGTGAGAACACTTCTTGCATACATCTCTGGAATGTACTCGGGGTGTTCCGCAAACTGAACCACATTACGGTGCATGCATAGATGCCCCAATTGGTGATGAATGCCGTCTTCGGTATATCCTGTTCCGCCATCCTCACTTGATTGTATCCATTGTATCCATCCAAGAAAGAATACATTTCGTGTCCCACTACCTTATCGAGCATCGTATCTAGAAAAGGAAGAGGGAACAAATCCGGTGCATAACATCCAATGTAACGACATATTTCCGATGATTATTTTCAAAAATTAACTCTTGAGCTGACCAATCCTGCACGACCTTAGCTTGCTTGAGCCATGGTCGACCGAAAAGTAAGTTGTAGTCGAGGCTCGATTCGGGTAACTCCAGGACTACAAAAGTCATTTTAAATGTAGTTCCCTGTAGGGTTATAGGAATATTACGTACTAGTCCCACCGGATGGACTCTGGATTGGTCCGCCATTCGCACAAAGAACTGCACTGGTTCAATTTGGGTCCAACCCAGTTTCTTACAGAGTGCAACTGTTGCAATATTCACTCCAGACCCTCTATCAATTAAAACTTGTGTAATCTTCTAGTTTTTATACCAAACGGTGATCAGCGGTACCGTATGATCTACCGTAGGATCCATCTCGGGTTGTATGGTCGCAGTTGCTGGAGTACATGAAGATCCGGGGCTGACCTGCTGTTGGAATTGCTGTCTTACACTAGGAACTAGGGCGAGCAACTGTCCCAGAGGAAGTGTGATTGAAGCCTAGAGATAACGTCCCATACCTGGTCTGGTTGTGCTATGGTCATCACCGACTCTGGTTGTGATTCTGATGTTGTCGGGGCAGAATTCTGTGCATTCGGTCTCGCATTTGGCAAAGGAGGCTGAGTTACCAGAACTAGGTCAGGGAACACAGTCGGCTCCTTGGTTGTCCATTGACTGACCTCTGCAAACATCCGCTGTTGCTCACAAATACCGGGCTCAAAAACTTCAACTGCTGGTTGCAACTATTTTCCCGATCTTGTCTGTACCACGGCTGCTTGTGAATCAACCGGGGAAATATAAATCATATTTGTAATCAAATTTTGTCTTTCCTTCTTTCTTTTGTCATATTCTGCAGCTTCTTTATAGAATCTACGAATATGCCCAACCTCGTCGCAGAAATGGCATCGAGGAGGTGGAAGAGAGGTACCTTCAGCTGATGTATCCGCATGCCATCGATTTTGATTGAAATTGTTACTTCTCGGCCCCCGATAGTTCTTGTATCCTTGTTGCTGGTTGGTCCGCAACTATGGTGGCATGTAATGGTTGGCGGGCTGCCCCTGCTCCTGTATTATGGCGTTTGCTGCCACTCGACCTTGCACCTTTGTGTTGTATGCACAGGTTTTGGTTGAGTGCCCCGACATCTTACAAATGGCACAATACATTTGGTTGAGTGCACATGTGGAACTTGTGTGATCGGGATTCTTACACTTAGTGCAGTAGATTTGTTTGGACGGATCCTCAATCACGTTCTTACTTGCTTTCAACCATTCTAGATCCTCTGCAAACCCTCTAACTTTGTGCTCCAATTGTAAGGCCATTGCAATGACAGCGTCCAATGTCATTCCGCCCACACAACGAATGATCATAATCTGTTTTAATTGTGGATTTAATCCATTGATGAACCATTGTGTTATAACATCATCTGGCAGGTTAGCATGTGCCGGTGGGAGCTACTGCAAATGAGTTCTAAACAGTGTCGCATACTCCTGGACACTCTGGTGTAGTTTTTTCCGATTGTTTTTTAAATAGTTAAAAATTTCTATAGGGTTCTTCTTCAGGCAAAACCTCTACAGGAACGAATCCTTCACATCGTCATAATTACCAAAATGATTAATATCGTATTCTGTAAGCCACCTATTCTGTCAGCCACCTTGCTGCTTCATTAACCAGCATGGCCTGAAACACGATGACCTTATACGTCGGATCTGGTGGATGGTTCAACACTGCATAACTAATTTCGAATGTACGAACATGTGTGTCGGGATCATCCCCCGGAAATTCACCAAATTTTGTATAGGTCACTTCGGTTGGGACTGGTTGAAGTGGATCGACTGGCTGTGGCTGCTGTTGTTGTTGCTGCTGAAATTGCGGTGGCGGCTGAGGCGGTGTTTGTTGCTGTTGCTGTGAGCCACTCGTGGTGCTATTGTTGGTAGTGTTGTTATTTCCTGAATTTTCAAGAGGTGTCTCCTAATCTTCCAAGTCTGTATAATTAGCCTGCTCACCTTCCCGTCCAAAAATGTCATCGAACCGTTTACTTAACTCCAAATCTAGCAGCCTTTCCTCAACTTTGGTGTCGAAATTAGATAGACTTGCATTGAAAAGTGGTGAACACAGTAGGTGTCCACCAGGAAACACCGTACTGTCACCGAAAAACTTCAAATTGCCACCGAGTGATACCGAACTTCCACCGGAACTTGCCGAAGTGTCACGGGACCAGGCTACACTATCACCGAAAATGTTCTCGCCAGATAACGTAGCCCTGTCATTGGAAATGGCCGAATGCCGGCCAGATAGTGCTCAACTGACTCCACACTGCGTCTCCGTACAACCGAAAATCACTGTACCTTCTCCAAAAAGTACCGGACTCACACCGGAATTCACCGAAATCTCTTCATGTGCTACCGAACTAGCACCAGAATCACTAATGACTGGTTCCGATCCTTCTGCAACTGGGCTTAACTGTCCTGTACTTCTACCACTAGGGGGTGTTCCTAATAAGTTTGGAACTGCCCAGGGATGTTGATCTCTGCGATATTTAGGGTATGATTCATCGGATCGTGTTACCGGCATATAGTAAAGAAAGCTTTGTCAATCTTTAATCTTCTGTACAAGCAACTACTCCAATTCCCATAGACGGCACGAGTGTTAAAAGTGCTTTTGTTAAGCCACTTCTAATCTCGTTTCGGGTTCTTGGGATGGACAGGGGTCTGACAATGCAGAGGCCCTTTATTTAATTTTCCCAATTTATCATTGGAATGAACAATTAACTATCTTCCATTCAATGATTATCACTACGTAGTACGTCTATGAAATGAATCAACAACTACAAATTCGCACAGACTGTTAATGTTCAAATGTAGCGTTACTGTGTTTAATGATTAACCACTGAGAACTTAAGAAACAAAACACAGTACTCAGACTTCGGTGAATCTGCATCACAACAGCTCCAGCGCGGTCGCCCAGACAGACAGTCTAGCGATACTCTCCCCCGCGCTGAACGCCATGCTTGCCTTTTCATTAATCAATAGAAAGTTACATCTGTTTGCTACACCTTTTTGGTGCGTGCGAATATGAAGAATAAAATTACATATCCAATCCGGCCGGCCAACAACAATCTGCATTGAATGAAATGTTACAATATATTCCTACTAATGTTGATCACTCCCTTGTGTTTTCTCTTAAGAAATCTAGAGAGAAAATAATCATGGTTGTTCAACCTCTTTGCAATGGCAAAGGCCCTCGTATAGATGGTATTTATAAGGCATTGTTACCTATGATTGAGAATGTGATAATCTAGGTGTGCACTAAGATATGGAATGATCAAAAGATGCCCTTTCTAGTTAAAACAAGATGGATAAAGCTGCTCCCTAAGAAAGAAATACCAAGAAATGTGCATGATTGCAAACCATTTTCCATGATGGGAATCTTATATAAGCTTTTTCAAAGAGATTTGCAATCGACCTTTAACATATTATTGCCTTGGTAATTCATGTATTACGATATGATTTTTCTAAGGAGATCTATATTTGATAATATTTTCATGGTGCTATGGAGAACAAACTCTCGTCAAGCCAAAATATGGTCCTATTACAATTAGACTATGGAAATTCTCCTTATAATATAAGATGAGATTACATTTGAGTTATTATGGTGAAAATGGGCTTTGGTCTAAAGATTTCTCGTCTGATTTACTTTCTCGCTCAAGATTGTACCTCATATTGATACTAATGCTAGGATATCCTTTGTTGTCGATGTTCTTTGATCCATTAGACAAGTAGGAATCTCTATTCAATCTCAATAAGATTGTTGTGGGATTCACATATGATACATTGATTTTCACTAATGGAACACATGACAATATTCATAAAATTTTCTCTGTCATGGAGCCATTCACTAATGCCCAGGGTCTCTGTATCAATGATAAGAAATTAGTTATAAATTGATGTATCTTGCCTTGAATTTCTCCTATTGTTATGAAATCTTCTCAAAATTCCCAGAGCAAATATGTTTTGATATTTGGGGTATCCTTTGGGAGTGCATATTACATTGAAATCACGTGCAATGGGCGCAACAAAAATTAACACTAATGTTGGAGATAGAAGCACCTTCTAGGTAGACACTACATGTAAGAGTAGAGATTTTTTTAACCCTCCTTCATCCTTATATTATGTATTACTTGCTTTTGATTGATTGGAGATATAAGCACCTTTGAGAGTTTGACTATATGTGCAAAAAAATCTCTTAAAAGTTCTTAGTGGGAGTGTTCTAGTAAGAGAAGCCTGATGGAAGCTTAAGGACCTTAAGCTGCCAAGATATGATGGCTCTACTATTGCACAAACTTTTGATGTTGTTGATAAGTGGCTCAACAAGTGAGAATAGTGCTTCCAATTATGCCATATCATGGAAGATAGGCATAAGATTCAACAAGGTACCTACTACCTCATGGACATTGCCCACAGATGGTGGTGTAAGATCAAATAGGACAAGAAAGAGCCCATTGTGTGGGAATAGTTTAACGTATTTTTTTATAACAACTTTGTACCACCTCACGAGAGGCCTAGAGCACTAGACACTTGGTTTTTCATTAGTTAGAAAAAACCAAATAGTTCAGGACTATGCCCATAAGTATAGGGAGGTACTTCTTAAAATACCTGACTCTATTTGAGAGTTTCTCCAAGTCCACAAGTTTGTCTTGGGTCTTAGAGAAACTATATGACCTCTACTAAGATAGGATAGGTATCACTCTTTGGCACAAGCCATAGAGACGGCTCTAGTCTATGAGGATGGTCATAGGGGCATAGGCTCCTAGGGCTAGACATCCTCATGGACTAAGCTGAGTTGGACCTTTTCTATTAGCACTCATATCTTGACCAGTACACAACCTCAGAAAGAGGCTAAGCACGTGCATATGGTCAAGAAAACTTCAAGAGTAAAGAGAAAGGTAACTACTCTAGCTAAGAGGGCTTATGAAAAGTCCATTCTTACCCCTCAACTGAAAGAGAAGGCAATGATAGAAGGGTTATACTATGGATGCTTAGGACAAAACCACCTTAAAAACTATCTTAAGAAGAAAAAATAGGAGTGAACATAGTCATAAACCCCACACAGGAAGGGAGTGATGTAGATGCGGATTTGGGTGATTCCCCATCTTAGATATCATCTCCTATAGTTGCCATGAAAGTCATGAAGAAGATGCCTTCTGTGCGAGATGTTTTGCTTTTGCTAGTGGTACAGAAAGGATACCAATTTCCTCATTTTGAGCTCATTATTATGAGAGAAGTTGTGGCACGACAACCTGTCAAGGTCCTCTTCGACACTAGATCTATGCATAATATCATTAGTTCCCGACTTGTCAGAAGGTTACACATTTTGCAGTCAGAGTATGCCTACACAATGGAGTTAGCCGATGGTAAGGATACTCAAGCATGGGACCAACGAGTAGTAGGTTTACCCATCCAAATCCAAAGAGACGAGGGGCTTCACATGTTTGCTTCACATGTTTATGAGTTTGAGCATGAAGGGAGGTGATTGCTGATCCGTCAAGAACCAGATCTCTAAGAGACATAATTGGTGATTGCAAAAAAGTTGATCAAGATTGATTGTAAGTATATTTATTTTCTTTATTTCATGTATTTATCTGGTCTAGTGATGGATTCTTGCAAGCAAGGAAACTCTAGTTGGAATGCTCAAGTACTTTTAGATAAAGTAAGAGCAAAATTCCAAGAGTTCTTTTTAAAAGAATTACCTCTAAGTGTACCTCCTTGCATGAACATTGAACATAGAATCAAATTGGTACTAGAAGCGAGTTCGATCACTCAACCACATTTGGTTTTATCTATCATGGAGAAAGTAAACCATCTTGAACCTCAGATTCCATGTGAATCCTATATCTCATGATTGGTTCAGAATTAAGGGAAACCAATACTTCCATTACATCCAAAACGTGCCAAAACCCTAAGATCGACTACATATTTTGCTAAATTCTCACATTTGGAGGTCTTGTTCAAATTACTGACATCATTGATAACATCATAAGCTCACAACTGCCCTTGGGAACCTCCCTTGAAATCCTATATAAGGAGGCCCTCACCACATACATACTCAATCTTGACAATTCCAATCTTGGGAGCTCAAGGAGTCTTGATCACCAAGTAAGTACTTTCAAGTTCCAGTTCGAGTTCTAGTCTTGTCTCTTGCTCATCTTGTCTAGTCTTCTATCTTGGAAATTTAGCCTTATCCTGTTGTAATCTCGTAGTACGGGATCTTGACAAGTTCTTTCTTGTATCTAGTTCATCTCCCAAAAGGGAGTTCTTGTAATCCAGAGATCTTGCTCCATACTTATGATCTCGGGTTGTGGGATCTCTTGTATCATATCTAGTTGAGTTATATATACCTATCAGTCCCAGGTTGTGGGACTTCTTCTACCAACTACATTTCTTGTTCTATTTTCCTTACGTGGGTAAGCATATTTCTGAAATCTTGTCGATTGTAGTCAGAGAGCACAATCTAGTGCTCCCCTGACATTTTGGAAAGACTAGCTTCTATTCAAGACCAGAAAACATGGAGAATGCTTATGAACAGATTGTGGCATCACTTCAAAATCTTCAACAACAAATCAAGGACCTAACTCATAGACAAACACAAGTCGAGATGGAAAATCTGGTGCATGTAGGCACGCTCATCCAGGAACTACAAGAACGACTCCGAAATCTTCAAGCAGATCAAGGAAGCATTCAAGTGGACCAACCACCTAGTTCATCTTTCATGAAGGAACCCAAAATTTGCATGCCAAAAAAGTTCGATGGTGATCGGAGAAAGTTTCAAGGGTTCCTACAATAAGTCAAATTGTAAATCCATATGAAGCTTGATAGATACCCTGATCATGCATCTAAGGTCGGTTTTATTGGAGCCTTGCTCTATGGTCAAGCATTATCATGGTTTGCCTCTATCTTGGAGAAGGATATGGCAGTACTTCATGACTATGAGGAGTTTCTTCAAGAAATGACTGCCACATTTGGAGATGCAGACACGAGTAGAGTGGTAGAAACAAAACTCCGAAAGCCACGTCAAGGTAACCGCCCTGCCTCTACCTATGCATCAAAATTTAGACAGTTGATATGTGACCTCACTTGGCATGAAGATTATTTCATAAGCCAATTTAGATGGGGTTTAAGAGATGATGTAAAGGACCTTATGTTCATGATGCTAGAGGTTAAGACATTGAATGAATACCTCAACCGAGCTATTCAATGTGATAACTGCCTTTTTGAAAGAAACAAGAAAAAAAAATAGAAGGAAGACCTCACCAATGGAAACCCTTCCATCCCACTCCTAGAGATGAGTCTATGACCGAACCTATGCAGATAGATGTAACTAGGTTCCAACCTCTAACATCACAAGAGAAACAGAGAAGGAGGGATAACAAGTTATGCCTGTATTGTGGAAACCCTGATCATATTGCAGTTAATTGTCCCAACAAGAGAACAAACTCCAGAGTCGCAACCACCCTTGTAGAGTAGGGAAATGAGGAAACGAGGAAGTCCAGTTGTAAAAGAGACCGTACAACCATACCATGTATAAGAAAGGATCTCATAATTCCAGTGTTGATAGCAGTCAGGGCACCCAAGGACGGACGAGACAAGGAAGCCAATGGAGGGAGTCAGAGCAAAGAGAAGGATTAAGTAGATAGAGCAGTCAACGCAGATCTGGCAGATAGGCCCTTCAATTTTTCCCAAATCAACATCTTTATAACAGTGATTCTCATCACTAACAATCATTGTAAATACCATTCCACCTTTTTGTAGCTCCATTTTGTGCAAGCCAAGGAGTCCTTGAGCTTGAGGAGCATTAGAAGTACCTACCTATCAATTTTCATATTTTTTAGACTCCGTTTGAGCCCTCAAATAGGCCATAGAACCTAATTTTTAACTAGGCCGGACACTAGGTCTAGATAGGGCCAAAAACTAGTCAAAAACTATAAATAGAGCTAGAGAGCTCATTTTTGAGGTTAGCTTGTTGTAGAATTGCACTTGTATGAGACTTTTAGAAATAATCTAAAGAACGCCATTGCTTCTCTCTCTTTGTCTTGCCGTGTGTGCGCTTGTGTGTGTATGTGTGTGCATGTTTGTGTGCTTCTCACTCACACACTTGTGCCATCACTTGTTCGAGGTCTTCATACCATCCTCACGTCTTCCCGGATTGACATTAAAGGAGGTGCTACTCATCACTGAGCTACACCAAATTTTGGCGCCGTTGCCGAGGATCGAGCTTTGAGGACGAGCGTGTGATGGTAAGACGTAGAGTTGTGACGTTGGCGTTGTAGGTAATTTCTTTACTTTTCCTTATTTTTCTTTTTCTTACTTCACCATCATCATCCTCACCATCTCCCACCTCCATCTCCATCATCGCGAAAAATTTCAGTTTTTGATCATATCACCTTCTCCCTTCCATTTCCCTCATTCCACTTGTGAGAGAGAGCAAGAGAGCTGTTTGTGTGTGCTACTTTTGCATGTTTTTTTGAGTTTCCTTGCAGGATCTGGCTGTCCCATCATTGTGAAGAGATGGATAGGTATGTGCTTGAAGATGAAGAGGTGTTGCAAAATCCTTGATCTACACCAGCCAATTGAACTCCAGGAGTATATGGTGGGCCCTTTTAGCTTGCCAATGGATGTATTAGACACCCTATGTACCTTGGAAGATCACTCTCAAAACGATAGATCAAAACAGATAAGTTGGAGTTAGCTCAGAGGTGAAAACTTGCTATTCTTGGTTCATACACCTGTCCAGTGTTTTACATAATTCTCTGAGCACAGCAGCAATTAGCTCAATTCCTCTTGGGGAAGTCTAGGCAACTTAAAGAGCTAACTTTCAAGAGTAATCTCATAAAAAATAATGAACCACACACTGAGAATGAGTCTTAACAAGTGATGACATCATCCCGATTTTCACAGGCTACTACAGAAATAGACCAGTGAGCAGAAAAATCACCGTAACTCCAAATGTAGAAATCCAATGATTATGAAAATTTGTATGATTATACTAGACAGTAAGCTAAATCAAACAAGCTTTAAATCACTGAATTTGGATAAGTAACCACTAAGAAATGGCTCTGACAAGATGAGTGAAAAAGTCAGGTACCTGACAGAGAAGTGAAGATGAACAGACCCTGTTGACTTTAAATGACCATAACTGAAGATTGCAACATCCAAATGACATGAAAATTTGTGAGCATATAGTAGACTTATAGATCTAACTTTACCAAGTTAAATCACTGAAAATGATGCACCAATCTCAGAGGAAAAATCTCTGCAAGCTGACTGAGAAAACTGAGAGTAATGGCAGTGAGTAGTACACTTCACAAGAACATGGAAAGATGAACTCAAATAATCATGAAAATGAAAGTATATTGCTTGTACAATACAATGACTTACTGATACATATGTGTGCCTTGTAATCACACCTTGATATGGTATAAAGCTCAGCTCTTGGAGGTCTTCACATAGGTCTCTCTAACCACGACTAAAATTGCCATCTATTTATAGTTGAATTTGGGAGGCTAACTTCCCTCAATCACTCTCCAATCAATCAACGATTGATTTGATTCTCTACCTACCACAAATCAGGAATTCGTGGCTCCTCTTTCCATTCTTGATCATGTGGACTCAACCACTTAAGATTCTCTTACTTTTACATTAAGTAAACTCTTCAAAAGTTACAAGAGGTAGTTCACAAGTGAACTTTACATAGTCTTCTTTTTAAAACTTCTTCTAAGACTTTGTGAGACTCAAGCCAATACTTAGGCTTGTCATAGAATTGCTCCAACAGCTCCCCCTCAAGCCAAGTATGCTTGAGGTCTTCAATCTTCCAAGATTACCTGCAAACCAATCATAGCCTTGAATTTGCAAAGCTTTGTACCATCCAATGCTTTGGTTAGAATATCTGCACATTGTTGATAAGTGGACACATATGATATTTGAATCTCTTTGCTTAGAACCTTCTCTCGTACATAGTGATAATGAACTTCAATATGTTTAGTCCTTGCATGAAAAATAGGATTAGCAGCCAAGTGAATAGAACTCATATTGTCACCAAAAATAGTTGGAGCTCCAAACTCCAATCCAAGATCTTTGAATAATGTCTTTATCCACATAGCTTCTTGTGTAGCTATGGCAAGACCTCTATATTCAGCTTCAGTAGAAGAGAGAGCAACTGTGGGTTGCTTCTTGGATGACCATGAAATAAGCTTTGAACCTGCAAAGGTAAGATAACCTGAAGTGCTCCTTCTATCTTCCTTGGAGCCAGCCCAATCTGCATCAGAAAATAGCTTCAAACCTAAATCAGATACATAAGGATAATAAAGTCCTTCATTTATGGTTCCTTTGAGATACTTGAGAATCCTTTTGGCAGCATCCATATGTGGTTTCCTTGGTGTGTGCATAAATTGACTTAGCACACTCACACTGTAACATATATCTACTCTTGTCAATGTGGCATAGTTGAGACTACCCACTAGACTTTGATATGATGTGATGTCCTCTATGAGTTCACCTTCATGTGAGCTCAATTTGTGATTGACCTCCATTGGAGTACCTGCAATCTTACAATCTTGCATCTTGAATTTTGCCAACATGTCCTTAATGTACTTTCTTTGAGTGAGAAACAAACCAGGATCTTTGTAGACAACTTCCAAACCTAGGAAGTAGGTAAGTGAACCCAAATCACTTATCTTGAACTCTTCTCTCATCTGATCTTTGATCTTCTTCATACCATCTGCATCATTTCCTGTCAATATAATATTATCTACATATACACATAGGAAGATGACCTCGGAATTACTCTTTTTAATAAAGAGTGAAGGATCTGCCTTGCTTGGTTGAAAGCCTTTGTCCTGCAAGAATGAAACAAGCCTGAAATTCCAAGCTCTTGGAGCTTGCTTGAGACCATACAATGCTTTGTTAAGTTTACACACATAATCAGGATAAACTTGATTCTCAAAACCAGGTGGTTGTGCCATATATACCTCTTCTGTTATCCAACCATTCAAGAATGCATTCTTTACATCTAGTTGAAGTATCTTCCAATTCTTGGAAGAGGCAATACTAAGCAAAACCCTAATAGTAGGCATCTTTGCCACAGGAGAGAAGGTCTCCTCATAATCAATTCCCTAAGTTTGTGCAAAGCCTTTTGCTACAAGCCTTGCCTTATACCTGTTAATTGAACCATCAGAATTCTTCTTGAGTTTATAGACCCATCTTGAGCCTATTACCTTCATGGATGAAGTCTTGGGCACCAAATCCCAAGTGTTGTTTTCCTCAAGTGCTTCGATCTCTTCCTTCATTGCATGCTTCCATTCTGTTTTTGCTTTGGCCTCTTCAAATGATGATGGATCCTCTTGGTTTATGTCCTGTGCTATGTAGATAGAATGTTTAGTTACTAATGAGGTGTCAAACCCATACCTTTCTGGTTTTTTCTTTTCCCTCATAGATCTTCTTAGGCCATGATGTGATGACTCTGCCTCATGTCCAAGTCCCTGCAATTTTGCTTTACCTTTAGACTTCCATGCTTTGATCTTTTCCATGTGAGATTCTTCATCATCCTCTAAGGTGTCTTGTTCTTCAATCTTTGATTGTTCTCTACCAAGCTTTGGAAAATCTTCTTCAAGATCATATGGTAAATTGATCTTCCTGCATGAATCTTCATACCATGAATTGTTCTCATCAAAAACTACATCTCTGCTTACCAAGAATCCTTTGTTGGTAGGGTTGTATAACCTGTAGCCCTTTTGATTGTTGTCATATCCAATAAATACACACCTTTCTGCCTTTGGATCCATCTTGCCTCTAACCTGTGAAGGAACATGAGCAAAAGCAATACATCCAAAAATTTTACAATGATCTAAGCTTGGTCTTCTTCCATTCCAAGCCTCATATGGAGTCATCCCATCAAGGGATTTTGAAGGCAACCTGTTAATCAAGTAAGTGGCTGTAGATACAGCCTCAGCCCATAAGTAATTAGGTAAATTCTTTTCATTTAACATAGACCTTGCAGCTTCAACAATTGTCCTATTCCTCCTTTCTGCCACTCCATTTTGCTCAGGAGTGTACCTTGTAGTTACCTCTCTTTTGATTCCTCTTTCTTGAAGAAAAGAATCAAACTCATGGGAGAAGTATTCTCCCCCTCCATCTGACCTTAGCCTTTTTAGTGATTTACCTGTTTGATTCTCCACAAGAGCCAAATATCCTTTGAAACATGAAAAAACCTCATCTTTGTGTTTCATAAAGAATAGGATAGTCCATCTGCTGCAATCATCAATAAAGGAAACATAATACCTTGATCCAGATATTGAAGCTTCCTTGCTAGGTCCCCATACATCTGTATGAACCAACTCCAAGAGATCTCCATGCATATAACCTTTCTTCATGAATGGTAACCTGTGAGACTTTCCAAATTGACATGCACTACACTTATAAATCATATGTTGTTTTGACAAATTAGGAAGTCCAAGTACACTTTGGTCCCTGCAGATTTGCTTTAATGACCTTTCACCAATATGTGCTAACCTTTTGTGCCATACTTCCAATTCTGTGAGTGTCTGACTACCATAATTAAAGAGAGCAATGTTTCTAGTGTCCTGTAATTCAAATGTGAACAATCTACCTGTCTTTTCACCTTTTGCAATTCTTCTGAATCCTTGACTTGGATCTTCAACAAATGCTCCTGCTTTTGTGAACCTGACTTGCAACCCTTTCTCTACTATCTGCCCAACACTTATCAAATTCTTTGTAATGGTAGGGACATAGAGTACCTTACTGAGTAGGTTGATGTTTCCATCAGGTGCTTTGACATTACCTATTTTCTCCACAGGATGTTTTGTATCATCTCCTGTTTGTACCTCATGCTTATTCCTTGGATCTTCTAAATCTGATACGAGTGCCACATTTCCTGCCACATGATTTGAACAACCTGAATCTATGTAGAAAACATGCTCATCAGATTTACCTTGTGGCATAGCCATGTTCATGATCAATAATGAATCCTCTTTGTTTGAGTCTTCTGTGTAGTTATTGTAGTCTCTCCTTCCTTTGTAGCCTCCTTGATAGTTTGAATGATTGTAGTTGTTGTAGTTGCCATGGTAGTTGTTGAACCTTCCTCTTGAGTAGCCATAATTTCCTCTATTGTATCCTCTGCCTCTTTGATTCCTAGAATTCCTAAAGCAATTTTCAGTTGTATGATTAGTTAATCCACAAATAGAACATGAGTTGGAGTCTTGGGATCTCCCCCTGCCTTGTCTACCTCCTCTTCCTCTACCTCTACCATGTCTTCCTCTACCTGCATAGTTAGCTTGATATGTACCTGCTTCATCATCCACTTTCTTTGCCTTTCCTTTGTTATCTTTAGACTTGCTTTTATCCATGTATAAAGCTGAAGATTGATTACCTTTAGAGCTTTCTCCATTTTTGATAAGCTTTGCCTCTTGAGTAAGTAGTTGTCCAATGAGTGTGTTGAAATCAGGTACATGCATGTCCATGTACAAATCCATAGCTGTGGTGAATGCTTCCCACTTGTCATCTGCCTTCAAGCCATTGATCACCTACCTTACAATTTGCTCTTCATCTATTACCTCTCCAATGCTTCCCAACTGATCCGCTATGTCCTTGAGCTTTGTGACAAAATCAGTCACATTTTGTTTGGGAGCCTTCTTGAGAGTTGTGAACTCCAGCCATAGTTGATGCTTCCTAGCTTTGGTACTTGAAGAAAAGAAAGCTTCAAGTGCATCCCACACTTCCTGAGATGTCTTACAACTTCTAATGTGAGGCAACAAAAAATCTGAGATAGAGTTGAGGAGATAAGACCTTGCAAGTGCATCGTTGGAGCACCATGTGCTCAATCTTTCTTGCTCTTCTTGTGTTGGTTGACTTTTGTTCCTGAAACTTGGCATAACTTCATCTCCAGCCACATAACCATATAAACTTCTACCTTGGAGATAAGCTTCCATCCTTAATGACCAAGCTGAGTAATTACCTCTATCCAATTTCTCAATTGATGAAGGAAATCCATCTGCCATGTTGTCCAACCTTGCTCTGATACCACTGTGAAGAGATGGATAGGTATGTGCTTGAAGATGAAGAGGTGTTGCAAAATCCTTGATCTACACCAGCCAATTGAACTCCAAGAGTATATGGTGGGCCCTTTTAGCTTGCCAATGGATGTATTAGACACCCTATGTACCTTGGAAGATCACTCTCAAAACGATAGATCAGAAGAGATAAGTTGGAGTTAGCTCAGAGGTGAAAACTTGCTATTCTTGGTTCATACACCTGTCCAGTGTTTTACATAATTCTCTGAGCACAGCAGCAATTAGCTCAATTCCTCTTGGGGAAGTCTAGGCAACTTAAAGAGCTAACTTTCAAGAGTAATCTCATAAAAAATAACGAACCACACACTGAGAATGAGTTTTAACAAGTGATGATATCATCCCGATTTTCACGGGCTGCTATAGAAATAGACCAGTGAGCAGAAAAATCACCATAACTCAAAATGTAGAAATCCAATGATTATGAACATTTGTATGGTTATACTAGACAGTAAGCTGAATCCAACAAGCTTTAAATCACTGAATTTGGATAAGTAACCACTGAGAAATGGATCTGACAAGATGAGTGAAAAAGTCGGGTACCTGATAGAGAAGTGAAGATGAACAGACCCTGTTGACTTCAAATGAACATAACTGAAGATTGCAACATCCAAATGACATGAAAATTTGTGAGCATATAGTAGACTTATAGAGCTAACTTTACCAAGTTAAATCACTGAAAATGATGCACCAATCTCAAAGGAAACATCTCTGCAAGCTGACTGAGAAAACTGAGAGTAATGGCAGTGAGTAGTACACTTCACAAGAACATGGAAAGATGAACTCAAATAATCATGAAAATGAAAGTATATTGCTTGTACAATACAATGACTTACTGATACATATGTGTGCCTTGTAATCACACCTTGATATGGCATAAATCTCAGCTCTTGGAGGTCTTCACATAGGTCTCTCTAACCACGACTAAAACTGCCATCTATTTATAGTTGAGTTTGGGAGGCTAACTTCCCTCAATCACTCTCCAATCAATCAATGATTGATTTGATTCTCTACCTACCACAAATCACGAATTCGTGGCTCCTCTTTCCATTCTTGATCATGTGGACTCAACCACTTAAGATTCTCTTACTTTTACATTAAGTAAACTCTTCAAAAGTTACAAGAGGTAGTTCACAAGTGAACTTTACATAGTCTTCTTTTTAAAACTTCTTCTAAGACTTTGTGAGACTCAAGCCAATACTTAGGCTTGTCATAGACTTGCTCCAACAATCATCTCCAACACGTCGCACAGGTACGGAAAAGCTCGGTCTTGTCTCTGTGTCGCAGACCTCTGCCGATCGCGATTGACAGAAAAATCGCCCCACTGGTAAAACTAAGTGCACCACAGTATACTAGAGGCCTTGCACATCACAAATCCATAAAAATTTCTAAAAAAATTTCATTTTTTTTGTCCATCGCGATTGATAGCATCAATCGCGATTGACAGTGTCCATCGCGACTGACAGCAGTCCATCGCAACCGACAGCAGTCTATCACGACTGACAGCAGTCTATCGTGGCCGACACCCCTGTCCATTGCGATTGACACGTGTCCATTGCGACTGACAAGCCATGACGGACAGCTCTGTCCATCGCGATTGACAGCACAGTCGATCGCGATTGACAGCCATTTTCGGCCAATTTTTTAGGGTTTTTTAATTTGAGGATTTTGGCTAATTTTGGGCATGAATATTGGGCTATATGGCATATAAGGAGGCTATAAGCAAATAATTTGAGGAAACCCTGCTGGCCTGTTAGCCTGTTTGAACCCTATTTTAACCCCAGAACCCTGAACTATCATAACTTCCTCATACGAAATCTGTTTGCTGTGATTCTTGTTTTGTTGGAAAGCTCGTGGGGAGTACAACAAAAACTTCCACTAATTACGGTAAAATTAATATCAAGATTATTAGATATAGTATTTTTAAGTGGACCATACCCAGGGGGAACAAAACTAAGCGATCCCTAGAATGGTTTTCCATAAAGGCACAGTGCAAATTGATGTTTGAATTACATGAATGGAAGTGATTGGTTTTGTCTTTTGAATCTAAGTCTTGAGCTAACCTTGGGACATGTACAGGTCCATTGAGGGCACTTGAGGGCATCCAAAGCAAGGGCTTTTTGCAAGCTTGAGAACCAGGTTCTTGAGCACCAAAGGGCAAGGGATCAACAGTGAGGTTGGAATACTCTCAACTCCCTTTGTCAATTCCTAGCTTAGGCTACACGCGAATCGTGCTAAAAGTAAGTGAGGGCAACGACAGGCACGAGACAAGTCAAAGACTATCTAAGAAATCAAGTTCAAGTCAAGAGATAACCTGTGTGTGACCGATAACTCTAAAGGAAAAGAACCTAACGTGGAACGATCAGCTTAAAGTGCGGAGATTAACTCAAGTATTCCTGACGATGTGATATTAGACAAGATCATAAACACGATAATCAAATAAAAAGAATCAAGTAACTGATACAAAAGAACTCAGCAATGAGGTTGTACTTGGGTAAAAATTGGGATTGCTCAGTGAGACATATGAACACTAGATCAGGAGGACATTTATGGAGAGATAGACAAAGTCTTAGGTCTTCAAAGGCTAGTGTCAACCATACTGCTAGGTCTTGGGCCCAGCAGTTGAGCCATCATTTGCACTACCCTAGCTCTGAAACCAGCGAGTCAGAGATGTCTCATGGTATGGAGAGACCCACAGGAAGTTCAGGTGTGTCATACTTACAAAGAGTTGAAGGTCTTTACAAGACACAACTCGAATACCTTAGGACCAACTGATTAGGTGCTTACATCTACGAGGATGACATAGGAAGATCTGTAGTCCAAATTAAAAACCCTGACCAATATTGAACATCCAACACTCAAGTTTGAAAATGGAGCATACCTGGACAAAGAAGGAATCATATACGTGGTTACCAGTCACCCAGATAGGACAAACAAATTCGGGAATGTGATCCCAAAGACAGACATAGATGACCTAGAGCAAGGGAACTTAAGTGGAGAGCCTAAAACCCCTCGAGGCAAATCAGTGCTCACTAGAATTATCACACCAGAGTGGGTGCCACACGACAATAAGAGCATAGACCTGCTTTTAAATCGAGAGACTGATGAAGCCTTTTGGAGGTATAAGCCTGATCAACCAATTGAGGTTGGAGCACTCATGATCTATGAGTTCAAAGATCCTGATAGCCCTGGCAAAGTGACCTACCTAGACAATACCTCAGAAAGGATCTTTGTGGTCACAGAGCATGGCAGGCATGCCTACACTTGGAAGGGTGAATTTATTTTCCCCCAACCAAGATCTAATGTTTCATATGGCCACCCAGGAGCGGGAACATCCCAAGCTCATGGAGCTCAAAGGGACAGAAGTAGAGATAGGCTAGAAGTGAGTTTTGCCAACCTGTTGGGAAGAGAAAGAACAAGAACGAAAATAGATAGAGTGGAACCTGAGAGACTTAGGGCTCCAAGAAATCCAAGAAATGCAGATGAATTCCCTCTGCCAAGACCTAGAGATCACATGAGGACGTTGAGACCTACACAGCTAGTTAAATCCATGAAGAACTACTTCGATGGCACTGGAGACCCCTACGATCATGTGGCCGAGTTTAGGCAAGTCTTGAGAGCTGAGCAAGTGGAGGACCTATTCACGCAGTACAATGCCTTTGGTCTAACCCTTAGGAACACCGCTCTGACGTGGTTTCAACCATTAAATGAGAGACACTTCAGGAGCATAGACCAACTTCTAGAGGCTTTCATTATTGAATTCTCTAAGAGTGGCATAAGGCATAACACTTCCTCACTGATTCATAGCTTCAAACAAACCCCTCAAGAGACAGTTAGACTTGCAGGAAGAAGGTTTAGGCAATATCTAGAAAGATGTCCTGTTTCTGAGTTACCCACTCCAGCCAAACAAGTGGCTTTATTCCTAGATGGACTGCTAAGTACCAAATTGAGATCATATGTGTACTTGAAAGACCCTAGGACCATAGAAGAGTGTGTACGCATGTGCATTGACATTGAAGATAACCTAGGGGAGGAATTAGAACTTTCAAAAATCTACAAAGATTCAGATAGTTCGTCTAGCCTCGCTTCCACGCAATCTACATCTATTAAGGAGCTCGCAGAGAAGGTAGCTCAAAAACTAGGTGTCTCTAGCAAACAAATCCTAAGATTCACCCCAGTTAAGCAGTGCTATACTTGTGGAGGTGACCATATGGCGAACGTCTGTCCCATCATGGCTCAAGCCCAAGTGAATCCCAGCAGCTAGTACTGCACCATCGAACGATGATACACGAATCACACCGCACAAGATTGCCCATACAACAAACAAGCCGTTAGGCAAACCTATCCTCAGCCCTATCCACAACTGGGAAGATACCAGAGCCAGTACCCACCACAACAGTATGCGAGGCCTCAACAAACCTACCAACCACAATATCAGGCCCAACAGAGACCTCAACTAGTGCTAGCACAACAACCTCCTACCCCAACCAATGTGATTCCCGTAAAGTATGTAGCTGCAGAAGAAAATTTGAATAGAGCTATAGTCCCAGTGACTCCATTACTTTCGGAAAGTGATCCCAGTGACCATAGCTTTGATTCTACACATATTGATAGTCCCCAAGCTTACTACATGCAGTCTCTTGAACATGGTGAGTCCTACTATAGTGAAGAACCGAGTGAACCTAGTTGGGAGCCAGATTACGCAAATATCATGTACACAAACCCCAAATCTAGACCTCAACCTAGGCAGGCATGACCCCCCATTCCCTAGGGGACCATGCTATAGATGTCAGGGAGATCACCTCATTCGTGATTGCCCCATGCCTGCACCCACACAACCCCAGTCAGTGACGATCGAGGGTTTTTGTGAAGATTGTGGAAAGGAGCATCTCTTACGAGATTGCCCAAAGAATCCCAATAATATGCCAAAAATCACTCCTATTAACGTTATTGGGTTAGTTGTAGACTCCACAGGGAGTGTGACTTCCACTGCACCAGTGCAAGTGGTCACTAGAGCTCAAGCCTTGCAGCAGAACCAAAGTTTAGGCCAGGAAAAAAGTGCTGAGGTTAGTGAAACTGAGAGCATGACCAAGAAGAGTACTAGAGCTTGGAGAGATAGCCAAGAAAGAATGAAAAGGAAATGGGCCAAGAAGATGAGTGAACTCAAGGAAAGCCTAAGAGAAACGAGAGCCAAGATAATTGAACTTACATCTCAACCTCCCTCTCACACTACCCCGCCACCATCATTCCCATCTCCATCCAATCCACCACCTTCTAACCCGCCTCATGCGACCCCACCACCCCCTAGAGTAGGATCAGTTTTAGCAGATCCCACTCCCGAGGACCTAAATATGATGCTTAAGGCATATCAGGCCAGAATCCAAGAAGGGCCAAACATAACCGATCATGAAAAGTGTTACCCTAGAGCAGAACTAGAGCTTGAACGAACCAAAATTTGTGCTAAGATGGTGGAATTGGCTCAAACCATGTTTGAAGTCAGTCGCCTCTTTAACATCTCTAGTTCAGCTAAGACGCAGTTGCACTTTGATGGACTGCTAGAAAGATTGGAGAGGCTAATTGCACAATCAGAAAAGGAACCCGCTGTTAGGCGATTAACTTTCGCTCTTGTACCACTTATTATGGTCGACGCGGCAAAGGCCCGAACCTTGTCAAGCCTACGGAATTTGCTACACCACCGAAAATTGGTTGCCAAGCTAGAGTGATATTAGAACACCTCTATAATCAACAGTAGTTTAGTAGAGTTACTGTCACTCCAACGTATAGGACTTTGCTTTGAATTTACTGAGAAATTCACTGGGACTACACCGGACTGTCACCGTAATTATATCGGAATCTTACCGGAATCAACTCCTATTCTGTTTGTAATTACTTCAAGTGAGTATACAAGAAGTAAGTAAGTGATGCGTGAACTTCCTTCACTGAGTGAACTCTTTCTGAAGTTTAAGAGAAAACTTCTCCGGTTCAGTATGTCTCTTTCCGGTTAGACTTTGTACTGTGTGTACATATCCATTTCACCGAAATCCTTGACGATCTGATAGTAGAGATGTCTAGCTATAAGATAAGCTAACTCTCATACAAACCTTTAATTTACTCTGCGAGATATGCTTCGTTGTTCTACCGCAAAATACGTTTTTTGTGAAAACTGTAACTGACCGAAAATGCATTTACTGAGATAACTGTATTTGACCGAGACATTCATTTACTGAGAGAGTACCGAGGGACACGTTTACTAACGAACTATAACTGTTAACGGTTAACGAACTTTCTACCGTAACACGTAAATACTCAGAGTTCTTCACATACGAACAGTGCGCGCAAACTTCCACATGAACATGTGTTTTCTATTAGAGAAGATGTGTACAAATTAACTTGGCCTCTTCTTGCTCAAGCTATGGAAACTCTCCTACACTGAGTAGTTTCTGTTTACCATCTCTCTCAAATGAACACATGACATTTCAGGTTTCTGTTATTCATCTGTACATACGCGATCTATGGCGTCTTCTGGAAAACTTCTCACTCACTCTCTCTTCAGTCTCTATACATACGCGATGTCTGGCGTCTTCTCACTTCCTCATATTCGGTCTCTCCTCACTTCATTTTTGACCTCTGTATGTGCTTTATTTATATTGCGCGCTCTTCTCACGCACGTTCTTATTCGCACTTCCCTCTCTGTTATTCTTATGCACATTCTCTCTGTATATACAGTTTGATTTGGTGTAACGAACTCTGATTCTGCAAGATTTTGCACTGTACATAACGGTCGTGAATTTGTCCCTTCATTAAGGCTTTTGATTTTTTGAATATTTGATTCCACTTCTCTTTATCTTCCTTTGTCTGTACGTCAAATTCGTGAGTGATTCTTCAACAGCTCCCCCTCAATCACTAATTTGACTCTTCCTATCTTCATATATTTTTCTTTCTTTTATACCTGCCATTTCTTTGAATCTGCTTGTCTTTGTTCCATCCAAGCTCTTTGTAAAAATATCTGCAATCTGATCTTTTGTCAGAGTGTATATTATTTCTATCTCCTTCTCCATTACCTTTTCCCTCAAGAAATGATACTGAATTTCTATGTGCTTTATTCTTGCATGAAATACTGGATTTGCTGCAAGATACAGTGAGCTCATGTTATCTCCATGTATGATGGGTATACCTTGATCAATACCCATGCTTTTGAACAAGGTTTGCATCCATATCACTTCTTTAGCTGCTTCTACAAGTCCTTTATATTCTGCTTCTGTTGACGATAAAGCCATTGTGTGTTGTTTCTTCGAACACCAGCTTCCTAGCTTATCTCCTAGGTATATCATATACCCATGCGTTGATCTTCTGTCATCTTGACTTCTTGCCCAATCTGAGTCATTGTATGCTCTCAGTTTTATATCTGACATAAAAGGATAATATAATCCTTCCTTTATAGTTCTTTTTATATATCTAAGAACTCTCTGTCCTGCAACCCAATGTTGATCTTTCAGACAATGCATGAACTGTGAGAGAACTCCCACTGCATAGTTAAGATTCGGTCGTGTTAGTGTAGCGTAGATTAAGCTTCCCACTAATGACTGATACTTTCTCATATCTTTAAACTCTGCACCACTATATTTGCTGAGTTTATGATTTGCTTCAAGTGGTGTTGAAGCTTCTCTACAATTCTCCATATTAAACTTCTTCAGTAAGTTTAGGAGATACCTTTCTTGCGTAACATATACACCATGATCTGTGTATGTGATTTCCATTCCTAGAAAGTATGACAACTTTCCTAGATCACTGATCTGAAACTCCTTTTCGAGTAATCTCTTTACTTCTTTAATTCCTTCGTCTAAAGTACCTGTAATTATAATGTCGTCTACATAAATGCAAATGTAGATCATACCTTCTTCTGTTCTCTTGATGAGTAGACTTGCATCTGCTTTCAAACTTTGGTATCCAAGTTCATTGAGATATTTCACAAGCCTGTAATTCCAAGCCCTTGGAGCTTGCTTCAGTCCGTAAAGTGCTTTTCTTAATCTGCAAACGAAGTTTGGGTATCTGGAACTTACAAACCCTTCCGGTTGTTCCATGTAGACTTCATCTGATATATATCCATTCAGAAATGCGTTCTTTATATCTAGCTGACTTAGCTTCCATCCTTTTGATGCTGCTATAGCAATAACTGTCCTTATGGTTGACATCTTTGCCACCGGACTGAACGTCTCATCATAATCTATGCCATGCATCTGAGCATAGCCCTTGATAACCAGTCTAGCTTTGTGTCTGGCTATCCTTCCATCTGCAAGCTTCTTAACTTTGAAAACCCATTTGTTTCCAATCACTTTCTTACCATTTGGTTTCGGAACAATTTCCCATGTCTTGTTCTCCTCCAGTGCAATGAACTCTTCTTCCATTGCTTCTTCCCATTGCTTCTTGCCTTTAGCTTTGTCATAGTTCTGAGGTTCTTCATCATCTTTGACCATATATGCATAATTTTTCTTAGTTATGTACGAAGTATCATACGAATACCTTTCTGGTTGTCTTCTGTTCCTGTTTGCCCTTCTTGGTTCAAACTCTTCATGTGTATCTGAATACACATCTTCATCAAATCCCTGTTCATCTCCATTTCTCATACCTGATCCGATCCTGGACGTACTTGCCTGCATATGATCTTCATCTCTATTCACCTGTACAATTGATTTCCCTTTCTCTTTTCTTCTTACCTCTTCTTCAAATTCTTCCGTTGTATGACTTTGATCTGTATACCAGCTCTTCTGTTCATCAAATGTAACATCTCTGGAAATGGTAAACTGTTTTGTTAAAGGACTCCATAACCTGTAGCCCATCTGCTTTTCATTGTATCCGACGAACACATATTTCTCGGCTTTTGGTTCAAGCTTATGTCTGAGTTGTGATGGTACATAAGCGTAAGCTACTGATCCAAACACTTTGCAATGATCAAGTGTTGGCTTCTTTCCCCACCACGCTTCATAAGGGGTCATTCCATCTAAAGCTGTACACGGTAATCTGTTTACCAAGTATGTAGCTGTATTTACAGCTTCAACCCAAAGATAATTTGGACAATCCTTTTCCTTTAGCATAGCTCGTGCAAACTCAACTAGAGTTCGATTCCTTCTTTCTGCTACACCATTTTGTTGTGGTGTATACCTTTAGGTTATTTCTCTCTTAATACCTGCATTCCAAAGATAATCATTGAACTCTCGGGAGAAGTATTCTCCCCCTCCATCAGACCTCAGTCTCTTCAGCTTTCGTCCTGTGAGTCTTTGAGCATATGCATGAAAATGCCTGAAAGCTCCAAACACTTCTGATTTCTCTTTCAAAACATATAATGTTATCCATCTTGTTGCATCATCAATGAAAAGAACATAATACCTCGATCCGCTGATTGATCCTTCTTTTGTGGGACCCCATACATCTGTATGAATGAGTTCAAGTACTCCATCATGTTTGAATCCTTTCTTCTGGAAGGGTAACCTGTGGGCTTTTCCCATCTGACATGCTTCGCACTTGTGAATCATATGTTGATTCTGTACATTCGGTAATCCCATTACTGACTGATTTGCAATCATAGCTTTATTTCCTTTTTCATTGAAATGACCTAATCTCTTATGCCAGAGATCAAGTTCTGTAATCACCTTTTCACCATGTGTGAGTAGCGCTTGGCCAATGTTCCCTTGTACTCTTAAAGTAAAGAGTCTGCCTTCTTTCTTACCAGAGACAATCTGATTATATCCATTCTCGGGATCTTCTACAAATACTCCTTCATTTGTAAATCTGACCTGAAAACCTTTCTCTACTATCTGTCCTACACTAATTAAGTTTTTCGGTATTGTTGGAACATACAAAACATTGGTTAGCAAATCTGCTCCACTCTTACATTTCACTTTTCCAATTGAATGTACACTATGCCTCGTATTGTCACCTGTTTGAACAGTATGACTGGAACTACCTTTTTCCAATTCTGACATTAGTTCTATATTTCCTGACAAGTGATTAGAACATCCAGAATCAATGTAAAATACCTTTAGGTCTTCGTTATCTGATGTGCTGATTGAGTTCATCATCAATGATGTATGACTTTCATTCTGAGTGTCGTTTGTGTAGTTGTTGTAGGTGGTGTTGTTACTAGGGTTGATTCTGTCCCCAACTTCTTGCTCCACCTCGACCATAGCCTCCTCTTTGAAAGTTATTCTGATATCTTCCGCTTCTACCTCTACTGTTACTGTTCTGATTTTGATTTGATCCTTGTTGATTGTGCCAGCAATCAGCCAAATGATTACTTAGTCCACAGATCTAGCAAGCCTTCTTGTTGTTATTTTGGCTACTTCTTCCTCTTCCCAAGCCTCTTGCTCTTCCTCTGCCGGTGCCTTTACCTCTTGCATAATAAGCTTGAGAACTCGACTCTTCTTCGTCTTTTGACTTACCTTTGTCTTTCTTCTTGTTCTTCATGTACATTGCAGAACTTTGTCCTTTATCTGCATCTCCTTTCAGGTCTTGCTCATATGTGAGCATCAAACCAAGTAACCGATTTAAATCTAGTACAAAATGATTTAAAGAAAGTTCAGTTGAGAGTACGAAAGGTTTCCACCTTTCATCTCCTCTCAAACCTGTTAGCAGTTGCGCTATCAATCTGTAATCTTCGACATCTTCATTTATGGATCCAAGACTATCTGCTAGATCCTTCATCTTAGTAACATAGTCACTAATGCTTTGACTCACCTTCTTTTTGAACGTTGTGAACTCGGACCATAAGCTAGCCTTCCTAGGTTTCATAGTATTTTGGAAGTGATCTTCCAACGCACTCCATATGTCCTCCACATTCTCCAGACCTCTAATGTGCGGTAGTAGATGGTCTGAAACGGTATTATAAATGTAAGCTCTTGCCGTTGCATCTTTCTTTTGCCACAGCTTCAAGGCTTATAATTCTTCTTTTTCCGGTTGACTATCATCTTCGAAAGTCGGCTTCTTTTCTTCTCCGGTCACATACGTCATTAAGTCCTTACTCATAAGTAAGGCTTCCATGCGCATTACCCATGCGGGATAATTATCTCTGTCCAATTTATCAATTCGGACATGATCTACCATGATCTTCTTGTTTCTGTTACTTCCGGTGAACTTTTGAGAATCTTTCTACTCTTCAGAATCTTTCTCGTTCTGGTTCCACTTTTGTGGTTAACCGGCTCTGAAAACCAATGATGGTGAATTCTCTGGGCTCTGATACCACTTCTTGGATCTCACAGCTCTGATACCACTTGTTAGGCGATTAACTTTTGCTCTTGTACCACTTATTATGGTCGACGCGGCAAAGGCCTGAACCTTGTCAAGCCTGCGGAATTTGCTGCGCCACCGAAAATTGGTTGCCAAGCTAGAGTGATATTAGAACACCTCTATAATCAACAGTAGCTTAGCAGAGCTACTGTCACTCCAACGTATAGGACTTCTTTTGAATTTACTGAGAAATTCACTGGGACTTCACTGGACTGTCACCAGACTGTCACCGTAATTATACCAGAATCTTATCGGAATCAACTCCTATTATGTTTGTAATTACTTCAAGTGAGTATACAAGAAGTAAGGAAGTGATGCGTGAACTTCCTTCATTGAGTGAACTCTTTCTGAAGTTTAAGAGAAAACTTCTCCGGTTCAGTATGTCTCTTTCCGGTTAGACTTTGTACTGTGTGTACATACCCATTTCACCGAAATCCTCGACGAACTGATAGTAGAGATGTCTAGCTATAAGATAAGCTAACTCTCATACAAACCTTTAATTTACTCTGCGAGATATACTTCGTTGTTCTACCGAAAAATACGTTTTCTGTGAAAACTGTAACTGACCGAAAATGCATTTACTGAGATAATTGTATTTGACCGAGACATTCATTTACTGAGAGATTACCGAGGGACACGTTTACTAACAAACTGTAATTGTTAATGGTTAACGAACTTTCTACCGTAACACGTAAATACTCAGAGTTCTTCACATACGAACAGTGCGCGCAAACTTCCACATGAACATGTGTTTTCTATTAGAGAAGATGTGTACAAATTAACTTGGCCTCTTCTTGCTCAAGCTATGGAAACTCTCCTACACTGAGTAGTTTCTGTTTACCACCTCTCTTAGATGAACACCTGACATTTCAGGTTTCTGTTATTCATCTGTACATACGCGATCTATGGCGTCTTCTGAAAAACTTCTCACTCACTCTCTCTCCAGTCTCTATACATACGTGATCTCTGGCGTCTTCTCACTTCCTCATATTCGATCTCTCCTCACTTCATTTTTGACCTCTGTATGTGCTTTATTTATATTGCGCGCTCTTCTTACGCACGTTCTTATTCACACTTCCCTCTCTGTTATTCTTATGCACGTTCTCTCTGTATATACAATTTGATTCGGTGTAACAAACTCTGATTCTGCAAGATTCTACGCTATACATAACGGTCGTGAATTTGTCCCTTCATTAAGGCTTTTGATTTTTTGTATATTTTATTCCGCTTCTCTTTATCTTCCTTTGTCTGTACGTCAAATTCGTGAGTGATTCTTCAACACCCGCCTCTCAAAATAAGGACAAGCCAAGTGAAAGGCTAAGCCTTCCCGCTCAGGAAGCTTATGCGCCCAACTCCACAGAGCCAGACACATCTTCTTCTATGAATCGGTACTCACCCGAATTCATACGAGAGATTCAAGAAGAAAAATGGGCTAAAGAGAGTGAAGTCCCTCTTCCCATTGAACTTGTGGATGACGCGCATGATCAATTCCCACAAGATATTCCCTCCATTTATGGAGAGCAGGAGAGCACCCAATCTCAGGAAAGATTAGACTTTGAGTCTAACTCTTTACATGAATTGCCCCATTTCACAGGCCCATGGGAGGCTAAGTCTACATGTATGAGAGCACCCACTGTCATGGTAAGAAACGAAGACTCGGTCATACCTAGGAATACGGAGGTAGTAAAGAATACTAAAGTGCAGTGCAATCTCACTTTAGAAGAGTTACTCAAGGTGTTAGCCCAAGAAATGGTTGTTTTTTATGCACTAATATGTTTGTATTTGGCAGGGGAATTTGTTTGATTTCAGGTACTTGAAGAATTGATCAAGTGATTGATGAGAGGAATACAACATGGGAGCTCTCGATGCTAAGAATACAACATGGACTTCCTCAAACTTTTGCCGTGGGGAGCTTCTACCATTTTTGAGTAGACAAAGGCTACACTTGTGGTTTTTGAACGATTGATCCACTCATCTGATGAAGGTGTTTTGATTTCTCCTTGGTTTTTTCACCAGAGCAATTGCAAGCATGGGAGCTAACAACTTCAATTAGATATCTACGAATTTAATTCGGTAGATGTAATAGGCCAAAAGTCTGTTTCACTCCGTTTCCTTTGCAGATCTAACAAAAGAGTCTTTAGTAGCAACAAAGGAGGATCATCCGGAAAAGGGGAAGAAAGGGCAACAACTCCTTTTTCATTTTTTTCTGTCCTCCAACCAGCTGCAAAAAAGGGCAGGTGTGCAGAGAACGAGAACATCGGGGGGGGGGAGAAAACATATATGCGGCAGGGGAATGGAAGCCTTCTTCTACGGCGATTTTTTTTTGGCCTTCAGTCGCTGCTGTCTTGTTGGGACTTCATCGTCAAGGGTAGTCATGGGGGGCTCGCTCCACTTTTTGTGCAGAAACGGGAGGGCTACTGTCAGCTCGTAGAGGAAATCGAGAGGAGGACACACAGAGTAGGTGTCGGAAGGAGTAGACAATAGCAATATTAAGGGAGAAGTGGATCTGAGGGATCGTGATGGAAAGTTTTTGCTGTGAATTTTCCATTGGTGAGAGACAGATATCGAGGGGGAAGGAGCATTCATGGCAGGGGGGGATTTGCAGGAACGGTTGTCAAAAAATACAGCCGGAGAGGAGGGGACATCCTGAAGGAGAAATGAAGTCGCTCCCAAGATATGCTAGAGATGGAGTACGAATTTGCTGTAGCTCGGACTTGCAGAGATAAGATTTTGATGCCACCACTCGGAGGTGAGATTCGGAGGAGCTCTTGATCTTGAAGGGAGTCAGCAATGTCAAGCAGGTAATACCTCAACTGGCAAATCGAAGAGGAAAGGAAGCCCTATGAGATTCCAGGCTTCATCTAACCTTTGCGCCCAATATCCACTCCATCACGACGGACTGTATGTGTTCTAGTGAAATCGGGTACACTTCATCCTGTTTGATTCCCATGATGAGATTTTTGTTGAATGTTGTGTATAAAGGATAAGGAAGGTTTATTCTATAAGTGAAGCCAAATGCCATATTAGTCCTCTCATGATGTTAAAGATTCACCGCATTTTATTTCGTGCATTTTAATGATAGAGTGGTCCTCTGTTAGCTTGATCATATATGTTGGCAACAAATTCGACTATAATTGCCCAGCATTTCCGACCATGAGTTGTGCAAGGTTGAAGGTTTCCAATAAGTGAAGTGAGGGTATTGATAGGTCTGCAGGTAAAGCGTGAGCTCAAGAGAACAATTCTTCCAGATATTGGGGGTTTTACATGTTTAACACCGGATGCTCCATTAGCCTGTCAAGAAAGTCTTCGTAAATGCATATGTGTGGATATTCAGAATCCAGAGATTGATGGAGGTTATGAGCTGAGCATGATCATGTTAGGTTCCTAAGCCCAAGGAAAAGATGATTGTGAAAGCCTTTATTTTGTTCAAATCCCTCGGAATCGGTCCAATTAGATTACCTAGAACCCACAATTATCTCGAAATGGATTCTTCCTATGTCTATGCACTAGCTCATAAATTCCCGGCAGACGCACCAAAATGTTTAGCCTCTGAGTCCAAGGGAAAGTGCCTTTACACAATGATGTTTTACCCAACTGTCACTCTAGCACAATGGTGAGTACCAACGTGAGAAGATTCACCTCATAATTGTCAATCCGTGGAGACGTGAGGACTAGTATGAAGACTATGAGCAAGTGAAGGCACAAGTGTGTGAATGAGAAGCACACAAGCATGCACACACATACACACACACGCGCACACAAGGCAAGAACAAGGAGAGGAACAATGGAGTTCTTTGCATTAATCAAATGGTCTCTTACATAAGCTCAATTCACAAACAATCTAACCCCAAAAATGAGCTCTCTAGCTCTTTTTATAGTTTTCTATCTAGCTTTGGTCTTGTCCAGACCTAGTGTCCGGCCTAGTTAAAAATTAGGTTCTAGAGTCTATTTGAGGGCTCAAACAGAGTCTAAAAATTATGAAAATTGATATGTCGCTAGTTCTAATACTCCTCAAGCTCGAGGACTCCTTGGCTTGCACAAAATGGAGTCTATTCTACCAAAAACGGGATTTACAATGTTTGTGTAGTGATTAAAATCACTTGAGTTGTAAATAATCCATGGGAAAAAATGATTTGGCCTTGTTGCCGTATTGTGCATGACTCCTCTGTTGCTTTGTATGCCAACACGCCCCCCTTCCTAGCGTTTGTCGCCCCTGACAGACCTTTGTTCTCTCGGGTGGTCGATATAGTATTGGATGACATTGGTGGCCAGTTCATGTTCTCCTATCCTTAAGCATCTTGCTAGATCAGCTTCCAATGCATCCCAATTTATTGCACCAGGGGCCTCTGGTTGTGGGGTGGTGTAGTACTCAGAGTACATTGCTTGTTCACAAGCAAAAAGTTGGAGCAGATGTGTTGGCTTCGGTGCGAAAATCTCCGAGTGATACTCCCAGAAACCTGATCTGAACATTTCTTCAAAGGTCTGTTTGTAACAGGCAGGGAGGTATTTGATGCGCGCATGCCAGGCGTAAGCCACACGAATACTGGGGGTGGTGTTCATGTCATACACCAAGTCATAATTTCCATTGTTGAACCCCGGGAGACGTACCTGTGGTGCGGCTGCATTTCTAAAAGTTTTCAGGACTACCTGCATCATATCTAAGATTTTAAGCATCATTTGCGCTGCTACATCTTGCATGGGCTTCAAGCGCGGCATCCAGTGGCGAATGGTTCCCATCATATATGCTACCGACGGTGGTCCCTGTGGTGGCGCAATGTACGGGTAGTTCAGCCATTCTTTGCATTGCACGTTGTTCTGTACCTTGATATTGAATGCCTTCCAAGACCTGCGGCGTGGGACTGGACCGTAGCATGGATTGTATAGGAGGTGTAAAGGCGCGTTGTTCCATGTGCGTAGCATTTCTGGATATGTCTCTAGAAGTTTTTGCCGCCAGGTGGGTTGACGAATTTTGCCTTTTTGCACCTCTGGAGGAAGGTCTTCGGGTTGAAATTGGGTCGCAAAGGTAGGAATCTGACCCGTGACTCTTTGTATTTCTGCATTATAATCAGCCAATATAATATAATACGGCCTGTATTGGAGTTCAGATGAGAGGATCAGGCGTCTCGATGACAGGTTCTTGAAGTAAGCCGATTGTAGCACAGTTTCCTCTATGACCCTCATGGCCTGATTTTACACTACTGTGCGCTCTTCGTGCGAACTCCCGATTTCCTCCACTTGACGTAGCCATGGGGGCCGTGGTGCCTCGAATGTGTCCTGAGCTTCTTCTATTTGTTGGCCTCCTGGGAATGGTTGTGGATCGTATTCTTCGTCAAACGTTTGTTCCACAGGAATTTGCACAACTTCTTCGTCCGTGGGAGCCTCTGGAGGGGAAGGTGGTCTCTCATATTGTAGTAGACGTGTTTGCAATTCAGTGACCTGTTTCTGGAGATCTTTTATGGCCTCTGCGTCTGTGAGAAGTGAAGCCGCGGAGGGGGTGGTTGGAGAGGCTGCTGTTGGTCCTTTTTGGTGTTTCTGCTTCAATTGTCCCAGTTCTTCCGATAGCTTATCATGTGCTTCAAGCAGCATGGCATAGTCTTCCAATATGATCTTGATATTATCGGGGGTCACTGCTTGAAACTTGGATGGGCTGATGGGTGCCCCCCGTGTGCTCTCAATAGCTGCCTCCAGGTTCTCTTGATTTTGTACTTGCAGACGTCGATTCTCTTCCTGAGCGGCCGCAAGATGGCGTTTGAGTAGAGCCATATTTCGCTGAAGCTTTGAGTTGCGTTCCAGCTGTGTCCGTAGGTGACCTTCTACCACCTGTATCGCTTCCTGATCTGTGTTCTGTAACTGTACCTCCAATATGCCATGAGCTTCTTGGAGAGTTTGGAACTGTGTGTGGAGGCGAGCATTTTCCTCTTCTAGTGCCGCGAGGCGGTGCTGTAGTGTTTCTGAGTGCTCGTGCAGGCGTTCATTCTGTTGCTGGAGCTGAATGTAATCTATCCTTAAGTTTGATATACAAGCAAGCATGGTGTCCAATGCACTTCCTATAGATGAGTGGGTGGTGTTTACAGTGGGAGATGCATGGGAAGGGAATTGGGGATGGGGAAGAGTGAACGATGTGTCTATTGAAGTCGTGTGTGTGAGTGAAATTGGTGGAGGGGGAGTGGGAGGAGGTGGAATCGTGGGGGGAGGTGCCACGGGTGGTGAAATGTCCATACCTTCAGGAGTGGGTGCGAGTGTGGGATCTGCCATATACATTGGGATGGTAGGTGGTGTGTGTGTGGAAGTGGTGAATAGATGCGAAGTGGGGTGGGGAGCTGAAAAGAAAGGAAATGGTTGAGACCCTGGTTGAAAAGTTCTAGCAAGGAGGTCATGGAGGGATTGTAGAAATGGAGAGAGAGAGGTCGGGGGTTGAGGTCGTAAATTTGAGGAGGGCGCGAAGGGTTGCGTGGTAGCAGGGAAACCCATGAATGTGGATCTAGGGTCAGGATGACCTATGGCTGAGGGCATGGGGGATGGTTGCCCTAGGGCAGGCTCTATGAGCGGTTCGGTGGATTGTGTAGTGATGGGGGTTGCTTCAAAGATTGGGTTATCAGTGGTAGAGAATAGGGTGGAACTAGAGATGGGAGTACGGAAGATGAAGGTTGGTTCGGTGGGTTGAGTGGTCGAGGTGATTTCCACTGTTTCTGCTCTAGGAGGCGATGGTGGGGGTGTGGGTGGTTGTGGCTCTGTGGACTCCTCATGGGTGACTGGGTGCTCTTGGTTAGCCGTTTCGGTTGCTTGGGAGGTTGTCCTGATAGGTTCAGATGTAATAGTTGGCTCTTCTGCAGTTGGAATGGGAATCTGGATATTCTTACCTGAGCGTGGTCGTGTCTGGAACCTTCGTGGATCATATTGAACTGGAGACCTCCGAATGGCAGTGCGCACTGCTTCCACTACCCCATATGTTTCTGCCATCAATAAGAGACCTTCCCTATACTCTGAGTCAACTCTTGCTTCTTCCAACAACTGAGTCATGAGTACTCTGCTACTTTGTTCGGTAAGTAGTTGTTGCGATCGCACTCTTTCCATAATCTGATACAGCCTTCGGAGTTCTGCTGTATAGGCTGGGGCTTCAGTGGTCTCCTCTTCATACGCTCCTTCTTCTTCTAGGTGTCCTTGTTGTTGACCTTGCTGAGCGTCACTCCAATGTACATGTCGACCGTCTGTAGACTTTCTTCTTCTTCGTGAGGATGTGCCTTGTTCCTCTGCATCTGAATAAAACTCCACATCAGAGAATTGTGTACTTTGTAGGAATGCTTCGAAGTCCTGGGGTCCATTCCTTCAGCATCTCCAGTGGCAGCAAATTTGAATTCAGGTGGAACAGGAGGAGCCTATGGGGTAGCTTGTGTCGTAGTTTCAGATCCCGACCTGGGTATCCTAATGGTAAAGGGAGGTACAATGGTCTCCCTTCGTGGCGATACCTCAGGAGTAGTCAGAACTTCCCTTGTCTGGACACAAGGGATCGCACCCCTCATGCGCTTGGATTGATGTGTGGACGTCTTGAGCTTCTTAAACATTTGTAATTGTGCCCAAGTTAAGGCACGTTCAATGGGAACATCGTATGCTAGGCACCGGTAAATAATGCGTGTGATTGCACAGCATCCGTTCACCACTAATTTCCTAGAAGACCGTTTGTTTGCTTCATACAATTGATCTATAATCCATACCGGTAGCTTAATGGGTAACGCACCTGCTTCCGCTAAGTAGAGAGCGAACCAGATTCTCTTGTGTGGTTGTGTGAAGCGGTCTTGGCCGGGAAAGGCGAAATGTTGCATGCACATGCGGAGAGGGATGGACACGTTTGGTGTGAGTGCTGCCATGTCTTTAAGCTTCAATAGTTTCCTATCCTTCATGTTAGTGGGAATAAGAGCATCCTTTTCAGAGGGTACATGCGTGCCGTGCATATTCAAAGCGTCGCTTACCAACTCCACAGTAAGTTCAAACCTCTTCAACTCGTTGTTGCCCAGCAAGGAGGGAAGAACAAATGATCCGGGTTTGTCCTTTTCTTCATTAGCTTGTAATGTGGAGACCAAATAGTAACATCGGAGGAGATCTGGTTTAGGTAGTGGGGCTTCAAAGTATTCTGCCAGCCCTGCTCGTTGCCATATGGTCTGGAGATCCTCGGTGTTCTGTAAAGTCTCGAACTCCTTGGAGAAAAATTGGAATCGAACCCATGATCTGTCATACTCGCACTTAGACTCCCATATATACTTGGCCTCTCCTAATGGACCTGGCATGCCATTGAACCAATGAGAATTGGCATGGACTCTTTCTGTGATCCCTGTGGGTGGATCCGGCACCGGGATTTGCTGAAGGTGCTGCAGCTCCACTGGTCATTCAGTTGGTGGCACATCCACAGGTAGACTATCCACATCAATTCCTGCAGTAAGTATCCCTACTTGTGAGCCCGAACCTGTCGCTTCTGCCATTTTACTTCTTGCCTTCTGATTCTGTGAGAATATAGAATCATGTGTTAACATCGTAATGGACAGAATAAATCCGTTGTTGTCCCCGTTACAACATTAACATGAGGTAGATGGTGAGTTAGTGGTTAGTAAGTGCACGAAGACAGTGTGTGTAGTTAATGCTTGGGTATTCCTAGGAGACTAATGCAGTTAGTAAGTGGGGGTGAATTTACAAGTTGGGGTCGGGGGGTTTATTACAGGTCTTAAGCTGCCAAATGCAGTGGATGGGTTTTTCTCTTGGTTTCGTAGAGACGCTAGAGAACATTATAGGTGTATCAGCTTGAACATGAGGCCTTTTAGGGACCCATTTACAAATGATTCTGTTCGTGGTCATGGGCCTTGGTGTGTTCGTGAGTGTTGAAAACGAGTGGATGCCGGTTGTGCGAGTGAATGGGTTACGCTGTATAGGTTGTGGCTTCGGCGTAGCTATTTGCGCCCGCAAGCAAGCCTTAGGCACCCAAATTTGTCTTGATTGTGGGCTAGCCTTCATCGACTTCTTGGGCACCCAAATAGATTTCACGTTAGCAGAAGAATTTCCGAAAGACTTCTTATTAGTGTCGTGTTGTTGGTTACTAATAAGAGGCTTTGCCCGTGTGGTTGGCTTGAGTGCAACCGGGTGTTCGCCTTTCCGCACCCATACTTGTTTCACTTGCTGGGACATTTTGCTGCGCAGGTACTTTGGATCCCGGACATAGGTAGTACTCTGCTTTTTCTGCCTTTGATCCACCTTTGGTTGTTGCCTCCTTCTGGCCTTTGGAAAAGAAGGGAGTTCCTTTGCATCCCTGACTCCTTTTTTGCGAATATCATTCCTCTGCAACACATAGTTTTGGACAAGAACAACATGGTCATCTTCATGTGTATTCCTGGAAGGACCAGGAGTCTGTGCCTTTCCTAGTTCCTTGAGTGCTCCATTATCTAACTCTACTGTAATTCGACTATGATTGAACCAAACCTGAAGAAGTCCACTTCTTAAGTTTAAGTTGACTGCTTGGTCATAGATCCAATCTTGACCCAAGACAAGAGGTTCAGTGAGATCCTCGTCTTGACACACTAGTACTTTAACTGTTATAGCCTCATCATGAATATAGAGGGGAAGTTCCACCTCGCCCATGCAAGGGGTTTCCACGCCTCCCAATCCTATGAGATACGCTTCCACAGGATTGACAGTTAACTGCAACTCTTGACAGTAAGACAATTTAACAGCACTAGTGGCTGCACCTGAGTCAATCAAGGCTCTTACGGTCCTTGCACTCTTTCCTTGTCCTATATCTAGGGTTATGAAAGGACGTCGATCAATTATCCTATGCGAGCTTGTTCCTGCGACTTCACACATGGCCATAGGATATCCTTGATCTGCATAGTCATCTGTTCTAGTCTGATCTCGGCCTTGCCTTCGTAACTTCATCCTTCTGATGCGTTCTAAAGCTTCTGCTTGAGCTTCTTCTCGAATTCGCTTTTCTTCCTCTTTGCGTTTCTTAGCAGTGTTGAGTCGGCTGAGCATTTCCTCCGTGAGGGGTTCCTGATACAACTTGACTCTGCAACCGCTAATATAGTTTGGGAGAACATCACCCTCTAATGTGGCCAATTGTACTGCTCCACTCGTGGAGATCCTATTGATGATCATAGGTCCGTAGCCTCTCTTTTCTAGCTTCCTTGCGTGTTGTTTCAGTGTATAGACTAAAACTAGATCTCCTGCTTTCAAACCTTTATCCTTCACATGGGCATCGAAGTATGCCTTCTGTCTCTTCTTGGCTGCATATATTCCTGCAGCGGCTCTCAGTCTTGTTTCTCCTAATTGTTCAAGGTCAAAGATCCTAGAGGAGAGTTCATGACCTGTCCATTCGTGCTCTTGTGCTACTCTCATGTAGGAATCAAGAAGTCCAAGGGTAGCACAACGTTTTGGCCAAATACCATCTGAAAGGGGGTGGCTTGGAGTACCGTTTTGTAGGCAACTCGGTATGCCCAAACAGCATGGTGTAGCTGTTTGTCCCAATCAGAACGTTTAGTGTTCACTAATTTTGTCAGTACATTGCATAAGATCTTATTAGTGCTCTCAGCTTGTCCATTAGCTTGAGGGTGATAAGGGGCAGACTTCTTGTGTATTACCAAGAATTCTTGGAGTACATTTTCAATCACTTCGTTCAAGAAATGAGTGCCTCTATCACTTACAAGCTCTATAGGTAGCCCATATCTTGTGAACACATTCTCAAACAAGAATTTAGCAGTTGTTTGAGCATCGTTCTTTGTCGTAGCCTTTACCTCCACCCACTTGGTGAGATAATCTGTTGCAACAATGATGTATTCCGCATGAGAACTCTTAGCTGGGGGATTAATAGGACCTACGAAGTCTATTCCCCACTTAGAGAACGCACGTCCACCCATCATAGGTTTCAGTGGCATCTCATCTTTGCGTATAGGATACTGAGTCCTCTGACAGACATCACACCGTTTCACATAGGTATGTGCATCCATGTGAAGGGTAGGCCACCAGAAGCCCGCAAATAGTATTGCCTTGATCACCCGATCTGGTCCAAAGTGTCCTCCTGCTACACCTTGGTGAGCAGTTTCTAAGATCTTAAGATATTCACTTTCATGGACACATAGCCTCAGGTAACCATCTTTACCACGCTTGTATAGATTATCACCAATGAGTGAGTAATCCAGGGCTTCTTGTTCTAAACTCCTCTTCCTAGCCAGAGTCATGTCTGGAGGGAATGCTTTCGTCCTTAGGAAGGATACTAGTGGTTCACTCCAATCTGGCACAATGGATACTTGATAAAGAGTGGCGTGTTCCACAGGTGGCTTAGTGCAACAGATTGGGCATTCCTTGCACAACTTTTGGACATCCGCTTCCATAGTTGGCCAATGCACTCCGAATCTCTTTAGAGTCTGTAAAGTTCGTTGCTTTGAATGGTGTTGCTCTAACGCACCTACATGTGCTAATTGCAACCATTTAGCGTACTCATCCTCTTCTACGCAACAAGCCAAGATCCCTTGATCTGTGTGCTTGTACATGCTTCCTGCCATGATGTGGTACTTTTGGGCTTTTACAACCTCTCTATTCCGTGTGTTTACCACTGGATGGTTAGGCCCGTATGTCAATACTGGTACCAATGGCTTAGCCCACTGCGGTACAACTTCCAAATTAAACAAGTAAGCATCAGGAAGGTCATCTGACACTCCTTGTGGGGCTTCTCCCGATGTGAGCCTAGAGAGGTGATCTGCTCTCAAGTGAGTCCTCCCTTTCCTTACCACAACCTCAAAATCATATTCCATTAGCAAGAGAAACCATCTCACTAATCTTCCTGTATTGCAAGGCTTGTTTACGAGGTATAGCAATGCTTGATGATCCGTAAAAAATTTAAACTTATTTGCAAGCAAATAGTGTCTAAATTTCTTAACTGCATATACCATGCCTAAACCTTCTCTCTCCGTAGTGGTGTAATTTCGTTCAGCCGCATTCAACTGTCTACTGGCATAGGCAATTGGAAGATCCATATTACCTTCACGAGTAGGTTGTGCAAGTACACATCCAATAGCATAATTGGATGCATCCACGTGAACATGGAATGGCTTATTCCAATCTGGTGTGGTCAAGATTGGTGCTGAACATAATCGTCGTTTAAGCTCCTGGAAGGAATTCTCACATTCATCCGTCCACTCAAAGTTAGTCAGAAGCCCGTACATGGGCTTTGCAATGACAGCATACATGTGTATAAATCGTCGGTAATAACCACAATGCCCCATGAAAGCTTGTACTTCCTTGACATTCTTTGGCCTAGGTAGCTCTGCTATGGCTCTCACTTTTTCTTCGTCGGTAGATATGCCATTCTTTGACACTATGTGTCCTAGAATCTTGCCTTGCCTGACCATAAAAACACACTTTTCTAGGTTCAGGCAGACCTGATATTCTCTACATTTGTCAAAGATTTGTCTGAGTTCAGGGATATGGGTTTGTCTAATGTTGGAATGAGCACAAAGATCATCAACGTAGACTTCTAAACTCTTCCTCAGGAACTCCTTAAACACATGGCACATCAGCCTCTGGAAGGTAGCTGGTGCATTGGTAAGCCCAAATGGCATTACTCTAAAAGCAAAAATGCCCCATTCCGTGGCAAAGGCTGTCTTATGCTGATCCTCTGGAGCTATGGCTACTTGATTGTAGCCCGAAAATCCATCAAGGAAGCTGTACACTTCCTTGCCTGCCACTCTTTCTAAGAGATGTTCTGTGATGGGAAGCGGATAGTTGTCTCGAATTGTGGCTGCATTAACCTTTTTCAAGTTAATGCACACACGCAGCTTGCCATTCTTCTTGGGCACCACTACGATGGGGGATACCCATTCAGTGTGCTCAATTTCATAGATAAATCCAGCTTCAACCAATCTATCTATCTCTTCTTTGATCTTAGCAGCGTAATTATCGTTATAAGTATAGGGCTTTTGCTTAGAGGGTTTAGCATCTGAGGTCATGGGGATAGTGTGTGAGCATATATCGGGGTCAACACCTTTCAAATCCTTGTAACTCCAAGCGAATACATCTCTGTATTCTCTTAGCAAGGCTATCAACGCATGCTCTTCTTCCTCTGTTAGGTCATGGCCTATGTACGTGCATCTCTCCTCTCCTTCTTCTAGGGCCACTACTATTTTCTTGGTGGTTTCTTTGTTATCATAGGCCTCTCCTGATTGTGCCTCTCGTTTAGGCATTCTTATCATGACTCTCCTGTCATCTATCTCATACTTCTTAAAATTTTCGGGGACCTCAAACAAAGATTCTTCCTCTTCTGGTGAGGCTTCTCTCTTCTTTCGTTTCTTTCCTTCTTCCTTCGGGGTCACATGTGTTGCTAATCTTACATCATTTGTAACCTCTCCATGCCTCTGGGGTTGAAATTCTACTTCATGGAAGTATTCTTCATCTGATGCAAATGGTGGGTCCATAATGATTGACTCTAGATCGGAGTCACTTGCATCCTCAAATGCATCAGGGCTAGGTTCGCATTCTTCTAGAACTGCCTCTCCCATGATTGGCTCTATGGAGAAGACTGAAATGTCATAGCCATCCTCATCACAGTGAGGTGTCCATTGTTCTTCATTGATGGCTACGTCCATTGTTGCTAAAATTTCTGCCCAACCGTGAGGTTCAAATTCTTCGTCTGGAAAAACTACAGGTGCATAGGCTGGGTCTTGGATTGATCTATGGGTTTCTTTCGCACCTACCTCTCTGGCTTTCTCTCTCTTCTCTTCTTCTACTGCTACCTTGCACATCCATAAGTGAGTATCTTCATGCATCCATGAGGATCCAGACCCTATGGAATGCACCGATTCTGTATCATCTTTGGCTCTATGGATGGGATTCCATTGGATAGGAGGGACATCTCTATTAGAATAATCCTTGAGATTGACTTTGGTTGTAACACCCAAGTGTTGCAAATACAAGGAGTTGGTTCCCCAATCCTGTACCACTTGCAACTGTCGCATAAATGGTCTTCCCAAAATCATCTCATAGGCATGATTTTTGCTGAAGTCGCATATGGCAAATGTGTGCTCAAACTCGACACCACAAGTGGTGAGAGTTATTCCTTCTAGCAATCCTAGGGGTCTCTCTATGTGACCATCGGCCATCTGCAATTTCATTCTCATTGGCCTGAGTGCCGGCTTGCCCCAACGCTTCCATAGGGAAGTAGTGGCAATTGCAACTCCTGCACCTGAGTCCAAAATTGCCTTGGTGGTGTACTCCTGGTAGGTGATGGGAAGATAGGTGTTCCCTTCTTCACCTTCACACATATCTCCTATCTTATCCAAGGGAATTTCTGGCACTGTCCTATGGGATCCTACCTGGGAACGAGGTTTTGCTATCTCTGGTACTTGTTTGGCTACATGTTTCCATAATTCAGGTCTAACCCTGAGTAGCTCTTCTAACTTGAGATTGCACTGCACGTTAGTGTTCTTCACTACCTCTGTGTTCCTAGGTATGACTGAATCTTCGTTTCTTACCATGACTATAGGTGCTCTCATACAGGTGGACTTTGCTTCCCATGGTCCTGTGAAGTGGGGTAACTCTTGTATGGAATTAGATTCAAAGTCCAATCTCTCATGAGATTGAGTACTCTCATGTTCCCTGTAAATAGATGGGATGTCTTGTGGGAATTGGTCGTGTGCATCATCCACAAGTTCAAAGGGAGGGGTGAATTCACTTTCGTTATCCCATTTGTCTTCTTGAATCTCTCGTAGGAAGTCTGGTGCAAACCGATTCATAGAAGAAGAAGTGTCTGGCTCCGTAGAATTAGGCGCATAAGCAACCTGGGAAGGAGGGCTTATTCTATCGTTGGCTCTCTCCTCGTTCTCATAGATGGCTGGAGCACAAGCTTTCTGGGGAGGGTTACTTATTCTATTACTTTTCCGAACAGGCTCATACGCTCCCTGAGAAGGAATGTAGGCAACCTGTGGAGGTACACAAGCTTTCGAGGGAGGCTCATGTGCCTTTTGGGGGGAAAGATAAGCTTCTTGAGGAGGCACATGGGCTTCCTGAAGAGGCTGGCTTATCCGTTCTCTTGCCCCTTCCTTTCTTTGAGGGACAGGTTCCTTTTCTGATTGTGCAATTAGATTCTCTATTCTTCCTAGGGAGGGGGGGTTGTCTGGTTTAGTGGAATTGGCCACATAAACTTCCGACGGGGGATGGTTCATGTTTTTGCTTGCTTTATCTTTTTCTTGATTTTTTTCTTCCTTGGTAGATCTTGCAATTATTCCCTCTAACTTCTCTAGGAATCCATCCAAGTGTAATTGCGTCTTGGCTGAGCCCGAGTAATTGAAAAGGCGACTGGCTTCAAACATAGTCTGAGCCAATGCGACCATTTTCGCGCACAGCTTGGTTCTTTCTATCTCTAGGTCAGCTCTAGGATAGCACTTGTCATGATCCGTGACGTTTGGCCCTTCTTGGATTCTGGCCTGATATGCTTTAAGCATCATGTCTATGTCTTCAGGAGTGGGATCAGCTAATACTGATCCTGTTTGGGGTGGTGGGTGGGTTACGTGGGGTGTCTTAGAGGGTGGAGGGATGGAGGGTGATGGGGATGGTAGCGGTGGGAATGTGTGAGAGTGCGGTTGAGATGTGATCTCTATGATTTTAGCCTTGGTTTCTCGTAGACTTTCCTCAAGTTCACTCATCTTCTTTGCCCATTGCCTTTTCATGCGTTCGCGGCTATCTCTCCAAGCTCTTGTTCTCTTTTTATTTTGGCTCTCAGTATCGCTAGCGTCTGGGCTCTTTTCCTTGCCTACCCCTTGGTTTTGCTGCACTGCTTGAGCTCTCGTGACTACCTGTACGGGTGCAGTGGAAGTAACACTTCCGCTGGAATCTACCACTAACTCAATAACATTGATAGGCGTGATTTTTGGCATATTATTGGGGTTCTTTGGGCAATCTCGTAAGAGATGCTCTTTTCCACAATCTTGGCAGAAGCCTTGGATCGTCACTGACTGGTTTTGTGTAAGTGGAGGTAAGGGGCAATCACGAATGAGGTGATCTCCTTGGCATCTGTAGCACGGTCCTCTTGGGAATGGAGGTCTTACTTGCCTAGGTTGAGGCCTAGGGTTGGGGTTTGCATACATGACGTTCGTGTAATCTGACTCCCAACTAGGTTCGTTTGTCTCTTCGCTATAATAGGACTCACCATGCTCAAGAGACTGCATGTAGTAGGCCTGGGGGCTATCAACATGTGTAGAATCAAAGCTATGGTCGCTTGGGTCACTTTCAGAAAGCAAGGATGTTACAGGGACTATAGCTCTATTCAGGTTCTCTTTTGCAGCAGTATACTTTACCGGAATCACATTAGCTGGGGCTGGGGGTTGTTGTGCTAGCACAGGCTGAGGCCTTTGTTGGTTTTGATATTGAGGTTGGAAATTTTGTTGTGGCCTGCCATATGGTTGTGGAGGGTACGGGTTCTGGTATCTTCCCTGCTGAGGGTATGGCTGAGGGTGGGGTTGCCTAACTGCCTGCTTGTTGTATGGGCAATCTTGTGCGGTGTGATTGGTGTATCTCCGTTCTATGGTGCAGTACTGGCTACTAGGATTTACTTGGGGCTGAGCCATAATGGGGCAGACATTCGCCATGTGGTCACCACCACAAGTGTAGCACCTTTTCATAGGGGCAAACCTTGGGATTTGTTTACTAGTTACCCCTAATTTCTGAGCTACTTTCTTTGCGAGTTCCTCAATTGATGTGGATTGCGTGGAAGAGTGACTAGATGCACTATCTGAATCTTTGTAGATTTTGGAAAGCTCTAGTTCTTCCCCTAGGTTATCTTCAATGTCGATGCACATGCGTACACACTCTTCTATAGTCCTAGGGTCTTTCAGATACACATAGGATCTCAATTTCGTACTCAGCAATCCATCAAGGAATAAGGCTACTTGTTTGGCAGATGTGGGTAGCTCCGAAACAGGACATCTTTCAAGGTATTGCCTAAATCTTCTTCCTGCAAGTCTCACAGTCTCTTGAGGGGTTTGCTTGAAGCTGTGAATCAGTGAGGAGGTATTGTGTCTTATGCCACTCTTGGAGAATTCAATAATAAATGCTTCTAGGAGTTGGTCTATGCTCCTGAACTGGCGCTCATCCAATGGCTGAAACCATGTAAGTGCTGTGTTCCTAAGGGTTAGACCGAAGGCATTGTACTGCGTGAATAGATCCTCCACTTGTTCAGCTCTCAAGACTTGCTTGAACTCCGCCACATGATCATAGGGATCTCCTGTGCCATCAAAGTAATTCTTCATGGACTTAACTAGCTGAGTCGGTCTCAGAGTTCTTGCGTGCTCTCTAGGTCTCGGCAGAGGGAATCCATCCACATTTCTTTGGTTCCTGTGAGCTCTAAGCACCTCAGGTTCTACCCTATTCGTCTCCGTCCTCGTTCTTTCTCTGCCCACTGGATTGGCAAAGCTTACTTCTGGTCTATCTCTACTTCTGTCTCTTTGCATTCCATGAGCTTGGGATGTTCCAGCTCCAGGGTGACCATAGGATACATTCGATCTTGGTTGAGGGAAAATGAATTCACCCTTCCAAGTGTAAGCATGCCTATCATTTTCTGTCACCACAAAGATCCTTTCCGAAGTGTGATCTAAGTAGGTCACTCTACCTGGGCTATCCGGATCCTTAAACTCATAGATCATGATAGTTTCTATATCAGTTGGCTGATTAGATTTATACCTCCAGAAGGCTTCGTCAGTTTCTCGATTGAGGAGCAACTCTATGCTCTTGTTGTCTTGGGGAACCCACTCAGGTGTGATAATCCTAGTGAGAACAGATTTGCCTCGGGGTGTTCTAGGTTCTTCTCCCATGTTTCCTTGTTCCAAGTCACCTAAGTCCGCTTCTGAGATTACATTTCCAAAGTCATCTGTCCTATCTGGGTGACTGGTGACTACGTATATGGTTCCTTCTTTGTCCAGGTATGCACCGTTTTCAAACTTGACAGCTGGGTGCTCTAGTCCTATGGATTGGTCAGGGTTTTTAATCTGGACCACGGATCTTCCTAGGCCGTCCTCATAGATGCTAGCACCTAATCGGTTGGTCCTAAGGTATTCCAACTGTGTTTTGTAAGGGCCTTCTACCCTGTGCAAGTAAGGCACTCCTGAACTTCCTGTAGGTCTGTCCATGCCTTGAGACATCTCTGACTCACTGGTCTCAGAGCTAGGGTAGTACGAGTGGTGGCTCAACTGCTGGGCCCAAGACCTAACAGTGTGGTTAACACTGGCCTCTGAAGATCTGAGGCTTTGTCTCTCCCTGACTAGATGTCGTCCTGATCTAAGGTTCATATGCCTATCTAAGTAGCACAGTTCTTTGCCCAGAGTACAACCTCGTTGCTGGTTACTTTATATTAGTCGCTTGGTTCTTTTTAGTTATTTTATCGTGTTTAAGGTCTTGTCTGATATCACGTCGTCAGGAATATTTGAATGTTGTTTCGCACTTACAGTTGATCGTTCCACGTTAAGTTCTTTCCCTTTAAAATTCTCGACAGTACAAGGATTAGGCCCTTAGCTTGAGCTTGAAAGTTTAGGTATGCTTCAACTTGATAGTTGCCTAGCGTCGCCCTGACTTACTCCTACTTCTAATCATTCTTAGCCTAAGCTAGGAATTGACGAAGAGGAGTTGAGAGTATTCCGACCTTTCTTGTTGAACCTTGCTCTTTAGTGCTCGAGAAGTTGATTCTCAAGCTTGCGCAAAACCCTTGCTTGGACGCTCTCAATGGCTTCTCAATAGACCTGCATCAGTCTCAAGATTAGCTCCAAGTTGACCTTTCAATTGACAGACAATTTATTTCAGACACTTTTTTAATGACCCTTGTTCCCCCTTTTGTGTTGCTAGAAATTTCCTCTAGAGCTCCCTTGGTGTTTCTACCCCTCTGTGTGTCAACTTCCAAATATCCTATCTGAAAATCAACGTGTTATTCTTATAAAAAACAGTTGAGGGCGTGTAGTATATGCCACGAGCTTTCCGACAAGCCCTAGAGCTCAAAAAATGGATTTCGTATGAAAAAGTTATGACCGTTCAGGGTTTAGGGGGTTAACTTAGACAAACAGAACCTTTCAGGGTTTTAATGCATTTTTCTAAGGCCTTTGCAAGTGTATGAGTATTTGAGAGTGCAACTATGCCCAAAATTTAGCCTAAATTTCCAAAAATTTACCCCTTAATTTTTGCCAAAAATGTCTGTCTGTCGCGATAGACGGTGTCTGTCGCGATAGACACAAACTATCGTGGGGGCTGTCTGTCGCGATAGACGGTGTCTGTCGCGATAGACGGTGTCTATCGTGGAATTTTGGTCTATCGCGATAGACGGTGTCTGTCGCGGATTTCTGTCTGTCGCGATAGACGGTGTCTATCGTGGAATTTTGGTCTGTCGCGATAGACGGTGTCTGTCGCGATAGACGCTGTCTGTCGTTTGTCGTGATTTGGTCTGTCGCGATAGACGGTGTCTGTCGCGATAGACGGTGTCTGTCGCGATAGACGCTGTCTGTCGTCTGTCGTGATTTGGCCTGTCGCGATAGACGGTGTCTGTCGCGATAGACTGGTCTGTCGCGATAGACGGTGTCTGTCGCGATAGACGCTGTCTGTCGTCTGTCGTGATTTGGTCTGTCGCGATAGACGGTGTCTGTCGCGATAGACTGGTCTGTCGTCGATTTTTGGTCTGTCGCGATAGACGGTGTCTGTCGCGATAGACGGGGTCTATCGTGGGTCTCTGTCTGTCGCGATAGATGGTGTCTGTCGTGATAGACAGTGTCTGTCGCAATAGACAGTGTCTGTCGCGATAGACTGAAAAAACGCAAATTTTTGAGAAACTTCTAGTGATTTAGAGTGCCCTAATGGTGTAGGTTACCGTGCCAAACATGCATTCACAAAATTTTAAGTTTTTCTGTCTGTCGCGACAGACAGAGGTCGTCGTCCCGGGACCTGTGCAGAGTCTGTCGTACCTGCGCACACTGCTGGAGGAGGTGGTACAACAAGTTCCTGCAACAAAAGCTCAAAAACACACCAAAAACAGATAGCATGCAAGATCTCTCTCGCTCTCTCTCACAATGAAATGAGGGAAATGAGGTGGGGGGTGTAATATGACCAAAAAACTGAAATTTTTTGTGGAGATGGAGATGGAGGTGGGAGATGGTGGAGATGATGATGGTGATGATGGTGATGCGAAAGTAAGGAAAAAATGAAGAAAAATTAAGAGAAAGAAGGATATTACCTATAACTCCAATGTCTCAACTCGACGTCTTACCATCACACGCTCGTCCTCGAAGCTCTCTCCCCGGCAACGGCGCCAAATTTGGTGTCACTCTAGCTCTTTTTATAGTTTTCTAACTAGCTTTGGTCTTGTCCAGACCTAGTGTCCGGCCTAGTTAAAAATTAGGTTCTAGAGTCTATTTGAGGGCTCAAACAGAGTCTAAAAATTATGAAAATTGATATGTCGCTAGTTCTAATACTCCTCAAGCTCGAGGACTCCTCGGCTTGCACAAAATGGAGTCTATTCTACCAAAAACGGGATTTACAATGTTTGTGTAGTGATTAAAATCACTTGAGTTGTAAATAATCCATGGGAAAAAAAATGATTTGGCCTTGTTGCCATATTGTGCATGACTCCTCTGTTGCTTTGTATGCCAACACCAACTCTCCTGAAACTAGGTCAATTTTGGTTTCCCCTAACATTCATCCGCTCATCGGAATGCAACAAAGCTTCATTAGACTTTTTCTTGCATAGGCTTATTTATTCCAATCGTCATCTTTGTCTACGACATCATTTACTATCAAGAGGTTGCACGGATAACATCGTGACATTATTACTAATGAAAATATATTCTATACGCTGCACATCACAAAGAGCTTATTCAAAAACTGTATGAATTTACTGAGCACTGAAATTGCTAGATCTGCTCAGTTGATTCCTAGATCTGCTCGTGATTTTTGTGTCCACACCCAAACATACTCATTCTCAAAGTTGTGCTCGTAACAAATTGCTACCTTCATTCGTAATATCATAGTTATTCTAAGCCCTTATTAGCACATCCCATACAAGCGAGCTCCTATCCATCGATTGAAAATGAGGCCGACTCTGGAAAATGCACTGTGTAGGCGCACCATCATGAAAAAGACATTGCCTTATTTTGTTTGTGTGCTGACTCAGTCAAAACTGAATGATGGTATCCTCATATCTCTTTTCAAACAAACCCAAGGTCAGCCATCAATGACAAATCATCAGCACATTCAACCACAAGCAAGGGTTCATCAATCACTTCGCATAAGAGTGAATAATCATCACAACATAATTTAACAAGCTCATTAAAGATTCAAGGCCAGGGATAATCTGTGAACCTGCTTATCACTTCCACTAATCAGAGTTTTCCATTTTGCATCTGCTCCAAACTCAGAGGTGACTTCCCTCCTCTAATGCTTCACGTTCTTTTCAATGATCAAATTTTCTTCCCAAGGCTTCCTCGATACTTGCAATCTGTGCTCAGAGCTTGATATCTATCTTGTCTGTCTCTTGAAAAAAATCGTTGACCTTTATCCTTCAGTAATATTGCTTCCCATGCTCTCATCTATGTCAAGTCACCTTCAAATCTAGTGCTTGCACATGCGCTCGTCTGCCTGTCCACACCACTCCATCTCCGCAGCCAGTGCCTCCGATCGTTCTTCAACTAGAGATGACCTTCCCATCCTTCATGGGGTTGCTTAGGTCTAATGTCATGCCCTATCTGCTTCACACATCAGGCTCTGCTAACGATCTCCTGTGCACACACTTCCCCTTGATGAACCGATTCTATATGGTACACCAGTGCAATTACCCCCATAAACACTGATCCTCTCTTTAGATGATCCTCTCCCGCATCACTCATCACTCTGTAAAATTTTTTTAGTAATGATAAATGACCTATGTCCTTGTGGGATCGTCCGCAACATATTCTCTCTAATTTAGCTATGATTGGCGATCAGCATGCAGGTGAAGGGAGTCCAACCCCCCCCAGACACACAGCAGATCCCCTGTCCACCTCTGCTTCTAGAGAGCTCGTCGAAGGAGTGGCTCCTTAGTTCCCAGCTAAAAAAAACACACAAAGTCACCCCTTTCTTCCCCCTGTGGCCTCTGCTCTTCGTCCCCCTAGCTATGCGTCAGAGACGATTTCCATGTCCTGCCCATAAGAAGAATTGTCGAGCACCCCAAAACTGTCAAAACTCCCTTTTTCTACGAAATATACTTATATTCTTCTTGGAAATAGATGCGCGTTCCCTATTGTGTGCTGCTCGAATCATTCAATGTATGTGGCATGGCGGAAGCAATGAATTTGTTTGGATGTGGCACAGAATCATGACGTGGCTAAAATGTACTGCAAATTCATCCAGGGCGCGTACCTCTTAGTTGTAACCATGCAAGAATGCACTGTATGTTGCTTCCCGGCTGACCTCAAACTCTCCGTCTCTGTGATTGAAACTGTGTATGGTTAGCGCCGACTTTGCTTGCAACGAAGATAACAACAGCCGTAGAGGTTGTTGTGAGAGCCATGCCGACCAGCCAGTCCCAGCCTTTGTGCTGGTGCTCTCATACCACATGTTGCTCCAGGATGATAGCGATAAGGTGTTGAGTTGAAGAAGCTAAAACTATGGCGTACGAAGCCTCATTCCAGATAAGTAGGATCACGATAGAGATGATGCCCACTCTAGATAAAACAGAGAGTGTGTCCCCTTCTTAGAATATACGCACGGATACAAAAAGGAAGTGTGCTCTGTCAAATCCAAAACTGAGAGAGAGCATCCCCACATTTCGAGAGCCCCCCTTTTTCTGTTCGTAAAAAAACGAGAGGGAGAGAGCCTGAGATGACTTTGCTCCTCTCCTTTTTGATAAGGCCCCTATCCCCACACACTCAAAATGTGTTAAGTGCAGTTTGGCATGCGGCCCTGATCACATTTCTCCATATCTCTGAATTTTTTCCAACGATGTGTCGAAGATCAATTTCCGGAAATCGGTCAAGCGATTGTATTTGATGTTTGATAAGAAAACATCCCCCCTGAAACAAAGCCGTTTCTAATTTCCTTTGCACATCAATATTCCCTATGTTCTTAGGAGGCTCCTCCATGCTCAATCCCTGCGAAGCAGCTTCTCAAGACCCTTGATGATAAAATATCCTCCAACTTCAAAAGCACAATGGCCCTTTTCAAGTGAAACCTTTTCTCCACATCCCTGCAACCAATATCTCCACATGCTTCTCATCAATCATCAAATTCATTCTTCAAGTACCTGAAATCAAACACATTTTCCTGCCAAATAGAACCACATTAGTGCATAAAACCAACCATTTTGTGAGCTAACATACTTCCCTCTTCTTATTTGCGAAGTCGTCCTCGACGAGCCACTATTGCTGCAATAAAATCCAAACAACCATGAACATGCCAATTTTACAATTGGTTCACATACCTTTTCATCGAGCCGTCACTTCCACTGAACCTGCACTCATCAAAGCTATCAGTGCTCAAAAATCACTCATGAATACATACAAATCAGTCACTTCCAAAATGATCCAAGACATGCATGTATACGCAATTCCATTTCAACCATGCATCAATTTGCTCATACATTAGAAAATGGTCTCAACCAAAATAACACATGCATACCTTTCCATGTTTTACACATGCAACTACCATTGCGGAAAACAGAAAAGAAAATACCGAAATAAACAACAACAACTGAAATGAATCCAATCGGAGATGCAACATACCCAAAATGCATACCCCAGTATTGCACCTACTATTCGCTATGTACAATTATTCCATGACTAGACGTTCCCGAAGAATCCCCATCGTCGTCCTACAAAAGCCATCGAAACTCGAGTGCAAGTGAAGACATACATCAGAACCCTGGAGTGTCCCACACACTAGAAAAACCCTTAGATAGAGCACACAAGTTGTAAAGCAAGACCGTTGCATTACCTCGCTAAAGCCTCATCCATAAGTACATATAGAGTCTCCGTGCCTTCAAGAATGTTGATTCAAAGTGAGCTGATCTGTCACAAGCCATCACATACCAATCACACAAGCAAATAACGTTCCCTTCCAGGCGATCATCGCCCTCTCCTCTCTCTCTCTCCCCCTCAGGAGTGGGGAATAACTTCATATGAAAATTTTATTTATATTCACACGTTGGCCTACATTGTCACTGGATGCGATTCGTGGACTTGACCGCCCGACCAGGTTGATTCCACCCATCTATGCAATGCAGCGCACAACATACAAACACACAATGATAGACACGTAACATATCTCGGCTAGCCCATAATGAAGCTGGATGCGGCTCATGGTCGTGACTACCCAGCCACGATGGCTCCACCTACCTACCAACCCGTTATGGCGCGTAGCTAAGACACAAACATATACCTCCCAAGCCTATGGAAAAACTAGCTGCGGCTCGTGGTCCCAACCACCCGGCGAGGATAAATCCACCCACCTACTAGTCCACCATAGCGCATTGGTACGATCACAGCAACACAAATTTTTTCTTTTCTTTTCTTTTCTTCGTTTTTTTTCATAGTTAATTAGTTCACCCAAGTCCTGAGAATTAGGGAGAGGAAGAAAGGGACTTTTCCCATTGTTCCCACACATACATGCAAACATATACACACTAGCTTTTGACAGATCAACCACCTCTTCACTCCATTCTTTCAATTACAAACACTACATATGTATTCATCGAGTTGACTTTTCACTAGGTAACTACAGCCAGCTATGCCTTAGTCCCTCGTATACCTATCCTGAGACGATCTAGAATGTGGGTCTCTGGTATGTCTCATGTAGCCTCACATCGTACTCGCATCCCGACAACTTCCCTAGGGCGAGTCAGGCTCAACTTCAGGAGCTCCGTCATCACTCCCTATCGTTAGCACATCTGCCCAAGCCCACGTGATATCGTTTTCCTCGTTAGACATTTCCCTCAAAGGATCGAAATAGTAATATCGATCTCCCGCCCATCCTACATGTCGAGTCAGGTATTCCTCAAAACACTCAATGTAAAATGCAACACCCAAACCCTGGTTTATAAAGCATACCAGCCAATGCGCTTCCTCAACATCATATTCCGTCTCAAAGTCGTCGACATCTATGTCCATGCGGGCGAATGTTTGGTCCGAGAAATATATCCTTAGCTCGTACAAGTAGAGTTGCGTTATTTGATCTGCCATTTTGTTACTTAGCTCCTAACAGTCTCTGCGCAACACAAGAAAAATAATTAGAAGTCCAAAATTCTTGAGCTAGCAAGGAAGAATATTTATGACACACAAATCATAGCTTACATATGCGCATATATATATATAATACTATACATGTATGTACAAGGAGTCTACTTCGTCCTTCTGCTTGAATCTCGTCTGGCTTCTCTCGTCTTAATATCACTTGAAATATGGTTTAACTCGAAGTGCGTTAACCTTCACGGGAGCATATTCTTCTCCTAAATCTTGAATTTGCATGGAACCATTGGAATTGAGTTCCACCACCTTAAACGGTCCTGCCCATCTTGTTTGTAACTTCCCTGGGAATTTGTAATATTTACTATCATAGACTAGTACCGAATCCCCTTCTTGAATCGCATAGGTCCTGAGATTCTTGTCATGCCTCTCCTTACGTCTCTTCTGAATAGCTTCCAAACTTTGTTGTGCAATAAGTCTCTTTTCTTCTAGCTTGACCAGTTGTATGTACCTTTCCTTTAATGACTCTTCCACTCCCATCCTGGCCTCAATAGCCACTCTTAATGTTGGCACTTCTTTTTCGATGGGAAAGATGGCTTCCTCGCCATATACTAGGGAGAACGGAGTGCTCTTTGTCGTCACTCGGTAGGATGTTCGATACGCCCACAAAGCTTCCAAAAGTCTCTCATCCCAGTCTCTCCTATGCACAGCTACTGTCTTTGTCAGAATCTGTTCAAGAACTTTGTTGGTGACCTCCACTTGTCCATTTGCCCTCGGGTAATATGGAGTGCTTTTTCTATGTTTGATCTTATATAATTCCATTAATTCTTCGATCAGTTCGTTGACACAATGGGTTCCTCTATCACTTATTATTTCCAACGGGCATCCGAATCGAGTGATAATTTGTTCGTACAAAAATTTAGCTACATCAACAGCTCGATCAGTCTTCAGAGCTTTGGCTTCCACCCACTTGGTAACATAGTCAGTACAGACCAAGATATACCTATTGGATCTTCGTCATGAGGGAGGATCAATAGGCCCCACAAAATCAATTCCCCATTTCTCAAACGGCTTAAGAGCCAGCACAGGCGTAAGAGGAGCAGCATGTGCTAATGTGGGTTTGCCCATTCGTTGGCATTTGTCGCATTTCTTACAGTATGTGTGCGAGTCTTTGAACAGCGTTGGCCACCAATACCCAACCAATAAAATCTTTCTTGCCGTCACTTCACCAGCAAAATGCCCACCGCAAGGTCCATCATGTAATGCTCTCAACACTAGGTTTGCTTCTTCTTCCTCGAGACACCTCCGATAAATGCTCTCATGAACAAAATATCGATAGAGTTGCCCCCCAATGATGCTATGGTGCTTCGCCAATGCTAACAGTTTTTGCTTCTCTCTCTTGCTTGCTCCTGGCGGATATTTAGTGGTGCATAAGAAGTTCACCAAGTCGGCATACCAAGGTACTTTAGCATCAACCTGGAATAGATGCCCATCAGGAGCATCGTCGGGCACACTAGAGATTGGCTCCTCATTAACAATTCGAGATAAATGGTCAGCCAATATATGTGCTTTACCTGGTCTGGTTACCACTGTGAACTGAAATTCTTGGAGGAGTAGCATCCACCTCATCAGTCGCCCTGATAGCTCGGGTCTATTAATGATGTACTTAAGGGCTTCATGATCCACATAAAAAGTGAAATGCTTTCCCATCAAGTAATGCCGATACTTGTTCACCGCAAAGATCATCGAGAGGCACTCCTTCTCTGTAGTCGTGTAGTTCCTCTCAATGCTATTCAAGTTGCGACTTGCATAATAAATAGGGTGGTCCAACTTCTTTTCATCGCGCTTGGCATAGCACTGCTCCAACCGCAGTATGAGAAGCGTCGGTATGCACATGGAATTCTTTCGTCCAGTCGGGTGCTACCAAGATTGGTGCATTTATCAATCTCTCTTTAATCGAGTCGAATGCAACTTGACACTCTCCAGTCCATTGGTATTGTTGGTCCTTCCTCAAAAGATTCGTCAGTGGTGCCGCTATTGATGCAAAATTTAATATAAAACGTCGATAATAATTCGCATGGCCCAAGAATCCTCTGAGTTGCCGCAAGTTTTGAGGTGGTGGAAGTTGTCCAATCTTTTCCACTTTATCCTCGTCAACCGCGATTCCATTTTCAAAAATAACATGTCCCAAAAGCAATCCTCTTCGTACTCCAAATGTACACTTTTCAGGGTTTAATGCGATGCCTTTTTCAATGCTTCTTCTTAAAATACCTTCGATCCTCTCCATCATGTTTTCATCGTCGCCTCTGATCGCAAAGTCATCGAGAAATATCTCCATCCAATCCTGCAAGTAGTCTTGATATGCAGCTATCATTGCCCTCTGGAATGTGGCCGGTGCATTGCATAATCCAAATGGCATCACACAATATGCATACGTACCCCATTCTGTAGTGAAAGTAGTTTTTGATTGATCCTCTTCATGGATTTGAATCTGGTTGTATCCACTGAAACCATCCAAAAATGAGTACAATTTATGGCCAGCCACTCTGTCCAAGATTTGATCAGTAAATGGCAAGGGGAAGTGATCCTTCTTTGTGTGCTCGTTCAACTTACGATAATCTATGCAAATACGGATTTTCTTATTTTTCTTTGGAACAACTACAATTGGTGATACCCACTCGCTAGATGAAATGGGATATATGAATCCTGCTTCCAATAATTTAGTCAATTCCAACTTGATCAATTCCGAGTAGACTGGATTTGTCCGCCTAAGTCGTTGACATATTGGTCGGGTGCCTTCTTCCAAATCTATATAATGTTGGCAGATTCGGGGATCAATTCCTCTCAGATCACTGTATGACCATGCAAAGGCCTTGCTGAAATTTTTGAGTGCCAATTTAATACAATCTCGTACTCCATCTGGTAGCTCTGACCCTACACTCAAGAACTTTTCTGGAAAAATTTCCCATTTTTCCAACTGAGCTTCTCGCGAATATTCCTTATTCCTTGATGACACTGTGATTGGACATGCTCTCCAATCACGCGTGCATGGTTGGCCAGTAAATCATTGTTTTGTTCTGTTTCGATTGAACCTAATTTCTTTAATTCAGTTTTTGCAATGGCTTCCGACACTTTAGTCTTACTCTTCGCTTCTTTTTCCGATTCTCGACTTCTCTTTAGAATCTCTACCTCTAGCATTCTAACTCTTTCTCTCAACTGTTGCACTTCCATTGTCGGAGCTAACTCCAGCTTCAACTCATCTTTTGAAGTTCCCTTCTCCAGGGATTGGGTAGCTTTATTCTCCTTTGCCTCTATACTCAACATGTAACAATCAAATTCACTTGTATGTGTCAACCATCCTAGCAACTCCTGGTCTGAATCGTCATTATAGAGCAATGGATTTTGATACTCTCCCATCTTCGTGTCTTGATTCTTAAAGAGCTGCAAGTTGAACCCGTCTTGAAGCAGATTCTTGTAGGTGTCCGTGTTCAAGGAAAACCTAGCTCGTGCAATCTCGTGCCTTGCTTTCTCCTTTTCTTTCTTTTCCATCTCATCGACTATTATTGTTTTCTTCTTGTTGCTCGAGGGTGGGGATACTTGCAACTGAATCCGATCAGACTTTGGCCCTATTGAAATAAAACCTATACGCCAGTCATGCACACACTCGGCTTGCACCAGCCATGGCCGTCCAAGTAGGATCGAGAAAGTAGCCTCTGAGGTTCTTGGTCTTACTATCAGATAATCAACTTTAAACTCTAGACCGCCCACAACTGTGCTTACATTCTTCAAAAGACCCGCAGGCTTCACTTGTTTTTGATCCGCCATTCTCAAAGACATCGGTGTCTCTTCCATGTGGTTGAGGCCCAAAGCTTTCATCATGAACTCAGTCATAAGGTTGACTGCGGCTCCACTATCTAACTGAGCACCGGGGACTGCATACCCTTTAATCTCGACCGTCACAGCTGGAGCATTTGAATCGATTTGCGTCGTAATACTTTGAATGATTCCTTGGACATCTTTATCTTGTCTCTTTTTATCTCGAGCTTTCCTTGACTTCTTAATATATTCGTTATAGAATTGTTTCCTATAGGCAGGTGAACATTTCAGCAATGTGCCAATGTCCAGCGTGACTTCCGTGTCAGCGAGCAACTTTACAATATCCACTTCCTCCAAACTTTGTCTTTCCTTCCTACACCTTGGAGCCCTTAATCTTTCGGGGAATGGTGCTATGCCTGGCACAAACTCCTTGGTCACTGGTGGAAGAATCTCTATCTCTTCCCCATCCTCAAACTCTTGTTGCTCAGCAAATCCTCCAACTTGGTTTTCTACCTCTTCACGCTCAACGATCTTCTCTTGACTCCCTTCTTCACCTTCGCCTCCTGGATTCTTCTTCGAATACTCTTGAGTCCTTGTGACTACTGCCACAGTTGGATCTTTGTGTGGTTTCTTGGCCTCGTAAGCATCCACAAAGTGCATTGACGAGCTAGAGCCTTCTTGAGGGTTCGGTGTTTTGAACACTACTCCGATTGTAGGAACGTGCTCTTGAGATCTCGATGTGGAATGCATCTGAGTATCAACATAATTCGAGAACCCTACTGGTCCTTTTTCCTTGCCGGCGGCAGCTCTTCGTTTTGGACAATCTTCATCAAAGTGGCCCTCTCCACTACAGTACCTACATAGTGGGGTATAATCAATTGGCTTCTTTTCGTTTGGACATCTAGATTGAGTATGGCCAAAGCCATGGCATCTCCAGCACTGGATTGGACCATCTCTTCTTTGATCACGTGTGGCTCCTCTTGGATAGTCTCCTCCTTGACCCTAAGCACCATATCCATAAGTCGGTCTGTTTTCCCAACGAGATGTAGGTGGGACACTTTGAGCGGGCAATCCCGTGTAAGGTCTTTCTCTTGCATCCCCTGATTTCATGGTCCTCTCTTCATAGACTCTCTTGTTGTAACATCGGTCCTCTGTGTGATTTGTTCTTCCACAAAAAGTGCAACGCATCCTAGGTGGTGATCTATCTGTGAATACTCTCGAGACTGTAGGGCATTCTTGAAGCCAAATGGCCGTAACCATGGCACTTTCCACACCATGTATTTGATCGAAATACTTGATTGGGGTTTGTAGTTACCTCTGGTTTTACTGTGTATGTTTCCTGGGTGTTTGTGGCAGCTTTTATAGCTTGTGTGACCAACTCTAATATTCGTTCTTCGGTTAGCGCAGGCTTTACCTCGCCTGGCGTGCTAGTGGTGGCTACAAAAGCTGGGGTCATCAATGCGGGACTTCCTTGGCCCGGATCTTTCATCGGTATGCTCCCTAGGCCTCCCATTGGCTCGTATAAGAGCTCCATCTTCCTTTGTTGGCATAATTGTACTTCCTCCCAAAGCCTCGCTTGTTCCTTAGCATCCATTAAAGTTGCAGGTCTTATCAGGCTGATATGCTGCTGTGCCGTAGGATCTCTCAATCCCGAAATGAACCTTCGTTTCAATTTCTCATCGTTCGGGGCATTCGCGCCCATCTTTCTTACTAACGTTTCCATTCTCTGAATGTAGTTATCGATGCTCTCATTGACTCCTTGTCGCAAGTAATCCATTTGTTGGGCCAATCTGTCTTGGAAGCCTTGCCGTCGAAACTTTGCCAAGAAGGCTTCCTTGAGCATCTGATACGTTCCACGCTCTTGTGGTGTCAGATTCCCATACCAATTGGCTGCCTCATCACGGAGAATAGCCGGAAAAATTCTCAACCTTTGATCCTGGTCAACTACATCATTGGCCTCACAGGTAACCTCAAACAGCTGGATAAAACTATCCGGATCTTCGTCCCAAATACCTGAAAACTTGGTGAAGTCCCGCAAGTGAACTGAAATCCACTGAGCCATTTCGAACAGAGGTGTGATGTCGATATCACTTCGATCCCAGAAATTTAGTACACGTGGCTTCAGGATTCCTCCTTCAAACTTCCGCACTTGATTCGCGACTCTCCTACGGGAGTACACGTTTTCGGCTGATTTCTTTGAGCCAATCGAGGTCCACTCACCTGGCAGTTCCCACCTTCTCCTTTCTCTTTCAAGGGCTCTTCTCTGAGCGCGTTCCTCTCTTTGAGTTTGTGTTGCTCCTGACGATGAGCTCCCCTCGCTCATGTACTAGATCTTGGGGTCCGCAAGCTCGGCCAACATGTGGCGCTAGGCGGACCTCTGGCACTCTCTTATAGAGACGTGCCAAGCTTTTCCCGGCAAACGCACCAAAATGTTAGGTTCCTAAGCCCAAGGAAAAGATGATTGTGAAAGCCTTTATTTTGTTCAAATCCCTCGGAATCGGTCCAATTAGATTACCTAGAACCCACAATTATCTCGAAATGGATTCTTCCTATGTCTATGCACTAGCTCATAAATTCCCGGCAGACGCACCAAAATGTTTAGCCTCTGAGTCCAAGGGAAAGTGCCTTTACACAATGATGTTTTACCCAACTCTCCTGAAACTAGGTCAATTTTGGTTTCCCCTAACATTCATCCGCTCATCGGAATGCAACAAAGCTTCATTAAGGTCAGTTGAACGTGCTTATCTATTTACTTAGACTTTTTCTTGCATAGGCTTATTTATTCCAATCGTCATCTTTGTCTACGACATCATTTACTATCAAGAGGTTGCACGGATAACATCGTGACATTATTACTAATGACAATATATTCTATACGCTGCACATCACAAAGAGCTTATTCAAAAACTGTATGAATTTACTGAGCACTGAAATTGCTAGATCTGCTCAGTTGATTCCTAGATCTGCTCGTGATTTTTGTGTCCACACCCAAACATACTCATTCTCAAAGTTGTGCTCGTAACAAATTGCTACCTTCATTCGTAATATCATAGTTATTCTAAGCCCTTATTAGCACATCCCATACAAGCGAGCTCCTATCCATCGATTGAAAATGAGGCCGACTCTGGAAAATGCACTGTGTAGGCGCACCATCATGAAAAAGACATTGCCTTATTTTGTTTGTGTGCTGACTCAGTCAAAACTGAATGATGGTATCCTCATATCTCTTTTCAAACAAACCCAAGGTCAGCCATCAATGACAAATCATCAGCACATTCAACCACAAGCAAGGGTTCATCAATCACTTCGCATAAGAGTGAATAATCATCACAACATAATTTAACAAGCTCATTAAAGATTCAAGGCCAGGGATAATCTGTGAACCTGCTTATCACTTCCTGAAACACTCTTGAGCCCAAGGGAAAAAGTGGTTTTACGAAACTTTATTTGATCTAAATTCCTCGAAATTGGTCCACTTGGATTACCTAGAGCCCACAATTATCTCGCAATGGATTCTTCTTATGGCTATGCACTAGTTCTATGCTTCCCGGCAACCGCACCAAAATGTAAGGTCTCTTACATCCCAAGGGAAAGATGCCCACAGACACTATTGATTTACCCAAATCGCTCGGATTTGGCCTATTTGGATCCCTCTAAGCCCTCATCCATACTCAAAGGCAATTGTGAAGGAGAGAAGAAGGGAGAACTCCATACATATTCAGATGGATACCTGCTCTTGAAGTTGACTCTCGCGCTCTTGCTTACTCACTTGCTTCCTTCCCTAGCCTCACACACGTATACTCTCACACACTCGCAAGCTTTTCCGCCCTTCTTCACTTTCACCTTCCTCTCTCTTGCCCACACTCACACCTTCTCATTCTCATGCGTTCTCCCAAACTCTCTTATGCCCATGCTTATACACACACCCACTCATTCACACACATACACTCATGAACACATATATTCACACACCCTTTCTTACACTTTCCTTTTTCTTACTATCCTCTCCTTTGCACCCTCAGTCTTATGTCCCTTCACGTGGGATTCACCCAAGATGTCGAGGTGTGTGTGTGCGTTCAAGAGGGTTCGAATCCCACTTCTATGGTTTTAATGTATGAGCATACTCTGATCATACAATAGAGCTTGGTGGCTTGTAATCCTAACTTAATGCCTTGCAGATTCCAAGGGCCAACGAATCAACATGACACCCATTTTCATGATCACGTTACACACCAAGTGCAGGGGTCGTCATTCAATTGAATTTTTTTTTTTTCTTTTTTAGTCACAAACATTTCTACAAATCAACCTCTATATAACAGATACAAATCAATTCAATGCAGCTTTGCAAAGATTTAAGCTGGAGTCACACATCCTTGCTGGGAGGAATCCTATCAAGAGAAAGCTTGCAAACATGCTGTGTGAGCATATGGTACTATTGTCACTGTTGCCATGGTTGCTACTGAGGCGGGGAGGTCTCAGACATACAAAACTGAATGGGTTTCCTGCGTGTTTTTATGGTCCACAATAGCTACAACTAGCGCATTCCTTATGGGAAAAGTAGTGTTACATACCACTCGTTATGGTTATGTTGGCTCCATCCCATGACATGACTATCGCTTTCACGATGAAGGAAGACTTTGCATCAGACACCTCCTGAAATTGCCCTTGCATCAGCTAGATCTTGTGCATAGGTGCCTTTGGTTGCCTTCTCTCCCACTTGTTGCATCATCCACACAGAGACACTCTTTCGTAGCCACCTTCCTTCATGCCCCTACAATATTCGGTTCCAAAATGGTACTTGTGCTGAGGGCGAGTCCTTGCCAACCTTTGACAAAGCAGAGGGGCAGAAAAACAGAGGGGCAACACCACAACCACCCGGGTCCCGATCTCTGCACACAGAGAGAGAGAAGAAAAAAAAAATAGAACCCTGCTGCACTCTGAAGATGAGCACACAGAAGATCTCCTCGAAGCTTCTTCAGTTCGAAGTACATGTGACACGTTTTCTACGTACAAACCCTTCCATCCTATGAGCCGAGCTGCTCTACAGTCCGTGTGTCGCGCTTGATCCTTCAGGATTAGCTTTGGAAGCGTGCTAATTGTGCATGAGCTAGTGCAAAGTATGCTCCATTCCTATTTCCAATCATGTGCTCGTTACATCCAAGAAGAGATACCATCAAAACTAGGTGTTCCCAGGATGCTGCTAAATTGTTTCATCACCATTGAAGTTCGCGTTGCTCTGTGCTGAAGTGTTCTGCTGCGTGCAATGGTTGTCTCCTGACGCCTTCTTCCACCACCCACTTTACCGAATGCAAATCCCCTTTTTTCCTCCTGTCCTGCTGCCCTAAATGCAATACAGGCGGTATCCTTAACTCGCAATCCTTTCTCAGTCCGTTGCTGGTTCTCTCCAAAATGATCTCATCTCCTCCAAGCTTTCTCTGCAATTTACTGATATATGCACCTTCTAAGCTTGGTTTAGGCCCTTCCTTAATGCTTCATGCTCTTCATCTTCATCCCTATCATCCTATCAATTAAATGGGTTGCAAGTGCTCCAACAATAGCCTCGTATCGATTGAGCGTTGCTTGCATATCCACCCTTCAGTATAATTCTTCAAAAGGTTGTAGAGCCCCATATGATTGAAGTTGTCCAAGGTGTAGTCTTTTGTAGCAGCCTTTGACAACCCTCTGCCTCCTCGTACCCTTCCTCCCTCTTGTGTCCCCAAAAGGACAACCTGAAGAAAGAACTCCTACCACTGCTCTAGATCCTCCGACTCCCCAGCCACTGAGAGCGCACCTCCATGAAGCAAAAACAATGGCAAACAAAAAAAAAAAGCACAAAAACTCGATCCCTTTTTGGGTATTCCCCGTCTTCCTCTGATGTGCATCCAACCAAGGACTTTGAACAAAAGCGGTGATCCCTCCTTGGCTAATTCTTTCACACGCCTGAGAGACACCAATTTACCCGTATCGACAACAGAGCTATTTCTAACAGCGTTGCAGCCACAGTCTTTCACAAGTTTCCCTTCATTCACCATGCAGCCAGCCACTTTTTCCACTGCCACTATTGAATATAGCTCTTACTTCCGCTCTTCCAATCGGCACTTGTTCCTACATAACCTCCAGCAAACCCTCGACTGTAGAAGAAGACTCATCCCCATAATTTGACAACAAGATCTGATAATGAACGTGGAGAGGAGGCCCTTGTCGCATCCCCCCCTTTTTGTTACGATGATCAGGCCCCCTTTTTCTGTTTCTCCAGAGCAGTCGGCGGCCCCTTGTCTTCTTGCGTGCCTTCTCATATATGTGCGCACCACGACAGCAAGACCGAAGAAAAAAACGGAATGGGGCCACTCCTCTGAGAGATGTCAGCCCTTAATAACTTCCCCCCCTTTCTGTTTTTTTTTTCGTCAGAGCTAAAAACGGCCTGTAGGACAATTGCAGAGAGAGGTGTGATGCTCGTTGGTACTGCCCATGGTCAAATGCTGGAGAACATTATTAAGGACCCAACATTATGTGACTTGGTGGGTGGTATACAAACTGTAACTTTGGGAGATGAGGAAGCAAGAGCAAGGGGTGCTCAGAAAAGTGTTTTAGAGTGGAAGGGCCCATCCACTTTTCCTCTTCTCATTGAGATGAAACTAGGATTCATTCATGATAAAGATGCCATAATCGCCTCTGAGCGGTCGATCAGCTATGCAAACAAAAGAATTGCATGGGAGGAATTCGATGAAGAGCACGGCTATGGCAGCTATCATGCATAACCAGTCATTGAATGCTCACGATGTTTTCTGGTACACACCCCCTGCACTCACCATCTCCACGTGCTTCTCATCAATTACCAAATCTGCTATGCAAGTACCTGAAATCAAGCAAATTTCCTGCCAAATAGAACTGATTAGTGCATAAAAATCAACCATTTTTTTGGGGCTAACATACTTCCCTCTTCTTATTTGCGAAGTCGTCCTCGACGAGCCACTATCGCTGCAATAAATTCCAAACAACCATGAACTTGTCAATGTTCAATTAGTTCACATACCTTTCCATCGAGCCGATACTCCAACTGAACCTGCACTCATTGAAGCTATTAGTGCAAAAAAAAAAAAAAAAAAAACTCATAAATACATTCAAATCAGTCACTTCCAAAATGACCCAAGAACATGCACATATACGCAATCCCATTTCAGCCATGCATCAATCCGCTCATGCATTCCATTATGGAAATGGTCTCAACCAAGACAACACATACATACCCTTCCATGTTTTACACATGCAACTACTATTACGGCAAACAGAAAAGAAAATAACAACAACTGAAATGAACAACGACAACTGAAATGAACACAATCAGAGATGCAAAAATACCCAAAATGCATACCCCATTATTGACCTACTATTCGCTATGTACAACCATTCCATGACTAGACTACCTGAAGAATCCCCATCGTCGTCCTACAAAAATCATCGAAATTGGAGTGCAAGTCAAGAGATACATCAGAACCCTAGAGTGTCCCACATACTAGAAAAACCCTTAGATAGAGCACACAAGTTGTAAAGCAAGACAGTTGCATTACCTCGCTAAAGCCTCATCGATAAGTACATATAGAGTCTCCGCGCCTTCAAGAATGTCGATTCAAAGTGAGCTGATCTGTCGCAAGCCAACACATATCAATCACACAAGCAAATAATGTTCCCTTCCAGGCGATCATCGCCCTCTCCTCTCTTTCTCTCCCCCTCAGGAGTGGGGAATAACTTCATATGAAAATTTTATTTTAATCACACGTTGGCCTACATTGACACTGGATGCGACTCCTGGACCTGACCACCCGATCAGGTTGATTCCACCCATCTACCAACGCAATGCAGCGCACAACACACAAACACAAAATGATCACATAACAGATATCAGCTAGCCCATAACGAAGCTGGATGCGGCTCATGGTCGTGACTATTCAGCCACGATGGCTCCACCTGCCTACCAACCCGTTATGGCGCGTAGCTAAGACACAATCACATACATCCCAAGCCTATGGCGAAACTAGCTGCGGCTCGTGGTCCTAACCACCCGGCGAGGATAAATCCACCCACCTACTAGTCCACCATAGCGCATCGGTACGATCACAGTGACGCAAAATTTTTTCTTTTCTTTTCCTTTTTTCGTTTTTTTTTTTTCATGATTAATTGGTTCACCCAAGTCCTGAGAATTAGGGAGAGGAAGAAAGGGACTTTTCCCACCGTTCCCACACATACATGCAAAACAGATACACTCTAGCCTTTGACAGATCAACCACCTCTTCACTTCATTCTCTCAACTACAGACACTGCATATGTATTCATCGATTCAACTTTTCACTTGGTAACTACAGCCAGCTATGCCTTAGTCCCTCGTATACCTATCCCTAGGTGCCCTAGAATGTGAGTCCCCGGAATGTCTCATGTAGTCTCACATCGTACTCGAATCCCGACAACTTCTCTAAGGCGAGTCAGGCTCAACTTCAGGAGCTCCGTCATCACTTCCTAGCGTTAGCACATCTGCCCAAGCCCATGTGATATCATTTTCCTCGTTAGGCATTTCCCTAGAAGGATCAAAATAGTAGTATCGATCTCCCGCCCATCCTACATGTCGATCTAGGTATTCCTCAAAACACTCAATGTAAAATGCAACACCCAAATCCTGGTTTATAAAGCATACCAGCCAATGCGCTTCCTCAATATCGTATTCCGTCTCAAAGTCGTCTACATCTATGTCCATGCGAGCGAACGTTTGGTCCGAGAAATATATCCTTAGCTCGTACAAGGAGAGTTGCGTAATTTGGTCTGCCATTTTGTTACTTAGGCTCTAACAGTATCTGCATAACACAAAAAATATTAGAAGTCCAAAATTCTTGAGCTAGCAAGGAAGGATATTTATGACACACAAATCATAGCTTACATATGCGCATATATATATAATACTATACATGTATGTACAAGTAGTCTACTTCGTCATTTTGTTTGGATCTCGTCTGACTTCTCCGGTCCTAATATCACTTGAAATATGGTTTCACTCGAAGCGCGTTAACCTTCACGGGAGCATATCCTTCTCCTAAATCTTGAATTTGCATGGAACCATTGGAATTGAGTTCCACCACCTTAAACGGTCCCGCCCATCTTGTCTGCAACTTCCCTGGGAATTTATAATATTTACTATCATAGACTAGTACCAAATCCCCTTCCTGAATCACATAGGTTTTGAGATTTTTGTCATGCCTTTCCTTACGTCTCTTCTGAATAGCTTCCAAACTTTGTTGTGCGATAAGTCTCTTTTCTTCCAGCTTGACCAATTGTATGTACCTTTCCTTCAATGACTCTTCCTCGCCCAATCTGGCTTCAATGGCCACTCTTAATGTCGGCACTTCTTTTTCGATAGGGAAAATGGCTTCCTCGCCATATACTAGAGAGAACGGAGTGCTCTTTGTCGTCACTCGGTAGGATGTTCGATATGCCCATAAAGCTTCCAAAAGTCTCTCATCCCAGTCTCTCCTATGCATAGCTACTGTTTTTGTCAGAATCTGTTCAAGGATTTTGTTGGTGACCTCCACTTGTCCATTTGCCCTCGGATAATATGGAGTGCTCTTTCTATGTTTGATCTTATAGAGTTCCATTAATTCTTCGATCAATTCGTTGACAAAATGTGTCCCTCTATCACTTACTATTTCCAATGGGCATCCAAATCGAGTGATAATTTGCTCATACAGAAATTTCGCTACATCAACAGCTCGGTCAGTCTTCAGAGCTTTGGCTTCCACCCACTTGGTAACATAATCAGTACAGACCAAGATATACCTATTGGATCTTCGTCGTGAAGGAGGATCAATAGGCCCCACAAAATCAATTCCCCATTTCTCAAACGGCTTAAGAGCCAACACCGGCGTAAGAGGAGCAGCATGTGATAATGTGGGTTTTCCCATTCGTTGGCATTTGTCACACTTCTTACAATATGTATGTGAGTCCTTGAACAATGTTGGCCACCAATACCCTGCTAATAAAATCTTTCTTGCCGTCAATTCACCAGCAAAATGTCCACCGCAAGGTTCGTCATGCAAAGCCCTCAACACTAGATTTGCTTCTTCTTCCTCGAGACACCTCCGATAAATGCTCTCATGAACAAAATATCGATATAGTTGCCCCCCAATAATGCTATGGTACTTCGCCAGTGCCAACAGTTTTTGTTTCTCTCTCTTGCTTGCTCCTGGCGGATATTTAGTAGTGCACAAGAAATTCACCAAATCGGCATACCAAGGTGCGTTCGCATCGACCTGGAATAGATGTCCATCAGGAGCATCGTCGGGCACACCAGAGATTGGCTCCTCATTAACAATTCGAGATAAATGGTCAGCCAATATATGTGCTTTGCCTGGTCTGGTTACCACTGTGAACTGAAATTCTTGGAGAAGTAGCATCCACCTCATCAGTCGCCCTGACAATTCGGGTTTATTAATGATGTACTTAAGGGCTTCGTGATCCACATAAAAAGTGAAATGCTTCCCCATCAAGTAATGCCGATACTTGTTCACCGCAAAGATCATCGAGAGACATTCCTTCTCTGTAGTCGTATAATTCCTCTCAGTGCTATTCAAATTGCGACTTGCATAGTAAATAGGATGGTCCATCTTCTTTTCGTCGGCTTGGCATAGTACTGCTCCAACCGCAGTATGAGAAGCGTCGGTATGTACATGAAATTCCTTCGTCCAGTCAGGTGCTACCAAAATCGGTGCATTTATTAACCTCTCTTTGATCGAGTCGAATGCAACTTGACACTCTCCAGTCCACTGGTATTGTTGGTCCTTCCTCAAAAGAGTCGTCAATGGTGTCGCTATAGATGCAAAATTTAATATAAAAGGTCGATAATAATTTGCATGGCCCAAAAATCCTCTGAGTTGTCGCAAATTTTGCGGAGGTGGAAGTTGTCTAATCTTTTCCACTTTATCCTCGTCAACCGCAATCCCTTTTTCGGAAATGACATGACCCAAAAGCAATCCTCTTCGTACTCCAAATGTACACTTTTCAGGATTCAATGCGATGCCTTTTTCGATGCTTCTTCTTAAAATTGCTTCGATCCTCTCCATCATATTTTCATCGTTGCCTCTGATTGCAAAGTCATCAAGAAATATCTCCATCCAATCCTGCAGGTAGTCTTGATATGCAGCTATCATTGCTCTTTGGAATGTGGCCGGTGCGTTGCATAATCCAAATGGCATCACCCGATATGCATACGTACCCCATTCTGTCGTGAAAGTAGTTTTGGATTGATCCTCTTCATGGATTTGGATCTGGTTGTACCCACTGAAACCATCCAAAAATGAGTACAATCTATGGCCAGCCACTCTATCCAAGATTTGATCGGTAAATGGTAGGGGGAAATGATCTTTCTTCGTGCGCTCGTTCAACTTTCGATAATCTATGCAAATACGGATTTTCTTGTTTTTCTTCGGAACAACTACAATTGGTGATACCCATTCGCTGGATGCGATGGGATATATGAATCCTGCCTCCAATAATTTGGTCAATTCCAGCTTGATCAATTCCGAGTAGACTGGATTCGTTCGCCTGAGTCGTTGGCATATTGGTCGTGTGCCTTCTTCCAAGTCTATATAATGTTGACAGATTTGGGGATCAATTCCTCTCAGATCACTGTACGACCATGCAAAGGCCTCGCTAAAATTTTTGAGTGTCGTTTTAATGCAGTCTCGTACTCTATCTGGTAGCTCTGACCCTACACTCAAGAACTTTTCTGGAAAGACTTCCCATTTTTCCAACTGAGCTTCTCGCGAGTAATCCTTATTTCTCGATGGCACTGTGATTGGAATGTGCTCTCCGATCACGCGTGCATGGTTGGCCAGTAAATCATTGTCTTGTTCTCTTTCGATTGAACCTAGTTTCTTCAATTCAGCTTTTGCAATGGCTTCCGACACCTTAGTCTTACCCTTCGCTTCTTTTTCCGATTCTCGACTTCTCTTTAGAATCTCTGCTTCTAGCGTTCTAATTCTTTCTCGCAACTGTTGCACTTCCATCATCGGAGCTAACTCTAGTTTTAATTCTTCTCTTGAAGTTCCCTTCTCCAGGGATTGAGTAGCTTTGGTTTTACTTGCGTCGATACTCAACATGTAGCAATCTAATTTACTTGTATGTGTCAACCATCCCAGCAACTCCTGGTCCGAATCGTCGTTATAGAGCAATGGATTTTGATACTCTCCCATCTTCGTGTCTTGATTCTTAAAGAGCTGCAAGTTGAACCCGTCTTGAAGCAGATTCTTGTAGGTGTCCGTGTTCAAAGAAAACCTAGCTCGTGCACTCTCGTGCCTTGCTTTCTCCTTTTCTTTCTTTTCCATCTCATCGACTATTATTGCCTTTTTCTTGTTGCTCGAGGGTGGGGATACTTGTATTTGGATTCGATCAGACTTTGGCCCTATTGAAATAAAGCCTGTGCGCCAGTCATGCACACATTCGGCTTGCACCAGCCATGGTCGTCCAAGTAAGATCGAGAAGGTAGCCTCTGAGGTCCTTGGTCTTACTATCAGATAATCGACTTTAAACTCTAGACCGCCCACAACTGTACTTACATTTTTCAAAAGACCCGCAGGCTTCACTTGTGTTTGGTCTGCCATTCTCAAAGACATCGGCGTCTCTTCCATGTGGTTGAGGCCTAAGGCTTTCATCATGAATTCGGTCATAAGGTTGACTGCGGCTCCACTATCTAACTGAGCCCCAGGGACTGTATATCCTTTAATTTCGACCGTCACAGCTGGAGCGTTTGAATCAATTTGCGTTGTAATGCTTTGAATGATCCCTTGGACATCTTTATCTTGTCTATTTTTATCTCGAGCTTTCCTCGGCTTCTTTATATATTCGTTGTAGAATTGTTTCCGATAAGCAGGTGAACATTTTAGCAATGTGCCAATATCCAACGTGACTTCCGTGTCAGCGAGCAACTTTACAATATCCACTTTTTCCGAACTTTGTCTTTCCTTTCTAATTTTAGGAGCTTTCAATCTTTCAGGGAATGGTGCTATGCCTGGCACAAACTCCTTGGTTACTGGTGGAAGTATCTCAACCTCTTCCCCATCCTCAAACTCTTGCTGCTCAACAAGTCCTCTAACTTGGTTTTCTACCTCTTCGTGTTCAGCTATCCTCTCTTGACTCCCTTCTTCACCTTCGCCTCCTGGATTCTTCTTCGAGTACTCTTGAGTCCTTGTGACTACTGCCACAGTTGGATCTTTGTGTGGGTTCTTGGCCTCGTAAGCATCCACAAAGTGCATTGACGAGCCAGAGCCTTCTTGAGGGTTCGGTGTCTTGAACACTACTCCGATCATAGGAATGTGCTCTTGGGCTCTTGATGTGGGATGCATCTGAGTATCAACATAGTTCGAGGATCCTACTGGTCCTTTTTCCTTGCCGGCGGCAGCTCTTCGTTTTGGACAATCTTCATCAAAGTGGCCCTCCCCACTACAGTACCTACATAGTGGAGTATAATCAATTGGCTTCTTTTCGTTTGGACATCTAGATTGAGTATGGCCAAAGCCATGACATCTCCAGCACTGGATTGGACCATCTCTTCTTTGATCACGCGTGGCTCCTCTTGGATAGTCTCCTCCTTGACCCTGAGCACCATATCCATAAGTCGGTCTGTTTTCCCAACGAGATGTAGGTGGTACACTTTGAGCGGGCAATCCCGTGTAAGGTCTTTCTCTTGTATCTCCTGATTTTATGGTCCTTTCTTCATAGGCTCTCTTGTTGTAACATCGGTCCTCCGTGTGATTTGTTCTTCCACAAAAAGTACAAGGCATCCTAGGTGGCGACCTATCTGTGAATACTCTCGAGACTGTAGGGCATTCTGAAGCCAAATGGCCGTAACCATGGCACTTTCCACACCATGTATTTGATCGAAACACTTGATTTGGGTTTGTTGTGACCTCTGGTTTTACTGTGTACGTCTCTTGAGTTATCGTGGCAGCTTTTATAGCTTGTGTGACCAATTCCAATATTCGTTCTTCAGTTAGCGCAGGCTTTGCCTCGCCTGGCGTGCTAGTGGCAGCTACAAAAGCTGGGGTCGTCAATGCGGGACTTCCTTGACCTGGATCTTTCATCGGTATATTTCCTGGGCCTCCCATAGGCTCGTATAAGAGCTCCATCTTCCTTTGTTGGCATAATTGTACTTCCTTCCAAAGCCTTGCTTGTTCCTTAGCATCCATTAAGGTCGCTGGTCTTGTCAGGCTGATATGTTGCTGTGCCGTAGGATCTCTCAATCCTGAAATGAATCTACATTTCAATGTCTCATCATTCGGGGCATTGACACCCATCTTTCTTACCAACGTTTCCATTCTCTGAATATAGTTGTCGATGCTCTCATTGACTCCTTGTCGCAAATAATCCATTTGTTGGGCCAATCTGTCTTGGAAGCCTTGTCGTCGAAACTTTGCCAAGAAAGCTTCCTTGCGCATTTGATAAGTTCCACGCTCTTGTGGTGTCAGATTCCCATACCAATTGGCTGCTTCATCACGGAGAATAGCCGGAAAAATTCTCAACCTTTGATCCTGGTCAACTACGTCATTGGCCTCACAAGTAACCTCAAACAACTGGATAAAACTATCCGGATCTTCGTCCCAAATACCTGAGAACTTGGTGAAGTCCCCCAAGTGAACTGAAATCCGCTGAGCCATTTTGAACAGAGGTGTGATGTCAATATCACTTCGATCCCAAAAATTTAGCACCCGTGGCTTCAGGATCCCTCCTTCAAATTGTCGTACTTGATTCGCGATCCTCCTACGGGAGTACACGTTTCTGACTGATTTCTTTGAGCCAATCGAGGTCCACTCACCTGGCGGTTCCCACCTTCTCCTTTCTCTTTCAAGGGCTCTTCTCTGAGCGCGTTCCTCTCTTTGAGTTTGTGTTGCTCCTGACGATGAGCTCCCCTCGCTCATGTACTAGATCGTGGGGTCCGCAAGCTCGGCCAACCTGTGGCGCTAGGCGAACCTATAGCACTCTCTTATAGAGACGTACCAAGCTATTCCCGGCAAACGCACCAAAATGAAACACTCTTGAGCCCAAGGGAAAAAGTGGTTTTACGAAACTTTATTTGATCTAAATTCCTCGAAATTGGTCCACTTGGATTACCTAGAGCCCACAATTATCTCGCAATGGATTCTTCTTATGGCTATGCACTAGTTCTATGCTTCCCGGCAACCGCACCAAAATGTAAGGTCTCTTACATCCCAAGGGAAAGATGCCCACAAACACTATTGATTTACCCAAATCGCTCGGATTTGGCCTATTTGAATCCCTCTAAGCCCTCATCCATACTCAAAGGCAATTGTGAAGGAGAGAAGAAGGGAGAACTCCATACATATTCAGATGGATACCTGCTCTTGAAGTTGACTCTCGCGCTCTTGCTTACTCACTTGCTTCCTTCCCTAGCCTCACACACGTATACTCTCACACACTCGCAAGCTTTTCCGCCCTTCTTCACTTTCACCTTCCTCTCTCTTGCCCACACTCACACCTTCTCATTCTCATGCGTTCTCCCAAACTCTCTTATGCCCATGCTTATACACACACCCACTCATTCACACACATACACTCATGAACACATATATTCACACACCCTTTCTTACACTTTCCTTTTTCTTACTATCCTCTCCTTTGCACCCTCAGTCTTATGTCCCTTCACGTGGGATTCACCCAAGATGTCGAGGTGTGTGTGTGCGTTCAAGAGGGTTCGAATCCCACTTCTATGGTTTTAATGTATGAGCATACTCTGATCATACAATAGAGCTTGGTGGCTTGTAATCCTAACTTAATGCCTTGCAGATTCCAAGGGCCAACGAATCAACATGACACCCATTTTCATGATCACGTTACACACCAAGTGCAGGGGTCGTCATTCAATTGAAATTTTTTTTTTTCTTTTTTAGTCACAAACATTTCTACAAATCAACCTCTATATAACAGATACAAATCAATTCAATGCAGCTTTGCAAAGATTCAAGCTGGAGTCACACATCCTTGCTGGGAGGAATCCTATCAAGAGAAAGCTTGCAAACATGCTGTGTGAGCATATGGTACTATTGTCACTGTTGCCATGGTTGCTACTGAGGCGGGGAGGTCTCAGACATACAAAACTGAATGGGTTTCCTGCGTGTTTTTATGGTCCACAATAGCTACAACTAGCGCATTCCTTATGGGAAAAGTAGTGTTACATACCACTCGTTATGGTTATGTTGGCTCCATCCCATGACATGACTATCGCTTTCACGATGAAGGAAGACTTTGCATCAGACACCTCCTGAAATTGCCCTTGCATCAGCTAGATCTTGTGCATAGGTGCCTTTGGTTGCCTTCTCTCCCACTTGTTGCATCATCCACACAGAGACACTCTTTCGTAGCCACCTTCCTTCATGCCCCTACAATATCCGGTTCCAAAATGGTACTTGTGCTGAGGGCGAGTCCTTGCCAACCTTTGACAAAGCAGAGGGGCAGAAAAACAGAGGGGCAACACCACAACCACCCGGGTCCCGATCTCTGCACACAGAGAGAGAGAAGAAAAAAAAAATAGAACCCTGCTGCACTCTGAAGATGAGCACACAGAAGATCTCCTCGAAGCTTCTTCAGTTCGAAGTACATGTGACACGTTTTCTACGTACAAACCCTTCCATCCTATGAGCCGAGCTGCTCTACAGTCCGTGTGTCGCGCTTGATCCTTCAGGATTAGCTTTGGAAGCGTGCTAATTGTGCATGAGCTAGTGCAAAGTATGCTCCATTCCTATTTCCAATCATGTGCTCGTTACATCCAAGAAGAGATACCATCAAAACTAGGTGTTCCCAGGATGCTGCTAAATTGTTTCATCACCATTGAAGTTCGCGTTGCTCTGTGCTGAAGTGTTCTGCTGCGTGCAATGGTTGTCTCCTGACGCCTTCTTCCACCACCCACTTTACCGAATGCAAATCCCCTTTTTTCCTCCTGTCCTGCTGCCCTAAATGCAATACAGGCGGTATCCTTAACTCGCAATCCTTTCTCAGTCCGTTGCTGGTTCTCTCCAAAATGATCTCATCTCCTCCAAGCTTTCTCTGCAATTTACTGATATATGCACCTTCTAAGCTTGGTTTAGGCCCTTCCTTAATGCTTCATGCTCTTCATCTTCATCCCTATCATCCTATCAATTAAATGGGTTGCAAGTGCTCCAACAATAGCCTCGTATCGATTGAGCGTTGCTTGCATATCCACCCTTCAGTATAATTCTTCAAAAGGTTGTAGAGCCCCATATGATTGAAGTTGTCCAAGGTGTAGTCTTTTGTAGCAGCCTTTGACAACCCTCTGCCTCCTCGTACCCTTCCTCCCTCTTGTGTCCCCAAAAGGACAACCTGAAGAAAGAACTCCTACCACTGCTCTAGATCCTCCGACTCCCCAGCCACTGAGAGCGCACCTCCATGAAGCAAAAACAATGGCAAACAAAAAAAAAAAAAGCACAAAAACTCGATCCCTTTTTGGGTATTCCCCGTCTTCCTCTGATGTGCATCCAACCAAGGACTTTGAACAAAAGCGGTGATCCCTCCTTGGCTAATTCTTTCACACGCCTGAGAGACACCAATTTACCCGTATCGACAACAGAGCTATTTCTAACAGCGTTGCAGCCACAGTCTTTCACAAGTTTCCCTTCATTCACCATGCAGCCAGCCACTTTTTCCACTGCCACTATTGAATATAGCTCTTACTTCCACTCTTCCAATCGGCACTTGTTCCTACATAACCTCCAGCAGACCCTCGACTGTAGAAGAAGACTCATCCCCATAATTTGACAACAAGATCTGATAATGAACGTGGAGAGGAGGCCCTTGTCGCATCCCCCCCTTTTTGTTACGATGATCAGGCCCCCTTTTTCTGTTTCTCCAGAGCAGTCGGCGGCCCCTTGTCTTCTTGCGTGCCTTCTCATATCTGTGCGCACCACGACAGCAAGACCGAAGAAAAAAACGGAATGGGGCCACTCCTCTGAGAGATGTCAGCCCTTAATAACTTCCCCCCCTTTCTGTTTTTTTTTTCGTCAGAGCTAAAAACGGCCTGTAGGACAATTGCAGAGAGAGGTGTGATGCTCGTTGGTACTGCCCATGGTCAAATGCTGGAGAACATTATTAAGGACCCAACATTATGTGACTTGGTGGGTGGTATACAAACTGTAACTTTGGGAGATGAGGAAGCAAGAGCAAGGGGTGCTCAGAAAAGTGTTTTAGAGCGGAAGGGCCCATCCACTTTTCCTCTTCTCATTGAGATGAAACTAGGATTCATTCATGATAAAGATGCCATAATCGCCTCTGAGCGGTCGATCAGCTATGCAAACAAAAGAATTGCATGGGAGGAATTCGATGAAGAGCACGGCTATGGCAGCTATCATGCATAACCAGTCATTGAATGCTCACGATGTTTTCTGGTACACACCCCTTGCACTCACCATCTCCACGTGCTTCTCATCAATTACCAAATCTGCTATGCAAGTACCTGAAATCAAGCAAATTTCATGCCAAATAGAACCGATTAGTGCATAAAAATCAACCATTTTTTTGGGGCTAACACTTCCACTAATCAGAGTTTTCCATTTTGCATCTACTCCAAACTCAGAGGTGACTTCCCTCCTCTAATGCTTCACGTTCTTTTCAATGCTCAAATTTTCTTCCCAAGGCTTCCTGGATACCTGCAATCTGTGCTCAGAGCTTGATATCTATCTTGTCTGTCTGAAAAAAATCATTGACCTTTATCCTTCAGTAATATTGCTTCCCATGCTCTCATCTATGTCAAGTAACCTTCAAATCCAGTGCTTGCACATGCGCTCGTCTGCCTGTCCACACCACTCCATCTCGCAGCCAGTGCCTCCGATCGTTCTTCAACTAGAGATGACCTTCCCATCCTTCATGGGGTTGCTTAGGTCTAATGTCATGCCCTATCTGCTTCACACATCAGGCTCTGCTAACGATCTCCTGTGCACACACTTCCCCTTGATGAACCGATTCTATATGGTACACCAGTGCAATTACCCCCATAAACACTGATCCTCTCTTTAGATGATCCTCTCCCGCATCACTCATCACTCTGTAAAATCTTTTTAGTAATGATAAATGACCTATGTCCTTGTGGGATCGTCCGCAACATATTCTCTCTAATTTAGCTATGATTGGCGATAAGCATGCAGGTGAAGGGAGTCCAACCCCCCCCAGACACACACAGCAGATCCCCTGTCCACCTCTGCTTCTAGAGAGCTCGTCGAAGGAGTGGCTCCTTAGTTCCCAGCTAAAAAAAACACACAAAGTCACCCCTTTCTTCCCCCTGTGGCCTCTGCTCTTCGTCCCCCTAGCTATGCGTCAGAGACGATTTCCATGTCCTGCCCATAAGAAGAATTGTCGAGCACCCCAAAACTATCAAAACTCCCTTTTTCTACGAAATATACTTATATTCTTCTTGGAAATAGATGCGCGTTCCCTGTTGTGTGCTGCTCGAATCATTCAATGTATGTGGCATGGCGGAAGCAATGAATTTGTTTGGGTGTGGCACAGAATCATGACGTGGCTAAAATGTACTGCAAATTCATCCAGGGCGCGTACCTCTTAGTTGTAACCATGCAAGAATGCACTGCATGTTGCTTCTCGGCTGACCTCAAACTCTCCGTCTCTGTGATTGAAACTGTGTATGATTAGCGTCGACTTTGCTTGCAACGAAGATAACAGCAGCCGTAGAGGTTGTTGTGAGAGCCATGCCGACCAGCCAGTCCCAGCCTCTGTGCTGGTGCTCTCATACCACATGTTGCTCCAGGATGATAGCGATAAGGTGTTGAGTTGAAGAAGCTAAAACTATGGCGTACGAAGCCTCATTCCAGATAAGTAGGATCACGATAGAGATGATGCCCACTCTAGATAAAACAGAGAGTGTGTTCCCTTCTTAGAATATACGCACGGATACAAAAAGGAAGTGTGCCCTGTCAAATCCAAAACTGAGAGAGAGCATCCCCACATTTTGAGAGCCCCCCTTTTTCTGTTCGTAAAAAAACGAGAGGGAGAGAGCCTGAGATGACTTTGCTCCTCTCCTTTTTGATAAGGCCCCTATCCCACACACTCAAAATGTGTTAAGTGCAGTTTGGCATGCGGCCCTGATCACATTTCTCCATATCTCTGAATTTTTTCCACCGATGTGTCGAAGATCAATGTCCGGAAATCGGTCAAGCGATTGTATTTGATGTTTGATAAGAAAACATCCCCCTTGAAACAAAGCCGTTTCTAATTTCCTTTGCACATCAATATTCCCTATGTTCTTAGGAGGCTCCTCCATGCTCAATCCCTGCGAAGCAGCTTCTCAGGACCCTTGATGATAAAATATCCTCCAACTTCAAAAGCACAATGGCCCTTTTCAAGTGAAACCTTTTCTCCACATCCCTGCAACCAATATCTCCACATGCTTCTCATCAATCATCAAATTCATTCTTCAAGTACCTGAAATCAAACACATTTTCCTGCCAAATAGAACCACATTAGTGCATAAAACCAACCATTTTGTGAGCTAACAGATCAATAGCTTCTTGAAAGAGGCCTTTAATTCCATGGACGAGTCAATGACTTTAGAAGGATGGGGGATAGATGCACTGTAATCCAATAGTAGAAGTTTTGAGGAAACCGAACACTCATAGCACTCTTGGTCATGCGACAGTTATGAAGAGTTAGAGAGTTCATGTTCGGATCCCTTCTTGATGCTAACATGCGGGCGGGGCAACCCAGTAGGATGGGAGGGAAACATACGAAGCTTGTGATATGTTCGCGGGGGGGGGGGGGGGGGGGGGGGGGGGGATAGTGTCAAGAATCAGAGATGAGAAAAATCAGAGATGGGAATTGAAAACGAATCTGCATGAACTAATGTTGCGTAGGAACTAACGTTTTGCCTATTGTTGAACAATGTACCTATGCCAAAGTCTCCACAAACTTTATGAATGACATATAAAGAACGAACATACGGGTGAATGACTGTGCTTTCTTTCTTAAAAAATAGTTGAAAATCACGAGGACCTTTTGATGGAAGATAATGTAATGTCCTGATCCTTATGAATGAATGGGCCTTGGTGAAGCCATCCTAAAGGAGTTTGGACGATCTCCGTATGTATGAATAATCGATGAGGTGTTTTTACAAAGACTGTTGATCCGCTGTGATAGTAGCCAATTGCCATGCTTGTAGGTAATAAACCTTTAAACATGCTGTTGTAACTTCGTGGGAAGTGTGTTCGCGTATGGGCATTTCCCTTCCTCAAGTTAAAGCAACCGACGCTCTTTGGTGACACATATGATCAAGCTACAATGGGTAGGGTATTTTCTACAAGGGTGAGTGAGTGGGTGAAACCATGTGTGAATATGTGGGTGGATATGCAGGGGTGTTTGAGTGTAAGAGTTAGGGGAGTGTAGGAAAGGGTGCACGAGAAGTGGAGTAAGGGGGGGAGAGGAACCAGGGATTAAGTGGCATGAGAGCATGTGAACCGAAAGATACTTGGAGTACCTCTACATAGCCTTTCATGATTTAAAGTAAGGCAAGTGGACCGATTTTGGAAAGTTTGGGAAGACTATACGTATAGGTGGATATCTTTTCCTGTGGGTTTAGGAACCCATACATTTTGGTGCGTTTGCCGGGAATTAGCTTGGCACGTCTCTATGAGAGAGTGCCATAGGTTCGCCTAGCGCCACATGTTGGCCGAGCTTGCGGACTCCAGATCTAGTACATGAGCGAGGGGAGCTCATCCTCAGGAGCAACACAAACACAAAGAGAGGAACGCGCTCAGAGAAGAGCCCTTGAAAGAGAAAGGAAGAGGTGGGAGTTGCAAGGTGATTCTACCTCGACTAGCTCGAAGAAATATGCCAAAAACGTGTACTCACGTAGGAGAGTCGCGAATCAAGTGCAAAAGTTTGAAGGAGGGATCCTGAGGCGACGTGCACTAAATTTTTGGGATCGAAGTGATATTGATATCACACCTCTGTTTGAAATGGCTCAGCGGATTTCGGTTCACTTGGGGGACTTCACCAAGTTCTCAGGTGCTTGGGATGAGGATCCGGATAGTTTTATCCAGCTATTTGAGGTTACTTGTGAGGCCAATGAGGTAGTTGACCAGGGTCAAAGGTTGAGGATTTTTCCGGCTATTCTCCGAGATGAGGCAGCCAATTGGTATGGGAATCTGACACCACAAGAGCGTGGAACTTATCAGATGCTCAAGGAAGCCTTCTTGGCAAAGTTTCGACGACAAGGCTTCCAAGATAGATTGGCCCAACAGATGGATTATCTGCGATAGGGAGTCAATGAGAGCATTGATAACTACATTCAGAGAATGGAAACCTTGGTGAGAAAGATGGGCGCGAATGCCCCGAATGATGAGACATTGAAAAGAAGATTCATTACGGGATTGAGAGATCCTACGGTGTAGCAGCATATCATCCTGACAAGACCTGCAACTTTAATGGATGCTAAGGAACAAGCAAGGCTTTGGGAGGAAGTACAATTATGTCAATAGAGAAAGATGGAGCTCTTATACGAGCCTATGGGAGGCCCAGGGAACATTCCAATGAAAGATCCAGGCCAAGGAAGTCCCGCATTGACAACCCCAGCTTTTGTAGCTGCCACTAGCATGCCAGGCGAGGTAAAGCCTGCGCTAACTGAAGAACGAATATTGGAGTTGGTCACACAAGCTATAAAAGCTGCCACAATGACCCAGGAAACATACACAGTAAAACCAGAGGTAACTACAAACCCCAACCAAGTGTTTAGATCGAATACATGGTGTGGAAAGTGCCATGGTTACGGCCATTTGGCTTCAGAATGCCCTACAGTCTCGAGAGTATTCATAGATAGATCACCACCTAGAATGCGTTGCACTTTTTGTGGAAGAACAAATCACACGGAAGACCGATGTTACAACAAGAGAGCCTATGAAGAGAGGACCATGAAACCAGGAGATACGAGAGAAAGATCCTACACGGGATTGCCCGCTCAAAGTGTTCCACCTACATCTCGTTCGGAAAACAGACCAACTTATGGATATGGTGCTTAGGGCCAGGGAGGAGACTATCCGAGAGGAGCCGCACGTGATCAAAGAAGAGATGGTCCAATCCAGTGTTGGAGGTGCCATGGCTTTGGCCATACTCAATCTAGATGTCCAAACGAAAAGAAACCAATTGATTATACCCCACTATGTAGGTACTGTAGTGGAGAGGGCCACTTTGATGAAGATTGTCCAAAACGAAGAGCTTCCACTGGCAAGGATAAGGGACCAGTAGGGTCCTCGAATTATGTTGATACTCAGATGCATTCCACAACGAGAGCTCAAGAGCACATTCCTACAATCGGAGTAGTGTTCAAGACACCGAACCCTCAAGAAGGCTCTAGCTCGTCGATGCACTTTGTGGATGCTTACCAGGCCAAGAAACCACATAAAGAGCCCACTGTGGCAGTAGTCACAAGGACCCAAGAGTATTCAAAGAAACATCGAGAAGGCGAAAGCGAAGAAGTGAGTCAAGAGAAGATAGCTGAGCATGAAGAGGTAGAAAACCAAGTTGGAGGATTTGCTGAGCAGCAAGAGCTTGAGGATGGGGAAGAGATTGAGATCCTTCCACCAGTGACCAAGGAGTTTGTGCCAGGCATAGCACCATTCCCTGAAAGATTAAGGGCTCCGAAGTGTAGGAAGGAAAGACAAAGTTTGGAGGAAGTAGACATCGTAAAGCTGCTCGCTGACACGGAAGTCACGCTAGACATTGGCACATTGCTGAAATGTTCACCTGCATATAGGAAACAATTCTACAACGAATATATTAAGAAGCCGAGGAAAGCTCGAGATAAAAAGAGACAAGATAAAGAGGTCCAGGGTATGATTCAAAGTATCACTACGCAAATTGATTCGAATGCTCCAGCTGTGACAGTCGAGATTAAAGGATATGCAGTCCCTGAGGCTCAGTTAGATAGTGGAGCCACAGTCAACCTTATGTCTGAGTACATGATGAAAGCTTTGGGCCTCAACCACATGGAAGAAACTCCGATGTCCTTGAGGATGGCAGATCAAACGCAAGTAAAGCCTGCAGGTCTTTTGAAGAATGTAAGCACAGTTGTGGGCGGTCTAGAATTTAAAGTTGATTATCTGATAGTAAGACCAAGGACCTCAGAGGCTACCTTCTCGATCTTACTTGGACGGCCATGGCTGGTGCAAGCCGAATGTGTGCACGATTGGCACACAGGATTTATCACAATTGGACCGAAGGCTGATCGAATACAACTTCAAGTGTCTCCAAACTTGACCGGCAAGAAATCGACAACAGCTGAGGAAAGGGAGCAGAAAGCAAAGGAAAAGGTTAGACAAGAAATGGCGCGGGTAAGATTTGCTTTGCACAAGGAGACTTCCAAGGACCTTTCACAGGATGGATTTAACTTGCAATTGTCCAACCTCCAACACGAGAAAGTGGGCGAGTACAAAGACCCACTAGTTTACAAGGATGACTCAGACCAGGAGTTGCTGGGATGGTTGACACATACAAGTGAATTTGAGTGCTACACGTTGAGTATAGACGCAAAGGAAAGCAAAGCTACCCAATCCCTGGAGAAGGGAACTTCAAAAGAAGAGTTGAAGCTGGAGTTAGCTCCGACAATGGAAGTACAACAGTTGAGAGAAAGGGTTAGAGTGCTAGAAGCAGAGCTTCTAGGAGAAGTCGAGAATCGGAAAAGGAAGCGAAGAGTAAGACTAAAGTGTCGGAAGCCATTGCAAAAGCTGAACTAAAGAAATTGGGTCCGATTGAAACAGAAAAAAACAATGATTTACTGGCCAACCATGCACACGTGATCGGGGAGCACTTTCCAATCACAGCGTCATCAAGGAATAAGGAATATTCGCGAGAAGCTCAGCTGAAAAAATGGGAAGTTTTTCCATAAAAGTTCTTGAGCGTGGGGTCAGAGTTACAGATGGAATACGAGATTGCATTAAATTGGCACTCAAAAATTTCAGCAAGGCCTTTGCATGGTCATACAGTGATCTGAGAGGAATTGATCCCCGAATCTGCCAACATTATATAGATTTGGAAGAAGGCACCAGACCAATATGTCAACGACTTAGGCGGACAAATCCACTCTACTCAGAATTGATCAAGCTGGAATTGACTAAGTTATTGGAAGCAGGATTCATATATCCCATCGCATCTAGCGAATGGGTATCACCAATTGTAGTTGTTCCAAAAAAAAATAAGAAAATCCGCATTTGCATAGATTATCGGAAGTTGAACAAGTGCACAAAAAAGGATCACTTCCCTTTGCCGTTTACTGATCAAATCTTGGACAGAGTGGCTGGCCATAAATTGTACTCATTTTTGGATGGTTTCAGTGGGTACAACCAGATCCAAATCCATGAAGAGGATCAATCAAAAACCACTTTCACCACAGAATGGGGTACGTACGCATACCGTGTTATGCCATTTGGATTATGCAATGCACCGGCCACATTCCAGAGGGCAATGATAGCTGCATATCAAGACTATTTGCAGGATTGGATGGAGATATTCCTCGATGACTTTGCGATTAGAGGCGACGATGAAAACATGATGGAGAGGATCGAAGCTATTTTAAGAAGAAGCATTGAAAAAGGCATCGCATTAAACCCTGAAAAGTGTCCGTTTGGAGTACGAAGAGGATTGCTCTTGGGACATGTTATTTTTGAAAAAGGGATCTCGGTTGATGAGGATAAAGTAGAGAAAATTGGGCGACTCCCACCCCCTCAGAACCTGCGACAACTCAGGGGATTCTTGGGACATGCCAACTATTACCGGCGGTTTATATTAAACTTCACCTTGATAGCTGCACCACTGACGAATCTTTTGAGGAAAGACCAACAATATCAATGGACTGGAGAGTGTCAAGTTGCATTCGACTTGATCAAAGAGAGATTGATAAATGCACCAATTTTGGTAGCACCCGACTGGACGAAAGAATTTCATGTGCATACAGATGCTTCTCATACTGCGGTTGGAGCAGTGCTATGCCAAGCCGATGAAAAGAAGTTGGACCACCCTATTTATTACGCAAGTCAAAACTTGAATAGCACTGAGAGGAACTACACAACTACAGAAAAGGAATGCCTCTCGATGATCTTTGCGGTAAACAAGTATCGGCATTACCTGATGGGAAAGCATTTCACGTTTTATGTGGATCATGAAGCCCTAAAGTATATCATCAATAAACCCGAGCTATCAGGGTCATTGATGAGGTGGATGCTACTCCTACAAGAATTTCAGTTCACAGTGGTAACCAAACCAGGCAAAGCGCACATATTGGCTGACCATTTATCTCGAATTATTAATGAGGAGCCAATCTCTGGTGTGCCCGATGATGCTCCTGATGGGCATCTATTTCAGGTTGATGCTAAAGTACCTTGGTATGCCGACTTGGTGAATTTCTTGTGCACCACTAAATAACCGTCGGGAGCAAGCAAGAGAGAGAAGCAAAAACTATTAGCACTGGCAAAACACCATAGCATCATTGGTGGGCAGCTTTATCGATATTTCGTCCATGAAAGCATTTATCGGAGGTGTCTCGAGGAAGAAGAAGCAACCCTAGTGTTGAGAGCATTGCATGATGAACCCTACGGGGGGCATTTTGCTGGTGAGCTGACGGCGAGAAAGATCTTATTGGCTGGGTATTGGTGGCCAACGCTGTTCAAAGACTCTCACACATACTGCAAGAAATGTGACAAATGCCAAAGAATGGGCAAACCAACATTAGCACATGCTGCTCCTCTTACGCCAGTGCTGGCTCTTAAGCCTTTTGAAAAATGGGGAATTGATTTTGTGGGGCCTATTGATCCTCCCTCAAGACGTAGATCCAATAGGTATATCTTGGTCTGCACTGACTATGTTACCAAGTGCGTAGAAGCTAAAGCTCTGAAAACTGATCGAGCTATTGATGTAGCTAAATTTTTGTATGAACAAATTATCACTCGATTCGGATGCCCGTTGGAGATAGTGAGTGATAGAGGAACACATTTTGTCAATGAATTGATCGAGGAATTAATGGAGTTGTATAAGATCAAACATAGGAAAAGCACTCCATATTACCCGAGGGCGAATGGACAAGTGGAGGTTACCAACAAGGTTCTTGAACAGATTCTGACAAAGACAGTAGCTGTGCATAGGCGAGACTGGCATGAGAGACTTTTGGAAGATTTGTGGGCGTATCGAACATCCTACCGAGTGACGACTAAGAGCACTCCGTTCTCCCTAGTATATGGCGAGGAAGCCATCTTTCCCATCGAAAAAGAAGTGTCGACATTAAGAGTGGCCATCGAGGCCAGGCTAGGAGAGGAAGAGTCATTGAAGGAGAGGTACATACAACTGGTCAAGCTAGAAGAAAAGAGACTCATTGCACAGCAAAGTCTGGAAGCTATTCAGAGAAGACGTAAGGAGAGGCACGACAAGAATCTCAAGACCTATGCAATTCAAGAAGGGGATTTGGTGCTAGTCTATGATAGTAAATATTATAAATTCCCGGGGAAGTTACAGACAAGATGGGCAGGGCCGTTTAAAGTGGTGGAACTCAACTCCAATGGTTCCATGCAAATTCAGGATTTAGGAGAAGAATGTGCTCCCGTGAAGGTTAACGCGCTTCGAGTCAAACCATATCTCAAGTAGCATTAGGACGGGAGAAGCCAGACGAGATCCAAGCGGAAGGACGTAGTAGACTCCTTGTACATAGATGTATAGTTATACATATATATGCGCATATGTAAGCTATGATTTTTGTTGTCATGAATATTATCTCTTGCTAGCTCAAGAATTTTGGACTTCTAATTATTTTTTGTGTTGCGCAGAGACTGTTAGGAGCTAAGTAACAAAATGGAATATCAAATAACTCAACTCTATTTGTACGAGCTGGGGATATATTTCTCGGACTAGACATTCGCTCGCATGGACATAGAGGTCGACGACTTTGAGACCGAATATGATGTGGAGCAAGCGCACTGGCTGGTATGCTTCATAAACCAGGGTTTGGATGTTATATTTCATATTGAGTGGTTTGAAACATACCTGATCCGACATGTAGGATGGGCGGGGGATCGATATTACTATTTCGACCCTTCGAGGGAAATGCCTAACGAAGAGAACGATATCACTTGGGCTTGGGCAGATGTGTTAACGATAGGAAGTGATGACGGAGCTCCTGAAGTTGAGCTTGACTCGCCTTAGGGAAATCGTCGGGATACAAGTACGAGGTGAGGCTATATGAGACATCCTGGAGACCCACATTCTAGATCATCTAAGGATAGGTATATGAGGGACCAAGGCATAGCCGGTTGTAGTTACCTAGTGAAAAGTCAAATCGATGAATACATATGTAGTGTCTGTAATTGAGAGAATGGAGTGAAGAGGTGGTTGATTTGTCAAAGGCTGGAGTGTGTATGTTGCATGTCTGTGTGGGAAAAGTGGAGAAAATCCCTTTCTTCCTCTCCCTAATTCTCAGGACTGGGGCGAATTAATTAACTATGAAGAAAAAAAGAAAAGAAAAGAAAAGAAAAAAAAAACATTGTGTTGTTGTGATCATACCAACGCGCTATGGTGGGCTAGTAGGTGGGTGGATTTATCCTAGCCGCGTGGTTAGGACCACGAGCCGCAGCTAGCTTCGCCATAGGCTTGGGATGTGTATGTTTGTGACTTAGCTACGTGCCATAACGGGTTGGTAGGTAGGTGGAGCCATTGTGGCCGGGCGGTCACGACCACGAGCCGCATCCAGCTTCGTTATGGGCTAGCTGATATATGTTACTTGTCTATCGTTATGTGGTTGTGTGTTGTGCACTGCGTTGCATTGGTAGATGGGTGGAATCAACCTGGTCGTGTGGTCAGGTCCACGAATGGCATCCAATGTCAACGTAGGCCAACGTGTGAATATAAATAAAATTTACCTATGAAATTATTCCCCACTCCTGAGGGGGAGAGAGAGAGGAGAAGGCGACGATCGCCTGGAAAGGAACGTTATTTGCTTGTGTGGTTGGTATATAGTAGCTTGCGACAGATCAGCTCACTCTGAATCAACATTCTCAAAGGCACGGATACTGTATATGTACTTATAGATGAGACCTTTAGCGAGGTAATGCAACGGTCTTGCTTTATAACTTGTGTGCTCTATCCGAGGGTTTTCCAGTGTGTGGAGCACTCTAGGGTTTTTATGTAGATCTTGACTTGTACTCGGGTCTCGATGGCTCTTGTGGGACGACGATGGGGATTCTTAGGGAGTTTCTGGTCATGGAATATGTGTACACAGCGAATAGTAGGTCAATAAAAGGGGTATGCATTTTGGGTATGTTGCATCTCCTGTTGAATTCATTTCAGTTGTTGTTGTTATTTCGATATTTCCGTTTCTGTTTTTTTTGCAATAACAGTTGCATGTGTAAAACATGGAAAGGTATGCATGTGTTATTTTGGTTGAGACTATTTTCATAATGAAATGCATGAGCAATTTGATGCATGTTGGAATTGGAGCTGCATATATGTGCATGTTCTTGGATCATTTTGAAGTGAATGATTTGTATGTATTCATGAGTGATTTTTTTTAGCACTAATAGCTTCAATGAGTGCAGGTCCACTTGGAATGATGGCTCGATGAAAAGGTATGCGAACCAATTGTAAACTGACATGTTCACGGTTGTTTGGATTATATTGCAGCAAGGGTGGCTCATCGAGGACGACTTCGCAAATAAGAAGAGGGGAGTATGTTAGCCCAAGAAATGGTTGTTTTTTATGCACTAATATGTTTGTATTTGGCAGGGGAATTTGTTTGATTTCAGGTACTTGAAGAATTGATCAAATAATTGACGAGAGGAATACAACATGGGAGCTCTCGATGCTAAGAAATACAACATGGACTTCCTCAAACTTTTGCCGTGGGGAGCTTCTACCATTTTTGAGTAGACAAAGGCTACACTTGCGGTTTTTGAACGATTGATCCACTCATCTGATGAAGGTGTTTTTATTGCTCCTCGGTTTTCTCACCAGAGCAATTGCAAGCATGGGAGCTAACAACTTCAATGAGATATCTACGAATTCAATTCGGTAGATGTAATAGGCCAAAAGTCTGTTTCACTCGGTTTCCTTTGCAGATCTGACAAAAGAGTCTTTAGTAGCAACAGAGGAGGATCATCCGGAAAAGGGGAAGAAAGGGCGACAGCTCCTTTTTCGTTTTTTTCTGTCCTCCAACCAGCTGCAAAAAAGGGTAGGTGTGCAGAGAACGAGAACATCGAGGGGGGGGGGGAGAAAACATATATGCGACAGGGGAATGGAAGTCTTCTTCTGCGGTGATTTTTTTTTGGCCTTTGGTCGCTGCTATCTTGTTGGGACTTCATCGTCAAGGGTAGTCATGGGGGGCTCGCTCCACTTTTTGTGCAGAAACAGGAGGGCTACTGTCATCTCGTAGAGGAAATCGAGAGGAGGACACATAGAGCAGGTGTCGGAAGGAGCAGACAATAGCAATATTAAGGGAGAAGTGGATCTGAGGGATCTTGACGGAAAGTTTTTGCTGTGAATTTTCCATTGGTGAGAGACAGATATCGAGGGGGAAGGAGCATTCATTGCAGGGGGGGATTTGCAAGAACGGCTGTCAGAAAATACAGCCGGAGAGGAGGGGACATCCTGAAGGAGAAATGAAGTCGCTCCCAAGATATGCTGGAGATGGAGTACGAATTTGCTGTAGCTCGGACTTGCAGAGATAAGATTTTGATGCCACCACTCGGAGGTGAGATTCGGAGGAGCTCTTGATCTTGAAGGGAGTCAGCAATGTCAAGCAGGTAATACCTCAACTCGCGAATCGAAGAGGAAAGATAGCCCTATGAGATTCCAGGCTTCATCTAACCTTTGCGCCCAATATCCACTCCATCACGACGGACTGTATGTGTTGTAGTGAAATCGGGTACACTCCATCCTGTTTGATTCCCATGATGAGATTTTTGTTGAATGCTGTGTATAAAGGATAAGGAAGGTTTATTCTATAAGTGAAGCCAAATGCCATATTAGTCCTCTCATGATGTTAAAGATTCACCGCATTTTATTTCGCGCATTTTAATGATAGAGTGGTCCTCTGTTAGCTTGATCATATATGTTGGCAACAAATTCGACTATAATTGCCCAGCATTTCCGACCATGAGTTGTGCAAGGTTGAAGGTTTCCAATAAGTGAAGTGAGGGTATTGATAGGTCTGCAGGTAAAGCGTGAGCTCAAGAGAACAATTCTTCCAGATATTGGGGGTTTTACGTGTTTAACACCGGATGCTCCATTAGCCTATCAAGAAAGTCTTCGTAAATGCATATGTGTGGATATTCAGAATCCAGAGATTGATGGAGGTTATGAGCTGAGCATGATCAATAGCTTCTTGAAAGAGGCCTTTAATTCCATGGACAAGTCAATGACTTTAGAACGATGGGGGATAGATGCACTGTAATCCAATAGTAGAAGTTTTGAGGAAACCGAACACTCATAGCACTCTTGGTCATGCGACAGTTATGAAGAGTTAGAGAGTTCATGTTCGGATCCCTTCTTGATGCTAACATGCGGGCGGGGCAACCCAGTAGGATGGGAGGGAAACATACAAAGCTTATGATATGTTCGCGGGGGGGGGGGGGGGGGGATAGTGTCAAGAATCAGAGATGGGAAAAATCAGAGATGGGAATTGAAAACGAATCTGCATGAACTAATGTTGCGTAGGAACTAATGTTTTGCCTATTGTTGAACAATGTACCTATGGCAAAGTCTCCACAAACTTTATGAATGACATATAAAGAACAAACATACGGGTGAGTGACTGTGCTTTCTTTCTTAAAAAATAGTTGAAAATCACGAGGACCTTTTGATGGAAGATAATGTAATGTCCTGATCCTTATGAATGAATGGGCCTTGGTGAAGCCATCCTAAAGGAGTTTTGACGATCTCCGTATGTATGAATAATCGATAGGGTGTTTTTACAAAGACTGTTGATCCGCTGTGATATTAGCCAATTGCCATGCTTGTAGGTAATAAACCTTTAAACATGTTGTTGTAACTTCGTGGGAAGTGTGTTCGCGTATGGGCATTTCCCTTCCTCAAGTTAAAGCAGCCGACGCTCTTTGGTGACACATATGATCAAGCTACAATGGGTAGGGTATTTTCTACAAGGGTGAGTGAGTGGGTGAACCCATGTGTGAATATGTGGGTGGATATGCAGGGGTGTTTGAGTGTAAGAGTTAGGGGAGTGTAGGAAAGGGTGCACGAGAAGTGGAGTAAGGGGGGGAGAGGAACCAGGGATTAAGTGGCATGAGAGCATGTGAACCGAAAGATACTTGGAGTACCTCTACATAGCCTTTCATGATTTAAAGTAAGGCAAGTGGACCGATTTTGGAAAGTTTGGGAAGACTATACGTATAGGTGGATATCTTTTCCTGTGGGTTTAGGAACCCATACACAAGGTTAGGCCAGAACTGTGGAAACATGTAGCCAAACAGGTACCAGAGATAGCTAAACCGCGTTCCCAGTGTTCCCAGGTAGGATCTCATAGAACAGTGCCAGAAATACCCTTGGACAAGATAGGAGACATGAGTGAAGGAGAAGAAGGAAACACCTATCTTCCCATTACCCACCAGGGGTACACAACCAAGGCAATTCTGGACTCAGGTGCAGAAGTGGCAATTGCTACCACTTCCCTATGGAAGCGTTGGGGCAAGCCAGCACTCAGGCCAACAAGAATGAAATTGCAGATGGCTGATGGTCACATTGAAAGACCTTTAGGGTTGCTAGAAGGAATATCTCTCACTACATGTGGTGTAGAGTTCGAACAGACATTTGCTATCTATGACGTTAGCAAGAACCAGGCCTATGAGATGATTTTGGGAAGACCATTTATGCGACAGTTGCAAGTGGTACAGGATTGGGGAACCAATTCCTTGTACTTGCAACACTTAGGTGTCACGACCAAGGTTAATCTCAAAGATTACTCTCATAGGGATGTACCCCCCATCCAATGGAATCCCATCCATAGAGCCAAAGACTGTAATAAGTCAGTGCATTCCATAGGATCAGGATCCTCATGGATGCATGAAGACACCCACTTATGGATGTGCAGAGTGGCAGTAGAAGAGGAGAAGAGAGAAAAAGCTAGAGAGGTAGGTGCGAAGGAAACACATAGATCAATTCAAGACCCAGCCTATGCACCTATAGTATTTCCTGACGAAGAGTTTGAACCTCATGGTTGGGCAGAGATTTTAGCAACAATGGATGTATCCATCTATGAAGAACAATGGACACCTCATTGTGATGAGGATGGCTATGACATTTCAGTTTTTTCCATAGAGCCAATCATGGGAGATTCGGTTCTGGAGGAATGTGAACCTAGCACTGATGCATTCGAGGATGCAAGTGACTCTGATTTAGAGTCAATCATTATGGACCCACCCTTTGCATTAGATGAAGAATACTTCTATGAAGTTGAAGCTCACCCTCAGAGACATGGAGAGCTCACAAATGACGTAAGGTTAACCACACAAGTGACCCCTAAGGATGAAGGAAAGAAAAGAAAGAAGAGTGAAGTCATACCTGAGGAGGAAGAATCTTTGATTGAGGTCCCTGAAAATTTTAAGAAGTATGAAATAGATGAGAGGAGAGTCATGATAAGAATGCCTAAACGCGAGGCACAATCAAGAGAGGCCTATGATAACAAAGAAACCACCAAGAAAATAGTGGTAGCCATAGAAGAAGGAGAAGAGAGATGCACTTACATAGGACATGACTTGACAGAGGAAGAAGAGCATGAGCTAACAGCTTTGCTAAGAGAATACAGAGATGTATTCGCTTGGAGTTACAAGGACTTGAAAGGTGTTGACCCTGACATATGCTCACACACTATCCCCATGACCTCAGACGCGAAACCCTCTAAGCAAAAGCCATACACATATAACGATAATTATGTTGCTAAGATCAAAGAGGAGATAGATAGACTGGTAGAAGCTGGATTCATCTATGAAATTGAGCACACTGAATGGGTATCCCCCATTGTAGTTGTGCCCAAGAAGAATGGGAAGCTACGTGTGTGCATTAACTTGAAGAAGGTTAATGCAGCCACTATTCGAGATAACTATCTGCTTCCTATCATGGAACATCTCTTAGAAAGAGTAGCAGGCAAGGAAGTATACAACTTCCTTGATGGATTTTCTGGTTACAATCAGGTAGCCATATCTCCAGAAGATCAGCATAAGACAGCTTTTGCCATTGAGTGGGGCATATTTGCTTTTCTGGTAATGCCATTCGAGCTTACCAATGCTCTTGCAACCTTCCAAAGATTGATGTGTCATGTATTTAAAGAGTTCTTGAGGAAGAACTTAGAGGTCTATGTGGATGATCTCTGTGCTCATTCCAACATTAGACAAACACATATACCTGAACTCAAGCAAACCTTTGACAAATGTAGAGAATATCAAGTCTGCCTAAACCCAGAAAAGTGTGTTTTCATGGTCAAGAAAGGAAAGATTCTAGGACACATAGTGTCAAAGAATGGCATATCCATGGATGAGGAGAAAGTGAGAGCCATACCAGAGCTACCTAGGCCAAAGAATGTCAAGGAAGTACAAGCTTTCATGGGACATTGTGGTTATTACAGACGCTTTATACACATGTACGCCATCATTGCAAAGCCTCTGTACGGACTTTTGACTAACTTTGAGTGGATTGAAGAATGTGAAAACTCCTTCAATGAGCTTAAATGATGATTATGTTTAGCTCGAATCTTGACCACACCAGATTGGAATAAGCCCTTCCATGTGCATGTGGATGCATCCGATTATGCCATTGGATGTGTGCTTGCACAACCTACGGGTGAAGGTAATATGGATCTTCCAATTGCCTATGCTAGTAGACAATTGAATGCAGCTGAACGAAATTATACTACCACTGAACGAGAAGGATTAGGCATGGTGTATGCGGTTAAAAAGTTTAGACACTATTTGCTTGCAAACAAGTTTAAATTTTTTACTGATCATCAGGCATTGTTGTACTTAGTGAACAAGCCATGCAATACATGCAGATTAGTAAGATGGTTTCTCTTGCTAATGGAATATGACTTTGAGGTTGTGGTGAGGAAAGGTAAGACTCACTTGAGAGCAGAACACCTCTCTAGACTCACATCTGGAGAGGCCCCACAAGGAGTATCAGATGACCTTCCTGATGCTTACTTGTTTAATTTGGAAGTGGTACCTCAGTGGGCTAAGCCATTAGTGCTAATACAGACATACGGGCCTAACCATCCAATCATAAACACTCAAGATAGAGAGATAGTAAAAGCCCAAAAATACCAGATCATGGCAGGAAGTATGTACACGCATACAGATCAAGGGATCCTAGCTTGTTGTGTGGAAGATGATGAGTACGCAAAATGGTTGCAATTAGCACATGTAGGTGCATTAGAGCAACACTACTCAAAGCAATGAACCCTACAGACATTAAGGAGACTCGGAGTACATTGACCGACTATGGAAGCTGATGTCCATAAATTGTGCAAGGAATGCCCGATCTGTTGCACTAAACCACCTGTGGAACATGCCACTCTTTATCAAGTGTCCATAGTGCCAGATTGGAGTGAACCACTAGTAGCCTTCCTGAGGACAAAAACATTTCCTCAAGATATGACCCTGACGAGGCAAAGAAGTTTAGAACAAGAAGCCCTAGACTACTCATTTATTGGTGATAATTTATACAAGCGCGGTAAAGATGGTTACCTAAGACTATGTGTCCATGAGAGTGAATACCTCAAGATATTGGAAACTGCTCACCAAGGTGTGGCAGGAGGACATTTTGGACCACGGGTGATCAAAGCTATACTATTTGCAGGTCTTTGGTGGCCGACCCTTCACATGGATGCACATACCTATGTGAAGAGGTGTGATGTCTGTCAGCCAACGCAGTATCCTATATGCAAAGATGAGATGCCACGGAAACCTATGATGGGTGGACGTGCATTCTCTAAGTGGGGGATAGACTTTGTAGGTCCTATTAACCCCCCAGGTAAGGGTTCACATGCTGAATATATCATCGTGGCCACTGACTATCTAACCAAGTGGGTAGAGGTAAAGGCTACGACGAAGAATGATGCTTAGACAACTGCCAAGTTCTTATTTGAGAATGTATTCACTAGATACGGGCTACCTATAGAGCTAGTTAGTGATAGAGGCACTCACTTCTTGAATGAAGTTATTGAAAACCTCCTTCAAGAGTTCTTGGTGATACACAAGAAGTCTGCCCCCTATCACCCACAAGCTAATGGCCAAGCTGAGAGCACAAATAAGATTCTATACACTGTGCTGACCAAATTAGTGAATAATAAACGCTCTGATTGGGACAAACAGCTACACCATGCTATTTGGGCATACAGAGTTGTCTATAAAACGGTACTCCAAGCCACTCCCTTTCAAATGGTATTTGGCCAAAATGCAGTGCTACCATTGGACTTCCTAATACCTACATTGAGAGTAGCACAAGAGCATGATTGGACAGGCCATGAGCTCTCCTCTAGAATCTTTGACCTTGAATGATTAGGAGAAACAAGACTGAGGGTTGCCGCAGGGATATATGCAGCTAAGAAACGACAGAAGGTGTACTTTGATGCCCATGTTAAGGATAAAGGCTTGAAGGCCAAAGACTTAGTTTTGGTGTATACCCTGAAACAACATGCGAGAAAATTAGAGAAGCGTGGCTATTGACCTATGATCATAAATAGGATCTCAACTAGCGGAGCAGTTCAATTAGCCACACTAGAAGGTGATGTTCTCCCTAGTCACATCAGTGGATGCAGAGTCAAATTATATCAAGAACCACTCACGGAGGAGATGTTAAATCGACTCAATACTGCAAAGAAACGTAAAGAAGAGGAAAAGCGAATCATCTCCTACTAGGATTATGTGACATACTCATCCCTCTGCATCACATAGTTTTGGACAAGAATAGCATGGTCATCTTCATGTGTACTCCTGGAAGGACCAGGAGTGTGTGCCTTTCCTAGTTCCTTGAGTGCTCCATTGTCTAACTCAACTGTAATTCGACTCTGATTTACCCATACCTGAAGAAGTCCACTTCTTAGGTTTAGGTTGACTGCATGATCATAGATCCAGTCTTGACCCAAGACAAGAGGCTCAGTGAGATCCTCATCTTGACACACTAGTACTTTAACTGTCAGTAAAACATCTTGAATGTAGAGGGGAAGTTCCTCGCCCATGCAAGGGGTCTCCACGCCTCCCAATCCTATGAGATATGCTTCTATAGGATTGACATTTAATTTCAACTTTTGACAGTAAGAAAATTTAACAGCACTAGTGGCGGCACCTGAGTCAATCAAGGCCCTTACAGTCCTTGCACTCTTTCCTTGTCCTATTTCTAAAGTTACAAAAGGACGTCCGTCAATTATTCTATAAGAGCTAATACCTGAAACTTCACACATAGCCATAGGATACACTGGATCCGCATAGTCATCTGTCCTAGGCTAATCTCTACCCTGTCTTCTCAACTTCATTCTTCGGATGCGTTCCAATGCCTCTGCCTGTGCGTTGAACCACGCTCTAAGAGAGAGGATTAGCAAGTAATCCTCAACCATGGCTTTTGGGCAAGTGGTTAGCCCATTGCACTCCTAACCGAGAGGTCATGAGTTCAATTCCCAACATTGGTATCAGAGATCTGTTCTCCATCTTCATAGGAATTTGTATAATGAGGGATTATGCATTAGTCATGGAAGAGAGGAGCAAATAAATTCATGAGTTTCTCTTCTAAGAAAAGGAGAAAGTGGGAATCAGCTCAGAGATCTCACTTTAGCTCCTGTTCTTTGAGAGAGAAAAAAGGAAAGGAAAACATGATTTCTTCATAGGAGAAGAATACAGTATGTTTTCCTTTAGAAAGAAGAGGTGTTTAGAAAACATCTCTTAGTCTATATTTTAGAAGGAATTCATTTCCTCTACTTTTCAATGTAAATTTTCCTTCATATGGGAGTATGATTCTCCATTATTTTGGAAGGAAAAGTATGGAGAACTTATATGCATGTTCTCAACTATGGATGAGTAGAGAAAATGGATTCAACAGAATCTCTTTCAAAGGGAAAGGGAAAGTGGAATAGGTTCCACTGCTAGAGCTCATTTCCAGAGAGAGAGAGAGAGAGAGAGAGATGGAGAGAGTTTCACTTTCTCATTTTGGTTGTCTAGATAGAAGTGGCACTCTCCTATCAAAGACAAAATGGAGATCAGTTAATCATGATGGTTAGATTGAGTCTCACATGGAGACTCTAGAGAGAAGTAGTCATGATGTTCCAATGATGGTCTTTGACTAGATGAGAGGATCTAGTTATTGACATTAGTGAGACTGGGAGTAGATTGATGATACTTCTCTTTTGAGTTTCCAGGAGATAGGGATATATCTAACCTATTAGGGTATCAAACTCTTAGTTGGTGTTACATCATGAGTATGATGAGTAAACATCAGTTAGGAGGATGGGTACTTAGGGATTATCTGAATCTCAAATGGAATGCTTTCTGCATTCATATGGCAAACTATAGGGAAGAGAAATATTAGAGTTTGCATTAGTGCCAATAGATGCTCTTCTAATAGAACTTAGTCCACAAGTAATGGATGGAAAACCACAGACTTTTTGGTTGGTGAAATGTAGAGAATGCATTTTACTACCATGAGTTAGATGATGGATTTTCATAGTTCACAAGGTAGTTTAGACAAAACTACTACTTGTGATTACACTCAACGTTAGCAAAACCTAGAGTGGTATGAGGGGAATCTATCATGTACTCCTAGATGGGTTTGAAGTCACTTGATATGGGACTTTGTTCTATACTTGAAAGGATACTATGGTTTATTATCTCAACTATGGTACGAACAAGCTCATAAGTCTGGCACTTTACACTTGCTTCTCATACTATTGCTCCAAGGAGGATACATCATATGGACTTAGGTCATTTTGATGATGTTGTATGTTATGGGAGTGATAGTTTGGAGGTGGGGTGTATATGGGAGATAGTAGACACCACTCAGACGGTTTCCCACCTTTGAGATGATCTCTCATGAGGCTTCTTAAGGGAAAGGATATGGGGAAACAACACACAGAGATGACCATGTACATAGAGTACATGGGGTTCAGGGGAGTCTGGGCACTTTCTTCTACCACTACGGACATTTCATTTACATTTTCGAGGACGAAAATGCTTTTAAGGGGAAGGAAATGTCATATTATGGATGCACACCTACTTGAGTGAGGTGGCAATGTCATATTATGGATGCACACCTACTTGAGTGAGGTGGCATAGATGCCACATGGCATCATACGGGTATATTTACCATTTGGTAGAAGGGGCATAAGAAAAATCTCATATATAGAGAGACTGGAGAGTCAAGAACAGATGAGAACTTAATGAGAAGCCAACTCGGGCGTGGTTGGGAGGCGAACTCTCTCTCTGTGTAGGACGTCTTCGCGTAGCTCATGGCAGCTATGAGAGGCAAATAGTAAAAGAATCTAAGATTATATGGTTAGGCAACACACAGAATGGTTGCCAACATTTGTTTTTATGTTTTTGCAGGTCATGGAATCCATATATGAGTTTATGGCGTGCATGCCATGGGCCGGTCAAGCCCTATGTTATTGGGTGGCCGATGTGCCACTGAGCTTATGGTAAAAAATTTTTTGGAATTCCATTTCCTTGGGGAAATGCTGTCAAAATTTTTCCCACCGCATGGCGTTATATACGCACTTACCTTTAGGTAAGGATATCAAGGCATGATAACATGCCTTTTCTGCAAACATCAGTAAGCTATTAGCATGCTTCTAAGCATCTATTTGATGGACTTAGTACCATCACAATATCATAGAAAAGGCAACTTCAGTAGCAACAGGATCCCCACACATAATCCATATGGATTTTAGACCATAGGATTGCTAAAAGGAAGGATGCTATACCTTCACCATTAGGAATGTGCACAAGCAATCCTATAGGTTATAGGAAGTTGCAGAGGCACGGGAGATACAGTTTGATAATCTCCAAGCTAGCGAAGATTTATTTATCTTCACGAGAGTCTCACAGTATGATTAGGAGACTATGGGGTATTATTAGGAATACCCAAAGAGTGACTAGTTTCACTCATACACATCACTTGACCAAGTAGTGAAGCGTTTTTGCTACACTACTAAGGAAACCAATTAGATGGGATCAAACAGATGGGTTTCATGAGATAGCATCGACGGGTGCTTATGTGATTCGAGTGATGCTTAGGAAGGCCACAAGCATGGCACTAACTCTATGGTATAGAGCATAGATCCATTAGTCAGAAGTAGTTGGGGTACCCAATACATATATGTATATCGGGATCTATAGAGAGGTACCTAGACTTAGTCCTGGTACCTGTGAACAAGTTGGTTTGGAACATAAAGGGATATCCATTGTCACATACTGACTAGAACCAAACTAACTAGTTCAAGGACATGGGATTCATTAGAGTCCACCTGCATATTCCATTACATATGTATGGAATATATATTCAGTTTAGTGTAGGTATGATATCGTGAATTGGAAGAAGTTTTCACTGGTATGGGACGGTGGAAATGACTTCCCTTTGAGCACTCTTCTTCTATGGCCAGGAAGAAAAGGACTCATCATTCATGGTTTCATGTCTCACTAGATCAGAGGAGAGCTCTTAGTAGGAGATGGTTGAACCACACCTTAAGAGAGAGGATTAGGAAGTAATCCTCAACCATGGCTTTTGGGGCAAGTGGTTAGCCCATCGTACTCCTAACCGGGAGGTCGTGAGTTCAATTCCCAACATTGGTATCAGAGCCTAGTTGAGAAATTGGGCGAGATGGAGGTTCGCGCCTCATTCGTGGGCACTTGGAAAAAGCATTTATCCATGGTGAGTGTGAAAATGGCCTTGGATGAAGGCGCATGGGCATTTGGGCACCCACGGAGGGTGGGATAGGTCCAAATTTGGTCCATGTGCTGGAGTTTCAGGTTGATGGAAGCGCTCATGCATAGAAACTGGGTCCAAGAGATTCAGGAAGGTCCACAAGTGAGCATTGAGGACAATGCTCAATCTAAGGGGGAAGGAATGTCACATAATCCTAGTAGGAGATGGTTGAACCACGCTGTAAGAGAGAGGATTAGCAAGTAATCCTCAACCATGGCTTTTGGGGCAAGTGGTTAGCCCATCGCACTCCTAACCGGGAGGTCGTGAGCTCAATTCCCAACAGAGTATCTCAACAAAGAAGTCAAGGATATGTCGAAACCCCCTTCATTTCCAAAAGCCACAAGGATGCAGCAACCAAAGGCAGATCAAATGCAGAAGAAGCAGACAACTTATGCTCGAAGTCAAAAGAAAGCATGAAGCAAGGTGTCCCAGCCACCAAAACAATTGTGGGTGCGGAAAGGCGAGCATCCTATTACAGTCAAGCCACAACAACTGGCTCAACTTCCTATTAGTGATCAACGACACGACACTAATAAGAAGTCTTCCAAAAATTCTTCTGTGAAAGTGAAGTCTATCTGGGTACCCAAGAAGTCGATGAAGGCTAGCCCACAATCAAGACAAATTTGGGTGCCTAAGGCTTGCTTGTGGGATCAAATAGATACACAAAGACCACACCCTGTGCAACATGGTTTACTCACTCGAACAACTGATACCCACTCTTATACATCACGCAGGAACACATATTCACCCCTGAGTACGAGAAGAATCACTGGTAAATGGGTCCCTAAAAAGCCTCATTTCCAAGTTGACATTTTGATCGAGCCCTTTAGAGTCTCCAGAAAATCAAAACAGAGTGCCATCCACTATGTGTGGCAACCCAAACCTTGTAATAAACCACCTGAACCATTTGTAAAACCACTTCCACTTACTAACTGCATCCACACTGCACCCGACCCCCTAATTAGCTCATAGGTATTCAACATCAGCTAACCACACTTCACACTCACATCCACACGAGCACTAACTAACCGACTAACTACATCACAATTGATCAAGTTAATGTTGTAACGGGGACACAGTGTCATTTTGTGTCCATTGCAATGTTAACATTTATTCATATATTCTCACAGAACCGGCAGCGATTTCTTCAACATGGCTGAGGCTGCAGGAACAAGCTCTCAAGCAGGAACGAGCCAGCAAGTGGTGGATTTAGAAAGTTTACCCATTATGTCGGAGACAAATGAAAGACCAGAAGAGTTGCAGGCCATCCAAATCATACCAGTAGCGGACCCCCCTAGTGGCCATACCATGCCCGTAGGAAAAGCTTCCCACTGGTTTAGTGAAGTTGCAGGACCCTTGGGTGAGGGATCATACCTATGGGAGTCAGAGTTGGACTTCAATGGGAAGCAAGGTAAATACCATTTCTTTACAAGGGAATTCAAAAAGTTACAATATGCAGAAGGTCTACGTCCGGTATGGGAGAAGGCAGGATTGGATGCATACTTCAGTGCCCAGCTCCCAAAGCCTGATTTCATGCGATGCTACCATCTCATCAATACCTTGACTCCAAGAAAGAACCCAAAAGGTGTAAGCTCATTTGTGCTCCCATCTCTGACAAAAGGAAACGAGCTCAAAAGGTTTAGGCTCTCAAACAACTTAGTGAGAGAGGCCCTAGATATGCGCAGAATCCACATTCCAACAGAGAAGGAGACCCTAGTGCCTGATTACATGAAGAATTGAAGCCTCACCAAGCTCAAGGACATGGTGGCCATGACGCCCAATATTGCAATACATCTACGAATGTGCATGCAACACTTTGCTTTTCCTGCCCAAGATAGATTCACCACGCCGCCCAAGAAGATATGGTTTAGTTTGTATCTGGCAGAGACACAGAACCTCACCATCAACCTACCCCATTGGATAATTGATCAGATACACCTAGCCCACAAACGATGGCCAGGGAAGCATGTTTTATATGGATGTTTTGCTCTAACTAGAATAACTTATAGGTGTTTGGCTTATGACATCCCAATTCAACGGGCACTGATGTGGAATCAAGTACAGCAGTTTAAAGGCCGGCCATCCACTAGACCCCCTTCCAAGAAGATGAGAGGAATTGTCCAAGTACCTTGTGCTCAACCACGTGGAGCCACCCTAAAACTGGACATTACCCCACCACCCTGAAGAGTTCGGCCATTCACACTACGACTCCCGAGACGCAGCACCGATGGCCCCAATTTGATATTTCCTCCCGTCCCAACTGATCTTGAATTTCACGGTGGCGCACCCTTGGAAGAACTCACGAATGAAGACTTTGAACAATTGTTAAAAGACGTAGATCTTGAGGCAGAAGAGGAACAATAAGTGGAGAATGTTCAACTGCAGGCAACAACCTCCCAAGTACCTGTTACCACAGTTGAAATGGATGAAGAGGACGATGAAGATGAAGAATATGAGGAAGATGAGGAGGAATATGACTACGGGCATCAAGATGAGCAACAAGAAGTGCCAGAACTTGTAGGTGCACCTGCATACATAGCTCAACTACAGAGGTTGTACGATACGATCAAAGCAGTGCAAGAAAGGCATCAACTCTCCCTTGCATCAGGCCAAGCCTTGATGCAAGAAATGCTAGCAGATGACAGAGTGGATCAACATTTTATTAACACCCTCAAATTAGTGTCAGAATCATTAGGAGTTCTGGAGACTGTCCACACAACAGTCTGCCAGTCCGTGAGGTATGACAAACGCAGAGTCGACACATTACAACGAGCAGGTAAGACTATCAGAATACCCATCACAAAACCAGACGTAACCATCGAAACCACCGCTACCCCCACCACCACCATTGACCTCTCTGCTGAAACTTTTGTTTAGACATCATCCATCTCACCCCCATCCCCCCCTTCTCCACCACCACCACCACCTCCCACCATGGAAGAAACTGCAGTAATCACATCTACCTTCACTTACAACCCCACCTCATCCACATCCTTCTCATTTCGAGAGCCTACCTCACAGGACACCCTCTTCTCTTCCATCTCCAACCCCCTGTACACTTTACCCTTTTTGTCCTCCAAGCCCATAATTGGTCACCCCATAATTCCGAGTGTGGTTAGAACCCCCGCACCCACGGAAGACATCCTTTGTTTCCCGTCTTATCCCCCAGTACGGGTGCCCCCATTCCATGACCCATACTTTCCATCTGCTCCCAACACATCACTCAACCCATCGCACCACCCCAATACCCATCTTTCATGGACCAGTCCATCCGCAGAGGCACATTCCCCAGATGTTTGCAACAACATCAATCTACACAAACACCACACTCTCTTCACCTACCATACCAACTTACATGGTAGCCCCTGCACACACTACTCTGTCTGACCGAATGGACATTTCACCAACCACAATTCCTCTCCCCACAATTCCACCATCTCCCCCTCCCCCTCCCCTAACCCCCACCTCATCACTCCCCACATCATTGGTAGACACAGCATTCACTACCTCCCTTCCCATTCCCACCTCCCCTTCATTCCAAACTTCCCCCCTTGCATCTCATAATGTAAATAGCACATTTAATACATTACTCCAATGTGCACATCAACTACAACAAGAATACCATCAATTGGAAGATCATACCGCTGCTCTCCAGGCAAAATCTCAGCGACTGCAGGCTAGAGTCAACACTCTAGAAGCTGATTACCAAACACTCCTAGTAGAACATACCACTTTACAACAGGCTCACGCTAAATTGTAATCAAAGGTATCGACGGTGGATGATAAAGCTATCAAGGAATTGGAAAGTGTGCTCCAAGCGCAACTGATATCTAATGCTACACTCAGACGCAATCTTGGGTTATTAAGAAAGCATATGGCAACAACATTAGAAGAGAACAAATGGCTTCAGCAACAAAACCAAGACAATTTTGAAGCAGTTATGGAAGGATCCGTAGGAACAGCCATTAGCCCTACCAAGTATAGAGCGGTCCCATCAGACGAAATCCGCATCTTACTTGAGGAGCATGCAAATTTTTTGGAGACATATGAAAAGTTAGAGGCTGAATGTGCTGACCTAAAGAAGCAGATTGCCAGTGCCCCCACAGCTCAACAGGAGCCGGTAATCTTGCAACACTCTACAGAAGAATTAGAGACCCTCCGGAAGCAGCTGGCAGAACTCCAAGCATGTCTCTTACCATATGAAAGGCCACCCTCCCCAGCTGAAGAACCAGAACCTGATACAGTAGTGGAAATCCCCATCGATGATAGCTATGAAGAACCATACGAGCCGATGCCGACACCCGACGGCCGAGTTACAGAGGAAGGACAGGACACTTTAGAAATTGGAGTCCCGGATTGGGTCAAAAGGGTTGAGAAAGTGGGCAACACACATGATGATCGTGTCACAGTGCAAATCCAATCCCTCACAAATCTGGAAGAAACTGTTCTTCGATCTTCTTACTTTCATCACCTATCCCACCAACGGTTAATTAGAACATCAGAGCCGTAGTACATGCCTTGCTATGTCTTGCTACATGATTATAATGAAGAAGTTAAAAGGCATACGGGGAAGGAGCCCACATTTGCCACTCAATTTGAGCCGGAGGACTTATCGGAAGACGCACGCGCTGGCTCAATCTTCCAACCTAATTGGCATGCACGGTTACTAACTGATTACCCTGAGATGATGAGCACCTGGGCAACCATGCCACTGTATATCAAGTTTAATCCATGCTATTGCCCAATGGTCCATCGTAGATCATGGCAAGCATTTGCAATCAAGGTACACAACAATAAAGAATGCTCGGCATGGGTCAACTATCCATATTTTGCTCCATCTCGAGGGACCCCGACCGTAGCATACATGATATCAACAATTCGACACTGGTCTACACGTCTAAAGAATGTACCCGACATAGCAGCAAAAATGTGTATGAAAATATTCGAGCTCATGATAATTGTCTTCAAAACCTTTCAAAAGGTACAGGCTCCATACAATTCTACCCCTGGATTCTCCCAAGGTAACAAGGATTTAGTCTACGGCATGAGCCAGACTCCTTCGGTCAACATAATCTTTGCCTGGCATGCATGAATAAAGTATTTACCCGCTTGCTTCAAATAGACCTTTGAAGAAATGTTCTCTACAGGGTTCTGGGAATATCACTCGGAAATTTTCATTCCCAGACCAACACATTTGCTACATCTATTCACAGTCGAACAAGCCATCCTGCAGATCAGTTACGTCTGCCACATCCGGACATTCCAAGACCAATCAATTACGATCGCATGATGACAGACTTGGCCAGAGGACTACGCATCCAAGAACATCAGCTTGCCACTCATGTTGTGGAATATTACATCCAACACTCCCAGCAACAAGGGTCTGTCAGGGACGAGAGACGCGAGAGAGGGGGGGGGGTGTTGATAGCAGTCAGGGCACCCAAGGACTGACAAGACAAGGAAGCCAACGGAGAGAGTCAGAGCAAAGAGAAGGATTAAGTAGACAGAGCAATCAACGCAGATCTGGCAGATAGGCCCTTCAATTTTTCCCAAATCAACATCTTTATAACAGTGATTCTCATCACTAACAATCTTTGTAAATACCATTCCACCTTTTTGTAGCTCCATTTTGTGCAAGCCAAGGAGTGCTTTACCTTGAGGAGCATTAGAAGTACCTACCTATCAATTTTCATAGTTTTTAGACTCCTTTTGAGCCCTCAAATAGGCCATAGAACCTAATTTTTAACCAGGCCGGACACTAGGTCTGGACAGGGCCAAAAACTAGTCAAAAACTATAAATAGAGCTAGAGAGCTCATTTTTGAGGTTAGCTTGTTGTAGAATTGCACTTGTATGAGACTTTTGGAAGTAATCTAAAGAACGCCATTGCTTCTCTCTCTCTTTGTCTTGTCGTGTGTGCGCTTGTGTGTGTATGTGTGTGCATGTTTGTGTGCTTCTCACTCACACACTTGTGCCATCACTTGTTCGAGGTCTTCATACCATCCTCACGTCTTCCTAGATTGACATTAAAGGAGGTGCTACTCATCACTGAGCTACATCTAGCTACACCCATAGAAACATTTCTTGCACCTATCAAGTTAATCATGGCCAAGAGGACCCTTTCCCTTACAACCCTAGTAGATTCAGAAGCCTCCTCATGTTTCATCGATGAAGGATTGGTTAAGAAACATGGAATTCTTGTACTTCAAAAGAAAAAACCAATAGTAGCTGAAGTAGTAGATAATCGACCTCTAGCATCTGGGAATATAACCATGAAAACCACACCATTAAGAGTACACCTTGGTGAACATTAATCCCACATATGTTTCAATGTAATATGGAGCCTAATACATCTAGTTATCATTGAAATGCCCTGGTTAAAGAAACATAATCTAGACGTTAATTGGGAAAAGAATAAAATCATCTGTCGAGATATCCAGAAGAACCCGACATATGTTGGAGACAAAGCCTTCATACATGCAGTAAGGAAGGAACCGAAGTATATGATATATGCCATACCAGCTCAAGAATCTAAGAAAGAGGATCGAGTGCAGCTACCCAATGAGTACAAAGGCTTTGAAGATGTTTTTGAAAAGAAGAATGCAAATATCCTCCTAGAATATAGACCTTATGATTGTGCCATAGAACTTAAAGAGGGAGCACAACCACCCTTTGGACCAATCTCAGACTATCCCGAGAGGAAGTTACAGAACTATGCAAGAACATTGATGAGAACCTAGCAAAGGGGTTTATCAAACAGTCAAAGTCTCCAACAGGAGCCTCTATTTTATTTGTAAAAAAGAAGGATGGGACTCTCCGGATGTGTGTAGACTATCATGCTTTGAATAAAAGTCACTATAAAGAATAGATACCCTCTATCACTCATATCAGAGCTCTTGGAATGCCTTGGAAAAGCAAAATTCTTCACAAAGATTGACCTTTGGGGAGCTTACAACCTTGTCAAGATCAGAGAAGGAGACGAATAGAAGACAACATTCTGAACATTTTATGGTCATTTTGAACATGTAGCCATTTGCTCTCACAAATGATCCACCTATCTTCCAATATATGATGAACAATATCTTTTGAGAATATTTAGATGATGTTGTTGCAATATATCTTGATGTATCTTGATATTCTCCAAAAATCTAGAGGATCATGAATATCATGTAAAGATAGTCTAGAGACTAAGAGAAAAAGGATTATATGCGAAATTGGAGAGAACGAGTTATGAAAACCAGTTCCTTCTCTTTCGAAATTTCTTCCATAAGACTGAAGTGGAATTTTTAGGGTACATTGTATCAGATAAAGGAATTTTTATGGACCCTAAGAAGATTGAGACAATCCTTGAATGGCAACCACCTTCATGTGTTCGAGATGTACAATGTTTTTTGGGGTTTGCCAATTTCTACAGGATATTCATCAGAGATTACTCCAAGATAGTGGCACCTCTTACCAAGCTTATAGGGAACTCCAAATTCTCATAGACCGAGGAAGTAAAAAAAGCCTTTCAGACCTTGAAATCAACATTCACTACTACTCCAATTCTAGTTCATCCTAGAATTGGAGTAGTAGAGACAAATGCATCAGACTTTGCCCTAAGAGCCATTCTTTCCCAATATGGAGATGATGGACACCTACATCCAGTTGCATATCATTCAAGGAAATTTTCCCCTCTAGAAATCAATTATGAAATTCATGATAACAAACTTCTTGCCACAGTGGACATGTTTGATACCTGGCATCACCATCTAGAAGAAGTAGCTCATGAAGTTACTGTGTACACAAATCGTAAGAACCTAGAGTATTTTATGAACACCCGCATCCTCAATAGTAGGCAATCTTGATGGAGTAACTTTCTATCCAGATTCGACTTTGTCATCACATACCGTCCAGGACGTCAACAATGTCAGTGAGATGCCCTGTCCAGAAGATCTTACCTTGCATCAAAGAAGGGTGAAGAGGCCTTTGATCAACACGAGAGTGTATTACTCAAGCTTGAGCATCTCTAGTTGGCAGCTATCTCTTCAAGCCATCATGAAGATTTAGCCTTGAATCATTTGATCCATGAGAATCTACCACAAGATGAATTGTTTTGTAATGTTAGGCTGAAAGCTCAAGAAGGAAAAGTCCAAGAGGTAAACAAATTTTAGGAAAAGGATGGATAAACTCCTCTCTAAGAACCTATTGTATGTCCCTCTAGGAAAGCCCAGGATCCAAGTACTTCAACAACATCATGACAACCTTGCAGTAGGACATTTTGGAGTGAATAAAACAATAGAACTCATATCAAGGGATTTTTGGTGGCCTCAAATGTGGAAGGAAGTCAAAGAATATATCCGAACCTGTGACACTTGTAATAGATCTAAGGTACCCCGACATAAACCTCATGGCCGCTTGCAAACTTTAACTATTCCAGAAAGGCCATGGGCTTCATTGTCTATGGATTTCATCATAGATCTACCAAAGTCGGATAAGTATGATGTCATTCTTCTTATTGTGGATAGACTTACAAAGATGGCACACTTCATTCCAACTATGAAGGCAATCACAAGTGCAACCACTGCTAGTTTTTTTCTTAGATACATCTTTAGGCTTCATGGATTTCCTGATGATATTGTCTGATCAAGGTCCATAGTTCATATCCAGCTTTTGGAACAACCTTTGCAAGCTCCTTGGTGTTCAAATCAAACTATCTACAACAAATCATCCACGGACTGATGGACAAATAGAATAGGTGAATCAAGTCCTAGAGCAGTATCTCCATTGCACCAACAATTATCATCAAAATGATTAGTTTGAGCTTTCCCTTTGCCGAGTTTGCGTATAACAATAGTGTTCATGCATATACTAAGCAGACTCCCTTCTTTGCAAATTATGGACAACATCCAAGGATGGATATACAACTCTCAAATCATGTCAAGAACCCAGTTGCCAGAGACAAGGCCCAGTACCTGATGGACATTCACAAAGAACTCAAGGAAGAGGTCCATAAAGCTCAAGAACAATATAAGTACTATGCAGATCAACATTGTGTTCAGAATCCATCGCATCAAATTGGGGATAAAGTATGGTTACTTAGAAACAATTTGCAAACTTCAAGGCCTTGTACAAAGTTAGATCATCAAAGATTTGGTCCATTCACCATCTTGGCCAAAATTAATCCAGTCACCTTCAAGCTCCAGCTACCAAGTACCATGAGAATACATCCAGTTTTCCATGTATCCATGTTTGAACCATATTAGATTTCACCATTGAGGGGGGAGAGACCAAGTCCTTCACCACCTATCGAGATTGATGATCATGAAGAATTTGAAGTTGAGCATATCCTAGATTCCAGAATATCTCGAGGAAGATTGGAATACCTTACTCGTTGGAAAGGGTATGGCATCAGTGATCGTACTTGGGAACCTGCAAAAAAACTTCAGAGAGCACCAATCAAGGTTCAAGAATTCCATAAGAGAAATCCAATGAAGACGAGACCAGAGAACATGACCACTCCTCGTGGAACTCATCACTTGAGGAGGAGGTGATGTCATGGACAAAGGAAACCATCCTAAACCTCAGATTCAATGTGAATCCTATATCTCATGATTGCTTTAGAATTAGGAGAAACCAATGCTTCCATTGCATTTGAAATGTGCCCAAACCCTAAGATTGATAGTCTATTTGCTAAATTCTGACATTCGGAGGTCGTGTTTGGATTGCTGATATCATTGATGATATCATCAGCTCACAACTGCCCTCGGGAACCACCCTTGAAATCCTATATAAGGAGGCCTTGGCTGTTGGAGGAGATGGTGGATAGTCTTCGGAGATGAAGTGGTGCTACAAAACCTTGCTTCACGCTAGCCAAGAACAAGTGGTGGAGAGTGTAATAGACCTCTTTAACTTCCTTATGATCACAAATAATCACTTATGTGCTTTGGAACGTGATCCACTAATCAACAATGAAACTTTGTAGCTATGGAGTAGACAGTATGGTGATTCTATAGCACTTTAGCTCACATCAAATAATCAACCATGCACTGAGAAAAAACTCTAAGAAATTCACTGTTCTGAGATGGTCATAGCATAGAAGTGAGGTAGAGATATGATCAATGTATATGCATTAAATCACATAGTAATACAATGTCATTGGCAATGTTCAATTGCACAATATGAGGGTACCAAGGTGGCTATGAGATGAGAACACTAATCACTTAATTCCCTTTCAAAATGATCTCATAATCGGGCTCTATACGCGAGTCTTTTTTATATGCTTTTATAGTTGAGTTTGGAGCCAATCTTTGAATTCAAATTCAAATGCTCACCAAAAATTGAGTCCTAAACTATAGGACATATTCTCTCATCAATCATTTACCAAGTAAGTCGAGATTTGATTCCTCCTAACTCCTCATGAAAGTAGTGCATTAAGTATAAGCACTTTTACAAAGATGAAAAGTAATGTGACTTTCACAAGGGAGTGATCATATATGACTATATGAAGTTCATGTTAGTTAACCAAGTATCTAGGCTTGGTCTCTTTGCACCAACAACTCCTCCTCAAGCCTAACATTCTTGGTCTTCATTCCTCCCTGATTTCCTACAATCCAATCATCATCTTGAACCTATTCATCTTAGTTCCATCCAAAGACTTTGTGAGTATATCTGCACATTGCAATTGAGTTGATACATAGGACAATTGGATGTCCTTGCTAAGCAATTTCTCTCCTACATAATGATAGTGCACTTCAATGTGCTTAGTCATTGCATGATATACAGGATTAGCAGCCAAATGAAGTGAACTATTGTTGTCTCCAAAAATCATTGGAGCATAAGAATGTAACCCCAAATCTGTAGAGCTGTTTAAGCCACATAGCATCTTGTGTTGCATTTGCTAAGGCTTTATATTCTGCCTCTGCAGATAAAAATGCCACAATTGGTTGCTTCTTTGATGACCATCATATTAGCTTTGATCCTGCAAAGGACAAGTATCCTAAGGTGTTCCTCCTATCATCCTTGGAGCCATCCCAATCTGCATCATTATACATCTTTATGTCTAAATCAGACGTGAATGGATAAAACAACCCTTTATTTATGGTACCCTTTAGGTATTTTAGAATCCTTTTAGCAGCTTCCAAGTGAGGTTTTCTTGGTGTGTGCATAAACTGGCTTAATGTACTTACTCCATAAGAAATGTCTACTCTTGTTAGGGTTGCATATTTGAGACTCCCAACAAGTTTTTGGTAACCTATAACATCCTAACGAAGTTCTCCCTCATGAGAACTAAGTTTATGATTAAGTTCCATGGGTCTACCTGCTATTTTGGTAATCTCCATCTTGAATTTTATCAATATATCATGAATATACTTCCTCTGAGTAATGAACACAACAAAATTTATATACACAAGTTCTAAACCAAGAAAATATGTTAGCAAACCAAGGTCACTGATTTTAAACTCTTCCATCATTTGAACTTTAACTTGCTTGATGCCATTAGCATCACTCCCTATAATGATAATGTCATCCACATAGAAACATAAGTAAATAACTTATGAGTTGGTATTCGTTACGAATAAAGAAGAATCTGCTTTGCTAGCAACAAATCCTTGATCTTGCAAATATGCAACTAGTCTATGGTTCCAAGCTCTAGGAGTTTTCTTTAAACCATAGAGTGCCTTCCTTAGCTTGCATACATAACCACGTTTGTCCTTATCTTCATACCCTGGTGGTTGATCCATGTACACTTCTTCTGAGATCCATCCATATAGGAATGCATTCTTAACATCTAACTGATATAGATTCCAATATTTAGAAGTAGCAACACTTACCAAAACCCTAATTGTTGGCATCTTAGCCACATGTGAAAACATTTCTTCATAATACACTCCATGGGTTTGAGCAAACCCCTTTGCCACTAGCCTTGCTTTGTACCAGTTTATAGAACCATCTAAATTCTTCTTGATTTTATATATCCATCTGGATTCTATTACCTTCATGCTTGGATTCTTGGGAAACAAATCCCACGTATTGTTTTCCTGAAGTGCTTCAACTTCTTCCTACATGGATTCTCTACATTCTTTCTTTTCATTAGCTTCTTCAAATGAAGAAGGTTCTATACCTTATAGGTTGTTTACTCTCCCTTTGAGATCATCTGAGTGCTTGATTGGAGGATTATGGAATGTCTTCCAATTGCTTGAGCTTCGTCTTGCCTTTGGACCTCCAAGCCTTGAAGTCAATCTATTCTTTATCCTCTGATTTGACATCTTCTGGTATTTGTTGATCTTCTTGAGTGAGGGTTGGAAAATCACTTTCCAAATCATAAGGTAACTTGATCTTCCTGCAATCATCTTCAAGCCATGAATTATTTTCATCAAACACTACATCCCTACTAATTGTAAACCCTTTGTTAGTGGGATTGTACAACCTATAGCCCTTTTGATTTTGGTCATAGCCTATGAATATACACTTTTCAGCTTTTGGATCAAGCTTCCATCTAATTTGTGAGGATATATGTGCATAAGCAATGCACCCAAAAGTTTTGCAATGGTCCAATGAGGACCTCCTACCATTCCATACCTCATAGGGTCTCATTCCATCCAAGGATTTTTTGTTGTTGTTGCCTTGATTGTGATTGTGATGGTAATTACTTCCATCATTGTTGACCCTGCCTCTGGATTGTCCATAGCTCCCTCTATGGAAGCCTCTTCCCCTCTGATTCCTTGTGTTCTTGAAGCATTCTTCTGTAGTGTGATTGGTTAGGCCACAAATATTGCAAGGTGAAGTGTTGTAAGATCTCCCCTTGCTTTGCTTTCCTCCACTGCCCCTTCCTATAGTACCTCTTCCTCTATCTGTGAATTTCACTTGAGAGGTACTAGCCTCCTCTTCATTCTTTTTGCCTTTACCTTTATCCTTACTTTTATTTCTATCTATATAAATTGCAGAAGATTGGTTACCTCTAGAGTTGTTTCCATTCTTGTTGAGCTTTGTCTCATGGGTGAAGATTTGTCCCATCAAGGTGTTGAGGTCAGGTATTTGCATATCCATATAAAGATCCATTGTTGTGAGTCATATGATCTACCTTACTATATGTTCTTCTTCTATCTCCTCTCCAATGCTTGCAAGCTGGTCAGCCACATCCTTCATCTTGGTCACATAATCAGCTACACTTTGTTTTGATTGATGTTTCAGGGTTGTAAACTCCATCCATAGCTGGTTCGCTCTTGTATTTGATGAAAAATATGAAGAAAGTACTTCCCAAGTCTCTTGGGAGGTCTTGCAATTCCTAATGTGAGGTAATAAGAAATCATATATTGAGTTAAGTAGATAAGACCTCGCAAGAGCATCCTTTGCACACCATGTGTGAGCCTTTCTTGTTCTTCCCTTGTGGGTTGATGTTTTCTCCTGAATGTTGGCATTTATTCATCTCCTGAGATGTATCCATATAAACTTCTTCCTTGGAGATAGGCTTGCATCCTTAGTGACTGATGGAGAGTGTTAATCTCCAAAAGAACAAGCTATCCTTGATTTAGAACACTTATATATCAAGAATAACTCATAATTTTGATCAATTTTGGAAGACCAATACCAAACTATCAAAATTTGCACTAACTGTGAAGAGAGTCACTACTCTGAAAAGTCTGTTGCACGTAACTCACTCGTTGACTAACCAAATGTGTAAATTTTTCAATGAAACTTTATATGAGATCTTTTATAATGTTTTCACACCTTCTCCAAGTTAACTCTTCTCAAAAGATTTAGTAGATTTTGAGAAATGATCCAAACAATCTACCTATGTCTGAAATTGTCCTCCTGTATAGTCGACTTTGACACCTCCAACTTCTAATGCATGGTTCTTCCAAAAAACAACCCGTTTAATCAAATGCTTTTAGCCATAGATGGCTTACCTTCCAACTAGATTTTGACTTCTCATTTGTGTAAAAATTTAGACTATGCACTGAGATCTGATCAATTCTTTGACCATCAAGATTGCGCCTGTTTCAAAAGACACGCATCACTTCTTCACATACAAATGTTCCTACACATAATTCTCTCAGCTTGTTTACAATTAGGCTCTCAAATCCTAACCATAGAAGCATTAACTATGGAATTAGACATCTACAAAAGGATTCTTGAACTGATCAAACACAGAAGGAGAACAGTGCAAAATATCGGGCGTAACTTTATCTTCTATTCAGAAAACTTTATATCTGAATGATGAGAGAGATCTTCTTCACTTCTAAAGTTTCTAATGACTCTTACAACTTCTAATTCTTCTCAAATTATGTTCTCTCATACTTGCCGTGACTTTCTACTTGTTTATATAGGCATATATGTACAAGCTCATGACCATAACAAAAGGTATATGTGAGCTAACTACAAGTTTAATGTACATATGTATACAAGTCTTCATTTCCTGAATATGCCCTATCTTCAAACATCATTTGTTGATCTTTTCTTCATCTTTTGACTTCAAGTCTTTATCCAAGACATCAATTGATGGTTGACTTGCACCAACAGCTCCCCCTCAATCATCAATTGAGGTTTTCTCTATCTTCCTTATACCTTCCATGTCTTTAAATCTCTGTAGCTTTGGTCCATCCAAGATTTTGGTTAGCATATCTGCAATCTGATTCTTTTGTTGAAGTATGCATGACTTCAATCTCCTTATCAATCACCTTCTCTCTTAAGAAGTGATACTGAATCTCAATGTGTTTAGTCCTGGCATGAAAAACAGGGTTATCAGCTAGATACAATGAACTCATATTATCTCCATGACTAGTGGGTGTACTTTGAATGATGTCAAAACTCTTCATGAAAGTCTTCAACCATATGAATTCCTTTGTAGCTTCAACCATACTTTTAAACTCTGCTTCTGTGGATGATAAAGCAATTGTGTGTTGCTTCTTAGAACACCAAGAGATTAACTTATCTCCCACATAACACAAGTATCCATATGTTGATCTCCTATCATCAGGATTACCTGCCCAATCTGTATCACTATATATCTTGATGTTTGTATCTGATGTAAAACCATAATACAAACCTTCCTTGAGTGTACCCTTAATGTATCTCAAGACTCTTTGTCTTGCAATCCAATGTTCTTTCCTAGGACAATGCATGAATTGAGACAACACTCCAACTGCATATGACAAATCAGGCCTAGTTAATGTAGCATAGATTAGACTACCAACCAGACTTTGATATAGCTTCATATCCTTGAATTCTTCTCCTCCATATCTACTTAATTTATGATTCACCTCCATTGGAGTAGGTGCTACCCTACAATCTTCCATTTTGAACTTGATTAGCAAGTTCTTCAAATACCTTTCTTGAGTCACACATACTCCATGTTGAGTATATAAGATCTCCATGCCCAAGAAATATGACAAGTCTCCCAAGTCACTGATCTTAAAATCTTTCTCCATTTGCTTCTTGAGACTTTGTATTCCCTTCTCATCTATACCTGTAAGAATTATGTCATCAACATATATGCACATGTAAATGAACCCATCATCACTTGCTTTGACAAGCAAGCTACTATCAGCTTTAGATACTTGGAAACCAAGTTCCTTCAAGAACTTTACAAGTCTATAATTCCATGCCCTTGGGGCCTGCTTCAAACCATACAAAGCTCTCTTGAGCTTACATACATATTCTGAATACCTTTTATCTCTGAACCCTTGTGGTTGCTCCATGAAAACTTCATCTGAAATATAACCATTAAGAAAAGCATTCTTCACATCTAATTGACATAATCTCCAACCTTTACATGCAGCAATGCTATAAGTGTCCTGATAGTTGTCATCTTTGCCATAGGACTATAGGTCTCATCATATTCTATACCATATGTCTGAGCATACCCTTTCTCAACAAGTCTAGCTTTATACCTATACACATTTTCATCTGCATACCTCTTTGTCTTGTAGACCCATTTGCATCCAATGATCTTCTGACTATTTGGTTTAGGAGCCAAATCCCATGTCTCATTCTCTATCAATGCACCATACTCTTCCTGCATAGCTTTCTTGCAATTTTCCTTACCTTTTGCTTCTTCATATGTAGAAGGGTCTTCATCTGCTTTCACCATGTAAGCATAATCTTTAGTAGTAAAAAAAGAAGTGTCATAGCTATACCTTGTAGGTTGCTATTTGTGTCTTGATGACCTTCTGAGTTCTCCACTTCTTGAAGTTTCTGGTTCATCACATTCTGGATCAAACCTTGGCACTTCTTCAACTTCAACTTGTACTTCATTGTTCTCTTCTTCATCAAATATCTGAACCTTTGATTTACCTTTCTTTTGATTCAAAACTTCTTCATCACCTGCATGATTATTGATTGTACCTGCATACCAAGTACCTTGCTCATCAAATATAACATCCTTTGATACAAGGAATTCCACAATCTGCACACATAGGGACAAAGTCCAACGGAGTAAATACTCGAGGACAGAATCTAGCAATGTGCCCAATCTCCTCGCAACACCAACATCTTATATAATTGGAGATAGGACCAAAATGAGGATGTGTGTTCATGTAATTCCTCATTGGTCGCACAAATTTAGTTGGTCGGTTCATTCGTCCACAATTCATTGACCTCCCTCCGGTTTTCTGAAAACCACAAGCTTTCCTTTGTTGCGCCATCTCTTTAACAAAGACTAAAGCAAATTTGAGGTCAACTTGGCTGTGCCACACAATTGGGGCACCAAGCGAACTCGTAGAAATCTCTCTGAGATATGCTAAGCCAATCCCCAGTAGGATCGCCAAATGGTTAAGGTCTTGAACCCATAGAATGTGCAAATAATTGCACCTACATCTAACTATCTCTATGCTATTTCTCGCAACTTGCCAAGTTTATTTTATCCTTAACCCACAACTATGCCCGATTTGGTTCACATTTCTGATCTTCTTACCTTATTCTTCGGTCCTTTCCCAACCTTGATCTTGATTCTATTGCCTTCTTTTCATGGAAAGTTTTGTTTATGATCTTATACGCACTCTCGTCTTTTGTGCTTTCTTTTTTACCTTCTACTTTCCTTTTCCACTTTTGAGTTTCACTATCCCTCTTTCTCACATTTGGCACACACAACCCTAATTCGTTCCCTCTCTTCCACTCATGACTGCTTTACTTTCTCCTCTCTTTAGTCCAAACCGGATGCAACCATCAACAACTAATTCTTTTCTTCATAGCTACATCAGCAACACATGAATGCACACACACATAGGCAAGCCAACATGCACACACTAATAGAGACATTTGCGCTCACATGTTAATTACATAAATACAAGTACAAACCAAAAGAACAAGCCCAACTAAAGTATAAAAGCATGCACACATACGGATGTGAAGATCAACACCAATGACATTACTATGAGTAACACATTTGTAGTTTATAATTTTTGGGAACCATAATAGACTAAAGTTTGGCTTTCCAAGTCATCATTTTGGCATGGCTTTAGTCTGTTTACAAGAAAAAATATGGACGGACAGTATTCTGGCAGAAGTTCATCAAAGTGGAAGTAAGCATGAATTCAAAATCTCTTAACAAGCTTCAATGTGCAAACAGATAAAACATATACTCTGTTACATGATATGACCCAAAAAATAAGGTTGTAGATTTTACGAGATTTTTCCATCCTACTATGGTTCCTCAGTGACAATTTCCAATATTGATCCCTGACCATAAATTCATGGGACAACTATTGTAGAGAACCCAAGAGCTATTTCAAGTGAGCGGTGAGCAAGAAACCCAAGCAGCTATGGGAAATACTCATGGAAAATCTGCATATAGACTCCCATCTTTCCTCAATGAAAACCCCCTTTTTTTATTGCCATTTTCCTTCCTTTTCATCATCTTCTCACCATCCTTCTCTCCTGCAATCAACCTCTGGTGAGAGTTATCCAAATTACAGCAGAGCAACCAAATATCTCTCCATCTTCTGTTATATCATGTGCATAATATTCCATGTGATCTTGAATAATTCCATGTGACCCTCCTTCGAAGACAAAGGACTTCCTACCAGTCCACACTTGTGGAAGGACTAATAATTCACTTATGTGAATGCCTATCCATGAACATATGCGAGTGTGAACTTCCTACCAGTCCACACTCATGGAAGGACTAATAATGCAATTATGTGAATGCCTATCCATCAAAAGTCATGCCAAAAAAAAAACCTTTTCTTGAGGATTTTCCTCTCTCTCCCCTTTATCGACACAATTTCCAAGTGATTATTTCCCTGTGACCCCAAACTCCAGCCACCCATGTCATTTCCTGCACTTCAATCCTCTTTCACCACTCGACAAAAATCCAACTTCTTTTGCTGAAGAACTTCTGGGTAGCAATCTGTATGAATATGAAAATGTGATAGGGTATCTAGTAGCTTTAAAATCTTACTTGATTTTCTCACTGATTCCTCCATGCGCTAGTGTGAAATGCATCGTTATTGACTCATTGTTATTAGAGAAGCTCCACGTATTCTTTCCAAATTACAGAATGAAGACATCATCCCTTTCATGCCACCGCAAGTCCATTCTTGCCAAATGAAGCTCATGCAGACACCTATTTTCCTATGGCAACATCGAGCTCCTTTGCTCAGTCTAATGGACCCTCCTCATATGATCGGGGTGTGCCCTCTTCCTTCTTCTGTTATTCTCAATTCCCTGACAAACTTCTTCCCAAGCTTGCTGCTCACATTATCCAAATAATGCCTTTGCTCTAGGTCTATGCATGTGCTCTACTTCAATCTACCATGAGTCGACAATGAGTCAGACCTTCCTCCTCGATGACTCCCATTGCATACCTGCACATCCACAAAAGGTTGCCTAGAAAACAAAACTCCAGGAGACGATCTCACTCAAAATGGAGGTCCAGCATGAAAAGAACTTCTTCGATTTGCTTCCCAGAGCTCTTAATGTGGCTTTCACCAAAAGTTCCTCTTCTTCTTTCACCATGTTCTTCTCATGTATTCCGCTACAGAGTAGCCAAAACCCGAATGCCTCCTCCCTTCACATATGCCTTCCAGTACCCTTCTTCTGTGTCCATGCGTGCTCCCCTTGACTTGTGTTTGTCCACTCCATTGTTCTTGTTCCTTCGACACCTCCTCTTATCCACGTGCCAGGCCTCCCTTTATGCACCCCTTTGTTGTTTATTCTCCCTCCTTAAACACCTCTTGAGGATGCCTGCTCGAACCTGCCTCCCTTGAATCCAATGTGTCTAGCTACTTCTCTGCCCTCTACACACGGCTGCCAAAACTTGAATGTGCTTTCCTACATGCATCCTGCTGCTCTTCGTCATTTCCACCTGCACCCTCACTCTTATTCGGAGAGAGAGAGGATGCGAGAGAAAAAGCGAGAGAGAGAGAGAGAGAGGGAAAATTAATTCTTTCTTCTCCACTCCCCCCACTCACCCACCACGCTAACACACCACTACCCCTCCACATGCACACCAGCACACATTTTTTTCTCATTATTTTATTATTTTATTGTTTTATATTTTTTTCCTTTTTCCCAAAACATATACAAGAACAAAAATGTATACATACAAATACACGATAATTACACAAGTAACAAAAATGTAGATGGCTCATTCCAGTGGAACACATTAGCCAATGAAAACATAGTAATCAACGAGTTCACCAATTTGAAATTTTGCTTCTTTTGACATATAGGTTCTTCTTTGCTCACAAAGTTGAATTCATTTCATAATCGAATACCAAATTCTCTCTGCAAAACAGAAGCATATTTGTGCCCAAAAAACCAATAATATATATAGCTAACACACACCTACCATACCTTTATTTATGGTAAAACCATCATTCACTTCCACATTCAATCCTATGGACATCTCACCACCCACAATAACTCCCCTACTCCCCACTTCCACCTTCCCCCCTTCCCCCTCTACCGACATCACCTGCACCCACAAGCCCATCATGTACATCATCCACACTTCCCATCCCCACTCCCTTTCCCCTTGCATTTCCCCTTGTAGATATTGCATCTATGAATGTAAATACTGATCTTAATACAATGATTTAATGTGCAAACCAACTACGATAGGAATACCAACACTTGGAAGCGTGCAATGCAGCGATCAATGTTGAATCTATCTAGTTATAAAGCTAACACCAAACTATAGCAAGCACTCCTATCCAAAAAGCAATTCCTATTGGTGCAGAACCACAAGAGCTAGTAGAATTATAAACCCAAAGAGAAAAATTGCTTTAGTCCGAGAGACCACCTTCATTACAAGAGGTACTTGAACATGAGGAGATAGTGGAGATATTGGTCAAAGAAACTTTTGAAGACACCCACAAACCACAAACTGTTGCAAGAGGACTGGTCATCGAAAATGTTCAATAGACATATGAGGCAACTAGGCCATAGTGGCTCAAACAAGTAGAAGAAATCGAGTGCATTCATGACAATTGGCTGGCCATCCAAATTCTGACCATGACAAATCTAAAAGAATGCTTCATTCAGAGTATTCTCAAAACCTTTTTCATCGAAATCTAATCACAATATCAGAATTGCAATACATTCCCTATTTTGTGCTTTTAGCCAATTATAATGCACAAATCAAGTGTGTGCAAGGAACCCACTTTTGCCATGCAATTCCACCCTAGCAACATTCTAAAGGGATTTGAATGGGATAATACCTTTCAACTCAACTAACACCATAACTTATCAGAAAATTATCATGAAATGCTGCACACATGGTCTAGTGCACCCATGCACATTATCTGCAATCCATGCTATGATATGGTACCATGAATAAAGATCATGACCAACTTTTGCAATTAAAATTAGGAATAGGCAAAGATGTTCAGATTGGCTCAACTATCCCTACTTTTCTCCACCCCAAGGACCATCTATTGTCAACTATATGATTTACACAATATGGCATTAGTCCCATGCCTAAATATTATGCCAGATATAGTACAAAAAAATATGCATGAAGATATTTGAGTTGATGACAATTGTCTTCGAAACATTCATGAAAGTCAAAGCTCCCTACATTTTAGCAATGGGTTTCAATGAAGGGAATTTCAACTTGGCCTATGATATGAGCACTAAACCCTCCATCCAGACTATATATGCTTGACACACTCACATAAATTATTTATCGACATGTTACAAAGAGACTTTCTAGGAAATGTTCTCAATCGGTTTTTGCGAATATCATTCGGAGATACTTATTTCAAGGCCTACTTATCTTCTACAACTATTTGCTATAGAGCAAAGCCATCCATTCCGAACAATTAAGGGAGCCACATCTTGAAGTCCCAGGCACAGTAATTGGGATCCACTTATGATAGATCTTGCACGAGGACTCATGATAAGGGAACATGAATTGGTACCTCATGTGGTTGTGGATGTACTCCACAACCTATAACCCATCTGCTTATCATCATATCCAATGAACACATACTTTTAAGCTTTAGGTTCTAATTTATGCCTCAACTGATTTGGCACATATGCATAAGCCAAACATCCAAATACTTTGCAATGATCTAAGGTAGGTCTCTTACCCCACCAAGGTTCATATGGTGTCATACCCTACAAAGCTTTACATGGTAACCTATTAACCAAATATGTAGTTGTATTTACAGCCTCAGCCCACAAATAATTTGGACAATTTTTCTCCTTCATCATTGATCTTGCGAACTCAACAAGAGTTCTATTTCTCCTTTCTACTACACCATTTTGTTGAGGAGAGTACCTGCAAGTAACTTCCCTTTTTATACCTGCATTCCATAAGTAATCACTGAACTCATTAGAGAAATACTCTCCCCCTCCATCTAACCTTAGTCTCTTCAACTTTTGACCTATGATTCTTTCGCATACACATGATGATGTTTAAATGTATTGAATACCTCTTATTTATATTTGATCACATATATAGTGATCCACCTGGTAGCATCATCAACATAAATCACATAATATCTTGAACCATTAATACTGAAATCCTTTGATGGTCCCCACACATCTGTGTGTACCAACTCAAGCTTCTCTCAATACATTGAACCATGCTTAGAATATGATTGCTTATGAGCTTTACCTAATTGACATGCCTCACATCTGTATTTCATGTGTTGACCTGCAACATTAGGCAATCCAAGCACTAAACCATTGTTAACCATATCCTTAATACCTCTTTCATTGAAATGTCCAAGCCTTTTATGCCAAAGATCTAACTCAGAGATCTTATGTCCTCCATAAGTAAACAAGGCATGACCAAAATTACCTTGAATCTTTAATGTGAAGAGTCTTCCTTCTTTCTTTCCTGAAACAATTTCTTTATACCCATTGCTAGGGTCTTCCAGAAAAACTCCATCATTAGTGAACCTTACTTCATAACCTTTCTCAACAATTTGCCCTACACTTATCAGATTCTTTGGAATTGTAGGAACATACAAGACCTTACTCAGAAGAGTACTTCCATCCTTGGACTTCACTGATCCAATTGACTTCACATTGTGTTTTGTATTATTGTGAGGCTTTCCTCAAAGAAAACATGCGAATGATCTGGAATAGTCTAGTGTGAACATGTGGCCATCATGCAACACTTATTCCCATTATTACCAAAGTACCTTAGGGTATCCCCCAAGCTTGGGACCTTGGCTAGCTGGCCCTTGTCCCTCACACACATGGATTGATCCCTGTGGATCAAATGGGCTGATCCCTGTGGATCAATGATCCCTGTATGGATCACATGCACTAATCCTTGTAGATCAATGTCTGACACTCTCTCCCCCTTCTAAAGATCATTGGCCTCAATGATCAATGAGGGAAAGTACTGGCGAGCCAGATCTTCTGATTCCAAAGTAGAGTCAATAAGTGGTAATCCTCTCCAGGCTACTAAATACTCTTGGATGACACGATTCCTAAATCGTTTCTGTCTCCGATCTAGTATCCTGTCTGGAGAATGATCCGTGCTTTTACTTTCTTGCAAAGAAACAATACCTTCTATTATAAAAAGTGGTTGACCCGCTTGGTCTTATAAATCTGACATCCCTATCTAAAACTATGGATGTTGACAACCCATGCAATCTGAAGATATTTTGGATAAACAACTCCACTACTTGTGGAGCTTCTATCGTCTCCTGCGTGGGTATGAAATGAGCCAGCTATTTTTGGTAGAGAATTCGCGTGGAGGAAGGGCGCTCATGCATGTTCTCTTGTCGGCGTTTGTTCTTTTGGGAGATTGTGTGGTTGTTTTGGGGTTTTGGCAGCCATCACCGTCGGAGATCTGTAGCAAAAGAGAGGGAGCGGATCAAAGCCGCCCGCAGGTGCTCCTTGGCCACCCACGAAGAGAGAACACAGAAGCCCCACGAGTGCCTTCTTCTTGGCTGCCCACGAGGAGAGTTGGAACCCCTCTCATCCTTGTTGGTGAAAGACTTGAGGAAGAGCTCCTTTATAAAAAGGCGCCTACTGAGCTCTTGAACAGAGCATATGGGATTGATTAGCAGCTACGCGTGCTCACAGAGAAGAGGAGGCGAAAATTTCTGAGGAAGGCCATAACCAAAGTTTCTTTTATTCCAGTTTTTTGAGCACCAAGCTTCACTAAATTGGCCATAACTTGGTCAATTCTTATCCAAATTTGAAGTTCTTGGGCTTGTTAGAAAGCTCTCTCAGAGATCTTTCTACGGAGTGGCTAGAAACCATATTTTGGGTCCAGATATTGTATGCAACATCACTCAATTTCTTTACTCATCGTGTACTCTAGTTGGAATGCTTCAGCACTTTCAATGAAAGTGAGAGAAGAATTCCAAGAGTTATCCTTGAAAGAATTACTGAAAAGGGCTGATTAGACCTAGCTACTTACCCTTTTCAGCACCAGTTCTTCTAGTGAAGAAGAAAGACGGATCTTATAGGATGTGCGTTGACTACCAAGCACTCAATAAGATTGCTATTAGACATAGATATCCCATACCCAAGATTAATGATCTTTTAGACACTCTAGGTGGAGCCGTTGTATTTAGTACAATAGATTTCATATATGGCTACCATCAGATTAGAGTAAGAGATCATGCTAAGACTCAGTTAATCTAGAGAAGACTCAGTTGTATCTTTTGAGCATAGAGTATCTATCGATGGGGTTTAGATGGATCCCAAGAAGGCTTTAGTTATGTTATTTTGGCCTACATCTCATGATGAGCGGCATTTATGATCATTTCTAGGACGTTCCCATTTTGATCGGAAATTCATTTTTTTTTATTCATCGATAGCAGTACCTATGATGAACTTGCTTCAGGGCAAGGTTTCTTTGCATGGAAGCAAGAGTAGAAAGATAATTTTGATACTCTTAAACTAGTTGTTTCAAAGGCTCTGATACCAAGTGTGAGGCTTTCCTCAAAGAAAACATGCGAATGATCTGGAATAGTCTAGTGTGAACATGTGGCCATCATGCAACACTTATTCCCATTATTACCAAAGTACCTTAGGGTATCCCCCAAGCTTGGGACCTTGGCTAGCTGGCCCTTGTCCCTCACACACATGGATTGATCCCTGTGGATCAAATGGGCTGATCCCTGTGGATCACATGCACTGATCCTTGTAGATCAATGTCTGACAATTATCACTTGCTTGAACTACATGATTAGTTACCTTATTCTCCAAATCAGTCATCAAGGCTATATTACCACTCAGGTGATTGCTACACCCTGAGTCAATGTAGAAGACTCTTTGGTCTTCACTTTGTCTTTCATAAGTTGCATTCATAATCAAAGTTGAATCCTCCTTCTGATCTGAAGCATAAGTGTAGTAGGTATTGTTGGAGCAAGTCTATGACAAGCCTAAGTATTGGCTTGAGTCTCACAAAGTCTTAGAAGAAGCTTTAAAAAGAAGACTATGTAAAGTTCACTTGTGAACTACCTCTTGTAACTTTTGAAGAGTTTACTTAATGTAAAAGTAAGAGAATCTTAAGTGGTTGAGTCCACATGATCAAGAATGGAAAGAGGAGCCACGAATTCGTGATTTGTGGTAGGTAGAGAATCAAATCAATCATTGATTGATTGGAGAGTGATTGATGGAAGTTAGCCTCCCAAACTCAACTATAAATAGATGGCAGTTTTAGTCGTGGTTAGAGAGACCTATGTGAAGACCTCCAAGAGCTGAGCTTTATGCCATATCAAGGTGTGATTACAAGTCACACATATTTATCAGTAAGTCATTGTATTGTACAAGCAATATACTTTCATTTTCATGATTATTTGAGTTCATCTTTCCATGTTCTTGTGAAGTGTACTACTCATTGCCATTACTCTCAGTTTTCTCAGTCAGCTTGCAGAGATGTTTTCTCTGAGCTTGGTGCATCATTTTCAGTGATTTAACTTGGTAAAGTTAGCTCTATAAGTCTAATATATGCTCACAAATTTTCATGTTATTTGAATGTTGCAATCTTCAGTTATGTTCATTTGAAGTCAACAGGGTCTGTTCATCTTCACTTCTCTGTCAGGTACCCGACTTTTTCACTCATCTTGTCAGAGCAATTTCTCAGTGTTTACTCATCCAAATTCAGTGATTTAAAACTTGTTGGATTGAGCTTATTGTCTAGTATAACCATACAAATTTTCATAATCATCGGATTTCTACATTTTGAGTTATGTTGATTTTTCTGCTCACTAGTCTATTTCTGTAGCAGCCCGTGAAAATCGGGATGATGTCATCACTTGTTAGAACTCATTCTCAGTGTGTGGTTCATTATTTTTGATGACATTACTCTTTAAAGTTAGCTCTTTAAGTTGCCTAGACTTCCCCAAGAGGAATTGAGCTAATTGCTGCTGTGCTCAAAGAATTATGTAAAACACTGGATAGGTGTATGAACCAAGAATAGCAAGTTTTCACCTCTGAGCTAACTCCAACTTATCTGTTTTGATTTATCTTTTTGAGAGTGATCTTCCAAGGTACATAGGGTGTCTAATACATCCATTGGCAAGCTAAAAGGGCCCACCATATACTCTTGGAGTTCATTTGGCTGGTGTAGATCAAGGATTTTGCAACACCTCTTCATCTTCAAGCACATACCTATCCATCTCTTCACAGTGGTATCAGAGCAAGGTTGGACAACATGGCAGATGGATTTCCTTCATCAATTGACAAATTAGACAGAGGTAACTACTCAGCTTGGTCATTAAGAATGGAAGCCTATCTCCAAGGTAGAAGTTTATATGGTTATGTGGCTGGAGATGAAGTTATGCCAAGTTTCAGGAACAAAAGTCAACCAACACAAGAAGAGCAAGAAAGATTGAGCACATGGTGCTCCAAGGATGCATTTGCAAGGTCTTATCTCCTCAACTCTATCTCAGATTTTTTTGTTGCCTCACATTAGAAGTTGTAAGACATCTCAGGAAGTGTGGGATGCACTTGAAGCTTTCTTTTCTTCAAGTACCAAAGCTAGGAAGCATCAACTATGGCTGGAGTTCACAACTCTCAAGAAGGCTCCCAAACAAAATGTGACTGATTTTGTCACAAAGCTCAAGGACATAGCGGATCAGTTGGGAAGCATTGGAGAGGTAATAGATGAAGAGCAAATTGTAAGGCAGGTCATCAATGGATTGAAGGCAGATGATAAGTGGGAAGCATTCACCACAGCTATGGATTTGTACATGGACATGCATGTACCTGATTTCAACACACTCATTGGACAACTACTTACTCAAGAGGCAAAGCTTATAAAAAATGGAGAAAGCTCTAAAGGTAATCAATCTTCAGCTTTATACACGGATAAGTCTAAAGATAACAAAGGAAAGGCAAAGAAAGTGGATGATGAAGCAGGTACATATCAAGCTAACTATGCAGGTAGAGGAAGACATGGCAGAGGTAGAGGAAGAGGAGGTAGACAAGGCAGGGGGAGATCCCAAGACTCCAACTCATGTTCTATTTGTGGATTAACTAATCATACAACTGAAAATTGCTTTAGGAATTCCAGGAATCAAAGAGGCAGAGGATACAATAGAGGAAGTTATGGCTACTCAAGAGGAAGGTTCAACAACTACCATGGCAACTACAACAACTACAATCATTCAAACTATCAAGGAGGCTACAAAGGAAGGAGAGACTACAATAACTACACAGAAGACTCAAACAAAGAGGATTCATTATTGATCATGAACATGGCTATGCCACAAGGTAAATCTGATGAGCATGTTTTCTACATAGATTCAGGTTGTTCAAATCATGTGGCAGGAAATGTGGCACTCCTATCAGATTTAGAAGATCCAAGGAATAAGCATGAGGTACAAATAGGAGATGATACAAAACATCCTGTGGAGAAAATAGGCAATGTCAAAGCACCTGATGGAAACATCAACCTACTCAGTAAGGTACTCTATGTCCCTACCATTACAAAGAATTTGATAAGTGTTGGGCAGATAGTAGAGAAAGGGTTGCAAGTCAGGTTCACAAAGGCAGGAGCATTTGTTGAAGATCCAAGTCAAGGATTCAGAAGAATTGCAAAAGGTGAAAAGACAGGTAGATTGTTCACATTTGAATTACAGGACACTAGAAACATTGCTCTCTTTAATTATGGTAGTCAGACACTCACAGAATTGGAAGTATGGCACAAAAGGTTAGCACATATTGGTGAAAGGTCATTAAAGCAAATCTGCAGGGACCAAAGTGTACTTGGACTTCCTAATTTGTCAAAACAACATATGATTTATAAGTGTAGTGCATGTCAATTTGGAAAGTCTCACAGATTACCATTCATGAAGAAAGGTTATATGCATGGAGATCTCTTGGAGTTGGTTCATACAGATGTATGGGGACCTAGCAAGGAAGCTTCAATATCTGGATCAAGGTATTATGTTTCCTTTATTGATGATTGCAGCAGATGGACTATCCTATTCTTTATGAAACACAAAGATGAAGTTTTTTCATGTTTCAAAAGATATTTGGCTCTTGTGGAGAATCAAACAGGTAAATCACTAAAAAGGCTAAGGTCAGATGGAGGGGGAGAATACTTCTCCCATGAGTTTGATTCTTTTCTTCAAGAAAGAGGAATCAAAAGAGAGGTAACTACAAGGTACAATCCTGAGCAAAATGGAGTGGCAGAAAGGAGGAATAGGAAAATTGTTGAAGCTGCAAGGTCTATGTTAAATGAAAAGCATTTACCTAATTACTTATGGGCTGAGGCTGTATCTACAGCCACTTACTTGATTAACAGGTTGCCTTCAAAATCCCTTGATGGGATGACTCCATATGAGGCTTGGAATGGAAGAAGATCAAGCTTAGATCATTGTAAAATTTTTGGATGTATTGCTTTTGCTCATGTTCCTTCACAGGTTAGAGGCAAGATGGATCCAAAGGCAGAAAGGTGTGTATTTATTGGATATGACAACAATCAAAAGGGCTACAGGTTATACAACCCTACCAACAAAGGATTCTTGGTAAGCAGAGATGTAGTTTTTGATGAGAACAATTCATGGTATGAAGATTCATGCAGGAAGATCAATTTACCATATGATCTTGAAGAAGATTTTCCAAAGCTTGATAGAGAACAATCAAAGATTAAAGAACAAGACACCTCAGAGGATGATGAAGAATCTCACATGGAAAAGATCAAAGCATGGAAGTCTAAAGGTAAAGCAAAATTGCAGGAACTTGAACATGAGGCAGAATCATCACATCATGGCCTAAGAAGATCTATGAGGGAAAAGAAAAAACCATAAAGGTATGGGTTTGACACCTCATTAGTAACTAAACATTCTATCTACATAGCACAGGACATAAACCAAGAGGAGCCATCATCATTTGAAGAGGCCAAAGCAAAAACAGAATGGAAGCATGCAATGAAGGAAGAGATTGAAGCACTTGAGGAAAACAACACTTGGGATTTGGTGCCCAAGACTTCATCCATGAAGGTAATAGGCTCAAGATGGGTCTATAAACTCAAGAAGAATTCTGATGGTTCCATTAACAGGTATAAGGCAAGGCTTGTAGCAAAAGGCTTTGCACAAACTCAGGGAATTGATTATGAGGAGACTTTCTCTCCTGTGGCAAAGATGCCTACTATTAGGGTTTGCTTAGTATTGCCTCTTCCAAGAATTGGAAGATACTTCAACTAGATGTAAAGAATGCATTTTTGAATGGTTGGATAACAGAAGAGGTATATATGGCACAACCACCTGGTTTTGAGAATCAAGTTTATCCTGATTATGTGTGTAAACTTAACAAAGCATTGTATGGTCTCAAGCAAGCTCCAAGAGCTTGGAATTTCAGGCTTGTTTCATTCTTGCAGGACAAAGGCTTTCAACCAAGCAAGGCAGATCCTTCACTCTTTATTAAAAAGAGTAGTTCTGAGATCATCTACCTATGTGTATATGTAGATGATATTATATTGACAGGAAATGATGCAGATGGTATGAAGAAGATCAAAGATCAGATGAGAGAAGAGTTCAAGATAAGTGATTTGGGTTCACTTACCTACTTCCTAGGTTTGGAAGTTGTCTACAAAGATCATGGTTTGTTTCTCACTCAAAGAAAGTACATTAAGGACATGTTGGCAAAATTCAAGATGCAAGATTGTAAGATTGCAGGTACTCCAATGGAGGTCAATCACAAATTGAGCTCACATGAAGGTGAACTCATAGAGGACATCACATCATATCAAAGTCTAGTGGGTAGTCTCAACTATGCCACATTGACAAGAGTAGATATATGTTACAGTGTGAGTGTGCTAAGTCAATTTATGCACACACCAAGGAAACCACATATGGATGCTACCAAAAGGATTCTCAAGTATCTCAAAGGAACCATAAATGAAGGACTTTATTATCCTTATGTATCTGATTTAGGTTTGAAGCTATTTTCTGATGCAGATTGGGCTGGCTCCAAGGAAGATAGAAGGAGCACTTCAGGTTATCTTACCTTTGCAGGTTCAAAGCTTATTTCATGGTCATCCAAGAAGCAACCCATAGTTGCTCTCTCTTCTACTGAAGCTGAATATAGAGGTCTTGCCATAGCTACACAAGAAGCTATGTGGATGAAGACATTATTCAAAGATCTTGGATTGGAGTTTGGAACTCCAACTATTTTTGGTGACAATATGAGTTCTATTCACTTGGCTGCTAATCCTATTTTTCATGCAAGGACTAAACATATTGAAGTTCATTATCACTATGTACGAGAGAAGGTTCTAAGCAAAGAGATTCAAATGTCATATGTGTCCACTCATCAACAATGTGCAGATATTCTAACCAAAGCATTGGATGGTACAAAGCTTTGCAAATTCAAGGCTATGATTGGTTTGCAGGTAATCTTGGAAGATTGAAGACCTCAAGCATACTTGGCTTGAGGGGGAGCTGTTGGAGCAAGTCTATGACAAGCCTAAGTATTGGCTTGAGTCTCACAAAGTCTTAGAAGAAGCTTTAAAAAGAAGACTATGTAAAGTTCACTTGTGAACTACCTCTTGTAACTTTTGAAGAGTTTACTTAATGTAAAAGTAAGAGAATCTTAAGTGGTTGAGTCCACATGATCAAGAATGGAAAGAGGAGCCAGGAATTCGTGATTTGTGGTAGGTAGAGAATCAAATCAATCATTGATTGATTGGAGAGTGATTGAGGGAAGTTAGCCTCCCAAACTCAACTATAAAAAGATGGCAGTTTTAGTCGTGGTTAGAGAGACCTATGTGAAGACCTCCAAGAGCTGAGCTTTATGCCATATCAAGGTGTGATTACAAGTCACACATATGTATCAGTAAGTCATTGTATTGTACAAGCAATATACTTTCATTTTCATGATTATTTGAGTTCATCTTTCCATGTTCTTGTGAAGTGTACTACTCACTACCATTACTCTCAGTTTTCTCAGTCAGCTTGCAGAGATGTTTTCTCTGAGCTTGGTGCATCATTGTCAGTGATTTAACTTGGTAAAGTTAGCTCTATAAGTCTACTATATGCTCACAAATTTTCATGTCATTTGAATGTTGCAATCTTCAGTTATGTTCATTTGAAGTCAACAGGGTCTGTTCATCTTCACTTCTCTGTCAGGTACCCGACTTTTTCACTCATCTTGTCAGAGCCATTTCTCAGTGTTTACTTATCCAAATTCCGTGATTTAAAGCTTGTTGGATTCAGCTTGCTGTCTAATATAACCATACAAATTTTCATAATCATTGGATTTCTACACTTTGAGTTATGTTGATTTTTCTGCTCACTGGTCTATTTCTGTAGCAGCCCGTGAAAATCGGGATGATGTCATCACTTGTTAGAACTCATTCTCAGTGTGTGGTTCATTATTTTTGATGAGATTACTCTTGAAAGTTAGCTCTTTAAGTTGCCTTGACTTCCTCAAGAGGAATTGAGCTAATTGCTGCTGTGCTCAGAGAATTATGTAAAACACTGGACAGGTGTATGAACCAAGAATAGCAAGTTTTCACCTCTGAGCTAACTCCAACTTATCTGTTTTGATTTATCTTTTTGAGAGTGATCTTCCAAGGTACATAGGGTGTCTAATACATCAATTGGCAAGCTAAAAGGGCCCACCATATACTCCTGGAGTTCATTTGGCTGGTGTAGATCAAGGATTTTGCAACACCTCTTCATCTTCAAGCACATACCTATCCATCTCTTCACAGGTATTGTTGTAGGATTGACTTTGGAAACCTCTACCTGTATTTCTTCCAAAGTAACCTCTACTACCTCTACCTCTAAAACTACCTCTTTGATTTCTACCACCTCTTCCTCTTGAATTAAAGTTCTGACAATATCCTCCATTATTCTGATTATTGTGCCAACAATTATGAGCTAAATGATTTGTCTTACCACAAATCCAGCAAGCTTTGGCTCCATCTTTATTGCTTCTGCCTCTTCCTCTACCTTTTCTACCTCCTATTCCTCTTAGGAAGCTGGCTTGGCTAGTTGTACCTTCTTCTTCATTTAATTGTTGCTTACCTTTGCTATTCTTCTTCTTGTCCTTTGAATACATTGCTTGGCTTGTACTCTTATCAACATCACCTTTGATATCCTGCTCAAAAGTTAGCATATGTACTAGCAAGTGATTTAAATTAGGAGTGAAATGATCTAGTGACATTTCAATAGATAAAATGAATGGCTTCGATTTCTCATCTCCTCTCAAACATGTGAGGATTTGCCTTATCATTTTATCCTCCTCAATATCCTCATCAACTTCTCCTAATGCATATGCAATGTCCTTCATCCTTGTTACATAATCAAAAATGGCTTGACAAGCTTTCTTTTTTAATGTAGTGAACTCTACCCATAAGGATGCCTTTCTTGACTTTGTAGTATTTTGGAAATGTTCCTCCAAAGCATTCCATATGTCACTTGCACTTTCAAGTCCTCTAATATGAGGTAGCAAGTAGTCATTGACTCCCATTTAGATAATGCTCCTTGCTTGAGCATCCCTCTTCATCCAAGTCTTCAAATTTGAGAGTTCATCCCTAGTTGGAACACTAGGATCTCCGAATTCTAGTTTTTCTTCTTCACGTGTGATATAACCTATCAAATCTTTGCTCATGAGATGAACTTCCATCCTCATTGACCATGCTGGATAGTTTTCTCTATCCAATTTCTGTATCTAAAGAGAATCTCCCATCCTTTCTTCACCTATGTATTAAATTCTTCAAGCTTTATGAGGAATAAGTGTACCTTTACTTTGAATGAAGTTCCTTTTGATCTTCTTGATAGCTTCAGGTCTTCTTCTCAAGCTTTCCCTTTAAGCTTTCAGCTTTTGTACCTTCAAATGTTGATTTCTGTATGACTGCAGCAGTCGGGGTCCTGCTTTCTTCTATTTTGATGATTCTTGCTCTGATACCACTGATGGAGAGTGTTAATCTTGAAAAGAACAAGCTATCCTTGATGTTAGAATACTTCTATATCAAGAATAACTCAAAATTTTGATCAATTTCGGAAGACCAATACCAAACTATCAAAATTTGCACTAACTGTGAAGAGAGTCACTACTCTGAAAAGCCTGTTGCACTTAACTCACTCATTTACTAACCAAATGTGTAACGTTTTAAATAAAAGTTTGTATCAGGTGTCTACTAATGTTTGTGCACCTTCTCCAAGTTAAATATTCTCAAAAGGTTTAATAGATTTTGAGAAATGATCCAAACAATTTACCTATGTCTAAAATTGTCCTCCTGTATAGTTGACTTTGACACCTGTAACTTCTAATGCATGGTTCTCCCAAACTACACCCCGTTTAATCAAATGATTTTAGCCATAGATGGCTTACCTTCCAAATTATATTTTGACTCCTCATTTGTGTAAAAATGTACAGTATGCACTGAGATTTGATCAATTCTTTGACCATCAAGATTGTGCCTGTTTCAGAAGACACTCATCACTTCTTCACATACAAATGTTCCTACACATAATTCTCTCAACCTATTTACAATTAGGCTCTCAAATCTTAACCATAGAAGCATTAAATAGGGAATTAGAAATCTACAAAAGGATTCCTGAACTGATCAAACACAAAAGGAGAACACTATAAAATATCGAGCGTAACTTTATCTTCTATTCAGAAAACTTTATATCTGAATGATGAGAGAGATCTTCTTCACTTCTAAAGTTTCTAATGACTCTTACAACTTCTAATTCGTCTCAAATCATGCTCTCTCATACTCGCCCCGAATTTCTACTTGTACATATAGGCATATATGTACAAGCTCATGACCATAACAAAAGGTATATGTGAGCTAACTACAAGTTTAATGTACATATGTATACAAGTCTTTATTTCTTGAATATGCCCTATCATCATACTTCATTTTTTGATCTTTTCTTCATCTTTTGACTTTGAGTCTTTATCCAAAACATCAACTGATAGTTGACTTGCACCAATAGTGACCATGCTAAATAGTTTCTCTTGTCCAATTTGTCAATGAATGATGGAAATCCATCTCCCATCTTACTTTGATGTTGCTTTGATACCAGTGTTGGAGGAGATGGTGTATAGTCTTCAGAGATGAAGTGGTGCTGCAAAACCCTGCTTCACACCAGTCAAGAACAAGTGGTGGAGAGTGTAGTAGACCTCTTTAGCTTCCTAATGATCATAAATAATCACTTATGTGCTTTGGAACATAATCCACTAATCAATTGATCAAAACAAATGAGTAGGAAGTTGATTCAAGATCATGGACTTGCTATTTTAGTCATTTTACATGTTCAATAGAATGAACGATGCTCTTAGCATGCTAGCAATTAGCCAATTTCCTTTTAGGGGTATCTAATTAGCTTAAATAGCTACCAATCATGAGTTATTTCAATAAAAAAGATGAACACATTGAGAATGATGCTTAGCAAATTACAGGACTTGCCTGACATTTTGGGGGTGCTTCAGAATGCAAACCAAAGAGTAATGATTAGAAGATATCTCATGATTCAGAGAGGCAATGACAATGAAACTTTGTAGATATGGAGTAGACATAATGATGATTCTATAGCACTTTAAATCACATCAAATGGTCGTTCATGCATTGAGAACAAGCTCTCAAAAATTCAATGTTCTGAGATGGTCGTAGCAGAGAAGTGAGGTAGAGATATGATCAATGTATATGCATTAATAACATAGTATACAATGTCATTGACAATTTTCAATTGCAAAATGTGAGGGTAGTGAAGTGGATATGAGATAAGCACACTAACACTTAAGTCCCTCTCAAAATGATCTCATAATCGGGCTCTACATGCGAGTCTTTTTTATCTGCTTTTATATTTGAGTTTGGAGCCAATCTTTGAATTCAAATTCAAATGCTCACCAAAAAGTGAGTCCTAAACTATAGGATATATTCTCTCATCAATCAACTACCAATTAAGTCGAGATTTGATTCCTCCTAACTCCTTGAGAAAGTAGTGCATTAAGTATAAGCACTTTTACAAAGATGAAAAGTAATGTGACTTTTACAAGGGAGTGATCGTATATGACTATATGAAGTTCATGTTAGTTAACCAAGTATGTAGGCTTGGTCTCTTTGCACCAACATTGGCCACATACATACTCAATCTTGCCAATGCCAGTCTTCGGAGCTCAAGGAGTCCTGATCACCAAGTAAGTACTTTCAAGTTCGAGTTCAAGTTCTAGTCTTGTCTCTTGCTCTAGTCTTGTCTATTCTTGTATCCTGGACATCTAGCTGCCTTGTCCTATTGTAATCTCGTAGTATGGGATCTTGTCGAGTTCTTTCTTGTATCTAGTTCATCTCCTAGAAAGGATTTTTTGTAATCTAGAGATCTTGCTCCATACTTATGATCTCGGGTTGTGGGATCTCGTCTATCATCTCTAGCTGAGTTATCTATACCTATGAGTCCCGGGTTGTGGCATTTCTTGTATCAACTACATTTCTTGTACTATTTTCCCTATGTGGGTATTCTTGTAATCAGAAGCATATTTCCGAACTCTTGTCTACTCTAGTTAGAGACAATCTAGTGCTCCCTGACATTATCTAGATACATGTGTGAAGCTTTGAAGTTGGCTTTCAACTACCAATGACTCCCGTAGAAACACTTTTTTGATGTGAGGATGATCGAGATCAAATTGCAAATGCAAGAGGACTAATATAACAAATATTTCGAGCACCTACACAAGGAAATTGCAAAACTTAAGATAAGTTTTCTATTGATTTTCATGCATCTCTACTCTCTTTATGCACTATTTTGCATCTAGGACAAGCATAGCTTGTTTAACTCTAGCTTTTATATGCAAGTATGATGGTGGTATTTTCTTCTGCAAGTAGCACAAGAAAAAAATAAGAACATTTAGCATTCTTATCATTTGCATCTGTACCACAAGCACTAGGGTTTCTATACAAGGGCATGTAGTGCCCTTTGGGCATATTGCTGTATATTTTGTGCCTTTCGGCTCACAACATACAACAATATCCAAGAAGCTCTCATTTATTCTAGCTTGACCTAGTCCTCAAGATGAGGGGCAGTTCCTCATTTTTAGGACTTTTCAATTTCTATTGGAAATTCATATAATACTATTCGTTAATAGCAATAGCTAACAATTTTGTTTCAAGGAAAAGTATCATTTGCATGGAAGCAAGAGAACAAGAAAGTTTTGATACTCTAAAGCTAGTTGTTTCACAGGCTTCAATGCTCAAAGTGGTAGATCCACAGAAACCATTTGAGTTGGAGATAGATACTAGAAGCATAGCCATAGGGGCAGTCTTGAGCCAAGATGGAAGGTCAATAGCTTTTGAAAGAAAAATTTTGGGTAGTGCTCAATGCAGTTGACTAGTGCATGAACAAGAGTTGTATGCAGTAGTGCATGCTCTTCAAGTCAGGAGACACTATCTTTATGGTGCAAACTTATACATAGACCACTATACACTCAAGTACTTTTGTAGTCAGCCAGATCTTTGAGGCATACAAGCTCATTGGGCTGAGCTCATGCAAGAGTTTCACATGGAAATATTTTATAAAAGAGGTAAAGAGAATGTTGTAGCTGATGTATTATCACGGATAGTGTATCAAATGAGCTTTATAGTTCTAGAAAGCTCATTGCTTCAAGATGTAAAGGAAGCACACATGGAAGATCCACACTCATTACAGATCATTAAAGCCATCAATGATGAACCTATTATAGGAGACGAGGAAGTTCTAGCTATTTCTTCCCCTAGTAAAGCAAACAAGTCAAGTCTGTATTCGGATTTCTCAATGGAGAATGGAAAAATTAAATGGAAAGGAAAGGTTTACGTACCAGATTTCTGGGAATTGAGAAGAAAAGTCATGCACGATAACCATGATGTTCCTTGTGCAGGGAATCCAAGTGTTGACAAGACCATTTAGCTTGTTAGAATAACATTTTGATGTCATGGATTAGTCAAAAATATCCACATATGTTCAACAATGCTTTATATGTCACGTCAACAAAGCAGAAAGGCTTAAGATACCATGTTTTTTACATCCTTTACAGATTACATAGCACAAATGGGACAATGTATCCATGGACTTCATAGTAGAGTTATGGAGACCCAAAGGAAGATGGATACTATCCTAGTTTTGGTAGATATTTTGAGCAAGATGGCTCACTTCATACCCATGCAGGAGATAATAGAAGCTCCATAGGTAGCCAAGCTATTTATCGAGCATGTCTTCATATTGCACAGGTTGTCGATATCCATAGTTTTAGATAGGGATTTCAGATTCACAAAACAATTCTAGAAATTTGTATTCGAAAAAATGAAAGTGTCATTGAAAATGAGTAGTGCTGACATCCACAAACAGATGGTTGGATTGAGAGGGTCAATCAGATTCTAGAGGACATGTTGAGAGAATATATGTCTGAGAGGCAGATAGATTGGGATAGTTACTTGCCTTTAGTAGAGTAGTTTTCTTATAATAATAGACCTCATAAAGTGACATGAATATCTCCTTTTGAGATAAATTATGGCATGAATCCCACTATTCCCAATACCATAGGAATGCCAAAGAAATTTTCGACTACTTCATAGTTCCTCGTGAACCTCCAAGAAAATCTAGAAATAGCTAAAGCTAAGATGCAACAAGCAATTGGTAGGGCAAGAGATTATGCTGACATAAAGAGATCTCCTAGAGTCTTGGAGGAAGGAGATATAGTTTTTCTTCTAGTGCTAGCAAGATCTAGTTCACTATCCAGATGGAAGTGTATTAAGCTTTCACCTAGGTTTTGTGGACCTTGGAAGATAAGTAAAGCTTAGATGTTGCATATTGATTAGAGCTTCCTCTAGATTGTAGAGTGCATACAACATTTCATGTCAATAAAATTAGAGAATATATTTCTAGGGAGGATAATCTAATAGAGGGTACTGTTTCTTTGTAGGAAAGTGATCGTAGAGATCATTCTCCAGATAGGATACTAGATCGGAGAAAAAATGATTGAGAAATCATGTCATTCAAGAGTATCTAGTAGCTTGGAGGGGATTACCACTTATAGATTCTACTTGGGAATTAGAAGCTCTAGATCGCAAGAACTTTCCCTTATTAATCATTGAGGACACTAATCTTTAGAAGGGGAGAGAGTGTTAAACATTGGTCTATAGAGACCATTCCGTGTGTGTGTGGGACAAGGGCTAGTCATAGCCATGGTCCCTAGCTTAGGGGATATCCTAAGGTATTCAATGGTAATGGGAATGAGTTTTGCATGGTGGCCACATGTCGGCACTAGAACATTCTAGAGCATTGCTATTTTGAATACAAGGGAATATAATGGATGGGAGGAGAGTGGCACATACATCATTCATGAGTCTTAAAATACAAGTCTTGAGAGAGATTTTACGAGAACTTCTAACATAAGCATCAATTGATTTTAGCTTGTCATTGTGCATTAGTAATATGTGGTTGAAATCTTCTTTTTTCAAGAAAGAATGCAGTATTTACTAGAAGAGTTCAATTGCAAGACATTATGTGCATGTATTAAATGGAAACTTGTTGTTTCTTCTATGAAAGATATTATTAATTAATGTGGAAATCAATTTAGTTCAATAATTAAGAAAGCAAAATGAAAGTTGAAAGCATCATATCTTTTTTGTTTGATGCAAGATGCTCTGTTTTGGAGATGGAATGGAAAAATTGGATGCATCATATAAAAATTGGAATCACTTGCTACTCATAAGGCAAAAACAAAAGCAGGCTGTATGGAAGCAGTTGGTGCACATGCTAAATCCAATAATTTTTATGAATACTTGCATATGAAAAGAAGGGAATATTTCATCTCCATTTTGTGAGAGGGGGATGTGACTTTGGAAGATGGGGATAGCATTGCTAATGCTTATATCTTGCACTTCCAAAATCTTTCCGGTTCTATTATGTCCACCAACAATGAATGGGAACAAACCTTGGAGAATATGTTGTAATACGTCCAACATAAGATGAATAATCATACGGATAGATCACTAGAACAAGGAATATCTGAAGAGGAAGTCCTTTTAGGCATAAATTCACTTCAAAATGACAAATCTCTTAGATTGGATGGACTCAATAAAGAGTTGATAGTTGTTTACTAGCCTCTTCTGAAGCATATTATTACTATTGCTTGCAATGAGTTGTGGATTGATCAAAAGATGACCTTCTCAATCAAAATGGGGTGGATAAAACTTTTCCCCAAAAAAGAAATGCCTAAAAGCATATATGATTGGAGTCCCATAAGTAAGATGGGCATATTGTAAAAAATATTTTCTAAAATGTTTGCATTGCACATAAGAACCTTTATTGCATCTCTAGTACATCCTGTTTAGATAGGATTTGTACATGGTAGATTAGTTTTTAGAATACTCAATCTGCATCGTTTATGTGATGGCTTTCATCTATAGCATCGCATAAGTGATGCTCAAGAAAAAAAAAGTCTTTGTCGCATAAGTGATGGTACTATAATAGCATCGCTACTCGTTTCGCTCTGTAGGAATGATCTGAGCGACATTGGAAAACCTCTTGTGACACTAGAGCATCGCGAGAGAGAGAGAGAGAGAGAGAGAGAGAGAGAGAGAGAGAGAGAGAGAGAGAGAGAGAGAGAGAGAGAGAGAGAGAGAGAGAGAGAGAGAGAGAGAGAGAGATATTAACATCTTTTGAAGGCCAAATTTGGCCTATGAGACAATCCATGTACAATTTTAGTAACCCCTTATGTAGAAATAAAGGGAATAATACTCACTAGACAAAACTATGTAGGCTAAAAAGGGCTAGAAACAACCAAAGGATGGTGTATCAGGTGATCAGGGGTAGTGGGGATAGTGGAGTGGTGTGTGAGGAAGCGTGGCTCTAACTCTGCAGATAATGGCCACCTAATATAGGGGGACCCATATGGGGAGTGAATATGTATATCCTAACTACTCATTATGGGTGGAGGTGGGTGGAGTATGTGGTACATCGACAATGGTCAAAGTAATAGAGGAGACAAACCTTTTGAAAGGAATTATAGAAACCCTAGGAGAACATTCAAAAAAGAGCTTTTGAGAGGTCAATAGAAGAATTGGAGGAGTAGAGTCGGGACGGGATGAGATAGAAAAGAAGCTAGAGAATTTAGAAGGAAGAAGATGTGAAGAGCTTGGTCTACTGGAGAAGCTCGATGAAATTAAGCGAAAACATAAAGATGGAGCTAAGGAGCTCGAGAGAAAACATATGGTGTTGTGAGAGAAAATCGAGAGGCTATTAGAATTATTTGAGAAAATAGAGAATGCTCTTCAAGAAAATGAAAAGAGGATTGATGAGATGGAACAAGAGAATGCGAAGTTGCAGAAACGCATGATGTATGTAGATTGCAACATAGTACAATATCGAAATGAGGTGGATCAAAATACGCGAGAATTGAGGGAACTAGCTATGAAGATTGATGGATTAAGAAACATAGTAACCAATAGTGCCCAAGACCTTAGAAATCGTCTTGCTTGGGTAGAGGATCATATATCATCGAGATCAAATCATATTGAATCTTCACAAAAAAGAGTTTGGAGATAAAAGTGAAATTGGTTGAGGAGGTGAAGTTGAAGAGTGAGCATGAGCATTGGTGATGATCACAAAAAATAAGTGGAAGTGGAGTAGGAAAAAAAAAGACAAGGAGATGCGCTTAGAGGTGTGAGAAAATAAGCCTTGGAGAAAGAAAAAAATAATAATAATAAAAAATAGTATTGAACATATGTTCCTTGATTGTTTGTTTGTTTGCAGGTGCGCTTGAATTTATTTATAAAAAAAAAAGGGGGGGGGAGGGAAACCAAAGGTAGAAACTCGAGTGAGTGAAAAATAGAACGGAGGTGACAAGAGGAAAAGGAGTGAAAATGAGTAGATTTGGAAGTTGAATAAAAACCTTGAGTGGAGGTGATGATCAAAGAAAGAGTTGATGAGGTGATGGAACTAAGTAGGACAAGAAGTGAGAGGGAGGAGATTCCAAGTAGAGCAAGAGAGTTACAAAGAGGTTAAGGAAATTTGAGAAAAAAAAACACATCGAGTTCTCTGAGAGAATGGTAGGGATTGTTAAATTCAGAATCAGTGAATGAAAATGGATGATTTGAAAAAATAGTGTTAGATAGACAAGGCGGTGAGAGCTAATTAGAGGACAGATCAAGTGGAGATGAAAGTTGAGAAAATCATGAGGTGATGATTGAAGAAGTCAAATGAGAGTGGAAGAAATGAGAAGAGGTGAAACCAAGAAAATAAAAAGGAAAAAAATTGGGAATGACTCCAAGTGGAGGGGAGAGTTTATTTAGGGAGTGAAAAGCTTAAGAATTGGAAAAGCTTGAGTGAAAAACTTGAGAGAAAAAGAAAAGTGAACTCATGGTAGTATGTGTTTGACTAGGTATGCCATGGGCAAGGCTAGCTTAGGTCTGACTAGGGTTCGCTTCATTGGAATTGCAAGTTTGAGGTGTGAGGATGGATGGATCGAGTTGTGTTGCAAATGTAAGAGATAAAGTGACACTGTAGTGGGCTAGTAGGCGGGTGGAACAACCTTGATCGGGTGATCGAGGCCATGAGCTGACACTATTTTTGCTGTAGGCCCGACCTGTATGTGGCTATGCGCCTATGTGGGCCGATAGGCGAGTGGAGTCCCTTTGGTCGGGTGATCAAAGCCACGAGCTAACGTCAATTTCGCATAGGGCTAGCGTTGTGCATCGCGTGCAAATAAATAAATAAAAAAAGAAAAAAAAAGAGGGAAAAAAGGAAAAAAGATTCCTCTCTCGAGGGGGGACAGAAGAGAGAAAAGAGCATGATGCTCGGATGGGGATATGTATATATGTCTTGTGGGGATATGGGCTGATGTGGACTCCTGATGAAGCATGTCAAATCAAAGCTCAAGCTTGGCTGAAATTTAGCTCGCTACGTGTCTACAGATGACTTTGACTTGAGAGATCTAATCATACTATCTATCTTGTTTGTTTGCGAGCCTTTTGGGAGTTTGCACTTGGACTCTTGGGTTGTGCAACGACTTCCGAAATCTTGAATCACATCGACGATGAGTAGTTTTATTGAAGTGTGTTGAGAGTTCCATGCTTCACCCTTTTGTCCAAAGCTAGTTTCATTCTCATGCAAGTTCACTTATCCCACATGCAAGAGAATTCTCCCAAACTCCATATAAGCAAGGCATCCCTTCCCTCCACACAAGTCATTCCACTCTAGCTCATTGCCAAGAGTGTGCTCCCACTCCTCATGGAGTCTCCATGCTCATAGAGCATCTCATGTAAGTCATTTCCATTTGTAATTTAATTCATTCATCATGTTTTTTTATCTTTTGTTCCTTCCTCCTTAGCTTGTTTGATATGTGCATGTAAGTAGAGTAGGAGTAGTCCTCTTTCATTTTAACATGGTATCAGATCATAGGTTGAATTGTATTTCCTTTTGAGTTATGTTTTTCACCATTGGCATGTATTTCATTCTTAATCCCTCCCTCCCTCCCTTTCACATCTTTCTAATAAAAGTGTTTTTTGAACACTTATATCTATTCTTCCTTTACCTCCCACCCTCCCATACCTAAGTATGCTTGAAATTCTTCTTTTCTATCTTCATATGATTTTTTGTTCTAGAATGTAGTGTTTTGCAACATTTGTGTATGCATTATTAGTGCTTTTAAGCACTGTCACGAAGAAGCATTGTATTCTTAAAGAGTTTTTTTTTTCCATAACCTCTCTGTGAGTATCTCTGTGCACTTGCATATCGTGAGGAGAAACGTGCTCTCTAATTCCCAATAAAGACTCTAGTAACTGGTCTAATGGACAATGTGGAGGGAATGCCTCGTTCTACATAATGTCTACATTTGAAGCTGTTGTGCATCGCTCTGGAGTCTCTCAGATTCACGGATGCCGCATGTGTGATGACGAGGTCCTATTCAAGAGATCGTTACTTTATGGCTTGCACCTCCAACCTTCGCAGCCTGCTACTACCTGCTGATCGACGACTAAGAACGCATAGCTGAAGAAACAGAGGGATGTGCGACCCATCAATTTAATATGAGAAAGGGAAAAAGAAAGTGTTGGTGAGACTCTGGCATGGCAGATCGCTTGTGTGCAAAATAGGCTATGCTATGAAAAGAGAAACTCGGCATTTTTTGCCGCAAGGATCGAGAGCATCTCATCCAAAGAAAATGGTAGAAAGATCTGAGATTCTCTCTGACACTTTGATCTTCTGCTTCCTTAAGAGCAGACATGCTGCATTCGCCATGTGAAGAGAAGCCTATTATACAACGCTCCACAACGCATAGGAGATAGTATGAATTCCTTCATCAAATCCTGAAGGATGCCCTATAACAAGTCGGGAGGATCAGCCTCTGTGACCGTGTGTCCAGTGCTGAAGAGCAAATTAAACACAACTGTGTTGCGCATACAATGCCTACCAATTTGAACCGCATCTAATTTGGTTCACTACTAGTAGATTGCAGAGGTCATGATTGCAGGAAATACGGATTGCGCAGCAATGTTTCTTCTCTGAGAGAGTAATGTGCTCATCCTTCTGCACACCTAGATCGTAAGGAAAGAAGGACACCTAGATCGTAAGGATACGGATGTTTAGAGCTCTGAAGCACAGAGACGAAGAGATCATCCGGGCTAAAAGAATGTATCTGGCGAACAATTTGGCCAAAAGCGAGCCACATGCATGTATCTATCTACGTAATCACTGATGTCATACACACGCATCTGGGCTGAGAGCAACGAATTAAGTCCTCTATATCCACGTAATCTATCTGATGTATGCGCTATAGAAACAACCGCTCTCTTGAACCACGCGATTGTTTGGTTCTGATAAAGTCGGTCATCCCGGATCAAACCACATATAGAGGCGCTCATCCCGGATCTAACTGCGAGCCAATCAATGAGGGGATTAGAATTACAGTCAGCCAATAAAAAGCTTAGTCGATTTGAATGAGCAGACGCCTCATTGGCTAAGCTACAATGATACATTGCTTTTCTACATTTGAGTGAGGAAGCACGAGTAAATTTTGAGTGAGGTGCCAAGCAATTCGTTGTGGCACACAAATCTTGAGTATTGATAGTGTTGGCTTAACATTTCAGAATAAATTCATGCATCATATGCACACATGGTTGTTTATAATGGGATTAGACACCACCTTCTATAAAAAAGAGGGTAGGACCTTCCCAAAGCCATCAAGTTTTGAAGTTATGTATACTCTCTCTCCAAAGAGGTAAACTCATATTGAGCTCTAAAATCATTTCAAGCCCTATGTAAAGGGATTAGACACTGCCACATTCATAAGTGGTAAGACCTTCCTTTGTACCCCTCGTATATTAGCACTAAATCTTTCTCTCCATTTTTAGGTGCACATCAAAGGGAGCAAAATAACTTAAGCAAGCTTCTCCATTTGAACCCCTACCTCACCCTTGAATATGGAGGAAAAGAATGAGTCCACCTTCAATGACCAAGATTTCCACACTTGGCAAGTCAAAATGCAATACAAGCTCATGAAGAAAGGCCTAGGGGCATTGCTAGTGGCAAGGAGAAGAAACCCGCTACTAGAGAAGGTGAAGCTTCTTGGCAAATCAAGGATGAGAAAGCACTATCTACCATTGCCCTAGGATTAAGTGATCATTACGTGCATCACATTGATGAGAAGGGCACCGCTTATGATGCTTGGGCAAAGCTTGATGATCTTTTTGGATCTAAAGCCAAATCTTCCAAAATCACCCTCCTTATGAACTTATTTGATCTCAAAATGGAGCCCAACTCCTCTCTGGCCTCCATCTCAATATCTTCAAGAGTATGTGTACTCAATTTGTTGACATTGACAAAAAGCTTGATGAAGATGTACTCATTGCCTTGCTACTACGAAGCCTTCCCCGGGATTCATATGGCCACATCATCACCACACTTAGGCTTCTTCCACAACCAACCCTTAGCGATGTTGAAGCTTCCCTCTTGGATGAAGAAAAGAATCTTCAACACCATAGCTCCTCTCAAGAGAAAGCTTTGTTCAGCAAGAAGAAACCACCTCATCAAAAGTACAAACCATGTCGCTTCTACAAAAGAACAAATCACCCTGAAGAGAAATGCTACTACAAACCCAAGAAATATGCCAACATTAGTGAAGAAAGAAGTGATCGACAATCTGATGGGTCACCCAAGGCAACCGTTTGTAAAGAATATCTCTTTTAAATTATCTCATTTACACCACCTACCCCATGATGTAAACCCTTTATATGTCTAGGGATCCCATATGTCCCTAAGATCCCATTAAAAACCACTTGGATCCCATATGTCCAAGTTTTGTCCAAGGATCCCATATGTCCTTGGATCCTAAAAACCCATGGACTAAGTGATCCCATATGTCACCAGTCCCCCAAAATTAAAATCAAAAGGATCATCACATGGAGGGGGGGTGTTGAGAGTTCCACACTTCACCCTTTTGTCCAAAGCTAGTTTCATTCTCATGCAAGTTCACTTATCCCACATGCAAGAGAATTCTCCACAAACTCCATATAAGCAAGGCCTCCCTTCACTCCACACAAGTCATTCCACTCTAGCTCATTGCCAAGAGTGTGCTCCCACTCCTCATGGAGCCTCCATGCTCATAGAGCATCTCATGTAAGTCATTTCCATTTGTACTTTAACTCATTCATCATGTTTTGTTATCTTTTGTTCCTTCCTCCTTAGCTTGTTTGATGTGTGCATGTGAGTAGAGTAGGAGTAGTCCTCTTTCATTTTAACAAAGTGAACTCAGGTTAGACTTGAGAGTTCTTGCCGATGCATGTGCATGGTCAGGAGATCTTGAGAGAGAAGTGAATGAATTAGTGAGGATTGAGAAGTTGGATTTGATTGATGAAGAAAAGAGAGTGCGGAGCATAGAAAAATAAAAAGCAAGGGAAAAAGATATAGGTGGAAAGGGAGTGGGAAACATGTGAGAGATACCTAAGTTAGAAAAGAGAAGAGAGATGAATCAAGGAGTGGTTGATTATGCAAAAGGGATCAAAATGGGAATATAATATAGAAGTGTGTGTTTACTTTCATTGGTTGCTTGGTGTGATCCCTAATGTGCTTTTGATTTTTTTGATATTTTGGTATTACTGATATTTTTTTGTTGAGCAACAGATTTCTTCCTACAAGCAAAGTTCTCTATAGTGACTTGAAGGTGGAAACGGAAGCCAGAAAAGGTAAGGTTGATTGAATCAAAGTCTGTTGATATAACATGAACGTGTTTTTCAGGAAAATGGAAGTGGCACATATCGCTTGTCGAGGACGACTTCGCAAATAAGTGGACGGGAGTATATTAGCTATATATATTGTTGGGTTTTTGGGCACAAATATGCTTCTATTTTGCAGAGTAACCTTTTGATTGCAGGTGTTTTTTGCAAGGAAAGTTGTTTATCGATGGTAGTAAACTATGAGTAATTAATGTGGCTCGAAGGAGGTAATGGTATGAGAATTTGGTATTTGATTATGAAATGAATTCAGCTTTGCGAGCAGAGAAGAACCTATATGTCGAAAGAAGCAAAATTTCAAATCGGTGAACTCGTTGATTATTGTGTTTTCATTGGCTAATGTGTTCCACTGGAATGAGCCATCTACATTTTTGTTACTTGTGTAATTATCGTGTATTTGTATGTATACATATTTGTTCTCGTTTATGTTTTGGGAAAAAGAAAAAAATTTAAAACAATAAAATAATAAAATAATGAAAAAAAATGTGTGCAGGTGTGCGTGTGGAGGGGTAGTGGTGTGTCAAAGTAGTGGGTGAGTGGGGGGAGTGGAGAAGAAAGAATTAATTTTCCCTCTCTCTCTCTCTCGCTTTTTCTCTCGCTCCTCTCCCTCTCCGACTAAGAGTGAGGGAGAAGAAGTCGTTTTGTTTTTTTGTTTTTTCATGGTGCAGGTGGAAACAACAAAGAGCAGCAGGATGCATGTGGGAAAGCACATTCAAGTTTTTGCAGTTGTGTGTAGAGGGCAGAGAAGTAGCTGGACACTTTGGATTCAAAGGAGGGGAGGCGGGTTCGAGCACGCATCCTCAGGAGGTGTTTAAGGAGGGAGAATAAAAAACAAAGGGGTGCATAAGGGGAGGCCTAGCACGTGGATAAGAGGAGGTGTCGAAGGAACAAGAACAATGGAGTGGACAGACGCAAGTCAAGGGGAGCATGCACGGACACAAAAGAAGGGTACTTGAAGGCATATGTGAAGGGAGGAGGCATTTGGGTTTTGGCTGCTCTGTAGCGGAATACATGAGAAGAACGTGGTGAAAGAAGAAGAGGAACTTTTGGTGTAAGCCACATTCAGAGCTCTGGGAAGCAAACCAAAGAAGTTCTTTTCATGCTGTACCTCCATTTTGAGTGAGATCGTCTCTTGGAGTTTTGTTTTCTAGGCAATCTTTTGTGGATGTGCAGGTATGCAGTGGGAGTCATCGAGGAGGAAGGTCTGACTCATTGTCGACTGATGACAGATTGAAGTAGAGCACATGCATAGACTTGGAGCAGGGCGTTATTTTGATAATGTGAGGAGCAAGCTTGGGAGGAAGTTTGTCAGGGAATTGAGAATAACAGAAGAAGGAAGAGGGCACACCCCGATTATATGAGGAGGGTCCATTAGACTGAGCAAAGGAGCTCGATGTTGCCATAGGAAAACAGGTGTCTGCATGAGCTTCGTTTGGCAAGAATGGACTTGCGGTGGCATGAAAGGGATGATGTCTTCATTCTTTAATTTGGAGCTTCTCTAATAACAATGAGTCAATAACGATGCATTTCACACTAGCGCATGGAGGAATTAGTGGGAAAATAAAGTAAGATTTTAAAGCTACTAGATACCCTATCACATTTTCATATTCATACAGATTGCTACCCAGAAGTTCTTCAGCAAAAGAAGTTGGATTTTTGTCGAGTGGTGAAAGAGGATTGAAGCGCAGGAAATGACATGGGTGGTTGGAGTTTGGGGTCACAGGGAAATAATCACTTGGAAATCGTGTCAATAAAGGGGAGAGAGAGGAAAATCCTCAAGAATTTTTTTTTGGCATGACTTTTGATGGATTTCTCGCATATGTTCATGGATAGGCATTCACAGAATTGAATTATTAGTCCTTCCACAAGTGTGGACTGGTAGGAAGTCCTTTGTCTTCGAAGGAGGGTCACATGGAATTATTCAGGATCACATGGAATATTATGCACATGATATAACAGAAGACGGAGAGATATTTGGTTGCTCTGCTATAATTTGGATGAAATCTCACTAGAGGTTGATTGCGGGAGAGAAGGATGGTGAGAAGATGATGAAAAGGAAGGCAAATGACAATAAAAAAGGGGGTTTTCATTGAGGAAAGATGGAGTCTATATGCAGATTTGGCATGACTACTTCCCATAGCTGCTTGGGTTTCTTGTTCACTGCTCGCTTGAAATGGCTCTTGGGTTCTCCACAATAGTTGTCTCATGAATTTATGGTCAGGGATCAATATTGGAAATTATCACTGAGCAACCATAGTAGGATGGAAAAATCTACAACCTTATTTTTTGGGTCATATCATGTAACAGAGTATATATTGTATCTGTTTGCACATTGAAGCCTCTTAAGAGATTTTGAATTCATGCTTGCTTCCATTTTGATGAACTTCTGCCAGAATACTGTTCGTCCATATTTTTGCTTGTAAACAGACTAAAGCCATGCCAAAATGATGACTTAGACAGCCTTAGTCTATTATGGTTCCCAAAAATTATAAACTGCAAATGCATTACTCATAGTAATGTCATCGGTGTTGATCTACACATCAGTATGTGTGCATGCTTTTATACTTTAGTTGGGCTTGTTCTTTTGGTTTGTACTTGTACTTATGTAATTAACATGTGAGCGCAAATGTCTCTATTAGTGTGTGCATGTTGGCTTGCCTATGTGTGTGTGCATTCATGTGTTCCTAGTGTAGCTATGAAGAAAAGAATCAGTTGTTGATGGTTGCATCCGGTTTGGACTAAAGAGAGGAGAAAGTAAAGCAGTCGTGAGTGGAAGAGAGGGAAAGAATTAGGGTTGTGTGTGCCAAATGTGAGAAAGAGGGATAGTGAGACTCAAAAGTAGACAAGGAAAGTAGAAGTAAAAAAAAAAGCACAAAAGATGAAAGTGCATATAAGATCATAAACAGAACTTTCCATGAAAAGAAGGAAATAGAATCAAGATCAAGGTTGGGAAAGGACCAAAGAATAAGGTAAGAAGGTCAGAAACGTGAACCAAATCAGGCATAGTTGTGGCTTAAGGATAAAATAAACTTGGCAAGTTGCGAGAAATAGCATAGAGATAGTTAGATGTAGGTGCAATTACTTGCACATTCTACGGGTTCAAGACCTTAACCAGTGTGGTGCTCATGGTGTCAGGAAAAAGTGAAGATGATCCAATTTGTTGAGGACCTTGGGAAGAACTAAACCACTCAAAAGGGAGGCATGATTGGAATTGGAATGTAGTAGAAAATAATGATACTAGAGGTTGAAGAAGCAGAGGGAAGGAGGTCATAGGTAGATGTGGTGGGTACATCAAAGGGAATAGTGAGGAGTAGGCCAATGAGTGGATGAAGGTTTGTACAAATTGTGAGGCAAGATAATCTAACATGGTGGCAATAGGGACTGGGTGACCCATTACAAGGTGTCGAACTAGACAACCTTTTATGGGTTCGATTAGGGATGAAGAGGTTTTGAACAAGGGGTTGATGATTGAAGAGAATAGTTGTGAATGGGTAATAGGGGTGCGGAAGCTAAAGGTCAGCATTGTTGTTGGTACTTCAATGTTAATTACAATGCCCTTAGGTCTAGTGGATGAATGGGGTGGGGTCTAGAAGACTGGTTCTTTCTGCTAGGTAGTGACTGCTACAATGGTTGTGGTTTGGGATTCTTGAGTTTTGGTTGGGGATTTAGGGGGAATGGGTAAGATTGGGGAGATTTGTACAAAAGTCTCGACAGTTATGTCGATGGTTGCCTCTGCTAGTGGTGGTGGTAATGAATTCTTGAGCTAATGTGGTTGTTTCCACTTGTGTTATTGGTATTTGGATATTCTTCCCTTGTCACGGTCTTGTGTTGATGTGTCTCTCATCATACTATGCACGTGGTCTCTATAACATATAATCAATGGCCTCAATAGTCCCACAAGTCTCTGTTAAGAGTCATATAAACTCAATGAACTATGGATCCACTCCTTCTTTGGCCAAGATTTGATTCATTAACATACAACTTCTCTATACGTAAAGCCTTCATCAAGACTGCACAGTCTCCATGGTTTCATGTAATCTTTGAACCTCTCTAGTATATGCTAGGGCACCTTCTCCTTCTCCTTCTTCTTCTTGCTCCTATCTTTCTTGTTGTTCTTCTTAATCTTGATGTCATTGTTGATGTTCAATTTCATATTCTTCTTTTGAGTCTAGGCCTACTTCCCTAAGTAGTTAATCAAAGCAAATGTTGCCTTATTTTTCTAAGCCATCGAGTCCTATAAATTCAAGGTCAATCTGTTGAGGCGGGATCACCCGTTGAGCCGTAGACACTCCATCAATGCTTTGTCTTGGTAGCTGGATTGTACATGGTCTTACAATACATTCCACTATTTGTGAAATATTTAGGGTTAGTGTGGCTCCTCTAAATTAGGTACATGGAATCATCCCTCTCATCCTCTTGGAAGGGGATGCACAGACCTTTCTACTCTTGAATTTTTTGCCTGTATTCAAACAATTCACACTAGATGGGTATATCATAGGCTAAGCAACTATAAATGATGTGTTTGAGAGCACACAATCCGTTCAATATTGCATTGTGAGTCCATCAGTGGCTAGCTGTATGCATTTGTTCAATGATCCAAATAGGGAGATTGATGTTAGAGTTGGAGGTATGTGCCAGGTATAGAATAAACCAAAATCTTTTGTGGGGTTGGGTGAAATGATCTTGACTTGGAAAAGCAAAGTATTGCATACATAGCCTCAGAGGGGGACTACTATATTAGGGGTCATTGCTACCATATCCTTGAGCATCGTGAGGTTCTAATTCTTCATGATTTTAGGCACTAGTGCCTCTTTCTATGATGAACTCTGCATCCATTACATGCTAAGGACCTCTCAAACTATCATGATATTTAAGTTAGTGGACATGGCTTAATGTAGTGATGTATTCCATATGTTGGCTATTGAGGATAAGATGGATGTTACCAATTACCCATTATATTGGGCATATATGATGCATCATGTATTGGTCGCGAAAGGACTATGGAATTATGGGTAGGGTGTTGAAAAACATCCTACTACACCTACAAATATAATTAGTGAAGGTGATGCGGATGGTGTTGAAGATGATGATCTTCAGGTTCCTGTTCGTGTTTGCAGTTCCTATTGCACCTATTGAAGAGCAACTTTGTTAGGATGGAAGTGATGCTCAAGCACATGCACGGATAGCCTTTTTTGTCAAACATGCCATTATTCCTCACATTCATTGTTGCAAGACAACAAAGGATGCTTGGGATACACTTACCACTTTATACGAGGTAAGGAATGAGGCTTGTGTTGCTTATCTCTGAAAACAATTGGAGGGTGAGCACATGAATGAAGGAGATTCCATGGACAATTTTTTGAGAAAGATCAAAGACTTGAAGGAGCAGATGAATTCTGCTAATGAAATCTTTCAAGGAGGTTCAATTATGCAGACAATTCTGGACAATCTTCTAGATTCATATCAGAGTTTTGCTTTGACTCTTCGATTGATGATGAAAGGAAATCCAAGTGCCTTAACATATGAGGAGTTAGTCTTTGTTCTATTGTAGGAAGGTCATTCTAGGCTGAACAAGTCCATTATGCCTGTTGTAGATCAAGGTTTCCTAGCTAGTCAGAAGGGCATAGGTAAATGGAGCCCATCTCCTAGTAAGCAGAAATATGCTAATTTTGCACAATCAAAGAAGGATGAAAAAGGAGAGAAGAAAGCAAAAAATCACAAATTATTTTGTAAATATTGTCAAGGAAATGATCATGTCATAAAGAGTTGTCCAAAACTGGTTGTAGAAGAGGCAAAGAAGAAAGAGGCTGGAATGGTTGTTGTAGAGGCCTCTACACCCAAAACAAAGTCTCCTAATCTTGTGCAAAATGAAGAATGGGCATTTACTATTGTTTGTCGTTATGACTCATCTTCTCATGAACAATGTATGTCTGCAATAGACTCAGATGTTTGCTAATCTTGTGCAGAATGAAGAATGGGCATTTACTACTGTTTGTAGTTATGACCCATCTTCTCATGAACAATGTATGTTTGCAATAGACTCAAATGTTTGGTACTTTGATAGTGGGGCTACCAAACATATAACCTCGGAGTGGGGCTACTTTGAGCTTGCCCCTACAAGGCATACTATCACATGTACCAACGATTCCTCTTATCGTGTCATGGGAGTTCGTAAGTTCATTCTGAATACTGTCGATGGTAGTTCTTTTACATTATTAGATGCTTTATTTGTGTCAAGGATCAAGAAAAAACTATTATCAGTTTTCACATTAACCAAGATCATCTTGGTTATGAAATTTGTTGATGACAAATGTAGATTTCATGATCTGTCAAATGGTGTCACTCTAGCACAATGGTGAGTACCAACGTGAGAAGATCCACCTCATAATTGTCAATCCGTGGAGACGTGAGGACTAGTATGAAGACTATGAGCAAGTGAAGGCACAAGTGCGTGAGTGAGAAGCACACAAACATGCACACACATACACACACGTGCACACAAGGCAAGAACAAGGAGAGGAACAATGGAGTTCTTTGCATTAGTAAAAAAGTCTCTTACATAAGCTCAATTCACAAACAATCTACCCCCAAAAATGAGCTCTCTACCTCTTTTCATAGTTTTCTAACCTCTACTGCAGCAAGACGATTTTGTAGCACCTCTGAGTGCTCTTGCAATAGTGCATCATGTTGTTGGAGCTGATTGTACTCTATCCTTAACTGTGATATACATGCGAGCATGGTGTCCAATGCATTGCCTATGGATGAGGGTGTGGTTTGTACAATGGAAGATGCAAGGGGAGGGGATTGGGGAAGGGAAAGAGTGAATGATGTGTCTATTGGAGATGTGTGTGTGGGTGAAATTGGTGGAGGGGGAATGGGAGAAGGTGGAAGTGTGGGGGGAGGGGGAGGTGTTGTGGGTGGTGAAATGTCCATACTTTCAGGGGTGGATGCAAGTGTGGTGTCTACCATATTCATTGGAACGGTATGTGGTGTGTGAGTGATTGTGGTGAATAGATGAGAAGTGGGTGCGGGAACTGAAAATAAAGGAAAAGGTGGAGACCTGTGTTGGAACGTTCTGGATAGAAAGGTATAGAGGGATTGGAGGATTGGCGGGATGGGGGTTTGGAGGTGAGCTCCTAGAGGTGGAAAGGCCATGAAAGGTGGTGTGGTGGTTGAAAATCCAAAGAATATGGATCTAGAGTCAGGATGGCCTATGGCTGAGGGTGTGGGGGCTGGTTGTCCTATGGCTGGTTCCATGAGCGATTTGGTGGATTGGGTTGTGATGGTGGTGGCTTCATAGAGTGGGTTTTCATAGGTGGAGAAGAAGGTTGAACTGGAGGTGGGAGTGCGGAAGATGAAGGTTTGCTCGGTGGGTTGAGTGGTCGAGGTGATCTCCACGGCTTCTGTTCTAGGAGGCGATGGTGGGGGTGTGGGTGGTAGTGGCTCGGTTGATTTGTCCTGGGTGACTGAGTGCTCTTGGCCAAAAGTTACAGCTGCTTGGGAGGTTTTCTCAATGGGTTCAGATGTAATAATAGGTCCTTCCCCTGTAGTAATTGGAATCTGGATATTTTTGCCAGACCGTGGTCGTGTTTGGAATCGTCGCAGATCGTATTGAACGCGGGGTTTTTGTATAGCTATTCGAAATGCTTCTACTACACCATAAGTTTCTGCCACCAATAAGAGACTCTCACTGAATTCTGAGTCGACTCCAGCTTCTTCCAAGAGCTGAGCCATGAGCACCCTACTGGTCTGTTCAGTGAGCAGTTGTTGCGATCGCACTCGTTCCATGATTTGATACAGCCTTCGGAGTTCTGCTGTATATGCGGGGGTTCCGGTGGTTTCTTCTTCTTTTGCTTCTTCTTCTTCCAGGTGTCCTTGTTGTTGACCTTGCTGATCATCACCCCAATGTACATGGCGGCCTTCTGTGGATTTCCTCTGTCTTTGTGAAGAGGTGCCCTATTCTTCTGTTTCCGAGAAGAATTCGACATCGGAGAGTTGGGTATTCTGCAAGAATGATTCGAAGTCGAAGGTGCTCATCCCTTCAACGTCGCTAGTCATGGCGAATTCAAATTCAGTTGGGACAGGAGGAGCCAAAGGGGCAGCTTGTGATGTACCTTCAGATCCAGACCTAGGTATTCTAATGGTAAAGGGAGGTACAGAGGCCTCCCCTCATGGCGAGACTTCTGGAGTGGTCAGAACTTCACGTGTCTGGACACAAGGAATCGAGCCCCTCATGCGCTTGGATTGATGTGTGGCAGTTTTTAGCCTCTTAAACATTTGTAGTTGTGCCCAAGTTAAAGCACGTTCAATGCGTACATCATATGCTAAGCATCTGTAGATAATGCGTGTGATCGCACAACAGCCATTCACCACTAGTTTTCTAGATGAACTTTTATTTGCTTCATACAACTGCTCCACAATCCATACAGGAAGCTTAATCGGTAACGCACTTGTCTCCGCCAAGTAAAGAGCGAACCATAGTCTTTTGTGAGGTTGTGTGAATCGATCTTGACCAGGAAAAGCAAAATGTTGCATGCACATACGGAGGGGGATGGACACGTTTGGTGCGAGTGCTGCCATATCTTTCAGCTTCAGTAGTTTCCAATCCTTCATGTTGGTGGGAATGAGAGCATCCTTCTCAGAAGGTACATGTGTGCCGTGCATATTCAAAGCAGATCTCACCAATTCCAAGGTAAGTTCGAACCTCTTCAACTCGTTGTTGCCCAGCAAGGAAGGAAGAACGAATGTTCCTGGTTTGTCCTTTTCTACATTAGCCTGTAATGTTGAGACCAGATAGTAGCATCGGAGGAGATCTGGTTTGGGTAAGGGTGCCTCGAAGTACTCGGCTAGCCCTACACGTTACCATATGGTCTGAAGATCTTGTGTGTTCTATAGAGTCTCAAACTCCTTGGAGAAGAATTGGAATCGGACCCATGATTTGTCATACTCGCACTTGGACTCCCAGATATACTTGGCCTCTCCTAATGGACCTGGCATGCCATTGAACCAATGAGAATTGGCATGGACTCTCTCTGTGATCCCTATGGGAGGATCTGGTACAAGTATCTACTGGAGGTGTTGCAGTTCCACAGGTCGTTCAGTTGGTGGCACATCAATAGGTAGATTATCCACATCAATCCCTGCAGTACTTACTCCTGCCTGTGAGCTTGAGCCTCCTGCTTCTGCCATGAGATTATGTGTAGATGTTGATGCTTATCTGCTAGAAGAAGAGAGGCACATTAGCATTGCATAGGAAACAGAAGGTTCTGGTGTTCCCTCCACAATACTAATATGAAAATTCAAGTGGTTAGGGGTTAGTGGGTGGAGTGTTTTGTGATGTGTGAGAATGTTAGTTAGTATGTTAGTGTGCATCCTAAATGCATACTTTTGGGTGTGCAATGTACTCAAAATGCTCCTTCATCAGACTGGATGGATTTACAAGAGTGGGTCAGGGGGTTGGACACGGGGTTTAAGTCTCCAAACTTTGATGGTGGAATCGTAGCTTTTATTGGTGATGATGTGTGAAGGTTTGTGGACTGGAGTGTGTTGGATTTGGGACCTTTTGGGTACCCATCTCCTGACATTCTTGGGTGTGACCGAAGAGTTAGAGGTGTGGAGTGTAGATGTTTGCACTGGGATATGTGCCAAGGGTTCTTGTGAGTGTTGATTCAATCTTGTGAATGGAGGTGATGCTAATTGAGCCCCAAAGCAAGTCTTGGGCACCCATATCTGTCTACCATTTGGGATTGCCTTCATTGACCGCTTTGGAACCCAAATAGAAATGGTTTGTCTAGATTGATTCCTCGGATACTCCTTCCTTGTGATCCTAGACGGTGTAGCACGTTTGGTGCATCTTTGAGATCCTATCTCCAAAGCAGAGGGTTGTTCACCCTTGCGTACCCAGATCTGCTTCATGCCATGAGGTACTCTAGATTGTACAGGTGGGTGCTCATGCCTCTTGATCATTGGCCTGTCCTATGTCGTGTGTTGCCCGGCTTGCTTTCCTGGAATCCTCTTTGGAAAAGAAGGGAACTCCTCTTTGACTGCTGCACTTTTGTCAAGAGTGGCAATCTTCTACACCATAGAACTTTGAACAAGAATAGCATAGTTATCTTCATGTGGGTTCCTGGAGGGACCAGGATTTGGTGCCTTTTCTAGTGGCCTGAGTGCTTGATTTTGTAGTTCAATTGTGATGCGATTTTGGCCTACCCAAGCCTGAAGAAGTCCACTTCTTAGGTTGAGGTTGACTGCGTGATCATAGATCCAGTCTTGGCCCAAGACGAGAGCTCGGTAAGATCCTCGTCTTCACATACTAGCACTTTTACTACCATTAGGACCTCTTGAATGTAGAGGGGAAGTTCCACCTCACCCATGCAAGGGGTTTCCACACCTCCTAATCCTATGAGATATGCCTCTATAGGATTGACCTTCAATTGCAATGCTTGGCAGTAAGAAAGTTGAACAGCACTAGTGGCTGCTCTTGAGTCAATCAAAGCTCTCACGGTCCTTGCACTCTCTCCTTGTCCTACCTGTAGGGTCATAAAAGGTCGTCGATCAACTATCCTATGGGAACGTTCACCTGAAGCCTCGCACATGCCATGTGATAGCTTAGAGATTCTTGAGTGTCAGGCCTTGGTTGATCTCTACCTTGTCTCCTCAATTTCATTCGTCGAATGCGTTCTAAAGCTTCTGCCTGTGCTTCTTCTCGAATTCGTATTTCCTCTTCTTTATGTTTCTTGGCAGTGTTGAGTCGATTGAGGACATCACCTTCTAGTGTAGCTAGCTGAACTGCTCCACTCGTAGAGATCCTATTTATGATCATAGGTCCATAACCTCTCTTCTCTAGTTTCCGTGCATGTTGCTTCAGAGTGTAGAATAAAACTAGATCTCCTGCTTTCAAGCCTTTATCCTTCACATGGGCATCAAAATACACCTTCTGTCTTTTCTTAGCTGCATATATTCCTGCTGCAGCTCGTAGTCTTGTTTCCCTTAGTCGTTCAAGGTCAAAAATCCTCGAAGAGAGTTCATGACCCGTCCACTCATGCTCCTGTGCTACCCTTAGTGTTGGTATCAAAAAGTCTAATGGAAGCACTGCATTCTGGCCAAATACCATCTGAAAGGATGTGGCTTGGAGTACCGTTTTATAAGCAACTCTATATGCCCAAACAGCATGGTGTAGTTGTTTGTCCCAATCAGAGCGTTTATTATTTACTAATTTCGTCAGTACTTTGCATAGAATCTTATTTGTGCTTTCGGCTTGCCCATTGACTTGTGGGTGATAGGGGGCAGACTTCTTATGTACTACCAAGAATTCTTGGAGAAGATTTTCAATGACTTCATTCAAGAAGTGAGTGCCTCTATCACTGACTAGCTCTAAAGGTAACCTGTGCCTTGTGAACACATTCTCAAATAAGAACTTTGCTGTTGTTGAGCATCGTTCTTCGTTGTGGCTTTTACTTCTACCCACTTGGTTAGATAGTCTGTGGCCACAATGATTTATTCAGCATGTGAACCCTTAGCTGGGGGGTTAATAGGACCTACGAAGTCTATTCCCCACTTAGAGAATACCCGTCCACCCATCATAGGTTTCAATGGCATCTCATCTTTACGTATAGGATACTGAGTTCGCTGACAAACATCACACCTCTTCACGTAGGTATGTTCATCCATGTGAAGGGTTGGCCACCAAAGTCCTGCAAATAGTATTGCCTTGATCACCCGATCTGGTCCAAAGTGTCCTCCTGCTACACCCTGGTGAGCAGTCTCCAAGATCTTCAGATATTCGCTCTCGTTCAGCTGCATTCAATTGTCTACTAGCATAGGCAATTGGAAGATCCATATTACCCTCACCAGTAGGTTGTGAAAGCACACATCCAATAGCGTAGTTGGATGCATCCACATGCACATGGAAGGGCTTATTCCAATCTGGTGAGGTCAAGATTGGTGTTGAACATAATCATCGTTTAAGCTCATTGAAGGAGTTTTCACATTCTTTAGTCCACACAAAGTGAGTCAAAAGTCCGTACAGAGGCTTTGCAATGATGGCATACATGTGTATAAAGCGTCGGTAATAACCACAATGCCCCATGAAAGCTTGTACTTCCTTGACATTCTTCGGCCTAGGTAGTTCTGCGATGGCTCTCACTTTCTCCTCGTCCATGGATATGCCATTCTTTGACACTATCTGTCCTAGAATCTTGCCTTGCCTGACCATGAAAACACACTTTTCTGGGTTCAGGCAGACTTGATATTCTCTGCATTTGTCAAAGATTTGCCTGAGTTCAGGTATATGTTTCTGTCTAATGTTGGAATGGGCACAAAGATCATCAACATAGACTTCCAAATTCTTTCTCAAGAACTCTTTAAACACATGGCACATCAATATCTGGAAGGTTGCAGGAGCATTGGTAAGCCCAAATGGCATTACCCTAAAAGCAAATATACCCCACTCTATGGCAAAAGCTATTTTATGATGATCTTCTAGTGCAATGGCTACTTGATTGTAACCAGAGAACCCATCTAGGAAACTGTGCACTTCCTTTCCTGCTACCCTTTCTAATAGATGCTCAGTGATAGAAAGCGGATAACTATCTCTGATAGTGGCTGCGTTAACCTTCTTCAAGTTAATGCATACACATAATTTGCCATTATTTTTGGGTCATAGATAAATCCAGCTTCAACCAAGCGATCTATCTCTTCTTTGATCTTGGCAACATAGTTGTCATTGTATGTGTATGGCTTTTGTTTAGAGGGTCTGGCCTATGAGGTCATGGGGATCGTATGTGAGCATATGTCCGGGTCTACACCTTTCAGGTCCTTGTAGCTCCATGCAAAAACATCTCTATATTCTCTCAGCAAGGCTACCAACTCTTGCTCCTCCTCTTCAGTGAGGTCATGTCCAATGTATGTGCATCTCTCCTCTCCTTCTTCTATGGCTACCACTATTTTCTTGGTGGTTTCTTTGTTATCATAGGCCTCTCCTGTTTGTGCATCGCGTTTTGGCATTCTTATCATGACTCTCCTATCTTCTATTTCATACTTCTTAAAGTTTTCTGGTACCTCAAACAAGGATTCTTCCTCCTCTGGTGAGACTTCTGTCTTCTTCCTTTTCTTTCCTTCACTCTTGGTGGTCACTTGTGTGGTTAATCTCACCTCATTTGTAATTTCTTCATATCTCTGAAGGTGAGCTCCTACTTCGTAGAAATATTCCTCATTTGATGCAAAAGGAGGGTCCATTATAATTGACTCTAGATCGGAGTCACTTGCGTCCTCGAATGCATCAATGCTAGGTTCACATTCTTCCGAAACCGAATCTCCCATGATTGTCTCTATTGTGAAGACTGAGATGTCATAGCCATCCTCGTCACAATGGGGTGTCCAATGCTCTTCATTGATGGCTACATCCATAGTTGCTAAAATTTCTGCCCAACCATGAGGTTCAAATTCTTCGTCAGGAATAACTACAGGTGCATAGGCTGGGTCTTGAATTGATCTATGGGTTTCCTTCACACCTATTTCTCTGGCTTTTTCTTTCTTTTCTTCTTCTAGCGCTACTTTACACATCCACAAGTGAGTGTCTTCAAAAAATCCATTAGGATCCTGATCCTATGGAATGCATTGACTCAGTATCATCTTTAGCTCTATGGACGGGATTCCATTGAATAGGGGGCACATCTCTATGAGAGAAATCTTTGAGATTCACTTTGGTAGTGACACCCGTGTTGCAAATACAAAGAATTGGTCCCCCAATCTTGTACCACTTGCAACTGCCTCAAGAAGGGTCTTCCCATAATCATCTCATAGGCTTGATTTTTGCTAAAGTCACACATAGCAAATGTGTGTTCAAACTCCACACCACAAGTAGTAAGAGTTATCCCTTCTAGTAGCCCTAAGGGTCTTTCTATGTGACCGTCAGCCATTTGTAACTTCATTCTTGTTGGCCTGAGTGCTGGCTTGCCCCAACATTTCCATAAGGAAGTGGTAGCAATTGCGACTCCTACACCTGAGTCCAAAATGGCCTTGGTTGTGTAACCCTGATGAGTGATAGGGAGATAGGTGTTTCCTTCTTCTCCTTCACTCATGTCTCCTATCTTGTCCAAAGGTATTTCCGGTATTTTTCTATGCGATCCTACCTGGGAACGAGGTTTTGACATGTCTAGCACTTGCTTGGCTACATGTTTCGACAATTCAGGCTTGACCTTGAGTAGCTCTTCTAAAGTGAGATTGCAGTGCACTTTAGTATTCTTTACTATCTCTGTGTTCCTAGGCATGATTGAGTCTGCATTTCTTATCATGACTGTCGGTGCTCTCATACAAGTGGACTTTGCTTCCCACGGGCCTGTGAAATGGGGTAGTTCCTGTAAAGAATTAGACTCAAAGTCTAATCTCTCTTGATATTGGGCACTCTCATGCTCTCCATAAATGGAAGGAATATCTTGTGGGAATTGATCATGCCCGTCATCCACAAGTTCAAAGGGAGGAGGGACTTCACTCTCGTTAGCCCATTTTTCTTCCTGAATCTCTCGTAAGAATTCTGGTGAGTATCGATTCATAGAAGAAGAGGTGTCTGGTTCAGTGGAGTTATGCACATAAGCTTCCTTGGGAGGAATTCTTATTCTATCACTTGCCTTCTCCTTAGCCTGAGAGTTGGCTTCTTTTCCAGACTTTGCAATTATCGTCTCCAATCTATCCAATATACCATCAAAATGCAATGGTGTTCTAGAGGAGCTAGAGCAATTGAAGAGGCGACTGGCCTCAAACATGGCTTGAGCCAGTTCCACCATCTTGGCACACAACTTAGTTCGTTCAAGCTCTAGGTCAGCTCTAGGGTAACATCTTTCATGATCCGTTACATTTGGCCCTTCTTGGATCCTGGCCTGATATGCTCTAAGCATCATGTCTATGCCCTCAGGAGTGGGATCTGCTAAGACTGATCCTACTCGGGGTGGTGGGTGGGTTACGTGTGGTGAATTAGAATGTTGAGGGATGGAAAGTGATGGGGATAGTAGTGGGGGTGATGTGTGAGAGTGCGTTTGAGATGTGATTTCTATGATCTTGGCTTTGGTCTCTCGTAGACTTTCCTTGAGTTCGCTCATCTTTCTTGCCCATTGCCTTTCATACGTTCACGGCTATCTTTCCAAGCTCTTGTTCTCTTCTTATTCAGGCTCTCAGTCTCACTAACCTCCGCATTCTTTTCTTGGCCTAAGTCTTGGTTTTGCTTAAGTGCCTGAGCTCTCGTGATGACTTGCACCGGGGCCGTGGAGATCACACTTCCCATGGAGTCTACCACTAGCCCAATGACATTGATAGGAGCGATTTTTGGCATATTGGCAGGGTTCTTGGGGCACTCTCGTAACAAATGCTCCTTCCCACAATCTGGACAAAAGCCTTGAATTGTCACGGATTGGGCTTGTGTAGGTGCAGGTAGAGGGCAATCACAAATGAGGTGATCTCCCTGACATCGGAAGCATGGTCCTCTAGGAAATGGAGGTCTTATCTGCCTTGGTTGAGGTCTAGAGTTGGGGTTTGTGTACATGACGTTTGCATATTCTGGCTCCCAACTAGACTCACTCGGTTCTTCATAATAGTATGACTCATTATGCTTGGGTGATCGCATGTAGTAAGCTTGTGGGCTATCAATATGGGTAGAGTCAAAACTATGATCAATTGGGTCACTTTCTGAAAGCGATGATGTCACTGGCACTAAAGCTCTATTTTAATTTTTCTTCTGCAGGTGCATACTTCACTAGAATCACATTGGTGGGGGCACGGGGTTGTTGCGCTAGGACTAGTTGCGGTCTTTGTTGCCCTTGATAGGGTGGTTGATAGGTTTGCTGGGGCCTAGCATACTGTTGTTGTGGGTACTGATTAGGGTACTTTCCTTGTTGTGGATATGGTTGAGGATAATTTTGTCTAACAGCTTGTTTGTTATATGGGTAGTCTTGTGCTGTGTGATTGGTGTACCTCCTTTCTATGGTGCAATACTGGTTGTTGGGATTAACTTGGGGTTGAGCCATGATAGGGCACACATTAGCCATATGGTCTCCTCCACAGGTGTAACATCGTTTTCTTGGGGCAAATCTAGGAATCTGCTTGCTAGAGACACCTAATTTTTGAGCTACTTTTTCTGCTAGATCCTCAATTGATGTGGATTGTGAGGAAGCAAGGCTAGTAGAGCTATCCGAGTCTTTATAGATCTTTGAGAGCTCTAATTCCTCCCCTAGATTATCCTCAATGTCTATGCACATGCGTACACACTCTTCTATGGATCTAGGGTCCTTCAAGTACACGTATGATCTCAATTTGGTACTTAACAATCCGTCTAGAAATAAGGCCACTTGCTTGGCTGGAGTGGGTAAATCTGGAGCAGGGCATCTCTCTAGGTATTGCCTAAACCTTCTTCCTGCGAGTCTCACTATCTCTTGAGGTGTCTGCTTAAAGCTGTATATCAGGGAGGATGTGTTATGCCTAATACCACTCTTGGAAAATTCAATGATGAATGCTTCAAGTAGTTGATCTATACTTCTATACTGATCTTGGTGCAGTGGTTGAAACCAAGTCAATGCGGTGTTCGTGAGTGTTAGGCCAAAAGCATTGTATTGAGTGAACAAGTCTTCCACTTGTTCAGCTCTCAAAACGTGCCTAAACTCTGCTACATGGTCATACGGGTCTCCTGTGCCATCGAAGCAATTCTTCATGGACTTAAACAATTTTGAGGGTCTTAAGGTTCTAGCATGTTCTCTAGGCCTTGGCAAAGGGAATTCATCTGTATTTCTTGTATTCCTTAGATCTCTATGTCTCTCTCTGTCCATCCTATTAGTCTCTGTCCTCGTTCTTTCCCTTCCAAGTGGATTAGCAAAGCTCACCTCGGGTCTATCTCTACTCCTCTCTCTCTGAGTTCCCTGAGCCTGAGATGTTCCAACTCCTTGGTGACCATAAGACACAGTGGATCGAGGTTAGGGAAAAACAAATTCTCCCTTCCAAGTGTATGCGTGTCTTCCATGCTCGAAGACCACAAAGATCCTCTCTGAAGCATCATCTAAGTAGGTCACTTTGCCTGGGATATCAGGATCTTTGAATTCGTAAATGGTAAGATCTCCTACTTCATTAGGCTTCTCAGGCTTGTACCTCCAAAAAGCCTCATCCGTCTCTCAATTCAAGAGCAAATCTATGCTCCTATTATCCTGGGGAACCAACTGTGGAGTGATTATTCTCGTCAGAACTGACTTTCCTCGAGGGGTTTTTGGCTCCTTTCCCTAAGTTCCCTTGCTCTATTTCTCCTATTTCGACCTCTGGGATTATGTTGCCAAATTCATCTGTTCTTTCTGGTTGGCTTGTGACCACATACATTGTTCCTTCTTTATCAATATAGGACCCATTTTCAAACTTGACTACTGGGTGTTCTAGTCCAATGGGGCTGATTTGGGTTTTTAATTAGGACAACAGATCTTCTCAGACCATCCTTATAGATGTGTGCACCTAAGCGGTTGGTCCGGATATACTCCAATTGAGTTTTGTAGGGACCCTCCGGTCTTTCTAGGTATACAACCCTGAGCTACCTACAAGTCTTTCCATGTTATAAGACATCTCAGAGTCACCAGTTTCTCAGTCTAGAGCGTAGGGGTAATCGCTCAATTGCTGGGCCCAAGATCTAGCTGTATGATTGACACTAGCCTCTGATGATCTAGTACTTTGATGGTCTCTCCCTAAGTGTCTTCCTGATCTAAGGTTCATATGCCCTTCCAATTAACCCAATGATCCTTGTACAACCACGTTGCTGACTCTTTGATACCAATCACTTGTTCCTTTTGAGTTCCTTTGTATGTGTTTTCTTGTCTTTAATTAAGCGTCGTCAAGAGCATTTAAGTGTGTCGTACTTGATGTTCTTCGTCCACTTAGTTTAAGTTCTTTTCATTAAGTTGTCCCTTGACTGCAATTTAGCCTATTCTTGGGCTTGAGAAATTAAAGGCTCTTCAAACTTGAGTATTCCTATCGTATCCCTAGTCAATTTGGACCACTACTCGCACTTAGCCTATGCTAAGAATGGACTGAGGGGGTTAAGAGATGTTCCAACCTCAAGTCGCTCCTTCTTGCTATGCTCGTCTGCCTAGGAAATGCGTTCCCAAGCTTGCACACAATGGCACTTGCTTTGCTATCTCCAAAAGCTCTTACTGATCCTATAAAAATTCCAAGTTTAGCTCCACTTTTCACCCTCAATTGATAGACAATTTAGTTCAGACACTTTTAATGACCCTTTTTTTCCCCCTCTTCTATTGCCAGAAAATTTTCTCTAGAGCTCCCTTGGTATAACTACCCCAGAGAGGGTTAACTTCAAAATACCCTATCTGAAAATCAATGCATTATTCTTATAAAAATAGTTGAGGGCGTGTAGTATATGCCACGAGCTTTCTGACAAGCCCTAGAGCTCAAAAAATGGATTTCATATGAAAAAGTTATGACAGTTCAGGGTTTGGGGGGTTAAACAAACAAACAGATCCTTTCAGGAGTTTAGTGCATTTCTCTAAGGCCTTTGTGAGTGTGGGAGTAATTGAGTATGCAAATATGCCCAAACTTTTAGCCTAAATTTTCAAAAATTTAGCCCTCTATTTTTTGCTGAAAATGTCTGTCTATCGCGATAGATGGTGTCTGTCGCAATAGACGCTAGGTGTCGTGTGGGCTGTCTGTCGCGATAGACTGGGTCTATCGTGGGTCTCTGTTTGCCGCGATAGACAGGTGTCTATCGTGATAGACGGGTGTCTGTCGTGATAGATGCTGTCTGTCGTCTGTCGTGGTTTGGTCTGTCATGATAGACGGTGTCTGTCGCGATAGACTGGGTCTATTGTGGGTGCTGTTTGTCGCGATAGGCGGTGTCTATCGCGATAGATGCTGTCTGTCGTGATAGACTGTGTCTGACGTGATAGACTGAAAAAACGCAAATTTTTTAGAATTTTTTAGTGATTTGGAGTGCTCTCATGGTGTAGGTTATCGTGCCAAACATGCATTCAAAAAATATTAAGTTTTTTTGTCTGTCACGATAGATAGAGGTCATCGTCCCGAGACCTCTGTAGAGTCTGTCGTACCTGCTCAAGCTACTGGAGATGGTGGTACAGCAAGATCCTACAGTAAAAGCTCAAAAAACACACAAAAACGGATAGCATGCAAGCTCTCTCTCATTCTCTCTCACAAGTGAAATGAGGGAAATGAGGTGGGGAGTGGAATATGACCAAAAAACTGAAATTTTTGTGAAGATGGAGATGGAAGTGGAAGATGGTGAGGAGGATCATGGTGATGATGGTGATGCAAAGAGAAGCAAAAATGAAGAAAAATAAGGAAAAGAAAGGATATTACCTATGACTCCAATGTCTCAACTCTACATCTTACCATCACATGCTCGTCCTCGAAGCTCTCTCCCCGGCAACGGTGCCAAATTTGGTGTCACTCTAGCACAATGGTGAGTACCAACGTGAGAAGATCCACCTCATAATTGTCAATCTGTGGAGACGTGAGGACTAGTATGAAGACTATGAGCAAGTGAAGGCACAAGTGTGTGAGTGAGAAGCACACAAACATGCACACACATACACACACACGCGCACACAAGGCAAGAACAAGGCGAGGAACGATGCAGTTCTTTGCATTAGTCAAAAATTCTCTTACATAAGCTCAATTCACAAACAATCTACCCCCAAAAATGAGCTCTCTACCTCTTTTTATAGTTTTCTATAGCTTTGGCCTTGTCTAGATCTAGTGTTCGGCCTAGTTAAAAATTAGGTTCTAGAGCCTATTTGAGGGCTCAAACAGAGTCTAAAAATTATGAAAGTTGGTATGTAGCTAATTCTAATACTCCTCAAGCTCAAGGACTCCTTGGCTTGAACAAAATGGAGTCTATTCTACCAAAAACGGGATTTACAATGTGTGGATAGTGATGAAAATCACTTGAATTGGAATTACTTTATGGAAAAAAATGATTGGGCCTTGTTGCCATATTGTGAATGACTACTCCGTTGTGCCAGTATGCTCTTCTTATGACTTGTATGCCAACAAATGGCAACATCATTATTGCTTGCTCATAGATTATGCAAAATCTATGAATGATTCAGCATGTGCAATTCAAGATTCTCAGGCTATGTTAGATACAAAGCTTTGGCATGCACACTTTTTCACATTTTCCTAGTTTGCTATGCCTGCAGAAATTTGAAATGGTGTCCTCTCTGCCCAAACTTCAGGCACGTAGTAAACATGTTTGTGAAGGCTATATTTTGGGTAAAATGCAGCATTTTTCCTTCACAAAAGATGGTTCAGTATGATCTACTATAAAATTATAGCTTGCCCATGTGGTCCTATCTAAGCACCTTCTTTTGGGGACTATCTTTACTTCGTGACCTTCATTGATGATTTTTCTAGGCATGCATGTGTATATCCATCGAAAGCAAAGCTTGAAGTGTTTACATGCTTCAAGTAGTTTCTAGTTTTGGTAGAAAATCTATCAACATGTAAAATGGCACCCTCCTTTCTGATCAAGGAGGGAATATATGTCTTCTGATGTTAATGCATTTCTCACTGAACGTGGGATAAAACATTGGTGTACAATCCTATATACAACTCAAAAAAATGGATTTGATGAAAGGAAAAACATGTCACTCATGGAAATGGCAAGGTGTCCCATTAAATCATTGTAGTCTATCACTCCATATGAGGCTTGGCATGATCACAAGTCATCTGTTGCTCATTTGCATGTCTTTGGTTGTTTGACATATGCATTAGTGCCTGAACATCAATGTAGGAATTTGGATGATAAATCAGTGAAATGCATTTTTGTTGGGTACAATTTTGAAAGTAAAGACTATCATCTCTATCATCCATAGACTAAATGCATTTTGTTTAGCCATCATGTTGTTGTTGTGGAAGGTGCAATTGAGCCATTACTTTCATGTACTAAGGAGACATCAGTTAGCTCCAAAGATGTATATGACACTTTGCTGCGTCTTTTTAGAGGTGGACAATCTAACAGTGGTCCAAATGAGACAATTTCTCAACCTTTACAAGTTCCACATGATGATGTAGATCATTCCATTTTTTATGCAGATTTACATGATGCACTTGTTGATGAGATGCTGATATAGAGGAGGCAAAAAATATGCCTGGATGCACCTCTACCATATTGTACTTGTTCAGGCTCTCATCGTGCTTCTTTTGCATCAGATTGCTATGCTATGGCTGCCTCTAGTCTTTGTGATGAGAATGAGCCTATTGCATTTGATGAAGCACAAAATTAAAAAAAATGGATGGATGCTATGAAATCAGAATATGATGCTATAATGAAGAATGGAAACTAGTGTTTATGTGACTTGCCTCCTGGCAAGAAGGCCATTGGCACTAAGCAGGTATACAAGATGAAGTGTAAGCGTGATGGAATAGTTGACAGGTATAAGGCTAGGCTTGTTGAAAAAGGATATACTTCGTTCAAGAAGTGCGTACCTCTATCTATTGGTAACATGTAGCTGGTGAACACATTATCAAATAAGAACTTAGTCGTCATTTGAGCATCATTCTTTGTGGTGGCTTTTACTTCTACCCAATTTGTAAGGTAATCTGTGGCTAGAATAACGTACTCTACATAGGAGTTTCTAGCTAGAGGGTTAATAGGACCTACAAAGTCTACACCCCACTTTGAGAATGTGCATCCTCCCATCATTGGCCTCAACAATATCTCATCGTTTTTTATTGGATAGTGTGCATGTTGGCATATATCACATCTCTTCACATAGGTATGTGCATGCATATGAAGAGTGGGCCACCAAAGTCCAGAGAATAGAATGGTCTTAATTACTCGGTTAGGCCCGAAGTTTCCACCTGCAAGACTACTATGTGCAGTTTCTAAGATTATCAAATAGTTTGATTCGTGAACACACAATGTTGTCATCCTCTTCTTCTTCTCTGACCTCATTAGAGTCACACTATTCTAGCAAGGGTTCACACATGAACAAAGAGATATAATAACCCTCCTCATTACAATGAAGCATCCATTATTCTTCATTGAGGGCAATGCCCATGGTGGCTAAGATTTATGCTTTTAGGCCGTCGGAATGAAATTGTAATTACTGGAAAATGTAATTGGAAAGGATGCACATCGAAAGGATGTGACGTAACACTTGTAACTTTTTGATAATGAAAGTGTGTGGAAGCAGATGTGCAGAGAAGCATGACGCCGGACTCTGGGTTGTTGAAAGTTTTTCAAGCTCAAGAGTGTGGGAACATGCCCCAAATTGAACCTTCCACATCATCCATAATCAAAGGAGGCTGATTTCCACGAGTTTGAGGCATCCAATTATGCCCATAATGGAAAGAAGTTGATTAGAGAAGATTTAGCTCACCTCTTGATGTGATTGGACCTCACTTTTGACATGTATATGTTTTTGATTGGTTAAAGAGGTTAGTAGGTGGTCTTTAAAACCTCTAATGAGTTGTATTATGACTTAGAGTCGTGGAAATACGTGCCCAAGCTGCCCCCTTGCTTAAGCACACCCCCTATTAGCTGTTCTCTGCATATTTTGCAGAAATTTCACTTTTACACACTCTATCTATCTAGATGTTTTTGGCAGACCCCCCGGTCTTGTAATTGTTGTTTCTCCTTCATCCGGAATCCATTTGCAATGATTTTTGTCTTGTTGGAAAGCTTATAAGTTCTACTTTGTCTTCTATAAGTCTCAGGTTCAGTGCCTGCACATGTGCAGAGAAATGTCCAGAATAGTGTCTATCTAGTTAGCTCATACTCTGTGAAGAGATCAAGTTATCTGTTTTGTTGCAGCTGGTTGAGGCATTATCCAGTATCCAAATGGAGTGATTTTACTCTCATTTGAAAGCTCTTAAAGTCTAGTTTATGCCTGAAAAAATTCATTTTCAATCTCTGCATATACTCAGAGAAACTCAGAAAATACAGAGCCTATGTCTGAAAAATTTCAAGATCCTAGGAGGGTTCATTTGCTTTTGTTGTCCACATAGGAGTGTTTATCCTTCAACAGTGGTATCAGAGCTATAAGTGGAGTATCAAAGAGAGAAGAAGGAGCTACTAAAGTGAAGTGAAGACTTCATCAAATTTTGAAGGAAGGAAGCAAAGAACGGGCACGTCAACAACAAGGGGAAGCAAATACATCATCAAAGCAAAGACGAAGCTTCATCAAGAGGAGTAGCTCTATTTTTTGAGGTAAAAGCCATCCTTTTCAACTTCATTGCATCAAGGGGGAGGTTCAAAAGAGTTTGGAGGCACCATGGCTGATCTCAATGCTCAGATTGAGAAGCTCGAAAAAGGAAACTACCAACCATGGCGATTTAGAATAAGCAATTTTTTGATGGGGAAAGGTTTGTGGGGACTTGTGAGTGGTGGAGAGCCAAAACCCTACATAGATGAGGTAAATCCAACTAATGACCAGAGAAGAGCAGTAAGAGAGTGGGATGAAAGGGACAAAAGGGTCATTTTCATTTTATCTCAGCATATTAGCAACTCTATGGTAGGGCATATTCAAGATTTGGATACATCGAAGAAGGTGTGGGAGTGCTTGGAGAGATTGTACTCAACCTCCACAAAAGCTAGAAAAATTCAGCTCAAGAATGAGCTAAATAATCTTAGGAAAAGCCCCTCTCAAGGTGCTAATGATTACATATTAAAGGTTAAAGAGCTTGCAGATGCACTAGGGTCAATCGGTTGTGCCCTAGATGATGACGATCTTGTCGCCCACACCCTAAATGGACTTAGGGATGATGAAAAATGGAGGGCTTTCACAACTTCAGTGTATGTAAGGGACTCTCTTCCTGATTTTGATCAACTAATCACTCTCATGGTGACAGAGGAGATGAACCTTGGTGGTCATAATGCCAAGGATAGCCAAGGGTAATTGTTGTATGCAGGTAGACGAAGAGGAAGACACAACCGAGTTGCTACAAGAGGAAGAGGAAGATATCAAAGCAACCAAGGAGGTCAAGGACAACAAGAAAATGCAGGTCAAAGAGGTGGAAGAGCCACAAATAGAGGAAGAGGTGCAAGATTTGGTGGAAGAGGACAAGCCACTTCAAATGGATGCTTTGTATGCGGTAAGCCCAATCATTTTGCAAATGAATGCTATCATAGAGCTCAAAGACAAGGGAATCAAAGCAACAAAAACAATTATAGAGGGCAAGGTAATTATGCAAACACATCATCCAGCCAAGGGAATGATTATTTACTTGCCATGAGGTATGGTGAAGATACAACTCAAGCTAGTGAAGATGTATGGTATGTAGAAAGTGGATGTAGCAATCATATGTCATGTCGAAAGGATCTTTTTAGTAATTTGCAGGTCCCAAAGCATCAAGGGCATGTGGAAACAGGTGATAACTCAGAGCATACCATTCAACATGTGGGAGATATCAGTTTGGAAGGAAATCAAAGAGCAAAGTGCTTATCAGATGTATTACATGTCCCTACTATTACCAAAAACTTGATTTCGGTAGGCCAAATGGTAGAAAAAGGCTATCAAGTTAGGTTCAATGAAAGAGGATGTTTTGTTGAGGATCCAAGGGCAGGTTTCAAGCTCATAGCAAAAGGAAAAATGAAAGGGAGAATGTTCATAATGGACATAAATCAGCCACACCATTCAATGTATGTCACATATGGAGACAAGAGGATAGCAGATTTGGATCTATGGCATAAACGAATAGGTCACATCAACCTACAAAAGCTCAAGGACATGCAAAGGAGGATCTTGGTAAGAGGCCTACCAAATTTTACATCTAAAATGCTGCATGAAATTTGTGTAGCTTGCCAACAAGGAAAACAATCAAGGTTGCCCTTCAAGAAGAGTACCTATGTAAGTGCAAATGTTTTAGACCTCATTCACACGGATGTTTGGGGTCCAACAAGAGAAGCATCCCTTGCTGGAAATAGGTATTTTGTAACCTTCATTGATGACTTTTCAAGAAAAGTGTGGTTGTATTGCATTAGAAACAAATCAGATGTGTTCCACTACTTCAAGAAATTCAAAGCACAGGTGGAGAAGGAATCTGGCAAGTTTATCAAAACTTTGAGATCTGAAGGAGGGGGAGAGTATTTCTCCCATGAATTTTCTGAATTTTTGTAGGTCAATGGCATCAAAAGGCAATTTACATGCAGGTATACCCCTCAACAAAATGGGGTAGCAGAGAGAAAGAACAGACACATAGTAGAGGTAGCAAGGTGTATGCTCAATGAAATGAATATGCCGCATTTTTATTGGGGAGAGGCTACATATACAGCCACATACATCATGAATAGATGTCCTACATCAGGTATACATCATCTAACCCCTGAGGAAGCATGGAGTGGAAGAAAACCTTGCATTTCACATCTTAGAATCTTTGGTTGTATATGCTATGTACATGTACCTCAAGAGTTGAGGTCAAAGTTAGATGCCAAATCTGAAAGGTGTATTTTTTTGGGATATTCTATGGAACAAAAGGGGTATAAATGCTATAATCCCATCACCAAGGAGTTGAAGGTAAGTAGGGATGTTGTCTTTGATGAGTTGAAGCCTTGGTATGCATGCACAAGTCCATTGCAGGTTGAAGACATAGGTGAGACAGATTTGAAGAATGATGATAGAGTTCAAGTAAGCATGGATTTAAGTGGTCCAAGCAACTCATGCAACACAAGGGCACCCTCACCATGGAGTGCAAGGCTTAGGGAAAGAGAGACCAACTCTGAAGAAAGCAAATTCAAAGGCAAAGAGAAGATTTCAATTGAAGAAGGAAGCTATGTGGACGAGAGCATGTTGGAAGATGAAGAGATAGAAGAAATTCAAACTCCAGGAGTGGCAAAACAAAGAAAGAAGATGGCAACCACACCCAAAGGAAGTGAAAGAAGGTCTTCAAGAGTAAGATATCCAGTACAAAGGTTAACATATGATAATTTCATTGCAAAGCATTATGCATACATGACTCAGGTAATCAAGGACAAGGAACCAACTAGTTATGAAGAAGCTAAGGATTGCAAGGAATGGCAAGAGGCAATGAAGGAAGAGCTCAAAGCACTTGATGAGAACCATACTTGGAGCTTGGTACCAGCTCAAGAAGGCATGAAGGTGATAGGTAATAAGTGGGTTTACAAAATTAAAAGAAATTCAGATGGTTCCATTGCTAGGTACAAAGCAAGGTTGGTGGCGAAAGGCTTCTCCCAAAGCTACGGGATAGATTATGATGAAACTTTCAGCCCCGTAGCCAAGATGCCAACAATTAGGACTTTGATTGCAGTGGCCACATCAAGGAAATGGAGCTTATATCAGTTGGATGTGAAGAATGCCTTCCTCAATGGAGAGCTTGAAGAAGTAGTCTACATGAGCCAACCTCAAGGATTTGCTAGTATGAGGTACCCAAATCATGTTTGCAAGCTAAGGAAAGCATTATATGGACTAAAGCAAGCCCCAAGGGCCTGGAATCAGAGGTTAGTGGATTATTTATCAAGTTGTGGATACAAAGAAAGTGTTGCAGATCCATCACTTTACATGAAGAAGCAAGGAGACAAGATGGTATACATATGCATCTATGTGGACGATTTGATCATCACAGGAAGTGATATTGCAGGTATTAAAGATATCAAATCAAAGCTAGGGAAGGAGTTCAAGATATCTGATCTTGGAACACTAAAGTACTTCTTGGGAATAGAGGTAATCTATGCACACAATGGCATCTTCTTGATTCAAAGAAAATACTTGTTGGATGTGCTATACAGGTTTGGTATGAGTGGTTGTAAGCCACTTTCTCAGCCCATGGAGCCCAATACAAAGTTGGTTGCAGGTCAAGGAGAGGCTATCAAGATATTACACTATATAGAAGCATAATTGGTTCATTAATTTATGCTACATTCACTAGACCTGATCTTGCATATGTAGTAGGTGTTCTCTCTCAATTTTTGCATGCACCTACTCATGATCATCTTATGGCGGCAAGAAAGGTGCTTTGTTACATCAAGCACACCATCAACCAAGGTCTATTTTACTCATATGATGGTGATCTAAGTGTCAAAGGATATAATGATGCTGATTGGGCAGGTAGCAAGGATGATCGAAGGAGTACATCGGGTTATGTTTTCATGATAGGTACAAAAGTGATCTCTTGGAGCTCTAAGAAGCAACCCACTGTTGCTCTTTCATCCACAGAGGCTGAGTACAGAGGTTTAGCATTGGCTACATGTGAGCTATTATGGCTTAAGAAGATACTTAAGGACTTGGAAGTGGAAGTGGAGGAGTTTCCTCTTTATGGAGACAACATTTCAAGCATCTATCTAGCTAACAATCCCATGTTTCATGCAAGGAGCAAGCACATAGAGGTTCATTACCACTTCATTAGAGAAAAGGTGATGGCAAAAGAGCTAGATATAAGGTATGTGAACACTAAAATGCAGGTTGCAGACATGATGACAAAGTTTCTTGAAGGTACAAGGCTTGGAGGATTCAAGGAAGCTATCAACATAAGAGACATAGGCTGAAGCAACAAAGGAAAAGACTTGAGCTTGAGGGGGAGTGTTGAAAGTTTTTCAAGCTCAAGAGTGTGGGAACATGCCCCAAATTGAACCTGCCACATCATCCATAATCAAAGGAGGCTGATTTCCACGAGTTTGAGGCATCCAATTATGCCCATAATGGAAAGAAGTTGATTAGAGAAGATTTAGCTCACCTCTTGATGTGATTGGACCTCACTTTTGACATGTATATGTTTTTGATTGGTTAAAGAGGTTAGTAGGTGGTCTTTAAAACCTCTAATGAGTTGTATTATGACTTAGAGTCGTGGAAATACGTGCCCAAGCTGCCCCCTTGCTTAAGCACACCCCCTACTAGCTATTCTCTGCATATTTTGCAGAAATTTCACTTTTACACACTCTATCTATCTAGATGTTTTTGGCAGACCCCCCGGTCTTGTAATTGTTGTTTCTCCTTCATCCGGAATCCATTTGCAATGATTTTTGTCTTGCTGGAAAGCTTATAAGTTCTACTTTGTCTGCTATAAGTCTCAGGTTCAGTGCCTGCACATGTGCAGAGAAATGTCCAGAATAGTGTCTGTCTAGTTAGCTCATACTCTGTGAAGAGATCAAGTTATCTGTTTTGTTGCAGCTGGTTGAGGCATCATCCAGTATCCGAATGGAGTGATTTTACTCTCATTTGAAAGCTCTTAAAGTCTAGTTTATGCCTGCAAAATTTCATTTTCAATCTATGCATATACTCAGAGAAACTCAGAAAATACAGAGCATATGTCTGAAAAATTTCAGGATCCTAGGAGGGTTCATTTGCTTTTGTTGTGCACATAGGAGTGTTTATCCTTCAACATGGGTCTGGGCAGTGCACCTGTGGGTTGTTTGCAGCACAAGTTTTTATTTACACTGGTGTATTGATCTTTTACTGTTCTGATTACTAAGTTAGTTCGGTGACCTTGTCTGTGTAATATTTTTTTGGTGAAGATATAAGTTTAATTGTGGTTGTACATCAATTGCCGGTGAAGAATTTGTGTTACTCTGTATAATTAATTAACATAACTTTATCATAGTGATTTATTCTGTATGTTGTTAAAAAGTTTGGTGGTGAGATTGTTAATTACAAGTTGTTGGTGGAAAGTCAGATTAAAGTGATGAATAACTCTGTGCAGTGAATGTTTTCTCTAGGAAAATAAACATAAGGCCTCTGTAATATAGACCCTGACCATCCCAAGAACCCAGTAGTTGATTTATTCCCGTAACCCGTTAACACTGGAACTGACCATGGGGCGTGGAATAGCCAGTGTGAGGACAGATTAATGTTGGATGAAAGAAAGAATTTTTATGATATATGCCTGTAACGCATTCTGGTGAATCTTATCCGAAGTACCGAAGTGATCAGCATCTGTGGAAAGTTACTAGCACATTGGGAACACCCTCCGGTGGCAATGGTGGATAATGTTCTGAAGGAAAGTGTGATACATGGACTTAGTGGAGTGGCACCACAGTATTTTCTTATTCAAGGATTGCAGAGTATGACAGAATTTCAACCCGTGCAATCTGTTGAAAGTGTGGTTAGTGGAATAGGCATGGATTCTGATGATAGCTTGGTTTCGGTGACAACCCAATTTTTTGTTCTGATTCGAGTGGTACTAGTACATTTGTGGGTGAGAGTTCTGGTGAAAAGTCCATCTCAGACACAAAATATGATGAATGGAAGTTGAACTCAGATGTGTGTGATCGACTCAGCAATACTATATGATCGGAGATTTTGCAAAGCGACTACATGATCCAGCAGCACTCAGAATCAACTTGTTCAAGTAATTCCGAAGTGATACTTCCTCTTGATTTAGATGACATGAGTAGTACACCACAACAACAACAAGAGCAACAACAACAGCAACAATAGTAGCAATAGCAATAGTAGCAGCAAGTCATACCTCCACGACCGATACCTGCTGAAGTCACATATACTAAATTTGGTGGATTTCCAAGTGATGATTCTGATGCTCATGTTTGTATTTTCAAAATTAATTAGGTTGTACTCAACTACCCAGTGAATCCGGCATATAAGGCTACAGTGTTTCAATCCACTCTTGTTAAGAATATGATAACCGAATATGATATTAATCATTTCGGTCAATACTACAATGTTAAGAATGCCTTTTTACAACGTTTTCGATTAAAGAAAAATGCGGCTGAAATCTTTGATTACTTACAAAACAATAGACATAAACCACATCAGAGTGTGCAAGAGTATGCAACGTTATTCCCCACTCATCTACGACAGCTGCCTCCAATACATGCTAATCTATTTGGTGGATTTCCAGGTGATGATCCTGATGCTCATGTTCGTACTTTCAAAATTAATTATGCTATACTCAACTATCCAGCAGATTCGGCATATAAGGCTATAGTGTTTCAATCCAATCTTGTTAATGAAGTTGCTCGTTGGTTAGCCGAATATGATATTAATCATTTCGGTCAATACGATGATGTTAAGAATGCCTTTTACAATGTTTTTGATTAAAGAAAATGCGGCTAAACTTTTGATTACTTACAAAACAATAGATAGAAACCACATCAGAGTGTGAAAGAGTATGCAACCTTATTCCACACTCATCTACAACAGCTACCTCCAGCGCATGCTAATCTATCGGATGATGTGATTACTCAATGGTTTATTAATGGGCTAAACCCCCAACTCAAACAAGTTATGATAATTCGATGTGTGGGCAGTATGACCTTGGATGCAGTCATTGCTATGGCATTGTAGTTGGAACATAAGGTTGGTGGTTTTACCAAAGATCTGGATTGGTTAAAAGCCTCTAAGAGTACGAACGATGATCCATTGAAACAAAGTATATTGCACCAAATGTAAAAACATGGGGCATACCACTTCAACTTGTGCACTAAATCAAATGTACTGTGCTATTTGTAATACGACAGTTCATTCTACCAAAACTTGCCCATATAATGCAAAAGTACATACCAAACCGATCATAAATGCCATAATACAGGAGCAAGGAAAATCATCCACCCACTACGTACCACTGCATTTGAGAAATACATCTTATGAAACTTACAAAAATTACAGAGACCACGAACAAACAATTTTGGACAGCCTCATTGGAATTTGAGACAATCCGGTGAAAGTGCATCTCTCCTATCACCAAGATGCCATTTTTGTGGAGAAATTGGACATATCCGCAGATATTGTAAAGAAGCATCCGAATATGATAAGCAAAGAAAATAAGGACAACATCCAATGGCAAATATGGTATACATTTCAGGGGTAGATACACAAGTGGCAGCAGTTCAAACATGGGTGGGTAAGAAGTTGCACCCAACTGTTGAGATATTTGAACCTGGAATTCGTGAACAACAGCAGATGTTTACTAAAGCAATCATGTGGGCAAGTCAAGAACCAATTGTCTTTCCCGATCCGGTACTGGTGGTCTAGTAGATAGTATAGAATACCCCATCGAAAGAGATGGACCGGATCTAATCACAACCAGAGGACACACCAGACCTTATACCGAGTACGTCGAGTTTTGATTCTATGTGGAATATTTTATCAAAAGCCTCTATTACGATCCCGTTGGGGTAACATTTATCATTGGTTCATGTATTCGACAACAATTTCAGCAACAAATTAGTCCAGGATCTTTGTGCACACCTGCTACAACAACCATCAGCCTGAAAACTGCTTCTACAGTGGATCATGTTGTTCCTTTAATCATGGTATGGTATAAAAACCACAAAATTTCACAAGTATTAATTGATGGAGGCTCAGAGGTTAATATTTCTACGGCTGCACTATGTAAGAAGTTAGGATCGACTCAAATTGAACCCATTCAGTTCTTTGTAAGAATGGCTAATCAATCTCGGGTACATCTAATGGGTGTGGTGCGTGATATACCCATTACCCTACCACGAGCAGTGTTCAAAATGACTTTTATTGTTTTTAAATTACTCGAATCAAGCCTCAATTGCAACTTATTATTTGGAAGACCTTGGTTGAAGCAAGCAAAAGTGTTACAAGATTGGTATGCACATGAACTTATTTTTAAAAGCAATCACGAGAAATATGTTGTGCCCTTGGATGACATGAGACCTTGCGACTTTCATGCGCGATCTTATGCAGCAGAAACCATGCATATGTTGGATGGTGTCACTCTAGCACAATGGAAACGTGAGAAGATTCACCTCATAATTGTCAATCCGTGGAGACGTGAGGACTAGTATGAAGACTATGAGCAAGTGAAGGCACAAGTGTGTGAGTGAGAAGCACACAAGCATGCACACACATACACACACACGCGCACACAAGGCAAGAACAAGGAGAGGAGCAATGAAGTTCTTTGCATTAGTAAAAAAAAAGTCTCTTACATAAGCTCAATTCACAAACAGTCTAACCCTCAAAATGAGCCCTCTAGCTCTTTTTATAGTTTTCTCCCTAGCTCTGGCCTTGTCCAGACCTAGTGTCCGGCCTAGTTAAAAATTAGGTTCTAGAGCCTATTTGAGGGCTCAAACGAAGTCTAAAAATTATGAAAATTGATATGTAGCTAATTCTACTACTCCTCAAGCTCGAGGACTCCTCGGCTTGAACAAAATGGAGTCTATTCTACCAAAAACGGAATTTACAATGTTTGTGTAGTGATTAAAATCACTTGAGTTGTAAATGGTCCATGGAAAAAATGATTGGGCCTTGTTGCCGTATTGTGCATGATTGCTCCGTTGTGCTAGTATGCTCTTCATCTGGCTTGTATGCCAACACGCCCCCCTTCCTAGCGTCTGTCGCCCCTGACAGACCTCTGTTCTATCGGGTGGTCGATATAGTATTGGACGACATTGGTGGCAAGTTTGTGTTCTCCTATCCTTAAGCCTCTTGCTAGATCAGCTTCCAATGCATCCCAATTTATTGCGCCAGGGACCTCTGGTTGCGGTGTGGTGTAGTACTCAGAGTACATTGCTTGTTCACAAGCAAAGAGATGGAGCATGTGTGTTGGCTTCGGTGCGAAGACCTCCGAGTGATACTCCCAAAAACCTGATCTGAACATTTCTTCGAAGGTCTGTTTGTAACATGCAGGGAGGTATTTGATGCGTGCATGCCACGCGTAAGCCACACGAATACTGGGGGTGGTGCTCATGTCATACACCAAATCATAATTTCCATTGATAAACCCCGGTAGACGTACCTGTGGTGCGGTTGCATTTTTAAAGGTTTTTAGGACTACCTGCATCATATCTAAAATCTTAAGCATCATTTGAGCTGCCACATCTGGCATGGGCTTCAATCGCGGCATCCAATGTCGAATTGTTCCCATCATGTACGCTACCGACGGTGGTCCCTGTGGTGGCGCAATGTACAGGTAGTTTAGCCATTCCTTGCATTGCGCGTTGTTCTGCACTTTGATATTGAATGCCTTCCAAGACCTACGACATGGAACTGGACCGTAGCATGGATTGTATAGGAGATGTAAAGGTGCGTTGTTCCATGTGCGTAGCATTTTTGGATATGTCTCTAGAAGTTTCTGCCGCCAGGTGGGTTGACGAATTTTGCCTTTTTGCACCTCTGGAGGAAGGTCTTCGGGTTGAAATTGGGTAGCAAAGGTAGGAATCTTACCCGTGACTCCATGTATTTCTGCATTATAATCAGCCAGAATAATATAATAAGGCCTGTATTGGAGTTCAGATGAGAGGATAAGGCGTCTCGATGATAGGTTCTTGAAGTAAGCAGATTGTAGCACAGTTTCCTCTATGACCCTCATGGCCTGATTTTGCACTACTGTGTGCTCTTTGTGAGAACTCCCGATTTCCTCCACTTGACGTAGCCATGGAGGCCGTGGTGCTTCGAATGTGTCCTGAGCTTCTTCCGTTTGTTGGCCTCCTAGGAAGGATTGTGGATCGTATTCTTCTTCAAATGTTTGTTCCACAGGAATTTGTACTACTTCTTCGTCGGTGGGAGCCTCTGGAGGGGAAGGTGGTCTCTCATATTGTAGTAGACATGCTTGCAATTCGGTGACCTGTTTCTGGAGATCTTTTAAGGCCTCTGAGTTTGTGAGAAGTGAAGCCACGGAGGAGGTGGTTTGAGAGGCTGCTGTTGTTTCTTTTTGGTGTTTCTGCTTCAGTTGACCCAGTTCCTCTGATAGTAGGTCATGTGCTTCAAGCATCATGGCATAGTCTTCCAATATGATCTTGATATTGTCGGGGGTCACTGCTTGAAACTTTGATGGGCTGATGGGTGCCCCAGGTGTGCTTTCGATAGCTGCTTCTAGGTTTTCCTGATTTTGTAATTGCAGGCGTCGATTCTCTTCATGAGCGGTAGCAAGATGTCGCTTGAGTAGGGCCATATTTCGCTGAAGCTTTGAATTGCGTTCCAGCTGTGTCCGTAGATGACCTTCTACCACTTGTATTGCTTCCTGATCTGTGTTCTGTAACTGTACCTCCAATATGCTATGAGCCTCTTGGAGCGTTTGGAATTGTGTGTGGAGGCGAGCATTTTCCTCTTCTAGTGCAGCAAGGCGGTGTTGTAGTGTCTCCGAGTGCTCTTGCAAGCGTTCATTCTGTTGTTGGAGCTGATTGTAATCTGTCCTTAAGTTTGTTTCCGGGACCACATTCCCAAATTCATCTGTCCTTAAGTTTGTTTCCGGGACCACATTCCTATCGGGATGACTGGTGACTACATATATTGTCCCTTCCTTGTCCAAGTATGCTCCATTTTCAAACTTGATAGCTGGGCGCTCTAGTCCAATGGATTGGTCAGGGTTTTTAATCTGGACCACCGCTCTTCCTAGGCCGTCCTCATAGATGCTAGCACCTAATCGGTTGGTCCTAAGGTACTCGAGTTGCATCTTGTAAGGGCCTTCCACCCTATGTAAATATGGCACCCCAGAACTTCCTGTAGGTCTCTCCATACCGTGGGACATCTCAGACTCGCTAGTCTCAGAACTAGGGTAATACGAATGATGGCTCAACTGCTGGGCCCAAGACCTAGTAGTATGATTGACACTAGCCTCTGAAGATCTAAGACTTTGTCTGTCTCTCCCTAGGTGTCTACCTGACCTAAGGTTCATATGCCCTTTGTACGTTGTTGATTCTTTGGTACCAGTCACTTGTTCCTTTTAAGTTCCTTTGGATGTGTTTTCTTGTTTTTAATTAAGCGTCATCAGGAGCACTTTCGTGTGTCGTACTTGATGTTTTGCGTCCGCTTAGTTTAAGTTCTTTTCCTTTAAGTTATCCCTTGACTACAATTTAGCCTACCCTTGCACTTGAGAAATTAAGGGCTCTTCAAACTTGAGTGTTCCTATCGTACCCCTAGTCAATCAGAACGACTACTTGCACTTAGCCTATGCTAAGAATAGACTGAGGGGGTTAAGTGATGTTCCAACCTCAAGTCGCTCCTCCTGGCGATGCTGGTCTACCCAGGAAGCACGTTCCCAAGCTTGTTCGCCCTGGCACTTACTTTGCTTTCTCCAGGAGCTCTCGATGATCCTGTAAGAATCCCAAGTTTAGCGTCAATTTGACCCTTCAATTGACAGACAATTTATTTCAGACACTTTTTTAATGACCCTTGTTCCCCCTTTTGTATTGCTAAAAATTTCCCCTAGAGCTCCCTTGGTGTTCCTACCCCTCAGTGTGTCAACTTCAAAATATCATATCTGAAAATCAACGCATTATTCTTATAAAAAGCAGTTGAGGGCATGTAGTATATGCCACGAGCTTTCTGACAAGCCCTAGAGCTCAAAAAATGGATTTCGTATGAAAAAGTTATGACCGTTCAGGGTTTAGGGGGTTAAACAGACAAATAGAACCTTACAGGGCTTTTAATGCATTTTTCTAAGGCCTTTCTAAGTGTGTGAGTATTTGAGAGTGCAAATATGCCCAAAATTTAGCTCAAATCTCCAAAAAAATTACCCTTAATTTTTCTTTTTGCCGAAAATGTCTGTCTATCGCGATAGACGGTGTCTGTCGCAATAGACACAAGCTGTCGTGGGGGGCTGTCTATCGCGATAGACGGTGTCTGTCGCGATAGAGTGGTCTGTCGCGATAGACGGTGTCTGTCGCGATAGATGGGTCTGTCGCGATAGACGGTGTCTATCGCGATAGAGTGGTCTGTCGCAATAGAGTGGTCTGTCGCGATAGACGGTGTCTGTCGCGATAGACGGTGTCTGTCGCGATAGAGTGGTCTGTCGCGATAGACGGGTCTGTCGCGATAGAGTGGTCTGTCGCGATAGACGGTGTCTGTCGCGATAGATGTGTCTGTCGCGATAGACGGTGTCTGTCGCGATAGACGGTGTCTGTCACGATAGACGGGTCTGTCGCGATAGACGGTGTCTATCGTCTGTCGTGGTTTGGTCTATCGTGATAGACCGTGTCTGTCGCGATAGACTGGATCTGTCGTGGAATTTGGTCTGTCGCGATAGACAGTGTCTATCGTCTGTCGTGGTTTTGGTCTGTCGCGATAGACTGGATCTATCGTGGAATTTGGTCTGTCGCGATAGACGGTGTCTGTCGCGATAGACGGGATCTATCGTGGGTCTCTGTGTCACGATAGACGGTGTCTGTCGCGATAGACGGTGTCTGTCGCGATAGATGGTGTCTGTCGTGATAGACTGAAAAAATGCAAATTTTTGAGAAACTTCTAGTGATTTGGAGTGCTCTAATGGTGTAGGTTACCGTGCCAAACACGCATTCAAAAAATATTAAGTTTTTCTGTCTGGAGGTCGTCGTGTCGGGACTTGTGCAGAGTCTGTCGTACTTGCACACACTGCTGGAGAAGGTGGTACAGCTAGTTCCTGCAAGAAAAGCTCAGAAAACACACCAAAAACAGATAGCATGCAAGCTCTCTCTCACTCTCTCTCACAATGAAATGAGGGAAATGAGGTGGGGAGTGTAATATGACCAAAAAACTGAAATTTTTGTGGAGATGGAGATGGAGGTGGGAGATGGTGGGGATGATGATGGTGATGAGGGTGATGCAAAAATAAGAAAAAATGAAGAAAAATAAGGAAAAGAAAGGATATTACCTATAACTCCAATGTCTCAACTCTACGTCTTACCATCACAGGCTCGTCCTCGAAGCTCTCTCCCCGGCACCGGCGCCAAATTTGGTGTCACTCTAGCACAATGGTGAGTACCAACGTGAGAAGATTCACCTCATAATTGTCAATCCGTGGAGACGTGAGGACTAGTATGAAGACTATGAGCAAGTGAAGGCACAAGTGTGTGAGTGAGAAGCACACAAGCATGCACACACATACACACACACGCGCACACAAGGCAAGAACAAGGAGAGGAGCAATGAAGTTCTTTGCATTAGTCAAAAAAAAGTCTCTTACATAAGCTCAATTCACAAACAGTCTAACCCTCAAAATGAGCTCTCTAGCTCTTTTTATAGTTTTCTCACTAGCTCTAGCCTTGTCTAGACCTAGTGACCGGCCTAGTTAAAAATTAGGTTCTAGAGCCTATTTGAGGGCTCAAACGAAGTCTAAAAATTATGAAAATTGATATGTAGCTAATTCTACTACTCCTCAAGCTCGAGGACTCCTGGGCTTGAACAAAATAGAGTCTATTCTACCAAAAATTGAATTTACAATGTTTGTGTAGTGATTAAAATCACTTGAGTTGTAAATGGTCCATGGAAAAAATGATTGGGCCTTGTTGCCGTATTGTGCATGATTGCTCCGTTGTGCTAGTATGCTCTTCATCTGGCTTGTATGCCAACAGATGGTCTTTTGAATGACGAAGAAGAAGCTTTTTTAAATGCTAACCAAAATTTGTTAGCACTAGGTACAATTGATTTACAAGCCATAATGGATAATTGGACTCCGGCCGCTTGTACGATTGTCCTCTCATCGAAGGAGTGGAACCAGTTATAGATCAGGTTTTGGACGCCACTGATCTTCAGTATTTACTCCCCCCACATTTCCATGCCCCGACACTTTTATGTACCAGAAGATCAACTAATAACTTGCAATTTGGGTGATGAGGTTAGCTCGCGTCCTGTCAAGATTAAGGCCAGATTACCTGAGACTTTACAAGATGATTTAGTACAGTTGCTAAAAGAAATTTCTGATGTATTTTCTTGGGACTATCGCGATATGAAGGGATTGGATCCTCGCATCTACCAACACCGTGTCATGCTGAAACCAAATGCTTGACCCATTAAGCAACAAAGTTATCGGATGAATCCCAATTATGTTGCGCAAGTGAAAGCTGAATTGGATCGACTGTTGAAAGTAGGTTTTATTGTTCCCATTGAGCATGCTGAATGGATCTCTCCTATTGTCAATGTCCTAAAGAAAAACAAGCAATTATGCATTTGTGTGGATTACCAAAAACTAAATGCGATGATGATACCCGATCCCTTTCCACTACCTTTCCTGGATACTATGTTAGATGATGTTGGAGGACGAGAAATGTGTTGGAGTTTATTGACCTCCAAAGTATAGCAGGAAGTAGGCGGAACCCCCTAGGAACAAGTTGACCTTCTCACAAACTTCATCATAGAAAACCAGTCATGCTTGCAGAGCTTACTACTCTCTACTCACTCAAAAGTTTTTAAAACTGTTTTAACCACATATACTAGAGACCAAGAGATGAACCTGAGGACATACATCACTTGCAGAGACTACTGCTCTTAACTCACAAATCCAATGATTATGAAAATTGGTACTATGAAAGTAGACAAGAAGAGCTTTCAAATGAGCTATCAAACATGTAATTTGGATATATAATGAGGGAGATACAAGCTCTGCAAGCTCTGCATACAAAAACTAGAGTAGCATAGAGATACTCTCTTGGACATCCCACAAGATCACGACTTTTCTCCTCTTTTTATAGCATGGGAAACTAATCTAAAACCTTCCTAATACATCTAAATTCGTGGTAGACACTTGGATGGAGGTATTACATGACTCAAGTGCTCAAATAAGCAAAGTATTGATGGACTTTGAGAACTAGCCACATCGACCTTCCACTAGGACACCACTGAAGCTCCCTTGTGACTCACTAATTTGGCTCACCATGTTCTAGAACTCACGTGGTATTTTTGCTAAATTTTATGAATAATATGAGCCTTCTTGAAGTATTTGAAGACTTCCCAAAGGTATTTACATAATTTGAAACTTGTACCCTACATAAAACAAATGTTCGCAACATTCTCCCCCTCAAGTTTCAAAGGGTATTTCCTTCATGCCAAGAATATAGTTGAATCTTTGAAGCTTTGGTCCATCCAAGGATTTGGTGAAGATATCTGCAACTTGATCCTTTGTTCCAACAAAAGAAACCTGCACTTCATTGTTCATGGCCTTCTCTCGAACATAATGATAGTGAACCTCTATATGCTTTGTTCTAGCATGAAAAATAGGATTTGAGGTCATATGAATGCTGCTCAAGTTATCCCCATATATCAGTGGTACATCAACCTGCACATTCAAGTCATGAAACAACTTTTTAAACCACATAACCTCAGTAGTAGCCAATGCTAAACCTCTATACTCAGCCTCTGTAGAAGATAAAGCAACTGTAGGCTGTTTCTTTGAACTCCATGTTAATGTCTTGTTTCCTGCTATTACCACATATCCACTTGTGGATCTTCTGTCATCTTTGCTTCCAGCCCAATCTGCATCACTAAAGACTTTAAGAGTTAGATCAACATCATGACTATAAAATAATCCTTCGTTCATGGTACCTTTCAAATACCTAAGCACTCTTTTCGCTGCATGCATATGAGGTACTCTAGGTTCATGCATAAACTGTGACAATACTCCCACTGCATAACATATATCAGGTCTAGTTTTTGTTGCATAAATCAAAGATCCTACCATGGATCTATATACATTCATATCATGCAACTCATCACCTTCCTTTGCACTCAGCTTTACATTACATTCCATTGGAGTAGAAACAAATTTACATTCCTGCATACCAAACCTTTTCAGCATATCACATATATACTTTCTTTGTATCAACCACATACCTTCATCGCTATACACAATTTCAATCCAAAGAAGTATCTGAGCAAACCAAGATCTGAAATTTTAAATTCCTTTCCCAAATTACCTTTTATCTCATCAATTGCTTTTGCATCATTCCCTGTAATCAACAAGTCATCCACATAAATGCATACATAGACACACATGCCATCTACATGTTTTACATAAAGTGAAGGATCAGCATGACTCGCTGTGTATCCTTGCAGCATAAGATACTTTACCAACCTTGCATTCCATGCCCTTGGTGCCTGCTTAAGACCATACAATGCCTTCTTTAACCTGCATACATGATTAGGACATTTTGCATCCACATAACCATCTGCCTGTGACATATACACTTCTTCATTTAACTCACCATTAAGAAAGGCATTTTTTATATCAAGTTGATATATATTCCACCTTTTACTTGCAGCTAAAGCCATCAAAGTTCTCACTGTTGCCATATTTTCTACTGGACTAAATGTTTCCTCATAGTCCACACCTTGAGTTTGATTATATCCTTTTGCTACAAGTCTAGCCTTATATCTAGACACACTACCATCACTATTTCTTTTAATCTTAAAAACCCACTTGCAACCAATTACCTTTTGCTTTGGTGTACTTGGAACTAAATTCCAAGTCTTGTTATCCTGTAGTGCTTCCATTTCTTCTCTCATTGCTTTCTCCCACTTTTCATCTCCTTTGGCCTCATCATAACATGTGGGTTCATTTTCCTGCTCAACTTTTGTCATAAAAGCATAATGAGTATTCATGAAAGATTCATAAGTATACCTTTGAGGTTGCTTACTTACTCTTGAAGTTCTTCTTACCTCCAATGTAGATGCTCTTCCTTTCTTATTAGGAACCTTTGATGATTCTCCATACTCACATACATCACTAATTTCCTCTCCTTCATCATTAACTTCAACAAGTTTGAGTTTACCTTTACTTTTAACACTTGGAGGTGACTCTTGCCTTAATCTTCCATTGAAAGGTGATCCTCTTTCTTCATCTAGACCACTCCTTTCATCATTTAAACTTCCTGATGGCTGAACTATGCATTCATCTCCTTCAACCACACCTTCTTCATTTTCATCCATGACCTGCAAACAATTCTTATCTGCATACCATGAAAGTGATTCATCAAAGTTTACATCTCTTGACACAACAACCTTATTGGTATGAGGATTATAGCATCTATATCCTCTTTGAGTATCTGCATAACCAATAAATATACATTTTTCTGATTTTGCATCAAGTTTAGATCTCACCTCACTAGGTACATGTACATAACATACACAACCAAATACTTTCAAATGACTTACACTTGGTTTCCTTCCATGCCATACCTCATATGGTGTCAAATGATGAACTCCAGCAGTCGGAACTCTATTCATAATGTAAACACTTGTGCTAACAGCTTCAGCCCAAAAATAATTAGGCAAACACATATCATTAAGCATACTTCTAGATGCTTCTGCTATGATTCTGTTTCTTCTTTCTGCGACTCCATTTTGTTGTGGAGTATACCTGCATGTAACTTCTCTTTTGATACCTTCATCATACAAAAAATCAGTAAAAGCTTGAGAGAAATACTCTCCCCCTCCATCAGACCTTAGCTTCTTAATATACCTTCCTGTTTGCTTTTCGACATATGATTTGAACTTCTTGAAACAATCAAAGACCTCACTCTTATGTTTAATGAAATACACAAATGTCATTCTACTATGATCATCAATGAATGATACATAGTACTTATTACCAATCAAGGATGCCTCTTTAGTAGGTCCCCACACATCTGTGTGTATGAGATCTAGCAAACCATCACTTACATAACTTGAATGCTTGAAAGGTTGTCTACTCTGCTTACCCATTTGACATGCTTCACAAAGATGCACCATATGTTGCTTAGTAAGATCAGGTAATCCTTCAACAATCCTCTTCTTTGATAGCTCCTTTAACCTGTGTACATTCATGTGTCCAATCCTTTTGTGCCATAGATCAAGCTCTGCTATTCGATGCATACCATAAGAGAAATAGTTTGTATGATTTGGGTTTACCTTGAATGTAAACAATCTACCTTGTTTTTGACCTCTAGCAATTAGCCTCCTTTGCTTTGGATCCTCAATGAAGCAACCTGCATGATTAAATCTCACTTGTAGACCTTTTTCTACCATTTGACCAACCGACATCAAATTCTTAGTGATCGTTGGCACATAAAGTACATCCTTCAAGCAATTTTTCTTGCTCTTATCCTGCATAACAACATCTCCAACCTGCATAATCTTATGTGTTGTATCATCTCCTGTTTCAACATGACCTTTACATGACGGATTATGCATATTAGAAAACCATGAAGCATCATGAGACATGTGATTAGAACAACCACTATCTACATACCATACATCACTATTGGAATTCATCTTAGTTTCTACATTCATCATAAGAAGAGAATCATAATCATCACTTTTACCTTCAACTGCATAATTTCCTTGTTGTTTACCTCTTCTTGAATAGCCTCCTCTTTGATTACCACCTTGATTATTTTCATTTTGATAACAATCTTTGGCATAGTGTCCATACCTTCCACATATATAGCAATTGTTCTTATTATCTTCACTCCTTTGTCTTTGGTTGTAGTTGTAGTAGCCTCTCGTACCTCTAGCGCTTGATCTTCCTCTTCCTCTTGTGTTGAAGAAGCCACTTGAAGTCCTTTGATCATCGATCCTTCTTCCTCGACCTCTATTTGAACCTCTTCCACCTCTGTTTCCACCTCTTGATGATCCTACATAAAGAGCTTGTCCTTGAGATCCTTTTTGATTTGAAGTAGAACCATTTAGATTCATCTCCTCCGTGACCATGAGGGCAATAAGTTGATCAAAATCTGGTAATTCTCCTCTGACATAAACTGAAGTAATGAAGGGTTTCCATCTCTCATCATCTTTGAGTCCGTTGAGAGTATGTGCAACCAAGTCGTCGTCCTCCACATGAGCTTGAATTGATCCTAGTTGATCCGCAATCTCTTTAACTTTCAATATGTAATCATTGACCGATGTCCTTGTATCTTTCTTTATGTTATTCAACTCATTTTTGAGTTGAATCTTCCTTGCTCTTGTACCTGTAGCATACAACCTTTCCAATGCAAGCCAAACATCTCTACTTGTGTCTAGATCTTGTATGTGTCCTACCATTGAATCTTGAATATTTTGTGATAAAATGAATATAACCCTTTTGTCTCTCTCATTCCAAAGTCTAAACTCCCTCAATTGTTGCTGATTTGGGTCCTCTGGTAATGTGGGTTTGATATCTGTGCCGTCAATCAAACCATACAAGCCTCTACCTTGCAAGTATGCTGTGATTCTAAACTTCCATGCCTGATAATTGGTCTTATCAAGCTTCTCTATTTGTGCATGTTGGTCTCCCATAATACAAATGCTAAGCTTCCTCCTTTAAGCCTCCTTTCCAATGTGTGTGATGAGAAGAAATATAATATTTACCTTGTAAATGAGGTATGTGCACCTTTCTTTGCTTGGATGTTGCTTCAGATGCCTCCTTGCAATCTTCTTCTACCTTTGTGTAGTGTTGATGATGAACTGCTTCTTTGATAGCTTCAAATTCTTCGTCAAGGTATGATAACCTTCTCCAAGCCTCCAAGTACTTGCTCTGATACCAATGTTGGAGTTTATTGACCTCCAAAGTATAGCAGGAAGTAGGTGGAACCCCCTAGGAACAAGTTGACCTTCTCACAAACTTCATCATAGAAAACCAGTCATGCTTGCAGAGCTTACTACTCTCTACTCACTCAAAATTTTTTAAAACTGTTTTAACCACATATACTAGAGACCAAGACCTTTCCAATGAGCCAAAGAACACTCAATTTGGATAAATACTCAATGAGCTATGACCTCTGCAATATGCAGCTTTAATGGAGACCTTGAAACAGAGATGAACCTGAGGACATACATCACTTGCAGAGACTACTGCTCTTAACTCACAACTCCAATGAATCTGAAAATTTCCAGAATACAAATAGACTTGGAGAGCTTTCTAACAAGCCAAAGAACACATGATTTGAATACATACACAAGGAGATATGACCTCTGCAAGTTGGATGTTTAATGGAGACCTTCAGCAGGGATAAAAAACAGAGAACACACACTACTTGCAGAGAGTGTTGCTCTCAGCTCACAAATGCAATGATTATGAAAATTGGTACTATGAAAGTAGACAAGAAGATCTTTCAAATGAGCTATCAAACATGTAATTTGGATATATAATGAGGGAGATACAAGCTCTACAAGCTCTGCATACAAAAACTAGAGTAGCATAGAGATACTCTCTTGGACATCCCACAAGATCACGACTTTTCTCCTCTTTTTATAGCATGGGAAACTAATCTAAAACCTTCCTAATACATCTAAATTCGTGGTAGACACTTGGATGGAGGTATTACATGACTCAAGTGCTCAAATAAGCAAAGTATTGATGGACTTTGAGAACTAGCCACATCGACCTTCCACTAGGACACCACTGAAGCTCCCTTGTGACTCACTAATTTGACTCACCATGTTCTAGAACTCACGTGGTATTTTTGCTAAATTTTATGAATAATATGAGCCTTCTTGAAGTATTTGAAGACTTCCCAAAGGTATTTACATAATTTGAAACTTGTACCCTACATAAAACAAATGTTCGCAACAAAATGTACTCTTTTTTGGATGGTTATCGTGGCTATAATCAGGTGCGAATGGTTGAAATGGATATTCCCAAGACCGTGTTTATTACAAATTGGGGAGTATATGCTTGCATGGTGATGTGGTTTGGTTTACGCAATGCTCCAAGCACCTTTCAGTGATGCATGCAGGAAATCTTTTCTCCCTACTTAACTACGTTTATGCCAGTGTATTTGGATAATTTTTCCTTATCTCGTGATACATTGGCTCACCTCTACCACCTCAAATGTTGCTTTTCCAAGTGTCGGGAGTTCCATCTTTGTTTAAATCCCAATAAATCTGTCTTTTTAATTTCTTTTGGCAAGATACTTCATCATGTTATTTCACAACAAGGAATTCAAGTGGACTCTCATAAAGTTTGTGCAGTGTTGAATGCACCCCCTCTTGCGACTCCAAGAAAGTTATGCGATTCCTTGGTCAAATATGGTGGCATGGTCACATCTTTGGTGGCTCGTTCATCTGGCTATAACGCTTAATCATTTGATTATCAATAACCCTCGACAATTTGTGTGGACACAGGAATGTCAACTGGCTTTTGATTGCCTAAAAACTCTCCTTACACAGGCTCCTATTTTACAAGCTCCTAATTGGCAACTTCCTTTCCATGTTTTTGTGGATGCTTCTGATATTGCAATCAGTAGTGTGTTAATGCAGCAACATGAGAAGTGGTTTCGTCCTATTTATTATGCCAATCATCGTTTAGCAGCTGCTGAACGAAATTATTCCGTTATTGAATGAGAATGCCTTGGTGTAGTCTATTTAATGAAAAAATTCTGGCACTATCTATTGGGATGCAGATTTACCTTTCACATGGATCACATGGCCTTGGTTTATCTTGTAGGACAACAACATTTAGGCGGCAGATTAACTCGGTGGGTGTTGTTGCTTCAAGAATTTGATTACAATGTTGTGCATCGCCCTCGATCATCACATGCCCTTGCAGATTTCCTTTCTCGACTTGATTCGGATGAGCCTCCCGATGGCATTGATGATACCACTCTGGCCATTTATGTGACTGATCCAGTTCAGGATGATTCCTAGGGATTACATGTCTCACCTTCGTATTATGACACCCTTATGATTTTTCTCACTAGCGGATGTCCTCCAAATGCTACTTCGATGTTAGCTCACCGTAAATTGGCTATGTGTAGTCGCCGATTTCGCATCATAGTGAGACAATTGTATTATATGGATCCATCTGGCGTGCTCTTATGATGTATTCCTCCACATGAAGTGTCTTCGATAATTGCAATGGCTCATTCTAATCCTTCCCGTGTGCATTTTTTGGTAGACCTTACATACTGGAAAATTCTATATAGTGGATTATGGTGGCCTTTTATGCGTCGTAATATTGCTACTTATGTTCAATAGTGTGATGCTTGCCAACGTACTGGACAACCCTTACACCGACAACATTTTCCGCTTCAACATGTCCTTCCTCGTGAGCCCTTTCAAAAGTGGGGATTAGATTTTATTGGTCCTATTATGCCTCTTGCTATTGTTACAAATCATCGTTATATCCTTACATGTACTGATTATGCTACTCGGTTGGCCGAAGCTTGGGCATTACGGTCAGCAACTGCTCAGATGGGACCTAAATGTTTACTCCATGATATTTTTCCTCGTTATGGGCTTCCTTTGGATATTGTTTCTGATCAAGGCACTCATTTTGCTAATACATTAATGCAATTTTTAACCTGAACCTTTAGTATTGTCCATAAATTAGTTCCCCTTATTATCCTTGAGAAAATGGATTGGCCGAAAGTACTAAAAAAACTTTTCTTAATATGCTGAAGAAACTTGTTCTAGAGTGGCCAAAAAGATGGGATCACTTTCATCCTTTGGTCTTATGGGCTTACCAAACTACTTATAAAGTCGTTATCGGAAGTACCCCTTTAATTGGCATATGGTCTTGAGGTAATTGCACCTATGGAATTGGTTGTACCCAGCTTACAAGTGGCATTGGAGCACAATTTATTACCCGAAGATTCTTTCCCTTTTCGGTTGGATGTTTTATGGTCTTTGGACAAACAATGTCTGGAAAGCTTTTTGGGTCTTTAGGAAATTCAATTGTAGCAAGCTAAAACCCATGATCGGTTCCTCAGGACTCCTGTCTTTATAGTCAAGCAATTGGTTCTTTTTTACAATGCCAAGTCTAATCATTCGACTGAAAAGTTCAAGCTTCGTTGGTTCGGTCCCTACCATACTACATAACAGATTGGTCCAGCTACTTTTCGGTTATCTACATTGACTGGCACTCTACTCCCTAAACCCATCAATGGATATAAACTCCATACGTATTGTATGCCCACCACTTCTCCCCGACTTTGTGTATGTCCTACTTATTTCATTAGGATCACGTTTGATTCCATATCTTTGGCTCAATGTCTATGCTACATGCTTTTTGGTTGACCACCCCACTGTAATCTGCCCATTTTTTATTGATTACATGTTTTCAATCGTCATCCTCCATGATTTGGAATTCCTTAATGTGCTTTCATAGTAATGATCCATGCATGTTTTCCTCCACTTGTGATGATTATGTTTTATACCCACGATTCCACCCTGCATTTTCTACTTAACCGGTGTCCTTGTACTCTTTTTCCTTATTATGTTCTTGCACTCTGTTTATTTTGCATTCTGTATTCTGTGCATTTTGTTTGCCTCTAGTGCCATGGAAGCTCTTGCAAACATCACCACCTTCCGTGTTGGCCTTTCCCCTGACCTGATAGAATTTCTTCGTCCTCGCGGTTTGCTGGCGTTCATCGAGTTTCCCTAGCATTCGGTAGAATGTCATCCTTAATTCGCTCTAGTGATTGCGGTCATTTTCAATATCACTCTGATGAAATCTTGTTGGACCATTACTTGCCTTAACCCGTGCACAGTAGTTACCCTTTACACTATGGCTGACATGTTTCATCTATCACACGAAGGTCGTATTGACGTTCCTCTTCTACCAATGGCAACACTGAAGCAGTTAGTTCCCCGATAGTCCTCCAATGAATTCGGCATCGTGTGTCGACCTGATCCAGAGTGTTCTGCATAACCATTTTTGGTGACCGCCCTCAACCTCCAAAAATGAACTTATGATATATCTCGACCTTTCTATTCTTTGATCGATGTTGCCACCCTTGAACCTATCATTTGGGCATTATTCTTTTTTTGATGTATCCATCGTGGGTGCCAAACAATTATGCATCACTTAGCCAAAGGTGAATGTCCCCACACCCATCTGCCTCACCTTCTTTCATTCCTCCTCCCTGTCGTGAACCCTTTTTGGAACCCTCAGACGGGTAATTTGTTATTGTGCGAGGAGTCTGAGCAAGTAATGGGATTTGACAATGACAACGAAGATCTTTTTCAATTTTTCCGGGAGAAAAGCAAGAAGGCCAGCCCTTTTGAGAGTCAAGTTCATGTATCTTCCAGTAAGGCCATTCTTCAAGACACCGCTTCATCCCTGCTTGCGTCTTCCACCCCACCCTCGCCTAAGGAAAAAACCGTTGAAGACACTATTATGGAAGATGTTCAACACATTGTAATGGCAGACAAGCAATAGGAAGTCGTTACTAATACAATGCCAAACGATATGATTGCTGACACCACCCATCAAACCATGCAGGAAGTGATCGTTGAATCCCTCATTCACCAGAAAACCCAGCCAAACAAAGTTGATTCCAATGTGCCTCCATCTCCACCAAAGTCCATGCCTGACAGTAACAATACAGAAAATCCAACAAACCCTCTTCCTTCACCTTCTCGAGATCCCTTACTCCCTAGTCCCCCAGTATGCCTTTCGTTCCCTACTCACTCAGTGGCGGTATCCCACTATCGCCCTATACCCTCTTCACTTGATTATTTTGCACCTTCATCTTCTGCTACGGTTTCTGTAAAACCTTCTGACTCGTTATCAATTTTTTTAGTACCCAATGCATTTTTACAATTAGCCCAGATCGGTGACTTCCTTCTTCACTTAACCAAGCAACTCCCCACTCAACTCCATGATGCTCAACAGTCCCTGCGCACTGAATATCAATCGAAGGTTGATGTGTTAGAGGTTGTAGAGGGGCAATCAAGCAAAAAGAAAAGAAGAAGAAAATCAAAGTCTAAGACGGTGCAATAGATACATATCTCTGCAGGAAGCCCCGCAGGGGCGCATTACCCATCTCTGCACAGAGCCCCGCAGGGGCACGCATCAGGCAAAAAGAGAAAACAGCCAGGTCATGCACGGTGAAAAGAAGTAAACAGCCTCAAAGCAATACAACAGGGTCCGATGTGTGCAACCAGGACAAATCAGAGGACCAAAAGTTATAAAGGGGTAGAGGCTGAAAAGTTTAAGAGGGTGACTAAGAGCAGCACATTCCTAGTCACTAGTGGCGTGCGTGGCAACCCAAGTCAACAGGCAAGACAAGTGCAACAGGCTCTCGAGTAGTAGAGCTTGAATCAAGAAGGCCATCGAATCTGCATGTCTGATTAACTACAGACAATACTGACCACTGGATGCGTGCGGGAAGCAAAGTCTGTCAAGGGACGACAGAGACGAAGAGGGAGAGAGTGTTGCAGAGCTAAAGAGCGCACAAAGCAGAGAAGCGCACGAAGCGGAGAAAAAGACGGGCCCTAAAATTTTTCCGATTTGGACTACATATTTTTGTATCATATTCATTCTTGTAATATATTTTCCCTTGTAAATGCACTAGAGGAGTCCTCTAGATGCATCCCCACAGAAAAGTAGAGATTACCCATGTACAATAGTAGGAAATTAGTCTCTTAGTGAATAAAGTGCCGGTCACTTGTGTGAAAGGACCAAACTTAGGGCTCATGTATATAAGTCACTTTGTGACTCTTTGTGAAAAACTCTTGCCATTGTGAACAAGAAGCTCTTCAGAATTTTCGAGTTTGCCTCTTTCTTGCTGATTTTGATCTTCATTTTGCTCTTGAATGTGTGTGTTATGCTTGAAATGCATGTGTAGGACTGTTGTCTACCCCTTCCCCTTTGTTTTGAGCTGCTGTAGTGCGTGCGTAAGCTAGGAGAAGCTGTGGCGCGGGTATTTGTGACTCCCGTCATTCACTGTTTTTGCCATAACTTGAAGCAGAGTGGTCAGAATTGAGTGAAACCACTACCGTTGGATGCGTCTCGTCGAGAGCTTCGAAAGGAGTACCCTATTGCCTATGTTCGGAGTTCTGGGCTGGGAGAAAACCTCAAAATACCAAAACTGTTGAAAAGAGGCTAGCGGCAAACACTTTCAGTATTTCAGTAGGTGTGAGAGGTAGTAGTCTTTTCTCATGCATGTTAGCTAAACCACTTCATTTTCCATCACGTGTGCACTCGTCTTCATACACTTGGTAAGTCGTTCCTTAGGATTGACATTTAAATGTGTGTTAAAGATCCCACTATATGCACTTGTGTGGCAATTGAGGTGTAGTCTCATTGGCACAAGTCCTTGAGTCTTCTTGGCTCAAGTACACACGTTTTTGGCGCCGTTGCCGGGGAACACTCAACCAAGGTGCCTTCGTGATAGTTATAGAGCGAGTGTGATCGAATCGTACTTGTAGAGGTAAAATTGTCCGGTGGCAAGTAGTCAGTCACTTCAGCACTTGTTACTTCACATCTCCGAGGTGTGTGTGATAAGTTTTAGGTTTAGGTTTAGGAGGAGGGAAGAGAAGGAGGAGTTAGGGTTAGGTTAGAGTAAGAGGACTAGTGAGGTTAGGAGAAGTAAGAGTAGGCAAAATCACCAGAAACTTTCCCAAAATCACCAAAAAATTACCAAAATTTCAAATTCTGTCTAAAAAAGTATAAAAACCAAAAAATTTGACTCATTTGATATTTGCTGGAGTTCTGGTATCGTCTGCGGCAGCGATCAGTATCGTGGACTTGGTATCGAGTGCTTCAGGCCTTCCCAGCTTGTGGTTGAGCTCCAAGTGCAAGCAAGAGAGGTTAGAGGTGAGATTCTAACAAGAAAATTTACACAAAACTCACCAAACATGCACAAACACGTGATTAAACAGGTGCGCAGTATCGCGGGGGGGGTAAACTGAACTTATTATAGAATTTTTGGGTGATACAGGGTCCTAGGAGGGAAGAGGGGAGTGAGGAGAGCAAGGGGTTACAAAAATTTTTTAAAAATCTTGCATTTTGGCTTGAGTATCGCGATCGGTTGAGGTTTGGTATCGCGATACCAAAACTCCCTTGTATCGCGATACTCGCCGAAGTATCGTATCGCTTGATACCTACTTGGTATCGCGATACCATTTTGGTATCGTGGCCTTGAGTTGGTATCGCGATCGCGCACTATTGTAAGTATCGTATCGCTGGGTATCGATCCTGGTATCGCGATACCATTCCGGTATCGTGTCGCCAAGATTGGTATCGCGATCGCGCTTACCACGGTGATATCGTATCGCCTTGAGTCTCTAGTATCGTATCGTCGATCTTTGTCAGTATCGTATCGCCATATTTTCTAGTGAAGTATCGCGACACTATATCTGGTATCGTATCGTTGGACTTTTTGAGATCGTATCGTATCCTTCTTGAGTATCGTATCGTGCCTAGTGAATTCTGATATCGCGACACCTCCCTGATATCGTATCGGTCAGTCACTTGGACAGCATCGCGATACTGTCATAAGTATCGTATCGTTTGGACCACTGGTATCGTATCGTACTTGTGGTATCGTATCGCCTGAAACTTTTAAGATCGTATCGTGATAAATCCTAGTATCGTATCGGCTGCTCCCAGAGGTAGTATCGCGATACCAGGTTAGTATTGTATCGTTTGGTGTTTGGTATCGTATCGCGAGCAATATCCAGTATCGTATCGCTTGGACCTCTGGTATCGTATCGCGGTCAAGCAGTATCGCCCGAGAGTGGTATCGTCAGAAAGTGGTATCGTCCAGATTGACCCTTTCTTTTGTCAAGACACTTTAAGTCATAAGGAAAGCCACCCAAGGAGAACCTGTGGGACTTAGAGAGAGACTTGGGGGGGTGAATGAACTTGAGATCAGGAAGAGTGTTAAGTAGTCGAAGAAGTGTCATATCATCGGTAGGAAGCGCTGCCCAGGCTAGTCACCACTCCATCTACTCAGAAACCTCTAGTGATTCGGAAGAGGAATTACACATGGCTTTGGAAGACATGCAAGGTCCAACTCCAAATAGAAATTTCATGTCCACTATTGAAGGGGATTACCGTACCTCCTTACAATACGTGTCCACCAACGCCCAGGAGATCCCAATCTACCTGGATGGGTTAAACAGATCGGTTGCGAGGATGATAACTTCCCAGAATGCCACAATTGTACCCCGACCTGCTGTGAAGTATGAAGGAGGAGCATATGTAGACAAGATTGTTCATATCTATATTGTGACTGAATTTCCCGAGAGAATCAATGACAGAGGAGAGTTTGTGGACCCAAACAACTCCGAAAGAACACAACCTGAGGAGCCTGTGTCTACTCCGAGGGGCAGGTCTCAAGTGTCACGGGTCTTGAGAGGAGATTTGATACCTCAAGATGATTACCTGTTGGAAGTTTATATGATCCATGGATCAGACCTGTTGCTTCAAACTGACTTACCGGCTCCAGGGAGAGAAGAAAGCCCCATGACATTTTATGAGTTGAAAGACCCAGATGATGAAACTAGGCTTACTTACTTGGATAAGGACCAAAGGAGATACTGGCCAGTGAACGCCTTAGACAGGGCTCGACTAAGATACATGGGTACGCCTGTATTTCCTTAGAGAGGTCAGGCAACTACTTCACAAAATCCTTTTGGGAATCAGCCAGAAACGGAGCAAACCACATCAGGACAGACCAGTCAACGAAGTGTGCCCAACCATACTCATGTACAGTTTGCAACTCCAGGAGTGCACACACACAATCAGGCCCACGCAGGGTTAGAAAACCAGTACCGACCACCAGTAAGACCACAACCACCGATAGGAAGACAGCCGGGAGTGCCTCCATTACGACCAGCTATCCCAGTTTTCCCTATGATGCCCAGACCACCCGAACCAATGAGAAGGTTGAGACCTATCCAAGTAGCTAAATGTGTAAGAAACCACTATGATGGGCTTGGAGAGCCATATGATCATATCGCAGAATTTAAACAAGTTCTAAGAGCAGAGCAAGTAGAGGACTTCTTTGTGCAGTATGAGTCTTTTGGGCTCACCCTCACAGGAACTGCTCTTACTTGGTTCCAACCCTTAGACCCGAATCAATTCGGAAACATGGAACAATTCTTTCAAGAATTCATTGGGGAATTCACAAAGAGAGGGATTAAACACAATTCTGCATCTTTAATCCATAGCTTTAAACAAAACCCTAATGAAACTGTGAAGACGGCGGCTCGAAGATTCAATCAGTACGTGGATAGATGCCCAGCCGCTGAGAGACCCACTCAACAAAAGATGATTTCACTATTTCTAGATGGACTTACTAACGGAACCCTAAGAACACTAGTGTATGTGAAGAGATTACAAACACTGAGTGAGTGTCTCCAAGAGTGCATTGATTTGGAAGACAATCTGGCCGAGGATCTCAAAGGTACATCCGACCACACTAAAACAGAAGATCTAAAGAGCACTATCACGTCCAACTCCAGTAACATGGAATAATTAGCAGAATTATTAGCAAAGAAACTAGGAGTCCAGGGACAGAGAGCTTACCAAAACCAAGCACAAAGATTGCCGGTACTACGAAGATGTAATTTATGTGGAGGAGATCACCCCACACACTTATGCGTTAGAGGAGGGACCGGTGCACAACCTATGTATCCATACTACAGACAGCAACAACAAGGGACTTCATCATACTGCCACATTGAGCAAAAATACACTAATCACACCACTGAAAACTGTCCCTTCAATAGGCAAGTACGGCCTATCCAACCACCTCAATACCGACCATATGGATATCAACCGAGAGAGCCGGGTAGGGAAATGCCTAGATACAATCCTTATCCAACACAAGCAGGGGCACCAAGACAATATGAGCAAGCACCATACCCACCACCACAGCCAGTACTGGGACCCCAGCTATCACAACCTCAACAAGTCGTACTAGTGAAGTATGCTCAACCAGAAGAAAACTTAGAGAGAGCCATAGTACCAGAATCTAGAATGACCAATGTGGAATCAACCAACCCAAGGTATGAACCTCCACAAGGGGAGTACTATCAATATGAAGCCAACATGATGGACTATGAGCCAACATATGAAACGGCTTATTATGGTTATGAGGGCTATGATCAGACATATGGAGCAGAAACCACCACATTAATGTATACAGCTCCTAAAGCACAGCAACCCATGACACCTCTAGTGAGACCCTTGGTGCAGAGAGGACCATGCTATAGATGCGGAGGGATCACTTCATTAGGGAATGCCCTCGACCTTATAATCCACCACCACCCAGAGTTTGGGAAGGGTACTGCAGTGAGTGTGGAAAGGAACATCTTTTTAGAGATTGCCCTAAAAACCCAACCAAATCCCAAGACACTGCACCTATTAATGTGATAGAGGTCATTGAAGGATCCGGAAGTGATAAGGAATACACGATGCCACTAAAGGCTATTACCAGAGCCCAAACAAAACAACAAAAAGAACAGCACTCGGAAGAGGAACAAAAAAACAACAAGAAAATAAGCCCTTCAACTCAGATAGTGGAAAATTCTGAGGACCCATGTGAAAACTCCCACAACACGAAAGCTCAGAAATGGAAGGAAAGACGAGAGAAACTCAAGGACAAATGGGCAAAGAACAAGAATACAAACAGTAAAAAGCAAATCGAAAAACCGAATAAACACAAAGAACAAGGGAAGTCTAAGGAGACCCCTGAGCTAACCGAACCTAGCTCAGATAGGGAGAAGCCCGGATCAATTCTAGCAGACCCAAAGCCAGACGACTTAGACATGTGGTTGAAAGCCTACCAAGCTAGAATCAAGATGGGCCCAAGCGTTGAACAATATGAAAAAATCTACCCTAAAGGAGAATTAGAAAAGGAAAGACTAGCCATATGCAGAAAACTCATAGAAGTAGCACAAGCAACCCTAGAAAAGCCCATCCCAACGCTACCAGAGACCAGGATTGCACCTAGTTTGTATGAAGAATGCTTAAAGCCCAATAACAAAGAACCTAGGAGAGAAGATGAACAAAGTGGCCAAATAACAACCCGGGAAGAATCGATGTCAATAATTCCAGATCTAGAAGCAGATTGGCCAAAAGACTTATGGAACAGAATACGAGAGGAGCAATGGAAGAAGAACGGAGATAATACACCTCCTTTTGAAGAAATAGATGGGGAAGATTGTCAACTTCACTCCAACTTGGAGGAAGTGTACGAAGAAGTGTCAAGGCTTGACAGAGGAAGAGAGGAAACCATAAGCATTTCAACGTTGCCCAATTACCTGGGAGAATACGAAAGGGAGTCAGTGATAATACGAGCACCCACAGTGCATGGAAAGGAAAAAGAAAAAGTAGAAGAGAGTTCACACAATTTAACAGAGTTAAAGAAAACAAAAGTACAATGCCAATTGACGGTGGAAGAATTGCTTTGACTTAAACCACAATTATGGAAGCAAATGGCAAATCAATTAGAATCACAGCCAGAGATTGGAAAACCGACAGAAAAGGAGAAGGAAAATAATTCCACAGTACAAGTTCCTGTTGACAAAGTGGGAGAGTTTAGTGAAGGAGATGAGGGTAATACTTGTTTACCAGTCACACACAATGGGTACATGACCAAGGCTATTCTAGATACGGGAGCCGGGGTAGGGATTGCCACTAAGGAAATCTGGGAAAAATGGGGAAAACCTGCCCTACGACCCACACGCATGAAACTCCAATTAGCAGACGGTCATGTAGAAAAACCCTTAGGAATATTAGAAAGGATCAAACTAACCACTTGCAGTGTGGAATTCGAACACACTCTAGCCATCTGTAAATTCGAGAAAGCAAACAACTACGAGATGATATTAGGACGACCCTTCATGAGGCAAATGCGGGTAGTACAGGATTGGGGAAGAGATTCGTTGTACCTGCAACATCAAGGAAACACCACCAAAATAAATTTGCACACATTTTCTTATCGAGATGTCCCACCACTACAATGGAATCCAGTACACCGAGAAGAAGATGACTTATCCATTCACAGTGCTGGATCAAGTGATCAATCTTGGATGCATGAAGATGCTCAGTTGTGGATGTGTAAGGAATCCAAGAGAGAAGAGAGCAAACGACAACCATGGCCGATAGGACATCATAACCATAGACCCGTAGAGGATCCCACTTACACACCTCAAATTTTCTCTGATGAAATCTTTGAGCCACATGGATGGACGAAAATCTTGGCGACTCTAGATGTGTGTGTAAACGAGGAAGTTTTGACAATGAATGAATGCATAGATGAGGAGGGCTATGATGTAAATCTCTATATGGTTGTTCTTCAAGAAGTAGAAGAAGGGGAGATCCTGGAAAAAGAATGGAAGGAGGAATATGAAAGCATAGAAATGGAACCAGAATTTGATTACGAAGAAAACTGTGTAAATGCTGTTCAGAACCAGAAGGAGCAGGAACCAACAAAGATCTTTGCAATTGAAACCGCTACTGCAATACACAGACAGGAGGAGAACAAGAGTAAAGCAGGGCCGGACCCAGATCTTTTTGAAGTTCCTGAACACTTTAAAAAATACGAAGTAGAGGAAAGAAAAGTAGCCATTCAGATGCCTCGACGAGAGGCACGAGACGGAGAAGCGTACGACAACAAGGAACAAACGAAAAAAATTGTTGTGACTATTGAGGAAGGAGAAGAAAGATGCACGTATATTGGTAAAGATGTATCTAAAGAAGAGGAAGAGGAACTCATATGCCTTATTAGGGAGTACCGAGATGTATTCGCATGGACCTATAAGGATCTTAAAGGGGTAGAACCCACCATTTGTTCCCATCGAATACCAATGACAGCAGATGCAAAACCCTCCAAACAACGTCCTTATACATATAATGAAGTCTACGCAGCAAAGATCAAGGAGGAAATAGACAAACTACTAGCGGCAGGATTCATATATGAGATAGAACATACCGAGTGGGTATCGCCACTAGTAGTAGTACCTAAGAAAAATGGAAAATTGAGAGTGTGCATAAATTTGAAGAAGGTGAATGCAGCCACTATACGTGACAGCTACCCACTGCCTATCACGGACCATTTGTTAGAGAGAGTAGCAGGTAAGGAGGTCTATAGTTTCCTAGATGGATTCTCCGGATACAATCAAGTAGCTATCGCGATTGAGGATCAACACAAGACAGCATTCGCCACTGAATGGGGAGTATATGCATTCAGAGTGATGCCCTTTGGACTCACCAACACTCCAACCACCTTCCAGAGATTGATGTGTCATGTTTTCAAGGAATTTCTGAAAAAAAGCATGGAAGTATATGTAGATGACCTTTGCACGTACTCCAATCAAAGACCTGATCACATTCCGGAGCTGAGGAAGATCTTCAACAAATGTAGACAGTACCGAGTCTGCTTAAATCCTGAGAAATGTGTCTTCATGGTAAGGCAAGGGAAAATTCTAGGACACATAGTTTCGAGAAATGGAATATCAACGGATGAGGACAAGATTAAAGTCATCTTGGACTTACCAAGACCTAAGAACGCAAAGGAAGTGCAAGCTTTTATGGGACATTGTGGATACTACCGGAGGTTCATTCACATGTATGCCATAATAGCAAAACCCTTGTATGGTCTCTTGACTCAATTCACTTGGACAGAAGAGTGTGAAAAGGCTTTCACAGAGTTGAAGAAGAGACTTAGTACTGCCCCAATTCTGAAGTCACCCAATTGGAGCAAGCCTTTTCATATTCATGTTGACGCTTCTAACTATGCCATTGGATGCATCTTAGCCCAGCCGGCGGATGAAGGCAAGCTTGATCATCCAATTGCTTATGCGAGTAGACAACTGAATCAAGCCGAAAGAAATTATACCACTACGGAACGAGAGGGCTTAGGAATGGTATACGCCGTGAAGAAATTCAGACATTATCTTTTAGCCAACAAGTTCAAATTCTTCATAGACCATCAAGCTTTGTTGTACTTAGTCAATAAACCTTGTAACACGGGAAGGTTGGTAAGATGGTTTCTACTACTAATGGAGTTTGACTTTGAAGTAATAGTTAAAAAGGGAAACACACATGTGAGAGCAGACCATCTTTCGAGGCTAACACACGGAGAGCCACTGAGTGGAGTACCCGATGATCTACCAGATGCTTATTTGTTCAATCTAGAAGTTTGCCCAAAGTGGGCTGAGAAATTGATCCCTATACTCACTCATGGACCTCAACACTCCATCAATAGAAATAACAAAAAGGACATTCTTCAATCGAGGAATTTACACATTGTGTCAGGTAGTGTATACTACAAGGAACCCAACGGTGTGTTACTCAGATGTGTTGATGAGGAGGAACAAACGCAACTGATTGAGCAAGCACATGTGAACAAATGGAGAACACACAAAGGGATTCATGGAACTATTCGAGAACTGAAAAGATTAGGAGTATATTGGCCTGACATGCCAAAGAGTGTTCACGACCACGTAGGTAATTGTTCAGAATGCCGCGAGACGGTTCCCGAAGACCATATGTCTCTACCTTTCTCGACCATAGCGCCCAATTGGAGTACAACATTAGTGAAATTCTTAAAAACTCAAGAACATGAGTTAGGAACTAGCTTGGCAAGAAAGCGATCCTTAGAGGAAATGAGCAAGGACTACATTCTCATAGGAAAACAATTGTTCAAACGAGGGAAGGATAACCAACTAAGATTATGTGTGCATGAAGGAGAATATCTACCCATATTAGAAATGGCACATGCAGGTGCTGCAGGAGGTCATTTTTCGGCTGAAAGAACTGTTAAAATGATTCTCTTTGCGGGCTTGTGGTGGCCAACTCTACATATGGATGCTGAAACGTACGTACGAAGTTGTGAGACTTGTCAGAGAACTAAATACCCAATTCGGAGAGATGACATGCCGCTAAGACCAATGATATGCGCGAGAGCCTTCACAAAATGGGGAATAGACTTCATCGGACCGATCAATCCACCTGCCAAAGGATCACATGCGGAGTACATCATAGTAGCCACGGATTACTTAACTAAATGGGTAGAAGCAAAAGCAACTAGGAAGAATGATGCTCAAACTACTGCAAAATTTCTCTTTGAGCAGATCTTCACCCGCTTTGTCTTGCCTATTGAGATTGTTAGCGATCGAGGAACGCACTTCCTCAATGAGGTGATTGAGTCATTAATGAACGAGTTCTTAGTGATTCATAAAAAATCAGCACCATACCATCCCCAAGCCAATGGACAGGCTGAGAGCTCTAACAAAGTGCTATGCACGGTGCTGACTAAGCTTGTCAATAATGGAAGATCTGATTGGGACAAACAATTGCATCATGCAATTTGGGCATTTCGAGTTGCATATAAAACGGCCATTGGAACCACACCTTTCAATTTAGTGTATGGGCAAAATGCAATTTTACCAATTGACTTCTTAGTACCTACATTGAAAGTGGCCCAGCAATATGAGTGGAACGGTCATGAATTGTCCCAACAACTAGATCAAATTGAGAAGTTACACGAGACTAGATTGCAAGCTGTAGCAGGCATTTATGCTGCTAAACGGAGACAGAAGGCATATTACGATGCACATATAAAAGACAAGGGACTTAAAGAAGGCGACTTAGTCCTAGTATACACCCTAAAACAACATGCAAAGAAGCTACAAAAACGCGGATATGGACCCTTGATCATAAATCGAATCTCTACTAGTGGTGCAGTTAATCTCGCTACACTAGACGGAGACATTCTTCCCAATTACATCAGTGGTTGCAGGGTAAGACGATTCATGGAGCCCTTGACTGATCAAATGCTAGCGCGATTGGTAGGTGCTCAAAATAGGAAAAAGGAAGAAGAGCAAATTAGAGAGGAAGCTCGACAGGAAGCACTAGAACGCATTAGGAAACGGAAAGAGTGGATTAGGCAAAGAGATGAATGCTATCTCCAAGGAGAAGAGCCCATCCCTATGGCAAATTATCAGGTCAAAAATCATGATACAACGGGTATGCGTAAAACGCAACCTTATCTAAACCTAGGGATTGGCAAGACAAAGTACAAATTGATAGACGCATTGATAGACTCAGGAGCAGGCCTTAGCTGCATGCGAAAGAGAATAGCAGAAGAGCTGCAATTGGAATTGAATCCCACGAAAGCCCAATTAATAGGAATTGGAGGTCACACCATAGAATGTATTGGAACCACGAATGTATCCCTCCACCTAGGAAATTCCTCCATGGAACAAAGAGTCCTAGTGTGTGAGGATGAAGATCTGATAGAAGACTTCATTCTAGGACACAACTGGATCATTGAGACAGAGGCGTGTATCCATCTAGCTCAAGGTTATATTTCAGCTACAATAGGGCATAAGGAGATTTTCAGCTTACTTGAAGAGAAACCATGTAACCAAACCATGTTAATGCCAAGCTCAGAGGAGGTTCAAAAAACGACAGAAGAAAGTATCAACTATGCTCATCACTCAGAAAGAAAATGCATAGAAGCTAAAACTTCAATCCTAGCGACGTCCACAATAGAGTCGAAGTTCTCCAATGCAATTGTGGAAAAGCCAATCATTGAGGAGACGTGCTCTCCTACGTAGGCTCGAAACATCCAAAGATCGCACTATTGGAAACCAACAAGCAGATACTCGAATCAAGACCCACCCAAATATAAGTGGGTACGCAAGGATCAGATACAGAGTCAAGAAACGTCTGCACCCACTCTTAGGAAGGAAACAGGCATCACCAAACCAGCTGCAAGGAACTACAGACGAAAAGAATCAGTGCAAGTATGGATCCCTAAGACCTTGCTCGAGGCTCAAAGATCGCGACTCCAGATATGGATTCCCAAAAAGCTCACACAAGCCGCTAAACAGGAGTTAAAGACAAAAGAAGAGGTACGACATCAGACAAGGAAAAAGACAACCACACGCAGAAGTCAACCAAGAAACTGGGAGACCAATGCCAATTTCACTCGAACAATGGAGGAAGCAAATAGAACACAAGGCACTGCGCGGATCGAGAAGCCAACCTAGCCTCCTTAGTGTTCACAAAATGGATCTGGAAACCAAAGCAACCAGGAGGAACTGAGGATCGAAGAGATAAAGCTTTCCAGTGCACTCATGAAGTTTCTAATGCACCTCAAGTATGCATGATAGGGCCAACTTACAAGGCCAAGCATTCGGCACATCCTACTTCTATTTCAGGATAGTCAAGCACATTTTCCTAATGGGGAAATAGGAGAGCACTTGTACATACTAAGAAAATATTCCAAAAAATTTTTTTATAACCGCTTCGGCTATAGACTAACTTTTCTGTTTTTCTTTTCAGCAGAACATATAAAAATACATGAAAATAAGAAAAATCCAGGTATTACCTTTCTCACACCCACGGGAAAGGGACGACACCGTTCACTCGGAGCAATATCGTGCTTATGACGAACAAATAAAGGAGGATTTCTAATAATATATGGCCACTAATTCATACTCTAAATTGAGTGCAGATGGCTTCTGAAGATTCTGAAGCAACCGTACCTGAGGAAGTGATGGATTTTCCTCCCCAAAGTATCACAAAGGCCAAGGGACACTGGTTCCGAGACGACCAGCCTGCAGGGGACTACTTGTTCCTTGCAACAATCAAAATCATGGACACAAATCATATGTTTCCAATAATGTCCCAGGATTTTCGCGTACAACATACACTTCCTTCCGTGGAAGAGACCATGAAGAAAGCAGGCATACATAAGTACTTTGAACTTCCAATCTATAAGCCTGATTTTCAAAGATGCACTCAAGTAATGAATACGCTACATGCAGCACTACACGATCCTCTCGTACCGGAAGCTAGAGTAATGGATAAGGCAGGCGAATGGGTGATTATTCAATTCACTCATGAACTACTGTCCCATGCCATCAAACAAATTGGAAATCAAATTAATTTGACTCCTTATATTCAAGAAAGATTGTTCGAAGCGAAGAAGCAATGGAAGAATAAGAAGTTCCTAAATGGTAGTGTGGCACTAACCATCTTGATTTACCACGCCTTAGGAATAAGGGAACAATTACAAGAGATGCCATCATCGACCGTCATTGCCCAGTATGCCAAAATGGCGACGGTCCCTAAGAAAAAGAAAGGAGCAAATACTATGGAAGCGGCAGAAACGAGCTCTCAACCTAGAATGAGAGGTACTAAAAGATTACGGGAAGTAAAGCTAAATGATGAAGACACACCAACTACTAAGAGGATCCATGCACTACCCAAAAGTACTATTGAAGGAAGGAAGGAAATAACAGCCCAAGACTTGACAGATGCTCTGGACGAGACCCATCGATATACAGCAGGACAAGTCAATTTACCGGTTGAGGGTCATCACTATCAGCAGTCCGAACAAGCTAGGGAAACAAAGACCAAACTCACCAAAGTACATAGATATCGGGAAATTGGGCTAGATAACTCTAGTTCTGGATCCGATGGCCAAGAGGAACCCAATACATCATTATTGGATGTAGATATTCAAAGCGAATCCAAGGATGACGGCCAATGGGAGGAATTAAATGAGGTAGACTATAACGAGGAGCACAAAGACCTCAAGCAGGAAGATCACGTGACACAAGAAGATCAAGGTACCAGGAGCAAGGAAGCAAACATGGAAGGTCACGTCACTTTGAAACTTAATGAAACTTCCAACATCCAAATCAAGGAGGCCACACCTCCCAGAAAATTACGCCTGAAGATATCAAAGCAGGAATGTCAGGAAACACCAAAAGAAGACGAAGAACCCTTTACACCTATAAGGGTTGTGGCAAAACCGTCCCCCATGGATGTCACATTTCAAGGGAGTGCCGCGAAGGTTCTTGATGTGGTGGAAGATGAAGCAGAACCGCAAGTACATCTCCAAATCAGGCAACCACACAATGAAACGATCCATAGCGACAAAGGCAAAGATGTACAAACAGGAGAAACCCCAGACATACCAAGGACATGGCTAAATGTGGATATAGCTCAGCTCAAGCCCGTGGTGCAGGACATGATCAGAACTGCACTAGACACACAACAACTTATGGCTGATGCGGATGAAGATTATGACCAAGCCATGCGAGACAAAATCAAACTTCAAAAATGGGGTAAGAATCTCTCTACGGAGCTAGAAACAGAAAAAGCACAGGTAGTACAAAAATAAACTGAACTGAAAGCAATTAGAAGCAAATATAGCATGCTAGAGACAGAAAACGATCAATTAAAAGCACAACTACAAGGTATCACCAAGAAACTACACGCAAATGAAGCTGAAAAGGCACGCATGACATCCAGAAGCAAAATTCTCGAATCCCAGATTAAAGTGTACATGGATGAGGCAGAGGCTTTACGACAACGAAACAAAGAGCTTATGGCTGCTCTTTTAAATGACCAACCAGTCGAAGTACAAGCACAACCGGAAACCGACATCAAGGGATTAGAAGAGAAAGTGACCATGTATGCAGATCAGCTCAAGAAGGAGCAAGAGACAATTGCCGAATGGGAAAAGAGATATATGGAGGACACAGCTGCACTCAGAACAAAATGGAAAAAAGCAGAGAATAACTACCTGCGACAGTGTAAGGAAGACACAGAGCACATGAACATTGTGGCTCAGGAACTAATGAAGCACCAGGCAACCATTGCTAAGGCCAAAGAGGAAAACAAACAAAAAGATGATTTAATCAAACAGCTTCAGGAGCAATTAGAGCAGCGAGCACCACAGGGGACACCAGTAGTTCCACCAGAGACCACGGCTACTGTGGAGGAAGAGGTACGTCCTCTCTCTCCCCCCTCGTATCATTCACCAATAAGGGCGGAAAAGGAGGTTCCATTAGAACCTAACACACGAGAAATTGCAGAACTGAGCAGACCAGAAAGGGCACTACTGGTGTCCCAACTTATTGCGGAATTTGAAGATCAGATCATCAGGATCATGAAAGAAGCTCAGATAGATAACAAACAAATGGAACAAATTTTGAAGCCATTCAATGTACCATACAGACTACTTAAAGAGCAAACTAGATATTATATAAAGTCTGCAACGAATAAAGATCCGGACCACAACCTTCAATTCAGGCATGACACTTTTAAATACACTCAAGACGAGTTCGAGAAGGCGGATCCGATATGGCGAAGAAAGATTTTGGAGAAACATCCAACGTTGCGGGTATAGTGGGAAGCATCACCATATGAACTTCAAGTCAATCCATCTTTTTGTCCTGTACCCCGTAGACGATCTTGGACGCAATTTTGGGAAGGACAGCGCCAAGGCAATATCAATAATCAGTGGCTTAACTACCCTTTATTACCTAGTCCGCCACATAATTACCTACCAACCGAAGAATATATGGTGAAGACAATGGAATTTTGGATTTCCAGATACGCTTCAGTGCCAGATTTAGCGGTCAAAATGACCAATAAAATTTTCAACATGTTATTAACAGTCCTACAGGTGTTCCAACATGCCAAATATACCTTTTTGAATTTCATTGGAATTACGCAAGGCTCAGAGGCCTTGATTTTTGATCTATCTACCATTCCCAGCCGACTCACCATTATGGCATATTATTCTCGCCTTATGTTTTTGCCATCGCCGTACATGCAGACCTTTGAAGAAGCATTTTTTATAGGCTTCTTCGAAATTGATTCAGAAATTTTTGTTAAAATGACTTCCAATTTGAATGCAAGACTGGTGGCCTATGAAACAAGTTTCTTTGCTGATCATAGACAGGCGCCAGAAGACGGAGTCAAGTCTCAGCAATGGAAGGAATTCATGCTGTGTCACGCGAATCTGCTAAATCAAAGAGAGCGACAAGCCATACAAACATACACACGTCGCCACAAAAAGCCTGTCGAGGACGACAGAGTTCAGGAGGAGGGACGTGTAGAGGGGCAATCAAGCAAAAAGAAAAGAAGAAGAAAATCAAAGTCTAAGACGGTGCAATAGATACATATCTCTGCAGGAAGCCCCGCAGGGGCGCATTACCCATCTCTGCACAGAGCCCCGCAGGGGCACGCATCATGCAAAAAGAGAAAACAGCCAGGTCATGCACGGTGAAAAGAAGTAAACAGCCTCAAAGCAATACAACAGGGTCCGATATGTGCAACCAGGACAAATCAGAGGACCAAAAGTTATAAAGGGGTAGAGGCTGAAAAGTTTAAGAGGGTGACTAAGAGCAGCACATTCCTAGTCACTAGTGGCGTGCGTGGCAACCCAAGTCAACAGGCAAGACAAGTGCAACAGGCTCTCGAGTAGTAGAGCTTGAATCAAGAAGGTCATCGAATCTGCATGTCTGATTAACTACAGACAATACTGACCACTGGATGCGTGCGGGAAGCAAAGTCTGTCAAGGGACGACAGAGACGAAGAGGGGGAGAGTGTTGCAGAGCTAAAGAGCGCACAAAGCAGAGAAGCGCACGAAGCGGAGAAAAAGACGGGCCCCAAAATTTTTCCGATTTGGACTACATATTTTTGTATCATATTCATTCTTGTAATATATTTTCCCTTGTAAATGCACTAGAGGAGTCCTCTAGATGCATCCCCACAGAAAAGTAGAGATTACCCATGTACAATAGTAGGAAATTAGTCTCTTAGTGAATAAAGTGCCGGTCACTTGTGTGAAAGGACCAAACTTAGGGCTCATGTATATAAGTCACTTTGTGACTCTTTGTGAAAAACTCTTGCCATTGTGAACAAGAAGCTCTTCAGAATTTTCGAGTTTGCCTCTTTCTTGCTGATTTTGATCTTCATTTTGCTCTTGAATGTGTGTGTTATGCTTGAAATGCATGTGTAGGACTCTTGTCTACCCCTTCCCCTTTGTTTTGAGCTGTTGTAGTGCGTGCGTAACCTAGGAGAAGCTGTGGCGCGGGTATTTGTGACTCCCGTCATTCACTATTTTTGTCATAACTTGAAGCAGAGTGGTTAGAATTGAGTGAAACCACCACCGTTGGATGCGTCTTGTCGAGAGCTTCGAAACGAGTACCCTATTGCCTATGTTTGGAGTTCTGGGCTGGGAGAAAACCTCAAAATACCAAAACTTCTGAAAAGAGGCTAGCGGCAAACACTTTCAGTATTTCAGTAGGTGTGAGAGGTAGTAGTCTTTTCTCATGCATGTTAGCTAAACCACTTCATTTTCCATCACGTGTGCACTCGTCTTCATACACTTGGTAAGTCGTTCCTTAGGATTGACATTTAAATGTGTGTTAAAGATCCCACTATATGCACTTGTGTGGCAATTGAGGTGTAGTCTCATTGGCACAAGTCCTTGAGTCTTCTTGGCTCAAGTACACAGAGGTCAATATTGCTCCATTACAGGAAGAGATTTTGGCGGCTCCAGTAAATGCATGTTTATTACAGGAACAGGTTACAGCTAAGGATGATATTATTGTAGCTAAAAATGCAGAGATCGCTCTTCTCAAGCAGGCATTGACTGATAAAGATGATGCAATGACCGCTCTCGATTGTGAGTTGGCTAATACTCGCACTTACCTTGCCAAAATCGAACAAACTTATAAGGTACTTTCTATCAAGGTACTACAAGGTGAAGCAGAACTGAGTCAGTTTACAGAAGAATTGTTCCAAAAAGGTCAAGTGTTAGATGAAGATATTGTTTGTACTAAAAGTTAAAGAAAGATATTGAAGCGACTCAAAAGGAGTGCCAAGATTGTTTTAAGACAATGTAGTTTCAGCAACAAGAATTAGTGTTACACTTATGTGTTTCTCGAGTAGATTTGATGTGAATCTTTTCCATATACATGGGCACTTTTTACTCTAGTGCTGGCTAGAGGTTTTTTCCCCATGTTACCACATACTTGATACTCTCATATGTGGTGGTACTTTGTACTTAGGGATATTATTCAGCTCTTACTTCAGTTCCGTTCATCGTCAATAGAGAGAGCTATTCCAGCAATCGTCTTCTCCGTGTGTCTTGCTGTGTTTGTTCTCCTTGTGTGTGCTTCTCGTGTGTCTCTCTCACTTTTACACACACCCAGCAATGGTATCAGAGTAGGTTCAGCTCCTCCTCAAGTTTTGGATTTTCACATCGCATGCACTTTTAACAGTGTAAATCGACTTCGGAGCATAGAACTGTGAATTTCAGCCGCCAAGAAACATTTCCACCAGGTGCGTTGGGGTTTTACCCCCATGTCGAAGCCATTCGTGCAGTCAGAATCTCCATCAGAGTGACGATTTGTGAGCTGAAATTTCAGCAGTCATTTCAACTTTCGTCGAAGTGAAGATTTTGTCACATTCTTGACCTTAGTGAAATAATCAATATAATCACACTCTCGCTGCAATATAATCAAAACAGCCATGAAAATGTCAGTGTACAACTATTTTGCATACCTTCCCATCGAGCCATCGTTCCAAGTGGACCTGCACTCATTGAAGTTGTTAGTGCTCAAAAAATCACTCATTAATACATACAAATCAGCCACTTCAATTGATTCAAGAACATGCACATATATGCAACTCCAATTCCACATACATTAAATTGTTCATGCATTCCGTTATGAAGTTAGTCTCAACCAAAATAACACATTCATACCTTTCCATGTTTGACACATGCTATATCATTGCAAAAAAACAAAAAAGAAAATACCAAAATGAACAACGACAACTGAAATGACTACAACAGGAGATGCAAAATACCCAAAATGCATACCCCATTATTGCACCTACTATTCGCTATGTACAATTATTCCATGACTAGACACTCTTGAAGGATCCCCATCTTCGTCCTACAAAAGTCATCGAAACTTGAGTGCAAGTGAAGACCTACAATAAACCCTGGAGTGTCCCACATACTGGAAACCTTCTGATAAAGCACACAAGTTATAACGCAAGACCGTTGCATTACCTCGCTAAAGCCTCATCCATAAGTACATATAGAATATCCGTACCTTCAAGAATGTCGATTCAAAGTGAGCTGATCTGTCACAAGCCATCACATACCAATCACACAAGCAAATAACGTTCCCTTCCAGGCGATCATTGCCCTCTCCTCTCTCTCTCTCCCCCTCAGGAGTGGGGAATAATTTCATGGGTAAATTTTATTTTAATCACACGTTGGCCTACATTGTCACTGGATGCGATTCGTGGACCTGACCACCCGATCAAGTTGATTCCACCCATCTACCAATGCAATGCAGCGCACAACACACAAACACACAATGATAACACATAACATATATCAGCTAGCCCATAACGAAGCTGGATGCGGCTCATGGTCGTGACTACCCAGCCACGATGGCTCCACCTACCTACCAACCCGTTATGGCACGTAGCTAAGACACAAACATATACCTTCCAAGCCTATGGCGAAACTAGCTGCGGCTCGTGGTCCTAACCACCCGGCTAGGATAAATCCACCCACCTACTAGCCCACCATAGCGCATTGGTACGATCACAACAACACACATTTTTTCTTTTCGTTTTTTTTTTTCTAGTTAATTAATTCACCCAAGTCCTGAGAATTAGGGAGAGGAAGAAAGGGACTTTCCAACTTTTCCCACACGTACATGCAAACATATACACTCTAGCCTTTGACAGATCAACCACCTCTTCACTCCATTCTCTCCATTACAGACACTACATATGTATCCATCGAGTTGACTTTTCACTAGGTAACATCAGCCGGCTATGCCTTAGTCCCTCGTATACCTATCCTTAGGTGTCCTAGAATGTGAGTCTCTGGGATGTCTCATGTAGCCTCACATTGTACTCGCATCCCGACAACTTCCCTAGGGCGAGTCAGGCTCAACTTCAGGAGCTCCGTCATCATTTCCTATCGTTAACACATCTGCCCATGCCCAAGTGATATCGTTTTCCTCGTTAGGCATTTCCCTCGAAGGATCAAAATAGTAACATCGATCTCTTGCCCATCCTACATGTCGAGTCAGGTATTCCTCAAAACACTCAATGTAAAATGCAACACCCAAACCCTGGTTTATAAAGCATACCAGCCAATGCGCTTCCTCAACATCGTATTTCGTCTCAAAGTTGTCGACATCTATGTCCATGCGGGCGAATGTTTGGTCCGAGAAATATATCCTTAGCTCATACAAGTAGAGTTGGGTTATTTGATCTGCCATTTTGTTACTTAGCTCCTAACAGTCTCTGCATAACACAAAAAATATTAGAAGTCCAAAATTCTTGAGCTAGCACAGGATAATATTTATGACAACAAAAATTATAACTAACATATGCGCATATATATATATATCTATCTATAACTATGCGTCTATGTACAAGGAGTCTACTACGTCCTTCTGTTGGATCTCATCTGTCTTCTTTCGTCTTAATATCACTTGAAATATGGTTTAACTCGAAGCGCGTTAACCTTCACGGGAGCATATTCTTCTCCTAAATCTTGAATTTGCATGGAACCATTGGAATTGAGTTCCACCACCTTAAACGGTCCTGCCCATCTTGTCTGTAACTTCCCCGGGAATTTATAATATTTACTATCATAGACTAGTACCAAATCCCCTTCTTGAATCGCATAGGTCTTGAGATTCTTATCATGCCTCTCCTTACGTCTCTTCTGAATAGCTTCCAGACTTTGCTGTGCGATGAGTCTCTTTTCTTCCAGCTTGACCAGTTGTATGTACCTTTCCTTCAATGACTCTTCCTCGCCCAACCTGGCTTCGATGGCCACTCTTAGTGTCGGAACTTCTTTTTCAATGGGAAAGATGGCTTCCTCGCCATATACTAGGGAGAACGGAGTGCTCTTAGTCGTCACTCGGTAGGATGTTCGATATGCCCACAAGGCTTCCAAAAGTCTCTCATCCCAGTCTCTCCTATGCACAGCTACTGTCTTTGTTAGAATCTGTTCAAGAACTTTGTTGGTGACCTCCACTTGTCCATTTGCCCTCGGATAATATGGAGTGCTTTTTCTATGTTTGATCTTATATAATTCCATTAATTCTTTGATCAATTCGTTGACAAAATGCGTTCCTCTATCACTCACTATTTCCAACGGGCATCCGAATCGAGTGATAATTTGTTCATACAAAAATTTAGCTACATCAACAGCTCTGTCAGTCTTCAGAGCTTTGGCTTCTACCCACTTGGTAACATAGTCAGTGCAGACCAAAATATACCTATTAGACCGACGTCTTGAGGGAGGATCAATAGGCCCCACAAAATCAATTCCCCACTTCTCAAAGGGCTTAAGAGCGAGCACCGGCGTGAGAGGAGCAGCATGTGCTAATGTGGGTTTGCCCATTCGTTGGCATTTGTCGCATTTCTTACAGTATGTGTGCGAGTCTTTGAACAGCGTTGGCCACCAATACCCAGCCAATAAAATCTTTCTTGCCGTCAATTCACCAGCAAAATGCCCACCGCAAGGTTCATCATGCAAAGCCCTCAACACTAGGTTTGCTTCTTCTTCCTCGAGACACCTCCGATAAATGCTCTCATGAACAAAATATCGATAGAGTTGCCCCCCAATGATGCTATGGTGCTTCACCAATGCTAACAGTTTTTGCTTCTCTCTCTTGCTTGTTCCTGGCGGATATTTAGTGGTGCATAAGAAGTTCACCAAGTCGGCATACCAAGGTACTTTAGCATCAACCTGGAAAGATGCCCATCAGGAGCATCATCGGGCACACCAGAGATTGGCTCCTCATTAACAATTCGAGATAAATGGTCAGCCAATATATGTGCTTTGCCTGGTCTGGTTACCACTGTGAACTGAAATTCTTGGAGAAGTAGCATCCACCTCATCAGTCGCCCTGACAGCTCGGGTTTATTGATGATATACTTAAGGGCTTCATGATCCACATAAAACGTGAAATGTTTTCCCATCAGGTAATGCCGATACTTGTTTACCGCAAAGATCATCGAGAGACATTCTTTTTCTGTAGTCGTGTAGTTTCTCTCAGGGATATTCAAATTGCGACTTGCGTAATAAATAGGGTGGTCCAACTTCTTTTCATCGGCTTGGCATAGCACTACCCCAACCGCAGTATGAGAAGCATCGGTATGCACATGGAATTCTTTCGTCCAGTCGGGTGCTACCAAGATTGGTGCATTTATCAATCTCTCCTTGATCGAGTCGAATGCAACTTGACACTCTCCAGTCCATTGGTATTGTTGGTCCTTCCTCAAAGGATTCGTCAGTGGTGCCGCTATTGATGCAAAATTTAATATAAAACGTCGATAATAATTTGCATGGCCCAAGAATCCTCTGAGTTGCCGCAAGTTTTGAGGAGGTGGAAGTTGTCCAATTTTTTCTACTTTATCCTCGTCAACCGCGATCCCTTTTTCGGAAATAACATGTCCCAGAAGCAATCCTCTTCGTACTCCAAATGTACACTTTTCAGGATTTAATGTGATGCCTTTTTCAATGCTTCTTCTTAAAATCGCTTCAATCCTCTCCATCATGTTTTCATCGTCGCCTCTGATCGCAAAGTCATCGAGAAATATCTCCATCCAATCCTGCAAGTAGTCTTGATATGCAGCTATCATTGCCCTCTGGAATGTGGCCGATGCATTGCATAATCCAAATGGCATCACACGATATGCGTATGTGCCCCATTCTGTGGTGAAAGTAGTTTTTGATTGATCCTCTTCATGGATTTGGATCTGGTTGTACCCACTGAAACCATCCAAAAATGAGTACAATTTATGGCCAGCCACTCTGTCCAGGATTTGATCAGTGAACGGCAAAGGGAAGTGATCTTTTTTTGTGCGCTCGTTCAACTTACGATAATCTATGCAAATACGGATTTTCTTATTTTTCTTCGGAACAACTACAATTGGTGATACCCATTCACTGGATGCGATGGGATATATGAATCCTGCCTCCAATAATTTAGTCAATTCCAGTTTGATCAATTCCGAATAGATTAGATTTGTCCGCCTAAGTCGTTGACATATTGGTCGGGTACCTTCTTCCAAGTCTATATAATGTTGGCTGATTCGGGGATCAATTCCTCTCAGATCACTGTATGACCATGCAAAGGCCTTGCTGAAATTTTTGAGTGCCAACTTAATACAATCTCGTACTCCATTTGGTAGCTCTGACCCCACACTCAAGAACTTTTCTGGAAAAACTTCCCATTTTTCCAACCAAACTTCTCGCGAATATTCCTTATTCCGTGATGACGCTGTGATTGGAATGTGCTCTCCGATCACGCGTGCATGGTTGGCCAGTAAATCATTGTTTTGTTCTGTTTCAATTGAACCTAATTTCTTTAATTCAGCTTTTGCAATGGCTTCCGACGCTTTAGTTTTACTTTCCGCTTCTCTGTCTGATGGTCGACTCCTCCTTAGAAGCTCTCCTTCTAGCATTCTAACCCTTTCTCTCAACTGTTGTACTTCCATTGTCGGAGCTAACTCCAGTTCCAACTCTTCTTTTGAAGTTCCCTTCTCCAGGGATTGAGTAGATTTATTTTCCTTTGCGTCTATACTCAACATGTAACACTCAAATTCACTTGTATGTGTCAACCATCCCAGCAACTCCTGGTCTGAATCGTCGTTATAGAGCAATGGATTTTGATACTCTCCCATCTTCGTGTCTTGATTCTTAAAGAGCTTCAAGTTGAACCCGTCTTGAAGCAGATTCTTGTAGGTGTCCGTGTTCAAAGAAAACCTAGCTCATGCAATCTCGTGCCTTGCTTTCTCCTTCTCTTTCTTTTCCATCTCATCGACTATTATTGTTTTCTTCTTGTTGCTCGAGGGTGGGGATACTTGCAACTGAATCCGATCAAACTTTGGCCCTATTGAAATAAAACCTGTGCGCCAGTCATGCACACATTCGGCTTGCACCAGCCATGGCCATCCAAGTAAGATCGAGAAGGTCGCCTCTGAGGTCCTTGGTCTTACTATCAGATAATCAACTTTAAACTCTAGACCGCCCACAACTAAGCTTACATTCTTCAAAAGACCCGTAGGCTTCACTTGTGTTTGATCTGCCATTCTCAAGGACATCGGCGTTTCTTCCATGTGGTTGAGGCCCAAAGCTTTCATCATGAACTCAGTCATAAGGTTGACTGCGGCTCCACTATCTAACTGAGCACCGGGGACTGCATATCCTTTAATCTCGACCGTCACAGCTGGAGCATTCGAATCAATTTGCGTCATAATGCTTTGAATGATCCCTTGGACGTCTTTATCTTGTCTATTTTTATCTCGAGCTTTCCTCAGCTTCTTAATATATTCGTTATAGAATTGTTTCCTATAAGCAGGTGAACATTTTAGCAATGTGCCAATATCCAACGTGACTTCCGTGTCAGCAAGCAACTTTACAATATCTACTTCTTCCGAACTTTGTCTTTCCTTTCTACTCTTAGGAGCTTTCAATCTTTCAGGGAATGGTGCTATGCCCGGCACAAACTCCTTGGTCACTGGTGGAAGAATCTCAATCTCTTCCCCATCCTCCAGCTCTTGCTGCTCAACAAATCCTCCAACTTGGTTTTCTACCTCTTCACGCTCAACGATCTTCTCTTGACTCCCTTCTTCACCTTCGCCTCCTGGATTCTTCTTCGAATACTCTTGAGTCCTTGTGACTACTGCCACAGTTGGCTCTTTATGTGGTTTCTTGGTCTGGTAAGCATCCACAAAGTGCATTGACGAGCTAGAGCCTTCTTGAGGGTTCGGTGTCTTGAACACTACTCCAATCGTAGGAACGTGCTCTTGAGCTCTCGATGTGGAATGCATCTGAGTATCAACATAATTCGAGGACCCTACTGGTCCTTTTTCCTTGCCGGCGGCAACTCTTCGTTTTGGACAATCTTCATCAAAGTGGCCCTCTCCACTACAGTACCTACATAGTGGGGTATAATCAATTGGTTTCTTTTCGTTTGGACATCTAGATTGAGTATGGCCAAAGCCATGGCACCTCCAACACTGGATTGGACCATCTCTCCTTTGATCACGTGCGACTCCTCTTGGATAGTCTCCTCCTTGACCCTGAGCACCATATCCATAAGTAGGTCTGTTTTCCCACCGAGATGTAGGTGGGACACTTTGAGCGGGCAATCCCGTATAAGGTCTTTCTCTTGTATCTCCCGATTTCATGGTCCTCTCTTCATAGGCTCTCTTGTTGTAACATCGGTCCTCTGTGTGATTTGTTCTTCCACAAAAAGTACAACGCATCCTAGGTGGTGATCTATCTGTGAATACTCTCGAGACTGTAGGGCATTCTGAGGCCAGATGGCCGTAACCATGGCACTTTCCACACCATGTATTTGATCGAAACACTTGATTCGGGTTTGTTGTGACCTCTGGTTTTACTGTGTATGTCTCCTGAGTCATTGTGGTAGCTTTTATAGCTTGCGTGACCAATTCCAATATTCGTTCTTCAGTTAGCGTAGGCTTTACCTCGCCTGGCGTGCTAGTGGCGGCTACAAAAGCTGGGGTCGTCAATGCGGGACTACCTTGGCCCGGATCTTTCATCGGTATGCTCCCTGGGCCTCCCATAGGCTCATATAGGAGTTCCATCTTCCTTTGTTGGCATAATTGTACTTCCTCCCAAAGCCTCGCTTGTTCCTTAGCATCCATTAAAGTCGCAGGTCTTGTCAGGCTGATATGCTGCTGTGCCGTAGGATCTCTCAATCCCGAAATGAATCTTCTTTTCAATGTCTCATCGTTCGGGGCATTCACGCCCATCTTTCTTACCAACGTTTCCATTCTCTGAATATAGTTATCGATGCTCTCATTGACTCCATGTCGCAAATAATCCATTTGTTGGGCCAATCTATCTTGGAAGCCTTGTCGTCGAAACTTTGCCAAGAAGGCTTCCTTGAGCATTTGATAAGTTCCACGCTCTTGTGGTGTCAGATTCCCATACCAATTGGCTGCCTCATCACGGAGAATAGCCGGAAAAATTCTCAACCTTTGATCCTGGTCAACTACATCATTGGCCTCACAGGTAACCTCAAATAGTTGGATAAAACTATCCGGATCTTCGTCCCAAGTACCTGAGAACTTGGTGAAGTCCCCCAAATGAACCGAAATCCGTTGAGCCATTTCAAACAGAGGTGTGATGTCAATATCACTTCGATCCCAGAAATTTAGTACACGTGGCTTCAGGATCCCTCCTTCAAACTTCCACACTTGATTCGCGACTCTCCTATGGGAGTACACGTTTTTGGCCGATTTCTTTGAGCCAATCGAGGTCCACTCACCTGGCGGTTCCCACCTTCTCCTTTCTCTTTCAAGGGCTCTTCTCTGAGCGCGTTCCTCTCTTTCAGTTTGTGTTGCTCCTGACGATGAGCTCCCATCGCTCATGTACTAGATCTTGGGGTCCGCAAGCTCGGCCAACCTGTGGCGCTAGGCGAACCTATGGCACTCTCTTATAGAGATATGCCAAGCTATTTCCCGGCAAACGCACCAAAATTTTTAGGTTCCTAATCCCAAGGAAAAGATGATTGTGGAAGCCTTTATTTTGCTTAACCCCTCGCAATCGGTCTACTTGGATTACCTAGAGCCCACAATTATCTGGCAATGGATTCTTCCTATGTCAATGCACTAGCTCATATGTTCCCGGCAAACGCACCAAAATGATAAGTCCTATACCCCACGAGAAAATGCCTTATACGTACCTATACCTTGCCAAATTTATTTGTGCTCTGTCCCTTTTCTCACTTTAAGTCCACAATTGCATCCAAATATAGTTGTGAAGTGGGAGGAATGGGAACCGGAATGTTCACACACACAAGGATCCAATCTACAAGGATCACTTCTCACAATTTCACTTCCCACTCTCTCTACTCCTTATTCATACACACTTCTCATGCACAAACACTCTCTTTCACTTTCCCCATGCTCTTACACACCCTATTACTTCCTTGAACAAGCCCACCGATGCTCCTTCTAGTAGCTTTGCAATCAAATAGTTACCAAGGCCATAAGTTCCATTGAAGAACTACCATTCCACTTAGAAGTCCTTTGATTCCAGCACCTGAACTTCCTGTATTTCTTCAGCGTACAAAGTATTAGATTTTGGTTCCTTCAATGAAGAGATCTCATGGCACTTTCTCTTGTCCAAGCGATCATGCCATCATGAAGCAACCAGACATTACTTCAATACATGTTGTCGAACTGAAGCGTGTGTAGAACCCTTTCAAGTTACATGTCACGTGGAAAACCAAGACGCCATTACAACTTTCAGGAAGAGTATGACTCAGATACCATTTTGCCTAGCCCCGGCAGCCCTTGGGTTTTCCCTAGAAAATTGTTTGCTACTTCCACATTTAGATGTCTGCATCGCATACACTATGGAGGCTGAATGCCCAATTTTCTCTATAGAGATGTGCAAACGTGATGCCACCTTGTCGAGGGGAATGAAATATATGCTCAAGAGATGTCATTTTCCAAGGGAGATCATGAAGGCTCAACACCCCCCTTTTTGTTGGAGAAGAGACAGAGAAAATGAATCCCCAAAATAGGCCCTCCTTGTGCATGCGTTCCATTGCCCTCGAGCCCGATCCCCTTTTTGTTGCCACAGAACCATGGCAGAGAACCATCTACATGCTCAATTGGATTAAATTGCCTGATTCCCTATTGTGGAGTCAATCCCGAGAACAGCAACAATGAATAGGCCCTCTCTTTCCATGAAGAAGTAGCTGACCTGAATGCCTCTCCTCCTTTGTGATAGTGGCCAAGACCAATTACAATGGAATGCATAGGATGTGAAATCAAAGTCTCCTCCCTCTTCAGTGCTGCTGCAAGACTCAAGCATGTCTCACACAATGGCCTTCCTTCTCCAGCATTACCGCCCAGCCTTCACCCTCCTTTCTTTGACTTGATACAACCTCCTCTTCCCTCTGATAGTGGGCAACACCCTCTCCTCCCCCTGTCATCCCCGTTGCTTCTCCTTCACTATAATAACAACCAAAAGAAAACCCCTCCCCAAGAGAGAGACTCCCCAGCAATAGACAGTTTTAATGAACACAAAAAAACTCACCCGTCTGAAAAGAGTCTTGTTTTCTATGAATAACTAGCAGCCACCTTCATTCTATTTATTTTAACATAAAAGAAAAAAACTTGTTGCATGATCGACTATTCAAATGTTTTGCACAGATTTCGAGTACATCTCACTCTATCCACAATTGATATTGATAAGAGCCACACATTTTCAAACACAAAATTCTGAGGTGCAGCGATGAAGTGACCGATACATAGAGCTTGTTGGAGTTACAACATTTAAACAACGATGGTCTTCTGTTATCTCACAAGCATACTCAACAACAGATAGAAAGAAACTTCTCGTCAAAGAAACGCCCCAGATATACCTTCATACCATGTATAACCTTCCATTTTTGTGTCCTTCTTATGTTATTCCAGCAAGAACTTCTATTACTCCAGCACAATTGCTCCTGTCGACTGCTTTGTCTACTGCTTTAATGATGTATCCATCGCTTCCGAGCATTAGTGTGATGCCGTCTGATTTGCTACAAGTTTTGAATTGCCTTATTGCTCTTCGAACACACGAGAATGATGTAGAGACATACGACCATTGTCTGAGAGCCTTTCGGACTGCTCTGCTACTGCCTCCACCACATCGTCTTGCTATGTATGCACATATCGAGAGCAATCGTGTGCCTTGCGGGATCCAGTCAGCATGCTTCCGATGATGGCTTTTTTTTGTTGTTGTACACTAGCACCAGTAGAAAAAGATAAGGTATACAGAAAAAAAAAGTCCTCCTCCACTACGCATTCGCACGGATAAAGAAAAAGTGTGCCTCACATCAGCATCCACATTCTGTGGCAGGAACAACAGCATGGCCCCACCAAAAATCATTCAATGTAGTGATAGAACTTCCGTTCATAGTCCAAACATAGAAATCCATCCAATTTCTCTCAAATATCTCCATTAAACCTTGAGCCTATGGCATATAGTGAAAGGGGACATGTGGCCATGGGACACGGACTTCTGGTTGGCCTCCATTGAACGCGCAGTTTACCTCCAAAACATCTCCATTATCGAGCAGCAGCCGTGATTTTTTTTTGTTGATAAGCCCATCTGGTGAGCCAATCAGGAAGAGACGTTCCCTATGGCATTTTCCTTTTCCAGCCCCTTCTTCGTCGTCTAGTATTAAGGGCCATTGTGAACCAAGCTCGGCACCCATTCCAGAGCACCTTGCCCATTGTTTGACTGAGCAACACAGACAATGATAAGTGCACTATAAGTAACCAAAGTGGATTTAACTTTTGCTTTGGGCATCTGGTTAATCAAAAGCCTCAATTTCTCATTGTCTTTTTTTTTTCCATACATAAATATCATGATAGTAAGATCAAAGATCAAAGAGAGGAACAATGGAAAGCTCCCGTTAGCGGATATGCAACAGCTCTCTGCTGGGACTGCGAGCAGTGAGCTTTCCCCCCTGAAACAAAGTCGCTTCTAATTTCCTCTGCACGTCAGTATCTCCTATGCTCTTAGGAGGCTTGTCCATGCTCAATCCCTTTTCTCCACACCCCTGCAATAAATATCTCCACATGCTTCTCATCAATTATCAAATTCATTCTTCAAGTACCTGAAATCAAACGTATTTCCTGCCAAATAGACCCACATTAGTGCATAAAAACCAACCATTTTGTGAGCTAACAGTGTTCTTCATGACTTCAGTGTTTCTTAGAACCATTGAGTCTTCATTTCTTATTTGTATTGTGGGAGCTTTGATCTAAAGAGATTTAGATTCCCATGGGCCTGTGAATTGTGGCAACTCTTGTAAAGAATTAGATTCAAAATCCAATCTTTTGTCTTCTTGTTTCTATGCTTGGTCTCCATAAATAGATGAAATGTCTTGGGGAAATTGATCATGAAGATCATCAATTTCAAGAATAAGAGGGGGATTACCCTTCTCCTTGGCCCATTTCTCTTCTTGTATTTCCGACAAGAACTCTTGAGAGTACTGTTGAATTCGAAGAGGTGTTCAAACATCCATGGAATCAGGAACATAAACTTTCATTGGTGTTGAGCTTTCTCTTTCAACAACTGGTTGAGCCTGTGGAGGTAAACAAACATGCGGCTTGTTTACCAACTGCTCTAGTCTTTCTAGTAAGCCCTAAAAATGCAAACCTGGCTTAATAGATTTTTTTTGATTGACGAATTGATTAGCCTTGAGCATATTCTGAGTTAGTTCTACCATTTTCATGCAAATGTTTGTCCATTCAATCTCTAAATTTGCTCTAGGGTAACTCTTGTCTAGCTATTGGCCCTTTTTGAAGTCGAGCCTAGTAGGCCTTGAACATCGTGTCCAAGCCTTCTCGGGTTGTATCTACAAGAATAGACCTTGGTTGTGGTCTATTCACAATGAGTGGTGGGGTGGGATGAAGTGGAGTGGATGGATTTTTAGCATGTGAGGGGCTTTGAGATGCAATTTCTACTATTTTCAATTTTGCATCTCTCACGCTTTCTTCTAGTTTGGATAACTTTCTAGCCCACTTATGATTGGCCTTATCCATGGTATCCTTCCAGGTTCTTGTTTTCATCTTATTAGGCTCTCCTGATTCACTTGAACATAATTGTTCAATTGGTTTAGTTTGTTTTAAGGCATATGCCCTAGTGACTCCCTGCATAGGAGACACGTTTATGCTACTTGAACTTGAATCCACTACTAAGCCTACCACATTGATTTGTGGAACCTTGGGCTTGCTAGAGGGGTTCCTTGGACAATCTCTCGGGAGATGTTATTTGCCAAGCCTTGTATTGTGATGGTCTGTCCTTGTCCCAGAGCTAGTGGGTGGGGACATTCACGAAAAATGGTCACTCTAACATCTAAAGCATTGTCATGTAGGGGCTTGTGGTCTCATTTGTCTCCATTGGGGCTTGGGTTTAGGATTCACATACATGACATTGGAGTATTCTGGCTCCCAATTTGTTTCCATAGGTAGTGCCTCATATTGATAAAGATAAGTCTCACTATGCTCGAGTGAATCTGTGTAATAAGCTTGTGGACTATCTTCATGGATGTAGTCAAAAATCTGAGCATTTGGGTCATTTTGTGAGACCAAAAGGGTCATCAGCACTAATGCTCTATTAGGGTTCTCCTCTACCCCTACAAACTAACCTAGAATCACATTGGCAGGAGGTGGCAGTTGGTTTCCTTGGACTGGTTGTGGCCTATATGGTGCCTGATATTTTTGTTGGTATTAAGGTTGATATTGTTATTGTGGCCCATAATATGACTATTGGTATTGGTTTTGATACCTACCCTATTGGTAAGGTTTTTGATAAGTTTTTCTAATGGCTTGCCTATTATATAGACAATCTTGAGCTATATAGTTCGTGTATTTTCTCTGAATAGTGCAATATGGAGCATTCAATTCTCTCATGTTTTGGTTTTGCATTGGGCATACATTAGCCATGTGCTCCCCTCCACAAGTATAACATCCCTTCAACAAGGTGACCCTTGGTGTTTCTCTATTTTGAACTCATAGCTTCTTGGCAACCTACTCAGTTATCTCATCTATCAAAGTGTAGGGTCTGGAAGTATGACTAGTAGAACTGTCAGAATCCTTATAGATTTTGCACAATTCTAAATCCTCACCCAAGTTGTCTTCTATGTCAATACACATTCTCAAGCATTGATCTAGTGTGATTGGCTCCTTAAGATATACATATGATCTAAGTTTCTCACTTAGAAATCCATCTAAACATGGGGAAACTTGTTTTACTTTTGTAGGTAATTCAGGTGTGGAACATCTTTCCATGTATTGTTTAAATCTGCATCTGGCTAGGTGAAGTGTTTCTTGGGGTGTCTGCTTGAAGTTGTGGATCAAGGATGATGTGTTATACCTGATGCCACTCTTGGAAACTTCTACAATGAATGCTTCTAGTAGTTGACCTATATTTTGGTAATTGCGATTGTTTAGGGGTCAAAACCAAGCTCAAGTAGTACCTGAGGGTCAAACCAAACACCTCAAAGTGGGTGAACAAGTCATTGACCTATTCAACTCTTAAAAGTTGTTTGAACTCAGCCACATGATCATAAGGATCTCTTGATCCATCAAAGTAGTTTTCCAATGTCTTGAATACTTGAGAGGGTCTTCGGGTTCTTGGGTACTCTCGGGGTCTAGGAAATGGAAAATCATGTGCATCTCTTTGATGCCTATGTGCTCTATGTCTCCCTCTTTCAGGTCTTTCAATTTCAAGTCTTGATCTATCTTTGCCAATAGTGTGTGCAAAGTTTACCTCAAGTCTCTCTCTAGTTCGTTCTCATTGTGCTTCTAGAACATGGGATGATCTTGCATATCCCTGATCATGATAGTCAATGGATGTATGTAAGGGAAACACTATTTTACCCTTCCATGTGTAAACAAGCCTATTTTGATCCATTATTGTGAATACTCTCTCCGAAGTGTTGCCCAAATAGATTACCTTTCCAGGGATCTCTCGGTCCTTGAATTTGCAAATATAAACTCTTGTTAAATCGTTGCAGTTTTCTCATCTAACTCTCAAAAAAACTTCATCAGTTTCTTGGTTAACAAAGAGCTTCATGTATGAGTTATCCTTAGGAACCCATTCTAGTGTGAGTATTCTGGATAGGATAGACTTTCCTCGAGGAGTTCTAGGTTCTTCTCCTTCCTTTTCTAGATCAATTTCTCTTATATCAGACTCTAGTATGATTGATCCAAAATCATCTGTCCTATCTAGTAAGTTGGTGACCATGTACATGGTTCCTTGCTTTTCAATACAAGAACCCTCTTAGAACTTGACCACTGGGTGGATGACTGATCTTTGTAGCCCATCCTCATAGATGTTAGCACCTAATCGGTTGGTCTTGATATATTCCAATTTTGTTTTATAGGGACCTTCTCATGTCTATAAGTAGACAACGCATGAGCTACATGTGGGTCTCTCCATGCTAAAAGAAATTTTTTAATCACTTGTTTTCAAACTTAGCATGTAGGGATAATCATTGAGTTGTTGTGCCCATGACCTAGCTGTTTGATTGACACAAGTTTCAGATGATCTGATGCTTTGTCTATCCCAACCTAGGTGTCTACCTAATCTAAGGTTCATAAGCTTTGTCTACTAGTCCCAATTTTCTCAAGTAGAGCCATGTTGCAATGTTCTTTTGAATAGGTTACTTGTTCTTTTATATATTTCTTCCGTGTAATCTTGTTTGACAAATATCTTTGTTAGGAATACTTGAGTTTTATTGAACTCTGAGATGTGATCAATCCACTTAAGTACTTTTCCTTTAGGGTTTTTGCAAAAATATCATAATTTATGCTTGAACTTGAGTAATTACGGCTTCTTGCACTTGTATCATTCCTTACATGACCCTACTTAATCAATACCACTAATTGCACTTAGCTTGTACTAGAAACCGGTTGAGGGGGTTGAGAGTTCTTCCAACCTTGAGTTTGGTGCTCTAGAAAGCACTCCGATGTCCGATAAGCATGCTCCCCAAATCTTGCTTTGTTCTGCACTTTACTTGGCTCTGGACACCCTTGAATGGCTCTTACTGGACCTGTAAAAGTTCCAAGTTTAGATCAAGCTTTAACTTTAATTATTTGATAGGAAATTTTGATTTAGACCTATTTTAAAGGCCTATGTTTCCCCTTGTATTATTAAAAAATCTTTTGGAGCCCCCTTTGCTTTCAAAAAATGGGTTTTGGATGAGAAAATTATGTCAATTCAGGCTCATGCGAGTCAAACAGACAAATAGATAAACAGAACCTCTCGAGATATTTATTGTACTTATTTAAGGCAATTGTGATTCTGTGAAAATTTCACGATTGTCTAAGAGAATCACAATTTTATGAGAAAATCACAATGTTGTGACAACCAGAGAATCGCAATTTTGTGAAAGCTAGATAATCCTGATGTTGTGAGACAATCGTGATGTTGTGAGACAATCGTGATGTTGTGACAACCAAAGAATCATGATTTTGTGAAAGTTAGACAATCACAATGCTATGAGACAATCGCGATGTTGTGACAACCGGAGAATCATGATTTTGTGAGAGCCACACAATCATTATGTTGTGAGACAATCACAAAGCTGTGAGACAATCATGATGTTGTGAAAACCAAAGAATTGCAAATTTGTGAAAGTTGATGCTGTGAGAGAATCAAGATGTTGTGACAACCAGAGAATCACGATTTTGTGAGAGCCAGACTGTTGATGTAATTCAAGCCTTAACACTTGGCTTGGATATCAACCTTGAAGACTTCACATAAAGCTTGGACCTTGAAGGCTTAGCTTGGAACCTTTGAAGGATATATTTACATGGAACAATGATCATAGGAACCAATGCTTATTGGTTATTACCTTTTATCTCTTGTAAAAGTCAATATGACTTTAACCACTCTTGTAATCATACCTACTTGATTAAGTCGTGGAAAATTTGATTGATTGAGTGGGTGAATGATTGAGAGAATATCTCATTCACTTTTAGGTACAAGATTCTAGGAGATTTGAATTAAAGTTCAAATTCAAATCCTCACTCAAACCATATATATGTGAAGGAAAAAGTCGCGGGTAATACACACCCTTCCCGAGGCATTTTCTGAGTCTATCTTTGAGTGTGTGAGTGCTACACCATAGCCTACACATCTGAGTACCATTGAGCATCACATTCTATGCCAATGGGAATGTACAATCAATAGATCTAATACATATACTTACATTCATTATCTCTGCTTTGTCTAAGTGACCATCTTCAACTCTGTCAACTTCCAAGAGGCATATCTCACGATCTACTGAACCAAATTGAATGATTCAAAGTGCATTGGACTCAGCTCAAAGTCTACTACACACCTACAAAATTGCAAGGTAATTGGATCAACCATCACAGAGAAATCTCAGTCGGGGTGCTCACTGGTCTGTGACTGTAAGTCTCCTAAAAAATCGGGGGTACACCTTATTTTGCTAAAGTGATTTCTCTGAGTGTGGTTTATCATTTCCTCTCATTCCACTTGCAAATAGAAGCTTACTAAGCTAATAGAATATCTCTAGAAGGAATTTTGCTAATTGTAACTACACTGGTCACACTGATCATAACACTGAGCAGGTGTCAATACCAAAATAGCAAGTTTTTCAAGATTCTTGAAGTCACAAGTAGTCTGTTTTGATCTAATCATTACTCAACTCATTTCCAAAGTACATATAGCATATCTTGGTATCATTTGGAAGCTAAGCAAGCATACTAAGCATATCTGGATTCAAAGAAGGGCAGGTGTGAAGCAGGTTTTGCAGCATCAACTCATTTCTTGAGTGCATCCAATCATCACTCCCAACAGTGGTATCAGAGCAAATAAGGTAATCATGGGTGATGGTTTTCCTTCCTTCATTGACAAATTAGACAGGAACAACTAACAAGCTTTGTCTCTGAGAATGAAGACCTATCTACAAGGAAGAAGCTTATTTGGATACATATCAGGAGATGAGGAATTGCCCTCATTCAAAACTAGAGGACTACCTACAAAGGATGAACATGAGAGGCTCAACCAATGGTGTGCAAAAGATGCTTTGGCAAGGTCATATCTTCTAAACTCTATTTCTGATTTCCTTCTACCACACATAAGGAATTGCAAAACTTCCCAAGAGACTTGGGAAACCTTGTCGACTTATTTTTCATCAAGCACAAGGGCCAGAAAGAATCAGCTATGGATTGAGTTTACAACTCTTAGGAAGCAATCAAAGCAATCTGTTTCAGATTTTGTTACCAAAGTCAAAGACATTGCAGACCAACTTGCAAGTGTTGGAGAGGAGATTGAGGAAGAGCAAATAGTCAGACAAGTAATCAATGGACTAAAGGCAGATGACAAGTGGGAGAGCTTTACCACAACAATGGATTTATACATGGACATCCAAGCACCTGATCTAACAACTCTGATTGGACAACTCTTTACACATGAAGCAAAGATCACAAAGAATGGAGAGCAATCAAAAGGTAACAATCCATCTGCCCTTTACACTGATAAGAAGGTAAAAGACAAAGGTAAAGGCAAGAAGGTTGATGAAGAAGGATCTACCTCTCAAGCAAACTATGCAGGGAGAGGTAGGTCTTCCAGAGGTAGGGGCAGAGGAGGTAAGTCAGGTAGGGGGAGACCCTACAACCAATCTCCATGCAACATTTGTGGCTTGTCTAACCATACCACAGATGAATGCTACAAAAACTACAAGAACCAAAGAGGAAGAGGTCACCAAAGAGGAGGATACTCTCAAGGAAGAGGCAGATTCAATCAACACCAAAGCTACAATGGATACAACCATCAATACAACAACAATTACAATTACAACCAAAATGGCAACTATCAAAGTGGATACAGAAATAGGAAGGATTACAACAATTACACAGAGGAGCAAGATGACTCCCTATTGATCATGAATATGACTTCTAAGTCAGGTATCAATGATGATCACTTATTCTATATTGATTCAGGTTGTTCTAATCATGTAGCTGGCAATGTTGCATTACTTTCTGATTTGGAAGAACCCAAAGGCAAGCACCAAGTGCAGACAGGTGATGACACTAAACATTCAGTTGTTAAAGTAGGCAATGTTAAATCTAGTGATGGTAATCAGAATTTATGAAGCAGAGTATTGTATGTTCCAACAATCACCAAGAACCTAATGAGTGTAGGTCAGATTGTGGAAAAAGGTCTACAGGTCAGGTTCACTCAACATGGTGCATATGTGGAGGATCCAAGACATGGATTCAGAAGGATAGCCAAGGGAGAAAAATCAGGTAGATTGTTTACTTTTGAACTTGAAGACACTAAGAATATTGCTTTATACAACTATAAGGATCAAACACTATCAGAATTGGAGATTTGGCACAAGAGATTAGGTCACATTGGAGAGAGGACCTTAAAACAAATGTGCAGGGATCAATGTGTGCTTGGGATACCTAATGTATCCAAGCAATACATGATATACAAGTGTGGGGCTTGTCAATTTGGTAAGTCACACAGATTGCCCTATAACAAGAAAGGTTTTATGCATGGAGATTATCTGGAATTGGTGCATACAGATGTTTGGGGACCTAGCAAGGAACCATCCATATCTGGATCAAAGTACTATGTGTCCTTCATTGATGACTATAGCAGGTGGACTGTCTTATACTACATGAAACATAAAGATGAAGTATTTAATTGTTTCAAAAAATATCTTGCACTAGTTGAAAATCAAACAGGTAGACACTTGAAGAGGCTAAGGTCAGATGGTGGTGGAGAATACTTCTCCAATGACTTTGAAGATTTCTTGCAGGAAAGAGGCATCAAGAGGGAGATCACTATGTTGGTGCAAACAAGCCTTCACACTTGGCTTTGTCTTGTACCTTGAAGAGCATTGGATATCAACCTTGAAGGTTTTACAAGAGCTTGGAGTAATTCATGAAGACTTCATTTGAAGGAAGACCATAGGAACACATGCCTATGCTTAGTTACATTTTACTTTATGTAAAAAGTCAATATGACTTCTTGTAATCACACCTACCTTCAAAAGTCGTGGAATTTGAAAGGTATGAATGGAGAGAATATCTCCATATGTTTAGATGAGAGATTTGAGGGAGCCTAACATTTGAATTTGAAATTCAAACTCTCTTCAAACTCCTATAAAAGACAATGTAAAAGTCGCGGGGAAAAAACACTCTACCTGAGGCAAATCCAAGCAATTCTGTGAGTGTGTGAGAGCTACTCTTTAGCCTACACCTCTGAGTACCATTGGGCATTACATATCTTGCCAATGGGAATGTACATTTGATAGATTCAATACATATACTCATAGTCATTAACTCTGTTTTCTCTGAGTCATCTACCTCAAAGTCTGTCAATTTCAGAAAGGCATATCTCAAGATCTACTAAACCAAATTGGATGATTCAAAGCTCATTGGAACCAGCTCAAAGTATTCTACAACAGTACAAAGTTTCAAGTCATTCTATTCAGCCAATTGGGAGAAATCACTGTCGAAGCAGTCACTGGTATATTTCTGTGTTGTTCCTAAAAAGTCGGGGGTGTCTTTGATTTTGCTAAAGATCATGCTCAGTGTATAGTTTGTTAATTGGAGTGATTTAACTTGCTAATGGTAGCTTGTTAAGTAAATTTAATACTCCTAGAAGGAATTAATTCAATTGCAAGTGTGCTGGTCACACTGAGCTTAGGACTGAGCAGGTGTCATTACAAGAATAGAAAGTTTTTGGAGTTGTGAAGGTTCAAAATCATCTGTTTTGATTTGATCATTACACAATTGATTTGTAAAGCACATATATAGTTTCTTGGTGTCATTTGGAAGCTTGAGGAGTCTCCTAAGTATACCTGAAGAGAAAGGAGGGCAGGTGTGAAGCAGGATTTGCAGCACTAACTTGATCTTCTAACTGTATCCAGCCATCACATCCAACACACTATAAGGTACTCACCTGAACAAAATGGGGTAGCTGAAAGAAGGAATAGGCTCATTGTAGAGACAGCTAGGTCTATGCTAAATGAAAAGAAATTGCCAAATTATCTTTGGGCAGAGAGTGTATCTACTGCCACATATTTAATTAACAGGTTGCCATCAAAATCACTTGATGGAATGACACCATATGAGGCTTGGCATGGTAAGAGAACATCTCTGGATCATTGCAAAATCTTTGGTTGTGTTGCATATGTGCATATTCCCTCACAAGTAAGGGGAAAGCTAGACCCCAAGGCTGAAAAATGTATCTTCATTGGTTATGATTTGAACCAAAGGGGTACAGATTCTACAACCCAACAAACAAAGGATTCAAGGTAAGCAGAGATGTCATCTTTGATGAGAATGATTCATGGTATGAAAATGAATGCAGGAAGGTTAGTCTACCTTATGACATGGAAGAAGACTTCCCCAAACTTATCAAGGAAGATTCAATTCAGAAAGAGGACACAAGCTCAGATGATGAAGACACTATCAACATTGAGGAGTTCAAGGCTTGGAAATCCAAAGGGAAGATGAAGATGAGGCAACTAGAAGATAATCCAGAATCCTCAACACAAGCAATGAGGAGATCTCAGAGAGAAAAGAAGAAGCCTATTAGGTATGGGTATGATACTTCCCTTGTAACCAAACATTCTGTATATCTTGCAAAGGATCTCTTGAATGAAGAACCAGGTACATTTGAAGAAGCAATCACTAAATCAGAATGGAAGGAAGCAATGGATGAGGAAATGCAGGCTCTCAAAGAAAGTGATACTTGGGACTTGGTACCTAAGAAAGAATCTATGAAGGTGATAGGATCCAGATGGATCTATAAACTTAAGAGGAACTCAGATGGTACAATAAACAGGTACAAAGCTAGGTTGGTAGCCAAGGGTTTTGCACAAACCCAAGGCATTGATTATGAGGAGACATTTTCTCCTGTGGCCAAGATGCCAACAATCAGAATCTTGGTGAGTGTAGGTGCATCCAAGAATTGGAACATGTACCAATTAGATGTCAAGAATGCCTTCTTGAATGGATGGATATCTGAAGAAGTCTACATGTCACAACCACCTGGCTATGAAGACCCCAAGAAGGTAAATTATGTTTGTAAATTGAAGAAGGCTCTATATGGACTAAAGCAGGCACCTAGAGCATGGAATTACAGGTTGACAACCTATCTACTAGATCAAGGATTTGTGATGAGTAAAGCAAAAGCTTCTCTGTTTATAAAGAGAAGTAGTACAGAGGTAATATATTTATGTGTCTATGTTGATGACATCATTATTACAGGAAATGATGTTCAGGGAATTAGACACATCAAAGGGCAAATGATGAAGGAATTCAAGATAAATGATCTTGGATTATTGAAGTACTTCCTAGGACTTGAATTGGTCTACACAAATTCAGGTATCTTTATTACCCAGAAGAAGTACATTCAGGATATAGTCAAGAAGTTTAATTTGCAAGATGCTAAAGTCTCAAGCACTCCTATGGAGGTCAACCATAAACTCAGTGCTCATGAAGGAGAAGAACTTCAAGATATTACAGGTTATCAAAGTATGGTAGGTAGTCTTAATTATGCTACCTTAACCAGGATTGATATAGCATATGGTGTTAGTGTGCTTAGCCAATTCATGCACAAACCAAGAACACCTCATCTAGAGGCAGCAAAGAAAATTCTGAAGTACCTAAAGGGAACTCAAAATCATGGTTTGTACTTTCCTTATACATCAGACATTGATATTAAAATATATTCAGATGCAGATTGGGCAGGTTGCGAGGATGACAGGAGAAGCACATCTGGTTACATATGTTTTGCAGGTGATAAACCAATTTCTTGGTCATCCAAGAAACAACCCACAGTAGCTTTATCATCTACTGAGGCAGAGTATAGAGGGCTAGCAAATGCCACTCAAGAAGCCATCTGGTTGAAGCTTTTATATTCAGAATTGGGCCTATACACAAGGCCACCAATCATCTTTGGTGATAACACAAGTTCTCTTCACCTTGCAGCTAATCCAATTTATCATGCCAGAACCAAACACATAGAGGTTCATTACCACTATGTGAGAGAAAAATTACTTAGCAAAGATATCCAATCGACTTATGTGTCTACTAATATGCAATGTGCAGATTTGCTTACTAAAGCATTGGATGGAAGCAAGCTATGCAGATTTAAATCCATGATTGGATTGCAGGAAATAATTGAAGACTAAAGATGAAAAACTTAAGCCAAAGTGTTTGGCTTGAGGGGGAGCTGTTGATGTAATTCAAGCCTTAACACTTGGCTTGGATATCAACCTTGAAGACTTCACATAAAGCTTGGACCTTGAAGGCTTAGCTTGGAACCTTTGAAGGATATATTTACATGGAACAATGATCATAGGAACCAATGCTTATTGGTTATTACCTTTTATCTCTTGTAAACGTCAATATGACTTTAACCACTCTTGTAATCATACCTACTTGATTAAGTCGTGGAAAATTTGATTGATTGAGTGGGTGAATGATTGAGAGAATATCTCATTCACTTTTAGGTACAAGATTCTAGGAGATTTGAATTAAAGTTCAAATTCAAATCCTCACTCAAACCATATATATGTGAAGGAAAAAGTCGCGGGTAATACACACCCTTCCCGAGGCATTTTCTGAGTCTATCTCTGAGTGTGTGAGTGCTACACCATAGCCTACACATCTGAGTACCATTGAGCATCACATTCTATGCCAATGGGAATGTACAATCAATAGATCTAATACATATACTTACATTCATTATCTCTGCTTTGTCTGAGTGACCATCTTCAACTCTATCAACTTCCAAGAGGCATATCTCAAGATCTACTGAACCAAATTGGATGATTCAAAGTGCATTGGACTCAGCTCAAAGTCTACTACACACCTACAAAATTGCAAGGTAATTGGATCAACCATCACAGAGAAATCTCAGTCGGGGTGCTCACTGGTCTGTGACTGTAAGTCTCCTAAAAAATCGGGGGTACACCTTATTTTGCTAAAGTGATTTCTCTGAGTGTGGTTTATCATTTCCTCTCATTCCACTTGCAAATAGAAGCTTACTAAGCTAATAGAATATCTCTAGAAGGAATTTTGCTAATTGTAACTACACTGGTCACACTGATCATAACACTGAGCAGGTGTCAATACCAAAATAGCAAGTTTTTCAAGATTCTTGAAGTCACAAGTAGTCTGTTTTGATCTAATCATTACTCAACTCATTTCCAAAGTACATATAGCATATCTTGGTATCATTTGGAAGCTAAGCAAGTATACTAAGCATATCTGGAGTCAAAGAAGGGCAGGTGTGAAGCAGGTTTTGCAGCATCAACTCATTTCTTGAGTGCATCCAATCATCACTCCCAACACAGACAATCGCAATGTTGTGACAACCAGAGAATCATGATTTTGTAAAAGCCAAACAATCATGATGCTATGAGACAATCGTGATATTGTGATACCCAGAGAATCATGATTTTTTGAATGATTTTAGGTAGGAATTTCCAACACTAAGGTGATCGTGATGCTCTTAAAAAAGTTTTGAGTTTTCCACAGTCACAATTTTTTCCACAATATCGTAATTTTTTGAGATTTTTGGTGGGAACTTCGAAATCGAGTGCCATGGGCCTGTGTGTTGCATTGAGGGTGGTGGCAACCTCCATTCATGTAGACGATCACAAAAATCTCAAAGACTTGCACAAACACTTTCTCTCTCTCACACACACACACGCACACATAACTAGGAATGAGAAATGAGGTGAAAGCAGGGAGTATACAGTCAAAAATCAAAAATTTCTGTGAAGATGAAGATGGAGGAAGATGGTGATGATGATGATGAAGTTGGAGAAATAAAATAAAAAAATTAACAAAAAATGGCCATTTTTTACCTTCCAATGTCGCAAATCTACGATCTTACCATCACAACGCTCATCCTCAAGCAACGCTCCTTGACAACGGCACCAACTTTGGTGTCACTGTAGCATAATGGCAAGCACCAATATGAGGAGATCCACCTCATAATTGTCGATCCACAAAGACATGAGGGATGTGTGACGACCATGAGCAATTGAAGTGCACAAGTGAGTGAGTGAGAAGCACACAAGCATGCACACACACACATGCACACACAAGGTAAAAGAAAGAGTGGAACAATGGAATACTCTATTAGAAAGCTCAAAGAAATTATATGATGCTCAAGATTATGTTCACTCTCCAACTAGGTAACCTCAAAAATGCTTTTTAGCTCTTTTTATAGTTTTTCACTAGCTTTGGCCTTGTCTAGATCTAGTGTATGACCTAATTAAAAATTAGGTTCTAGGGTTTCTTTGAGGGATCAAACAGAGTCTAGAGACCATGAAAACTGGTACCTAGATACTTCTAACACTCCTCAAGCTTGAGGACTCCTTGGGTTGAACAAAATGGAGTTTCAAAAATATGAAATGATATTTACAATGGTTTTTAGTGATCAAAATCATTGGTTTTATCGTGTTCTTAGACCTTGTGCTTGACCTTGAGTGTCAACAATGTGTCATGTGTTCAAGGGCTTCTTGAGAAACAATTTATAATTTTATGTGGATGACCTGTACAGTTATTACCACATAAGAAAAGCTCACATCTCATAACTTAGGGATATCTTTGACGTGTAGAGAATATAAAGTATGCTTGAACCTAGAGAAATGCATTTTCATGGTCAGGCAAGGAAAGATCTTAGGCCATATTGTGTCTAAGAATGGAATATCAATGGATGGAGATAAGGTGAGAGCTATAGCAAAGCTATGAAGATTTAGGAAGGATAAGGAAGTACAAGCTTTTATGGGCCATTATGGATACTACCGACATTTTTTCCACATGTACACAATCATTGCAAAGCCTCTGTACAACCTTTTGATGAACTTCACGTGGAATGAAGAATGTGAGAAATTATTGATAGAGTTGAAATTCCATTTGTGCTCAACCCCTATATTAACTATGCCAGACTAGAATAAGCCATTCTGTGTTCATGTGGATGCTTCCAATTTTTTTATTGGATGCATGCTAGCACAACCAATAGGTGAAGGAAACATAGAACTTCCCATAGCTTATGTGAGTAGACAATTGAATGCCATAGAGAGGAATTACACAACCATAGAATGAGAAGGATTGGTCATGGTATATGTTGTCAAAAATTTTATACATTATTTGCTTGCAAATAAGCTCAAAATTTTTAAAAACCTTCAAGCTTTACCATATTTCTTAAAAAAAACTCGCAATATAGAGAGATTAGTAAGATGGTTTCTCTTACTAATGGAATATGATTTTGAAGTAGTTGCAAGGAAAGGCAAGTTGCACCTTTGGGTGGATCACCTTTTGCAATTTACTTTAGGAGAATCCCCGCAAGGTGTATCAGATGAACTTGCTAATGCATATATGTTCAAGCTTGAAGTAGTTCCAAAATGGGCGAACAAATTGGTACATGTTCTCACATTTGGACCCAAGAACCCTGCGATCAGAATGAGACATGAAGAAATAGCCAAGTCTCAAAAATATCACATATTCATAGGGATTATTTACAAGAAAATTTATCAAGGAATCGTAGCTTGTTGTGTCGAAGTAGAAGAGTGTGATAAATGGTTGCAACTAACACATGTAGGTGCATTAGGGTAATACTATTCAAAATAAAAAACCCTACATGCACTAAAGCAATTAGAAGTATATTTTTCGACAATGGAAGAAAATGTCTATAGGATGCTTAGGGATTGCCCATCATGTATTAATAGACCCCTTGTTGAGCATGCAACTTCATGTCAAGTGTTTCTAATACTTGATTGGAGAATTCCTTTAGTTTTATTTCTAAGAATGAGAACGTTTCCCCAAGAGATGCATTTAGCATGAAAAAGAAGTCTAGGGTAGGAAGATAAAGACTATAAGCTCATTGGTGATAATCTATATAAGCATCGAAGAGATGGATATCTGAGATTATGCATGCACAAAAGTGAGTACTCGAAGATATTAGAAACTTCACACTAGGGTGTGGTAGGAGGACACTATGGAACTAATTGAGTGATCAAGGCTATTCTATTTTTAGGTCTTTAGTGGCCTATTCTTCATATGGATTCACATACCTATGTGAAAAGGTGCAACACATGTCAAGCAGCTCAAGATCCTATCCGAAAAGATGAGATGCCACTGCAACCCATGATGGGAGGATGTGCATTCTCAAAGTGGGGTATAGACTTTGTAGGTCCTATCAACCATCTAGCTAGAAGCTCCCATGTTGAATACATAATTGTCACCATCAATTATCTTAGCAAATGGTTAGGAGTGAAAGCCACTAGGAAGAATGATGCACAAACCACAACAAAATTCTTGTTTGAGAATGTATCCACAAGGTATATACTACCTATAGAGTTGGTGAGCAATCGAGGAACTTATTTACTAAACGACTCATTGAAACATCCTCACTGGTTCAACGCAATCATGCGGAGCCTTCTCACACATAGAAGAAAACTTAAGAAACTGAGAGACAAGAGAGAAGAGACAAGTGACAAGTGACATGAATTAAAAGGATTTCAATTAAGTTACATGTATAAGATCGTCGTGGTACGTTAAGCTAAGCAGTCTACTGATCAAAGGCGGTTCCGACCTTCAAACCATGACAGTTCAACCGAATGTCATACGTAACAAGGTGAGTTCCACTTCATTGACCCTATGTATGTCTAAGCTCATAACGTCTAACTAAAGAAGTCTAAGACTCATTAAAACCAGCTCTAACTCACTCACACGCTCCACCGAGGGTGAATCAAGATAGAGATGCTCGTTTCAAGAGCCTATCCTAGATTGGAGTTCTAACTTAAATTTGAAACTAGGTACTATACTCATACTAGCCCACCTTGGATCCTCACTCGCTCAACCGAGGGTGATCGTCTCAAGGAAACCGTAAGCTAGCATGAGCCCTATGGATGCCTAATAATGATGCTCTAAGAGTTTGGAGGGGGGTTTATATAGTTTTTTGAATGAATTTGGGCCCTTGGATCTAGAGAAATCAACTCTCAACTCTAGGATCACTACTTTTGATTACAACCATTTGATTAATCAAATCAATGGCTTGGAATTGTTCTTTCTATCAAATATAGTGTAAAGGAGTGAAATTTAGGCGCCTTCATTCTCCACCATTGGATTTGGGGATGATCTGGACCGTCGGATTAGTGCTGACATCAGTTTGGATAAGATAAGCCACTATTTTTGGAGAAAAGCTGCATTATTGATCTTTGATTGTCAAAAAAATCTTCTTTTATGGAAAAACTCGTGGATCCTCCTTGCTTTAAGCATAAGTGCATCTCCACCCTTGAATATGAGCTCATCTTGATCGTACAACATGGCTCAATTAGCTTTCGCCATGTGGTAGCCCTTCAACCCTTCAATTTGCTTAAACTAGAAAACTGCGGTGCTCCTGAAAACTGGACTTTGTGCTCTTTGACCCTCCAAATAGTCTTTGATGAAGATGAAACTTTGTAGGACTATGTTTCCAAAGAACTCCTTCAGGAATATGCAAAAAAAACTTCCATCTGAATCTTCCTTGTACAAGTTTGTCTACATTTGGAAGCTTGCAAGGTGGCATTAAGGTCTCTAGGAAGCTCTGATAGCCTTGAAACTTTGTTCAAATATGTAGCCACATATGGTCTTTATACATGCCGAACCATATGGCTAACATAAATTTCTATACAAGAATTTGTAGGGTCAAACTAGAAAAATTACATTTTTACAAAATGAACATAGCATATCAATGTGCTACAAACTCCATTTTTTGCTGAAATTTGGGCTATAGACTGCCTTTGTCAATCTTTACAAGTATATGAATTTTCATCTTATTTGGTGACAATGAAATTTTTGCCCTAATTTCCTAACTTTGACCAGCTTTGACCGCTACCATGGACTTTCTTGATTTCTTTGAAACTTTTTATGTGAGCTTCCTTTGACATCCTTGATGCATCCTGGACTTCTCTGGGAATTCCGGCTACCATCACCAAATATGTTTTTTGTAGGCCTTCACAAGTGAGAGAGGAGAGAAAATCTCGACGACATTCGCCCCCACTAAACCTGCGGTTCCTCCGGAAGCGCCACTCTAGTGTTCCTAAAAAACATAAGTTTCAAGCATCATATTCTTTGAAAGGAAAATAGACAACAGGAAGGAGAGATTGATGATATGCATGAATGAGAAGGCCACATGATATCAAGCAACATATGTATGAAAAGAAAAATTAAAACAGGCAACATGAATAGGTAACATTTCTATAAATGAACATGCAACCTTGTTATGAGTGAGTAGGCAACGTGACATGAAGCAAAATTTGCATGAAAGAAAGAATTGAAACACGCAACATGAATATGCATGAACAAATAGGCAACATATATGCAAATGAACGAGCAACATTGACAACAAGAAAAAAAACAAACAAGCATCAATATGAAGTGGAAGTGGATGTATTGAGTCATTTTAAGCATCAGTTCCTCTCGTCTTGAAGAAAAATTTGTATCTTTTTCATAAAGCAATCTACCTTAAATACGATTATAAACAAAGATTTAGGATTTTCAAGGGACATCTTTCATCTTTAGCTTATTTTAGATCAACTCCTTTCCTACAAAAATATGAATATGCTTTTTCTCTAATAACATGCAAGGAAATCTATCTACTCCACTAATGCATAAATCTGCCTATATAGCCCGTGATTTATTCTACTATGCCTCTTTATCCTCCTTTGGCTTGCTCTTTTTTTTTTATGATGATGATGATGATTCGGCAACTTTATGGTTACGATCACTTTTTTGGGGTGGAAGAAAGTGTAAACTTCCTGGTAACATGTGGCTTTTATTTTTTTTATGAAGGGGAAAAATTAAACCCCGATACAAGGTACAACCATTTTTTATGACGGACAACAGTCGTTTAAACTCCGATACAGTGCTGTGAGATGGACTAAGGATGTAGAAACATGCAATAGCAGGAGCTAGGATTTCAACAATTATGCTTTCGATACAGGCTACATATGAATGTTTATATATGAAAGTCATGTCACAAAAATAAACCTCCAAATCTACATGCCCTATCTTTCCACAATCCTAGATTATAATCAATTTCTTAGTAGATAAGTTACTACTTAAGATAAAATTTTACACAAGTAGAGAAATCATCATTTGCCATTTTTTTGACTCAAGTGATGTGGATATGCAATGCAAATCAAATATGCATGAAACAAGAATGGAAAAAAAACAAAGCAACATGAACTTGAAAAATTAATGATATTTTTATACTTTTTTTTATTATTATTTTTCTTTTTTATTTTTTTTTATTTTTTTCTTTTTTTTATTTTTTATATTTTTTTATAACATGGATACTCCTGTTTATGAATCGGCCTCATTGTTGTCATCTTCTTCAATGTCCTCATCCAAAATGTACTCGTCATTATCACGTTTCTTGAATAGCTTTATACTTTTACCTGCAATCAAAGTTTTTAGTGCAACACCATTTAATTCACAAAGAGCATACGTACCATTGTTGTTGACTTTTGATACAATGTATGGACCAAACCATCGTTGAGTGAGCTTTTTGCATGCATCATATTGAGAGTCAAATGTACTATCATAAATGAGCACCCAATCTCCTACTTCAATTGGCTTGGGACGCAATCGATGAGTTTTATCAAAATAATGCTTGTTCTTCATTCTAGATTCTCTTAATTTTTCAACGGCATCATCAAGTCTTAATTTACCTTGTTCTAATTGTTTAATGTGCAAACTCAAAAAATCATCAGTAGACATGTTTTCAGACCAAGGCAAATTTGACCATGCAGAAATATGAGACTGAATTGGAAACAATGGTTTTTGATAGTACATCAGTTCAGTAGGCATATATCCAGTAGTACGTGTGCATGTCATTCTATCTGCCCAAAGTGCAAAAGGTAAGAATCTAGGCTATTGTTTGATGTCACCATTACATGCTTTAGATATGGCTTTCACAATAGGTGGATGCCCTCTCTCTATTTTACCATTGGCCTCTGGGTTATATGCAGTAGTGAGAGACAAACGAATATCGTGACGCTCAAAGAACTCTTTAGCTTCTCTCGCATTTAACTCTCCACGATCGGCAACTATTTTCTCTATGTACCCAAACTGACTTATGACATCTTCAAGCAAGAATTTGCAAACATTGTAAGTGGTCTTAGATCGTAGTGCACGTCCCTCTACATGATTAGTTAAGTCTTATCTTGCAAGTACAATGTAAAGCATTTTGTCAATACCTTTAAGCATAGTTACAAGATCTACTACCCACTTGTAGTGAATACAAGGTGGATAAGTAGGATGCAACGGATCTCTATGTTTTAATGTTGAATGAAGTTGACAAGTAGAACATGTAGAAACATAGCTACTAATGTCAACATACATCCTAGGCCAATAATAGGTACTTCTAATTTTTTCATATGTTCCAAAAAATCCTTTATGACCTGCCCATAATGTCTCATGCATTTCCTTCATTACTTGCAATTGAAGACCTCGTTTTCCTAGGACTCGTTGTGGATTCTTAACCTTACCCTTAGCGTGTCTCCAAAGATAACCATTACATAGGAAAAAGTTATAAGCTCGTTTCCTAATGTTACGGAATCTATTCATAGTCCAATTAGGTAATGGTTGTAGTGTACTCAGATACTCTCCTATGTCTCTCCATTCATTTTCATACTCAGATTCATGAAATTGCTCATACTCGTATATATGAGGAACATAGTCAATTAAGTTCACATTCTTTATTAGATCACTTTCAAGATCATCAAATCTAGCTCTCGATAACATATCAGCAACTGAATTTGACTTACCTGAAATATGAACTAACTCAGGATTTATGAACTTAATATATGAGATCCATCTAAGCATGGCTATATCAAGAGATGAACAATTGGCTACCATTCCAATGAGAGGCAAACAATCAGTCTCAACTTTGACATTTGCACCAATGAAATATTCTTTGTCTGTTTTCAAAGCTGTTACCATACCCCATAGTTCTCGTTTGATCTGTGGATATTTTTGTTGTGTTTCATGTAGAATTTTGGCACCAAACCTAATTGCATATCTATTCCCTTCACTATCATCTTGACTTATGACCCAACCTATACCAATAGGACTAGTATCAACAGTCAATATAATAGGTTTGTTAGTAGAATAGTCTACACGCTTAAGGATGGGAGCTTCAAGCAATAATTTCTTCAATTTACGCATAGCTTGAGTGTGTTTGTCAGTCCAAATAAATTCTCGTTTCTTCCTCAACAAGTCATAGAGACAATCAGCAACATGAGCAAAGTGTGGGATCCAAATAACATAAAAGATGCAAGCACCAAGAAATCTATGTACCTCGCTCACGTTGTTACATGTTTCAGAAATCTTGCTAATGGCATCAACTTTTTGTGGGTATGTCTTTCGACCATAATGGCCACATAAATGTCCAACAATAAGAACCTCGTTGACACCAAAAACAGATTTTTCTATGGAAAATGTGAGACCTACCTCTTCAAATGGTTGAAATATTCTTTCACAATCAGAGATATGGTCAAGAACAAATTTACGACATCCAAATGAATCTAAAGTAATGTCCTTTACACGTTCCTCACTCCCTTTAATTGGAATATCATCAATGGATGACATAGTTATATGAGGGATAAAATCATGTAAGACCATATTCATAGCACTCATCATATGAGCCACAGAATTAGTCGCTCCTTGAGGTAAAGTACACATTCACACTAAGCCTAAAGGAGTTTTTATTGTGGTAATGTCACGACTATCAATTGCTAATTGGAATTGGTCATATCCAGAATATAAATCATCCATTGAATAGATAGAATGTCCTGAAAATGATTCAGCAAACTCATCTACAATGGGTCCTGTTCCTACATTCCTTATGGTGACTTTATTGACAGGTTGGAGATCTTGAATAAAACATAGTTTCCCATTCTTTTTAGGCACAGTGAACCACCTATTTGAGTAAGGTGCAAAAGATGGCTCTAAAATTCTCATGTTTATCTTCTCCTTAAGTAGTTTCATTAGCTCAGGTAAGTGAGCCTTTGGAACTGGTATAGGATGAAGATTCCATGGAATATGTGGAATAGTAAAGATTATCATGGGTGCAACTAGCTTAGGATCTGCACAACCAATCTCATGAGGATACATAGTAAAGGCTTTTCCATGGCTACGTATGACTCCCTCAAATTTATCTCTCTTTGCTGGCAAAAGAAAGTCATCATCTCTACCAATTTTCACCTGTTTGATTGTCTCATCCGTGAATGTATGTCCTATGTTTTTCTTATCCCGAAGAATTGGATCATTTTTCACATCAATAATTTTTTCATTACTTCCTTGAGGTAATGGTTGAGCTATGGGTTCGATTTTTTTATCTACAGTTTTGTACTTTGTTTCAACTAAGGCATCATGTGTTTGGTTGAATTTTGAGCACTTGTCAACATTGAGAGTATACTCTTGGATTAGAGCATACTCATCAAGGGAAGAAAGAAGAATAATATGGGAATTAGAATTTTGTTGAAGACATAACTCTAACTCCTCAAGAGTAGAGAAACAATGAGATGTTTCAATCACATGCTCAATGTTCTCATCGTGTTCCATGATTTTGTTTTTTTATAATTTTTTTGGGTTTTTTGGATAAAAGACTTGGACAATTGACTCTTATGAAGAAAATCTAATCTAGAATGTGGAAAACAAAGTGACAAACTATTGTACATGTTGGTTGGATGCGAGATGTCAAACCAATATCCATTATTGTCCCGCTCAACAATGGATTCTATTCGAAATTTTGATCATATGTAGCTCCAAACATGAATCGAGGTGCACAATCACTACAAGCATGCTCATGACTCTGAGTAACAATAGGTTTCTTTCTAATTGACAATCAATTCCTAGGATGATTCACTCCTACTGTCATGACTTGAAGTGATTGCATTCCATCCTTAGACTTAAATCTAGCATAGGTAGACCCATCATCCATGGCTTTAGTTTCCATACGACTCTCACAAATAAAGGGTTGACCTAAGAGAACTTCATAGGAGCAATTATCTTGAATAAAAAAGTGAAACTCTTCTGTGATTCCTCCTATGGATATGGGCACACTAGCACAAGCTCCATACAGGGTACCTACACCATTATCTGCAGTTCTCATACGCCTTCCACAATCTTTATCTATGGACCATCGAAACTTATCATAGACTTCTCTTGAAATCACCTTGATTTCGGAGTTGGAATCTACTAATGCATTTACAGTGATAGTGTTCTTATCATTTCCTATTTTAACATGCATCTCTGATGTACCTCTAGACCAAAATGTTCTTTTAAAGTGACTTTCAAGATTGTTTTCATGATTTTCATGGTCAGGTTGAATAGGTCCCAAAAACATTTACTTCATCATCATCAAAGTCCTCTTCATCAGATTCATCAAAGTTTAAGGCTTCATTCATAGCTTGATCTTGATCAAGAGAATCTTGCATCTCAGTATCTAGATTAAGCAGAAACCTCTTCCTTTTAATTAGGCCGATAAAGTTATCTTTTAAAAACAGGCTTTGCAATAGAGAAAACTTGTTCTAAAGACATAGTCACTTGACTCTTAAGCAAAATGTCATCTAAAATCTCCATAGGATCTATTTTTCTCTCAATTTCTGAAATCAAGATGGCTTTAGGTTTTCTCTTTGGTTTCTTTTGTTTTTGCTCAGGGTCTTGTTTTTGTTCATGTTCTCGTGTTTGGTCTTCAGTTTGTTTTGATTGTTCTTGTTTATCTAAAGGCTTTGGTTCTGTTTTTCTTTGCTTTGTCTTCTTCCCTTTTTGTTTCTCCTCTTGTTTTTGTTCATTGGGTTGTGATTCTTGTTTTTTATCTTTGGATTGTGATTTTTCTCCTTGCTCTATGATTGTTTCTATTCCCTCTGAGGTTTGTTTTCGTGCTACTCTTCTTTCACTAGGCTCAGCTTCATCTCTTTTTCGTTTTTCTTCTACATTGGATATGTGAGAAATAAGAGACTGATCTTCTATCGGTGACTCCCAAGACATTATTCTCCTAATCTCATCTCATGCTCTTACTAAAGCTTCTATGGAAAAGTCACCTTCCTTTGTGGGTTTACTTGATTCTACTTGTTGTTCATCAAGAGCTTCTAGTTTCACTCCTCTAGTTCCTACGTCCGTTATGGTTATATTTTCATAATGTTTTTTCATTCCTCCCTTACCATAATTTCCTTGCAAAGGTAGCCTAGATCGATAGTCACAAATTTTCTTGTCTATGTCTATTACTAGTCGTTGCTCCTTAGCAGCCTTCAATAGTTCACAATCTCTCAAAAAGTGCTCTAACAAATCACACCAAGGACACCTACGAGGGCCACGCACAAAACCATTTTGATTTTGAGGATTTTGATTAACTTGTGGTGGGAAATTTTGAAATTGAGGATTTTGTTGATAAGGTATTGCTTGAACAAGATAATTAGGATTTTGATAAGGCAATTGATGTATTTGAGGAGCTTGGGGAGCAACATGTGGTACTTGAGGTGCAAGAGGAGCTTCCATATTATACGGTTGATGATTTTGAAAATTTTGATTTTGAGGATTTTGAAAAGCTATTTGTGAAGCTTGAGGATACATGTTTTGATACATTTGAGGATTTTGCACATGAGGATGAGGATTTTGCATTGAAGGATTATGCATTGTAGGAACTTGATATGCTTGAGTAGGAGCTACTTGTGGATTTTGATTGGTAGCTATAACATGTTGATTAGGCTCTTGAAAAGACATTGGGCTCATTTGATTTTGGAAAGTTTTGGTGTAATTAGATTGTAAAGCATCTATAGTCTTGGCCAAATTGGATTGTGTAACAATAAGACTTTCCATTTGCTTAGTGAGAATTTCCACTTGAGATTGTTCAACTACACTTTTATTTGGCTCTACTTTAAAACCTTGAGTAGGCTCCATCATTTGAGGAATAGGAGTAGAGTCAAAAAGCATAGCATGGGATTGTTCTCTAACTTGCTCCTTAGTTTGTGGAAGGCTAGCTTGAGGAAGACTAGTTTGCTCATAAAGCATGGATTGTCTTTGATGTCTATGGGCTACAGCCTCTACTACTTTACGCAATTTTTGCCAATTGTCAGTAAGACCATAATGCTTATCTGGTTCTTCTAATCGCCGTTAAACTTCCCTACGAGTTTTAGGATGAAGAAGCTTAAGAAAATTGATCACAAGATCAGGTTCCAAAGTTATCTTATCCTCATCAAGAAGTTGTTCATAGTGTCTAATATACTCATTTTGTAAGTGAGTAATAGAGCTACTAGGCTTTGGTGAATTGACCCATCGTAAAAATCCATCCTGATTATGTTGGCTATAATCTTCAAGATAGAATTCTTTGAGCATATCCTTTCTAAAATCACTCCAAGGAAGACTATCATATTGAGTGACATGGTTTATGATAGAGCTATCAACAATTCGTTCAAAGAATGATATCAAAAGATCTTCGGGAAGACCAAAAATCATAGCTTGCTCTTCAAACAAATCTAAGTAGCTTGTGATGTTGATGCCATTGAATTTTCTCTTCTCTCTCAACATAGAAGAGACTATTCTTTGGCCTTGTTTCTCAACAATAAGGGATTTCAATCCTTCATCTTATGTGAATACGCAAGTGATGCACGATGCTCTAGATCTCTCACAAATGTGTTTACTTCATGACAAAGATGTGCACGATACCGTGAGAAATCCAGTGCAACACTCAAGACTGATGATGATGAAATGATGAGGATGAAAAATATGAAACAAAGGATATGGATCACAACCTCCCAACAAGATCAGAAGCAAATGCCACGAAGCGTTCACGTCGGGTTCAAATGTGGAGGAGATCGCAATCCGGGTGGATCGGGTCCGGTCGTGGCACACACAGGGTGTATGAAGCTAATGAATGTTGGAAGGTTTAAGGACGTGAAAGTGAAATTAATGTTGAGTATGGAGAAGAGAGAGATGTTGAAATGATTATGGGAATGGGAATGTAGGAGTGCAAGTTAGATTGATGAACAAGAATGATAAGAATGAAAGAGAACCATACACACGAATCAAATTTGGAAGGAAGAATGGTCCATTGAAGGAGCTTCTTAAACACTTCCTAATTCCAATCCATATGCATATTCTTCTTTGGATGATATGTATGCATGACGAGAATAGATGGAATCCTTACACATAAATTAGTTTCAAAAGGAAGAATGGCCCAATATTGGAGCTTCTTATACACTTTCAGAAACTAATCAATATGTATGGGTATGTATGGATTATATGCATGCAAGTGAATTATGATGATAGATTTTAATCACAAGCTCATTGAAACATCCTCACTGGTTCAACGCAATCCTGTGGAGCCTTCTCACACATAGAAGAAAATAGAAGACATGTAAAAATACTTAAGAAATTGAGAGATAAGAGAGAAGAGACAAGTGACAAGTGACATGAATTAAAAGGATTTCAATTAAGTTACATGTATAAGATCGTCATGGTACGTCAAGCTAAGTAGTCTACTGATCAAAGGCGGTTCCGACCTTCAAACCATGATAGTTCAACCGAATGTCATACGTAAGAAAGTGAGTTCCACTTCATTGACCCTATGTATGTCTAGGCTTGTAACGTCTAACTAAAGAAGTCTAAGACTCATAAAAACCAGCTCTAACTCATTCACACGCTCCACCGAGGGTGAATCAAGATAGAGATGATGGTTTCAAGAGCCTATCCTAGATTGGAGTTCTAACTTAAATTTGAAACTAGGTACTATACTCATTCTAGCCCACCTTGGATCCTCACTCGCTCAACCGAGGGTGATCGTCTCAAGGAAACAGTAAGCTAGCATGAGCCCTATGGATGCCTAACAATGATGCTCTAAGAGTTTGGAGGGGGGTTTATATAGTTTTTTGAATGAATTTGGGTCCTTGGATCTAGAGAAATCAACTCTCAACTCTAGGATCACTACTTTCGATCACAATCATTTGATTAATCAAATCAATGGCTTGGAATTGTTCTTTCTATCAAATCTAGTGTAAAGGAGTGAAATTTAGGCGCCTTTATTCTCCACCATTGGATTTGGGGATGATCTGGACCGTCAGATTAGTGCTGACATCAGTTTGGATAAGATAAGCCACTATTTTTGGAGAAAAGCTGCATTATTGATCTTTGATTGTCAAAAAAAACTTCTTTTATGGAAAAACTCGTGGATCCTCCTTGCTTTAAGCATAAGTGCATCTCCACCCTTGAATATGAGCTCATCTTGATCGTACAACATGGTTCAATCAGTTTTCGCCATGTGGTAGCCCTTCAACCCTTCAATTTGCTTAAACTAGAAAACTGCGGTGATCCTGAAAACTGGACTTTGTGCTCTTTGACCCTCCAAATAGGCTTTGATGAAGATGAAACTTTTTAGGACTATGTTTCCAAAGAACTCCTTCAGGAATATGCAAAAAAAACTTCCATCTGAATCTTCCTTGTACAAGTTTGTCTAGATTTGGAAGCTTGCAAGGTGGCATTAAGGTCTCTAGGAAGCTTTGATAGCCTTGAAACGTTGTACAAATATGTAGCCACATATGGTCTTTATACATGCCAAACCATATGGCTAACATAAATTTCTATACAAGAATTTGTAGGGTCAAACTAGAAAAATTACATTTTTACAAAATGAACATAGCATATGAATGTGCTACAAAATCCATTTTCTATTGAAATTTGGGCTATAGACTGCCTTTGACAATCTTTACAAGTATATGAATTTTCATCTAATTTGGTGACAATGAAATTTTTGCCCTAATTTCCTAACTTTGACCAGCTTTGACTGCTACCAGGGACTTTCTTGATTTCTTTGAAACTTTGTATGTGAGCTTCCTTTGACATCCTTGATGCATCCTAGACTTCTCGAGGAATTCCGGCTACCTTCACCAAATATGTTTTTTGTAGGCCTTCACAAGTGAGAGAGGAGAGAAAATCTCGACGACAGCATATTGACTAAGCTCCTAAACCATAAACGTTTAGATTGGGACAAATAGCTACAACATTGGGCATATAAAGTGGCCTATAAAAATGTACTCAATGCCACTCCCTTTCAAATGGTATTTGGCCAAAGAGTTGTGCTACCTTTAGATTTTCTATACACACTCTAAAGGTTGCCCAAGTGCATCCATGGATAGGTCTCGAGCTATCTTCCAAGATCAAGGATTAAGAATGCCTAGAAGATACTAGATTGAGAGCAGTAGCAGGCATATATGAAGCAAAGAGGAGATAGAAGGCTTATTTTGATGCACATGTGAAGGATAAAGGCTTGAAAATCAGCAACCTAGTATTTGTTTAAACTTTAAAGCAACATGCTCGTAAACTAGAGAAATGTGGCTATGGACCTGATCATTATTAAAATATTGACCAAAGATGCACTACAATTAGCCACTCTAGAAGGATATTGTTGACCTAAGTACCAACTTAGGGACTTGCGGAGAAAGAGACTATACCTCAATCCCCTCTCAAGTGCATATAGTGGGATACACGCTTTTAATTATCAATCCAAAGAGTATACAAACCTAGCCGAGTGTATGAGGACATGCAATCATGTAATGATCAATGCAAATGAACTACTCAAAGAGTGTAAATAAGGCAAAGATTTATCCAAACAAGTTCCAACTGTTGGTCAAGGCGAAACGATACTTGGTGCAGCAGCCGTCAGTATTTTGGATTCTTCTCTCAACTCCGAGCTCCAAATATAGCGAATAGCATATGCGTTTCGAAGCTCTCGAGAAGACGCATCCAATGGCAGTGGTTTCACTCAATTCTGACGCTTCTACTTCAAGTTATGAGCAAAATACTGAGTCGCGGGAAATACCTTCCTACACTTCAGCACTTCCTACACTTCGCACCCACCTTACCTACAGCAAATAAACACTTTCATGGATAGACAACACTCACAAGCACTCTTTCCAAGCAATACACATGCATACAAGCTCACAAAGAAGAAGATACAGAGTGAAGAAGACACAAATTCGAATTTCTGTGCTCTCTATTCTCACAATGGCCAAAAGTTCTTTACAAAGAGTCACATTTGACTTATATACTTGTGCCCTAAAAATGGTCCTTTCACACAAGAGACCGGCACTTTATTCACTAAGAGACTAATTTCCTATCGTTTTACATGGGTAAATCTCTAATCTTCTGCGGGTATGCATCTAGAGGACTCCTCTAGTGCCTTTACAACGGAAAATATATTACAAGAATGATTATGATACAAAAATATGATGTCCAAATCGGAAAAATCTTGGGGCTCGTCTTTTTCTCTGCTTTGTGCTCTTTTTAGCTCTGCAACACTCTCCCCCTCTTCGTCTCTGTCGTCCCTTGACAGGCTTTAGCTTTTCGTTGGCTGATTACTTCGTTCCTCCGCACGCTATCCTTGGTCAGTTTTGCCTGATTCTTGATCTTGCATTACGTTTTAGAGGCGCTCTGATTTGTCCTGGTTGCACACATCGGACCTTGCTGTGTTATTCACTTCTTTTCTCTGCACGCAATCTTTGCTCATTGTTACCCGTTTATAAAACAGGTGTTCAGTTTTGACGGCCTCTTCTTAATTCTTGTTTTACATTCTCTGGGCCTGATGCATTCGACTTGCTTACCCGCAACCTTGAAGTTAGACTGACTACCTGATATTCGCAGTCTAATTCACCTATAGGCTCATTAATTCTGGGTTGCCACGCACGCCACCAGTGGAAGGTATGAAGATGTGGTGCTTCAGTCTTCGATCTGGACCTTCCAGAGATCAAGAGGTTGAAGCACCCATGTGGGTTACGTACTTTCCTTGGTGTGTGCGCCCCTGCGGGGCTCTGTGCAGAGATATATCTTCAGATATTTCTATTTAGTGAAGATGCTTCTTTCGTTGCCTTCTTCTTTTCTTCTTTTTACTTGACTCTCCCTCAACACTGCCCCCCTCCTGGACTCTGTCGTCCCCAACAGGCTTTAATAAGCGACGGGCATATGTTTTATATACTCTTTGCTCTGTATCATTTAGCAGATTGGCTTCACGTATCATCGGTTGTTTCCATTGTTCTGCCTTCACACCGTCATTGGGTGGCTGTCTATGATCTGCGAAGAAGCTAAGCTATTATGCTACTAATCTGGCATTTAAATTGGATGACATCTTCAAAAAAATTTCTGAATCCATCTCAAAAAATCCTGTAAAGAAAGCTTCTTCAAAAGTCTGCATATATACACTTGGCAAGAACATTAATATGGAATAATACGCCATTATTGTTGGTCTGCTAGGCATAACTGATAGATCAAAAATGAGGATTTCCGTGCCCTGATTAATGCCGATGAAATTCAAAAAAGTGTAGGCCGCATGCTTGAAGACCTTGAGTACCGTCAGTATCATACTAAGTATCTTATTGGTCATTTTGACATCTAAGTCAGGTACTATCGTATAATTCTGCAGCCAATATTCGATGGTTTTGACCATATAATCCTCCGTTGGCAAGTAGTTATGTGGCGGGCTCGGAAGCATAGGGTAATTGAGCCACTGCTTATTTATAGTGCCGCTTCTTTGCAAGTCCAAAAATTCCCTGGTATCCCTTCTGTGTGGTATTGGACAAAATGAAGGGTTTACCTGGAATGCATATGGCGCTGCTTGCCAATGCACCCGTAGTGTGGGATGTTTCTCCAAAAATTTCCGTCGCCACACTGGTTGTGCAGCTTCAAACTCTGCTTGAGTGTATGCGAATGTGTCGTGTTTGAAATTCAGCTGCTCATCTGGACTCTTCTGTGTAATCTTCTTTATATAACGTCTTGTTTTCTCTTTCAAGAGTCTGTATGGAATATTGAACGGCTTCATGATCTTGTCCAGGTCTTTACCTTTGATCTTGGCCTCTTTCATTACCTTGATGACTTCATTTTCAAAATTCTCCGTCAATTGGGACACCACTAGTGCCCATTCCTTCTGACTTATTTCTGCAGTGTAGGGCATTGGATGTTCGTCATGTTTGTCGGCCAACTGCGCATGTAGTGGAAAATTATAGATCGGGTGAGATAGAGGACTTACCTCTACCTCGTCAGTAGGATTTTCCTTAGTCGGCACTACTGGTGTCCCGATCGGTGTTTTCTCTTTCATTTGAGCATTTAGTCGTGCTATGCATTCATCTTTCTCTTTTACCTCTTGCATGGCTTCTCTGAGTGTTTCTTTAGTGGCCAGCAATTCTTTACCAAGGTCAGCTACATTATCCATATTTTCGTTGTAGCTTTGTATCAATTTGGCGTTTACCTTTTGTAATTGACTCTTCAATTCATGGTTTCATTGGTGTATCGGCTCTTCCATTCCTCTATCTTTGCTTGTTCTTGCTTTAGCAACTCTTCATATTTTGAGATCTGATCTCTTAATTCTTTTTCTTTGGTTTCTGTGGATTCCTGTTGTACGATTGGTTGACATATAATAAAGACTTCATCAATTCCTTATTTCTGTTGCGGAGGCTGTCGTTCTCTTCCATATACAACTTGAGTTGTTGTTCTAATAACATGCTTCTCATTTTCATTTTCTCTTTCTCAGCCTCGCTCGCATCGTGTAATCTTTGCAACTTTGTTAGTTGTGTATGCAGATGTTGATTCTGAGAGATGGATGCAGCATGTTGTAGCTTGATTGCCAGCACCTCCGTATTTTTGACTGCCAATTCTTTTTGTGCTTCAATCAATTGTGCCGATAGCTGCTCACTCATGATTTGAAATTGATTCTTTTCTCTTCTTGCCTGATCATAGTCGGCATCTATTTCCATCAACTATTGTTGAGTGTCCATGGCCGTCTGAATCATTTGCTTGACTACCGGCTTCAGCTGAGTGACATCTACATTCAGCCATGTTTTTGGAATGCTTGGTTCTTCGCCGGTATTGACATCTTTGCCCTGTGCGATATGTAATGTAGTGTCATGGGGCTGCCTAATCTGAAGCTGGATCCTTGGCTCAGCCCCCATGTTTGCTTGCTTTTCTTGAGGTGTGTCATCCGGCACCTCGATCACAACTGGTTCTTTATTGTCTAGTATCTCCGAATCCATGTTCACTGGAGTGTGGCTTTCCTCTTTGATAGGTGGTTTTACATGTGTAACAGTTGTTGGAGCTTCCTTGATGCTGATCTTTGTAGTATCATTTAATTGAAGGAGATGCTCAGGTTCAATGGAATCTTCTACATTCTGTTCCTTTTCTTCATGATTCCTCGGCGTCACTTCCAATTGATCGATTTCATTCCATTCTTCTTCTTGAGTTTCTGTCCTTATATCAGTATCCAAGGTATCTTTTTCAGGGCTGGAGTCCGTGTTGGTACTGGAATCATCTATCCCTAGTTCTTTGTATATTCCAGCTTGTTTTGGTGTCTTCTCTAGACTCCGTTGTTGTTTCTCTTGACTTGCCTGTCTGTAATGATGACCTTGAACGTTTAAGTTTACCTGCCCTTGCATGTACTGATGTGTTTCTTCGAGGGCAGCGGAAAGATCTCTCTTTGTAATAGGCATTTGGGCCGTCGTGATCTTCGGTAAGAGATGAGTTCTCTTTTATTGTGGTGTAGCTTGGGCTTCCTCCTCCCGTAGACGCTTTGTACCCCTCATGGGTTTTTGTGTGCTCGTTCCAGCTTCCTCAACCATAACAACTGTTTTCTTTTTCTTAGGGACCGTCGCGGATTTTGCGTATTTGGCTAGCTTTTTTGAAGTTGGCATCTCTCTCAAACAATTCTTCATATCTAAAGCTTCATATATCAGCAATGTGAGAGCCGAACTACCATTCAAAAATTTCTTCTGGCCCCACTTCTTCTGGGCTTCAAATAATCTTTCTTGAACATAGCCTGTCATATTCACTTTGTTCCTAATTTGTCTCATGGCATGCGATAGTAATTGTACAACTATCTTCTGTGGAGCGGTATACCTGTGCATGCTTGGGAAACAAAAGTGTTGATGCACCAATCGAACAGCATCTTCTATGTCAATTCTGTTTATATCCAAAAATGATCTCTTCTTGGGATCATGGCACTCTGCTTTGAGATTTGTGACTCCTTCTTGCTTCCATCCAAATGCTCTGTTGATTAATTCGTGTGTGAATTGGATGGTCTTCCAGGTTCCGACTTTATCCAAGACGCGTGCTTCTGGAACTGATATCTTTGTAGCTGCAGGTTGCATGGTATTCATTACTTGTTGTAAGGAATTGAACTCACAACCTCTTGGTTAGGAATGTGATGGGCTAACCACTTGCCCCAAAAGCCATGGTTGAGGATTACTTCCTAATCCTCTCTCTTAGGGTGTGGTTCAACCATCTCCTACAAGGATTATGTTACATTCTTCCCCCCTTGGTCGATCATTGTCCTCAATGATCTGCTCTTGTATCCCTCTAGCCTCGGTGATCAATCCCTTGAACTCCCTAGGTGCCCTTGAATTGATGTTCCTCAACCTCGCACAGTTTCTTGAACCTTGTTCGCAACCTTGGTCTCTTGAACCCTTGCTCTCAACCTTGGTGTCTTGAACCTTCTTGTTCGCAACCTTGGTGTCTCGAGCCCTTGTTCTCAACCTCAGTCTTGAACCTTGTTCTCACCCATGCTTGGTATCTTGAACACTCAATCAAGTGCCACCCAAGGATTCCCAAGGAATTCACACTTGCAAGCTAGCTCATTGGAAAGTTCGTTCCGAGAGCTTTCCAACGGTATATTACACGCCTCAATGCGACCTACGGATTGAGAGATACACCCCAATCTATGTTAGGTCCATCCTTGAAGCCGACGCGCGCGCCTTCCACCATTCCTACCCTTTCACATGGAGGATGCCCAAGCGCCTTTTTTAGAGGCCATTGGATCATTCCACTTTGCCCAAGCCTACTTCCTAGGCTCTGATACCAATGTAAGGAATTGAACTCACAACCTCTTGGTTAGGAATGTGATGGGCTAACCACTTGCCCCAAAAGCCATGGTTGAGGATTACTTCCTAATCCTCTCTCTTAGGGTGTGGTTCAACCATCTCCTACAAGGATTATGTTACACTTGTGCACATCTCTAAAAATCTGGAACATAGATAGGCAATTTGAGAAATGCCTCTATGCCTGCTTGTGTCCATACATCTTCAATATGAGGTAATCCTTGTATTATTGTTTTGAAGTCCTGTGACATGATTGGAAAATAGTGATCTGTATCCATAATTTTTATAGTTGCTAGGAAGATGAGATCTGACACTGGTTGGTCATCCCGAAACCAGTGTCCTCTTGCTTTTGTAATTGACTCGAGTGGGAAAAGCTGGACCTCTTCCTCTTGTGTAGCTTCAGAATTAGTAGACGCCATCTGCACTCCATATAGAGTATGAATTAGTTGCCATATATTATCAGAAATCCTCCTTTATTTGTTCGTCATAAGCTTGATATTGCTCCGAGTGAATGGTGTCGTCCCTTTCCCGTGGGTGTGAGAAAGGTAATACCTGGATTTTTCACATTTTTAGGTATTTTTATATTTTCATCTGAAAAGGAAAACAGAAAAGTTAGGTTATAGCTGAAGCGTTTATTAAATTTTTTGAGTAATTTTCTTAATGTATGTACAAGTGCTCTCCTATTTCCCAAGAGGAAAATGTGCTTGACTATCCTGAAATAGAAGAAAAATGTGCCGAATGCTTGGCCTTGTAATGTGGCCCTATCATGCATACTTTGGGTCTCGAAGGCTCCATATGTGTGCAATTGGAAGTAGTTGGTTGATGCATGCCGTTTATTTTGTCTTTAGGTATCCAAATCTGCTTCATTGTGCTGGGCCTTGTTGTAGGTTGCCCAATTCTGATGAATGTGGCTCGTTTCTTCTTGTTGTATGTCTGCTCTATCTGATTTGTAAATCTCAGAATGGCTTGGGTTGCCATTACAGACTCCTTTCTCCAGTAGCTCCCTTTTTGTGGCTGTTTTGCCTGTGGATGACATTGGTTCTTCTTGTGCTGAGGACCATCATTTCGGCTTGGTTTCTTTGGAGCGCATGACTTGGGAATCCAGATTTGCGAACGTTCCTGTTGAGCAGCTACTACTTTCTTTGGAATCCATATTGTTGCAGTTCGTCGATGACTTTGTTGTTCCGACTGAATTGTTTTCCTATTTGATTGGTTGTTTTGATGTCGGTTGTGCTTCTGTCGTCGAAGATACTCCTCCACTTGATCTTTCTTTATCCACGCTTGGTTAGAGTATGGAATGGGGTATATTTTAATAGGCACAGATTTTGAATTACTCAGAGGACTAGTCTCTCTTAGGCATAGTGCTTCGTTGAGGTCAACTTCAGCTTGATTGACACTCTCGTGACTTGCTAGACTAGAAGATGGTGTGCAAGCAGAATTCAATGTGTCCGCACATATAGTACTTGACGAAGGTGTTTCTATAGTGCTAGTGATCATACATTCAGGACTTTGTTCTTTAGAATGAACTTTTTGCTCCATGCTCACAGATTTGATTGGTCCTTCGTCTAGCAGACTGAATACTTCACGATGTCCTATCCTGGCCGAGATGTATCCTAAAGCCAATTGAATGGTCACCTCATATTCGTAAATCCAGTCTTGACCTAACACTACCTCTTCAAGTAAATCCTGATCATGACACACTAATAGCTTTTGTTCCATAGTGTTGTTGCCAAGATGCAGAGGTAAGGTGATCTTGTTGGAAGTGAGGTAGGCCCTTAGGCTCATGTCACAGGTCCATGGTTCCATAGTTCCAGTCATGTACAACATTAATTCCAGCAATCTTCCATATTGACAAAACATGAACATACCACAACTTAATCATACAAATGATGAGATAAAGATAGAGAAAGAATAGAAGTCATGTGTAAGGTGTTACGTAAGCCATCGCTTACTCATAGTATCATATATACCAATGTTCAATGTACAATGTGGGAGCAAAATTCTCAACCATTCTATGTGATGAGAAATAGATGAATGAGTGAATGTACAATGTAACAAACATATTCAGATGTGTGGGCAGTAATCTGAATATACATGAGATGTGTGACCTAATAGGTTATATAAGAGTGAATATGAGTGACTGAATGAGGAAGGATCAGTGTGGAACTGATGGTCAACAAACCTACATCTAAACTTAGGCTATGGAAGACCCTAAGTCAGATACGTGTGTGACAAGATCACATACTTATAAAGTAGCATAGAATGCTAACAAGATTGTTGCCGGAAATCCTCAAACTCATGTGAAAACACCTTCTCAAACACCTCATAAAAATATGCATAAAGCATATAAGTACTGATTCTCTTGTACCTATGCCGAATAGGACTCCTTCTAATATGAACGCCATAGCCTCCATAAACTTCAAGTAGTACCTGTGTGCATAAAGAGAATATGTACCTGAATACTTAACATAAGATGTGAATCTTATGTTAATCATCATCTAATGTCTTTGAAGTAGCCCGACATCTTCTTGTAGAAGACAATCTTCAACCTAATATCTTCCTGTAGAAGATAATCTTCAAAATCATGTAGATGGTCGATCCTCACCATCAAGCTGCTAATGACCAAGTCTTCTTGCCATGAACAAGAGATGACCTCCTCTCCATGAGGTAGAGTGTGAGCACACCCTTCATCTTCTCCAAGAAGAATCACGAAGAAGAACTCCATAGCTGCTCCTCAACATGCTTCAAGTTAGCACCATGGCTGCCCCATGTGCTAGAAGAAACACCACCTCTACTGAGGTCCAAGCTCTAGAAAGCTTGTGTTGATCCTAGGTGAAGGATGAATACAAGTGAGCCAAGCACTTGTTTATATAGTATTCTTGTTCCCTTGAAAAGCACCAATAAAGCACTATTCTTAAAGCACTTGCGATCGCTATGCGATAATCTATCTCCGTCGTCTTCGTAATCCGAAAAACTGCCGTCCGCTATTGAGTTTAAAGTAAAGCAAAAGTATAAAAGTTCTTTCACGTTTTCGTGTTGCCTGCGACGGGACTTGAACCCTGGTGGGTTACATGGGAGGATGTTTGCTTATCCACGATGGCTGGCGCCTTTGCTTGTACATAAGAGTAAAACTGAAGGCTATTCATCCTATATCCTGAAAGTAAGATGGACCAATAGACATTGTTTTCCAACAATCCCCCCTGCAATGGCATATTGGTACAACTTGGACTGGGTCTGCAAACTTTATAATCTGCAAATTGCCACAAGCTTCAAGCTTGTACTCCCGTAGTTCAGAACTTGTTCTTCAAAAGTCTTCTTCAAAACTGAATTCGACTTTCCTTCAAAAAACCTGAATTTGCTGAATATGAACCATAATACTTGAGAAAATATGCAAACTAGATATCCAATAGTGTATACATCAAGCAATCACTGCTTGATAACAAATATAGCATGAACGGTCTCTGAACCTGCTATCTCTTGTCTTCAAAAACGTGAAAACATACACTAGGATCCACATATTTGCATTTACCTTCCAAAAAGGTTTCTCAACGTACTTCTGCTGCGTCATGTAAATACACTAAACAAAATCAAGAACTGAATCCTGGAACTTGTGACTGTCAACTCACAACTTAGTGTATTATGAACACTGCTGGTTCATCTCTGACTATACTCAACTCAATATGAGTCAAAAATCTATGATGTCATTGTGTCTTCATCCTTTAAATCCTTCATACCTCTTTCCTTCAGAACTTGGTATAAACATATATGTGCGCACGTCTGAAATATACCTTTATGAAATATCAAGCTTCTCTTCAAATAGAACTCTGGAACCTTCTCCTGAACAGGAACATCCTAACAGGAACTTTCTCCAAATATTCTTCTTCTTCCTTCTTCTTACAAAGCTGGAACATAAAGAGAACCTGACAAAGGAAATATAGGAATACCTGAAATAGGAATACCTGTAGGTATGACTCTGCATTCTTTTACATATGGCTTGAAAATAAGTCTTCATGTTTCATCACCCCCCTGGATGACTTAACACTAGTATCCAGTATTCTTCAAATATATCAGACTTTGTGAAATGTGGAACGTCTTCCTTCATAAATCTGATGTTCAGTTATCAATACCTGTATCTGAAACAAAATCTCTGAACCCTTTTTATTAGCATTGATCAGATGCCAATAGCTTTCCATGTCATTCCTCAGCTTTCCAAAATCTAGAATAAGGTTAGCTGATCCTAACATAACAAAACCTTGCTGAAAGCTTTATAGGATTCATAACCTTCTGTAACATAACAAGTATCTTTTATCTCTCTGCAACACAAATTTGATAGAACTTGAATCTTTGACTGACTTCTTCCAATGTTAAGAATCTTCATAAACAAAGGATAGACAACCGAATCATAAATACTCAAGATCATACAAGATCAATGATCTCTCCTGTGTAGAATCTGCTCTTATCAAACCTTCATGACTGAATGTTTGATTTTATTTCCTAAATGTCTCCAAGTGTCCATGCTTCTCAAAAAGTTGTAAAACTTTTCTTCAAACAAATCCTTCTAGGAATCTGCAACTCCTACTTGAAACATAAGTGGACAAACTTCTCACCTTGAGAACTCCAAAAGCTGCAAGTTGATACTTCATAACTTTCATATTTTACCCGGGTGAAATGTGATAGTACCTGCTTGATTTTCTTTTGGCTAACTCCACTTCTTAATCAAGTGATAGGATATGATGGAACACATTTTTTAATACAAACATGTATCCAAAAAACTAGACAATCATAAAAAATAGATTCTTCAAATGACCTATACATCAGCAAATCTGAATTTTCTGAAGTTTCTGAAATACTGAGTATGAGGTAACCTTTTCCAAACATAAAACCTCAACGCAAGTCTTCAACATCTGCTACAAAAAAACTCTTTTACCTTAAGAGTTAGATAAAGAAGAAATATACTTCTCTGCAACTTGTCATATACCAAGTGGCTTTGTATTGACACTCCAAGAATTCTTTGAGGGAACATATAAGCTGCCTGCTTAAAAGCTTCAACTAAAACATAACTCATACATATATGAGTTAAAACATATATCTGCTGCTTTTCTTTCTCTCAATGCAATTCTTTGTCAAATCTACTAAATCATGACCAAGTGTAATGCAAAACAAGAAACTGCTTCTTCTTTAAACAAGATGTTCTCATAGACTTGTCTTTGGATGTAGAGGATAAAATAGGAAAAGTATATGGAAAATATATGAGAAAAGGAAGCCTTACTTTTCTTTTGGAAATGATGGACTTTCTTCTTCTGCATCTTTCTTCCACCTGATGATGTTAACATCTTCAAACTTCTCTTCCATACCTTTTATTCTCTTCATCTTGAAGTAGCAAACACTCTTGACTTCTTCAAACGAACTTTTCTCTTCCTCTAATGTAAGAGTAAGAGATAAAACAAACATGGTGTATAAATGGAAGTGAATATAGAAACATGTTTTACCATCTCCTCATATCTCTGAATCAAAATGTTGTTTCGAATGTCTGAAACGACTAAATTCACCAATCGTTGTCAGAATGATGAATTGCCCTTCTAGAGATACCTCTCTAGATACATTTGTACCTTGATATCCAACCAACTTACAACAGAAAATTGGCTGAAAACAAAACTCATCTCATCTCTGCGATTGTCTTCTTAGATGAACTTTCTTGCCATGAAAGAGATTTCTCAAAAACTCTCTAGAAAAACTTCTAGATACCTGTTTTGATGTAGCCTGTAACTTTCAAATAATGAAAGCGTATAAAAGGATTCCTTGAATTTCTTCAAATCTCTTCATAACTGCTCTTCTAAGATATGACCTGCAAATGATAATCTGATAGTAGAAACTGATACCTGTGATTTGATGTTGATCTGATTTCTTCATTTTCTCTAAACCATTGTTCTTCCTTGAATTTGAAGTAGTCTTCTCTTCATCAAGTCTGGGTCTTCAAACAATACTTTTGTAAAGTATTTGCATACTCTTCCAAAAATATTCGGCTGCTAACAGATCATCAACTTCATACTCCACACTGATGAATGTAACTGAAGTGTCTAATTCTCAAATCTCTACTCATCTAGATTAAGTGTGTATGTCAAATGTCAAATGTTAGAAGATGCTTTCAAATCATATGTTGAAAATCTGGAATTCTGGGAACCTGTGAATATGAATCAGCCTTAATGCATTGATGCCAAAGATCTAAAGTTCTGAAACCAAAACCTTAATGCTCTGATACCAAAACCCTAGAGCTCTGATACCAAATGTTGGAAGTGAGGTAGGCCCTTAGGCTCATGTCACAGGTCCATGGTTCCATAGTTCTAGTCATGTACAACATTAATTCCAGCAATCTTCCATATTGACAAAACATGAACATACCACAACTTAATCATACAAATGATGAGATAAAGATAGAGAAAGAATAGACGTCATGTGTAAGGTGTTACGTAAGCCATCGCTTACTCATAGTATCATATATACCAATGTTCAATGTACAATGTGGGAGCAAAATTCTAAGCTACCTCACTTCCAACAGATCTCACCTATGCATTGAGTAATCGTTCCTCCTATTCCTATCAACTGTGCCATCGATGGGCGTACTTCCTCCTTGAGTTTTTGGGTCAAAGAAAGCTTAATACAGCTTATAGCGGCTCCTGTGTCAATGAGAGCATCCACCAAGTGGTACTCCGTTTTACCTGCTCCCAAATTTAAATATGGTTGCGTTCTCTATGAACCTAGGTTTTGAGTGGCTCTAAAATTAGCCATTGGGATGAGTTCTTCTCCTAGTCGATATCTTTCATCTCGCTCTCTCATCCATTCCTTCCGTTTCTTTATTCTTTCCAATGCTTCCTGTCTCGCTTCTTCTCGTATCCTCTCCTCCTCTATGCGTCTATTCTTGCCTTTGATTAATCGAGACATTGTTTCTTTGGTCAATGGTTCTAGATATTTTTTAACTCTACATCCACTGATGTAGTTTGGTAATACATCTCCATCTAAAGTTGCTAAGCTGATGGCTCCACTTGTAGATAATATACGATTAATGATTAATGGACCATATCCTCTCTTCTACAACTTCTTAGCGTGTTGTTTCAAGGTGTATACCAAAACTAAATCTCCTTCCTTCAAATTTTTGTCCTTAATGTGCGCATCAAAGTAGGCTTTCTGTCGTCGTTTAGCAGCATAAATACCTACTACCGCTTGTAACCTAGTTTCATGAAGCTTTTCTATTTGATCCAATTGAGCTGATAGTTCGTGTCCTGTCCACTCGTAAGTAGTTGCTACTCTCAGAGTGGGAATTAAGAAATCAACTGGCAAAATAGCATTTTGTCCATATACTAAGTTAAAAGGAGTAGTGCCTATGGCGGTTTTATAGGCTACTCGAAATGCCCATAAAGCATGATGTAATTGTTTATCCCAATCTGATCTACCATCGTTAACAATTTTGGTGAGAACTGTACACAAGATTTTATTCGAACTTTCGGCTTGTCCATTGGCTTGTGGGTGATAAGGAGCTGATTTCTTATGAATTACCAAGAATTCATTCAATAAAGCTTCTATAACTTCATTTACAAAGTGCGTACCTCTATCACTCACAATTTCTATTGGTAGTCCAAATCTAGTGAAAACGTTCTCAAAGAGAAACTTGGCCGTAGTTCTCGCGTCATTTTTCTTGGTTGCTTTGGCTTCAACCCATTTGGTAAGATAGTCTGTGGCTACAATGATATATTCGGCATGGGATCCCTTCGCTAGTGGGCTAATAGGTCCTATGAAGTCTATTCCCCATTTCGTGAAAGCTCTGGCACTCATCATGGGTCTAAGTGGCATCTCATCTCTTCTAATTGGATATTTCGTTCGTTGACAAGTATCACACCGTTGCACATATGTTATGGCATCTTGGTGTAGAGTTGGCCACCACATTCCAGCAAAGAGGATCATTTTTGCTGTTTTATCTGTAGAGAAGTGTCCTCCTGCAGCTCTTGTATGAGCCATCTCTAAAACAGAAAGATATTCGTCTTCGTGAACGCACATTCGTAATTGGTTATCTTTCCCTCGTTTAAAAAGTTGTTTTCCTATAATGGCATAATCCTTACTTTGTTCTACAAGTGCACGTTTCCTTGCTGAAGTCGCTCCTTCTGGGTATTCTTGAGTTTTCAAGAACTTTACCAGAGGCATGCTCCATCTTAGTGCTATTGTAGAATAGCATAAAGTTGAGTTCTCATCTGGACTTTGTTCTTGACAGGTTTGACAGGTTGATACATAGTTATGTGCATCTCTTTGCATGGTTGGCCAATATATGCCTAACCTCTTCAGGGTTTGCCACGTTCCATTTGCATTCAAATGAGTTTTCCATTGGTTTACATGTGCTTTCTGAAGCCACATTTCCTGTTCCTCTTCTTCCACGCATCTCATTAATAATCCACTTGAATCCTGGTGATATAAACTTCCCGCAATGATGTGAAGGTTTTTAGTCTTCCAGAGGTCTTGGGTTTGGTTTGGTGTGATCCCATCTTTAGGTCCATGTGTAAGTATAGGGATCAACTTTTCTGCCCACTGAGGACATACTTCTAGGTTAAAAAGGTACGTATCTGGCAGATCATCTGGTACTCCTATGGGAGGTTCTCCATGGGTCATTTGTGATAAGTGGTCTGCTCTTATGTGGGTATTTCCTTTCTTGACTACTACCTCAAAATCAAATTCCATTAGCAATAAAAACCATCGTACTAGTCGTCCTGTATTACAAGGCTTGTTGACTAGGTACAGTAGGGCTTTATGATCAATGAAGAATTTGAATTTGTTTGCCAACAGGTAATGTCTGAATTTTTTGACTGCGTACACCATCCCTAGGCCTTCTCTCTCCGTGGTAGTATAATTGCGTTCTGCTTGATTTAATTGTCTACTAGCATAGGCTATAGGGTGGTCTAGTTTTCCTGTATCGGCAGGTTGAGCTAAGATGCAACCAATGGCAAACTTGGAAGCATCTACATGAATGTGAAACGGCTTATTCCAGTTAGGTACTCGAAGGATTGGTGCTGAACTCAATCGATTCTTTAACTCGTTGAAGGCTTTTTCACATTCTTCGGTCCAATTAAATTGTGTCAATAATGCATAAAGGGGTCTAGCAATTATGGCGTACATATGTATAAATCTTCGATAGTATCCACAATGTCCCATAAATGCTTGAACTTCTTTAGCAGTCTTCGGTCTTGGTAAATCCAAAATTACCTTGATTTTGTCTTCATCAGTTGAAATTCCGTTTTTAGAGATAATATGTCCTAATATTTTCCCTTGTCTAACCATGAAGACACATTTTTCTGGGTTAAGGCATACTCGATACTGTCGACATTTAGTGCCAAAGATCTTTTCTAGCTCAGGGATATGTTCTGATCGTATAGCTGAATAAGTACAAAGATCATCCACGTAGACCTCCATACTTTTTCTTAGGAATTCTTTGAATACATGACACATCAATCTTTGGAAGGTGGCTGGGGCATTAGTTAGACCAAAAGGCATGACTCTAAAGGTGTATACTCCCCATTCAGTTGCAAACGCTGTTTTATGTTGGTCCTCAGGAGCAATAGCTACCTGATTATACCCTGAAAAGCCATCCAGAAAGCTATAGACTTCCTTTCCTGCCACTCTTTCCAAGAGATGATCTGTAATTGGTAATGGATAACTATCCCTTATTGTCGCGGCATTTACTTTCTTCAAATTGATGCACACTCTTAACTTTCCATTCTTTTTCGGTACTACCACCAAAGGTGACACCCATTCCGTGTGCTCAATCTCATATATGAACCCAGCATCTAACAATTTGTCTATCTCTTCCTTTATTTTGGCTGAATACACATCATTGTAAGTATATGGTCTTTGTTTAGAAGGTTTGGCTTCGGATGTCATGGGGATTCTATGCGCACATATAGAAGGGTCGACTCCTTTCAAGTCCTTATAGGTCCAAGCAAAGACATCCCGATGAATTAACTCTTGTTCTTCCTCTAATGAGACATCCTGTCCTATGAAGGTACATCGTTCTTCTCCTTCTTCTACAGTTACTACTATCTTCTTGGTTTGTTCCTTATTATCATATGCTATTCCAGGCTGTGCTTCTCTTTTCGGCATTTGAATAGCAATTTTTCTCTCCTCCACTTCATATTTTTTAAAGTGAGCTGGTACCTCAAATTGGTCTTGGGGTTTATTTTCTTCATCTTCTGATTCTCTTTCAAATTCTAATTCCCCCTTCTGTGTGAGTTCTTGGTGTTTTTCATTGGCTGTGATGTTTATGTTGGTGCTACTATTCCCTAGATCCATTGGTTCGGGCTCCATTTCAATGCTCTCGTAGTCCTCCTTCCAGTCTTTCTCGATCACTTCTCCGTCTTCAGCCTCCTGAAGGACTACCACATACAGGCTAACATCATAACCCTCCTCATCGATACATTCATTCATGGTCAGTACTTCTTCGTTTACACAGACATCGAGGGTCGCTAAAATTTCCATCCAACCGTGTGGTTCAAATTCTTCATCCGGAAATACTTGTGGCATGTAAGCTGGATCTTGTACAGACCTCGCTATTCCTTGTTTTTGCTGCCATCCTTTTCTTCTCTCCTCTTCCTTCTTTGCAGCTTGGCATATCCATAGATGAGTGTCCTCGTTCATCCAAGATTGATCACTAGAACCTACACTATGAATTGATTGATCGTCTTCCTCCTTATGAATTTGATTCCATTGTAGAGGTGGAACATCTTGATAAGTGTATGTATGTAGGTTTATTCTAGTGGTGATTCCTGCGTGTTGTAGGTATACTGCATCTTTTCCCCAATCTTGTATGACCTTTAACTGTCTCATGAAAGGCCTTCCCAGGATCATTTCATAATTGCTTGGCCTTTCGAAGTGACATATTGCTAAAGTGTGTTCGAATTCCACTCCAGATGTAGTGAAAACTACTCGTTCCAACAATCCTAAGGGTCTTTTTGTATGTCCGTCTGCCATTTGTATTTTCATGCGTGTTGGTCTTAACGCTGGTTTTCCCCATTTCTCCCAAATTTCTTTGGTAGCAATACCAACACCAGCTCCCGAATCTAAGATGGCTTTGGTAGTGTAACCCCTATAAGTAATTGGAAGGCAAGTATTTCCTTCATCTCCCTCACTAAAGTCTCCTACCTTATCCACTGGAATTCTCTCTGTGTTTACTTCGTCTGCTATCTCTTTCTTTTCCTCCTTGACTTCCCATTGATTGAATAATTTCTCCTTCAAATGTGGTTTTACCTTCAACAGTTCTTCGAATGTTAGGGTACAAGGGATTTTTACCTCTCTAAGGCGTTGTATGATCTCAGATGTTTGGACTGATGGGTTCGTTTCTCATTTCCTCATTGAGGGAATACGATACAATCCTGAATTGTGTTCGTACTCCCCTGTGTAATTGGGCAGTTCATTTACATCTTCCTCTCCTTGGTTACTTGCATCCATCGGTAAAATTTCCTCTGAATGTAGTTCAGGTATTGAACCCTCTATTTCATCTCCTGCTTCTAGTTCTTCAAAGGGTGGTTCAATTCCTTCCACTTTCTTCCATTTGTCCTCTTGAACTCGTGCCCATAGATCTTTAGTCCATTCTCCTTCTACTTCGGGAACTATGGATCTTTCCCTTCTCTCAATATCACATTCGTCATTCTGTGTTCTACTTACTTCGGGCTTTTCATGAGTGTTTACACACTCTTGGAATTCTCCTTCAGAAATTCGGGTATTGGGTAAAGGCGATGCAGGTTTTTCTAAGGTCTGTTGTGCAACTTCTATCAATTTCTTGCAGATCTCCAGTCTTTCTTTTTCTAAGTCGCCTCTTGGGTATTCTCTCTCGTGTTGTTCTATGGTAGGTCCTGCTCTTATTCGTGCTTTGTATGCCTGAATCCACATGGCTAATTCTTCAGGCATAGGGTCTGCTAACACTGATCCTACCTCCTCTTTTTTGTACTGTTCATTTTTGTTTCCTTCTTCCCTCTTCGGTTCTTCCTTTGGTTTTTGTTCGTTTTCCTCCTTTTCCTTCTTTTGTAATAACTTCTTTTCTTTTATCCTATCTCTTCGGTGCTTCCATCTCTGGGACCTTTTACTTGCAATACTTTTCTCCGGCTCTTCTGAGTCTTCAACTCTTTGAGGGATGGGTGTGTTTACCTCCCTGTCACTTTGGTTGTTCTCCTCCGTTTTATCCGGGGTCTCTCTGGCTTTGGCTCTTGTTATTGCTTTCAATGGTACTGTGTACTCTTTATCACTCCCTGATGATTCAATTACTTCTATTACATTGATTTGCACGTTAGATGTAACCTTGTTGGGATTCTTGGGGCAGTCTCTGAAAAGGTGTTCCTTACCACAATCACTACAGTAGCCTTCCCAGACTCGTTGTGGTGGTAGTGGATTTGGCAATGTGCATTCTCTGATGTAGTGATCACCTCCACATCTGTAACATGGTCCTCTGGGTACAGGCGGTCTGTTCATGGGTCAGGGTGGTATGGTTGCTCTAGGAGCTGTGTACATTAATGACACATAGTCCTGCTCATATCCGTATGAACTATCTGATGCTTCCATGCCATAGGCATATGGTTCATACAGTTGTCCATATTCCATCATTGAGCTTTCATAATTGGGATATGCTCCTTGACTATGGTCGTAAGATGAGTCATATGGTTCATTACCAACCAAAGGTGTGGCTGGGACTATTGCTCTCTCTAGGTTTTCTTCAGGTTGAGCAATCTTGACTGGGACAACGTTCTGAGGATGGGGCGGTTGTTGTCCTAGTACTGGTTGTGGTTGGGTGTATCCTTGATACACATATGGTCGTGGCACTGGTGCTTGCGGCTGATAAGTGGGATATCTAAGGGCTTCACCTCCCTGATCTCTCTGAGGGTATCCATAAGGTCTCATGTATGGCTGTGCTGGTCTTGCCTGCCTATTGTAAGGGAAATTTTCTGTACTGTGATTTGTATATTTATGTTTTATACTGCAATATTGTAGAGATCCTGGGACAGGGGGTCTATTATATGCATAAGTAGGTGGTGGGACTACTCCCCTAGTACAGAAGTGAGAAGGATGATCTCCTCCGTTCTGCATACATCTTCTGAGCATGGGTACTCTCATAGGGTTATTGGGGTAGTTCCTCTGTCCTTGAACGTTCAACTTCTTCGCTACCAAATCGGTTATTTCCTCTACATTGTTTTTAGGGATTGATGTGTTACTGACCGAATCTTCACTTTTCAAGCTTCCTTGAGGTATTTTCAGGTCCTCTGCTAGGTTGTCTTCTAGATCTATACATTCCTTCATGCATTCTTGCAAAGTCTGAACTCTCTTTACATATACCAATGATCTCAAGGATCCGTTCAACAATCCTTCCAAAAATAATGATACCCTTTTATTTTGGGTAGGTCTCTCTTCTACTGGGCATCTGTCTACATACTACTTGAATCTTCTTGCAGCCAATCTCACTGATTCGGTAGGGGCTTGCTTGAAGCTATGGATCAGTGATGAAGAATTGTTTTTAATTCCTGACTTAGTGAATTCCTCAATCATTTCTTGGTATACTTGCTCCATGTTTTGAAAAGTATTAGGGTCCAATGGTTGAAACCATGCTAACGCCGTGTCTGACAAAGTAAGACCAAAGGACTCATATTGAATCAAAAAGTCTTCTACCTATTTGGCTCTGATTACTTGTTTAAATTCCGCTATGTGATTGTAAGGTTCACTAGAGCCATCATAGTGATTTCTCATGCATTTGGCCACTTGAATTGGCCTTAATCTTCTTCCTGCTTCGGGTGGTCTAGGCATTACTGGGAAAATTGGTCTTCCTATTGGTATGCCTGGTCCTCTTACTACCGGCGGTCTGACTGGAGCATGAATTCCATGTCTTGGGTCAATAGCTGGTTGAGGTCGGTAATTAGGGTTATTTGCAGGCATTGTGAACTGCACAGGTGGTCTGACTGGGATTTGAGTTTGCTGTGTTTGCCCTGACTGTTGAAATGAATCATTCTGTGACGTTCCAAGTGGATTTCTTGAAGTAGTGGCTTGGTCCCTAGGGGGAAACACTGGGATATTCTGATATTTCAACTCAGCTCTTTCCGCTTCTGTTAAGGGCCAATATCTTCTTTGATTCTTATCCAGATATGTGATGATGGTGGAGAAATCAGGATCTTGTAACTCATAGATGGTGACTGGATTAGGGGCAGCTTCCCATATTGAAGAATGTGCTCTAAGAAGATGCTCTATCCCATTGATCAAATATACATCCATTAAGGTGTCATCTTGGGGAATCAGGTCTCCTCTCCATATCCTAGCAACCGTAGATCTCCCTCTCGGTGTAGTTACTTGCTCTTCATTCCCTCCCCCATTTAAGTTTGAAGCATTATTTTCTTCATCAATTTCATTAATGTTTTCTGGGTGTTCTGTGACAACATATTGGATATCTCTTTTGTCCATGTAAAATCCTCCTACGTACTTGACTGCTGGTCTAGGCACTATGTAAGCCTCTGACGCTTTCTTTAACCTGGCCACTGATCTGTTTAGACCATCCAAATAAATAGGGATCTCATTTTGGTTGGTGTTCACATACTCCAAGGAGGTCTTGTACTCTCCCTCAATGATTGACATCATGCCAATCATGGGTACTGTGTTCTGCATATCCTCTGAAGCCATGGGAATTTCTTCCTCTGACTCACTGGAGGTCTCCGAATAATGTGAACGGTTACTTTGCTCTGCTACACTACCTACAGAAGAGATTACACTTCTTCGGCTTCCTAGAGTTCTTCTGGATCTCAGGTTCATCCACCTAACAACTCTGATCAGCCCTTGCAATCCTCTAGCCTCTGGGATTCTTCACTAAAGGTCAGAATTTCTAGAAAACTTTGGCTAGGAAATGACTGAAAAAGAATTTTTCCCAGATCACGATACTTGACTCCAGATTCCACGATACACGATACTTGTGATCCTACGATACACAACACTGATCAAGTATCGCGATCTCTGAAGACCAGACGATACACGATACCTGATGAAAACGATACTTGATACTCGGGATAAAACGATACACGATATTTGATCCCAAACGATATTCGATACTTGAACATAGATGATACAAGATACTTCCACCAGACGATACACGATCTCTCACAAAACGATACCTCAAAAAACGATCTTTCGCAAACGATCGCTAGCAAAACGATACACGATACTTGTTAGGTATCGCGATCGCTGAACCAAACGATACACGATCGACGAAAGTGACGATACACGATACCTGACCAAAGCGATACTTCCCCTGACGATACACGACCTTTGACCGGTATCGCGATCTTTGCCAAGCGATACACGATACTTGGATTGAAACGATACACGACACTGATCAAGTATCGCGATCGGTAAAGACCAAACGATACTCGATCTCTAAGAGGTATCGCGATCTTTGATCAAAACGATCTCTAATCCGAAACGATACACGATCCACGATCTCTGGCCAAAACGATCTCTGACCAAGTATCGCGATCGATATGAAACGATACACGATCGGAGGGAAATATCGCGATACTCAACCACAAGAGCAAAACGATACTTGCTAAGTATCGCGATACTCGACCGCGGGAGCAAAACGATATTTGACCCTTAGACAAATTTTGGGAAAGGTTTTTTTCAAGTTCTGGCTGTACACATGCTCTACTCTTTCCTCTCTCCTCTCCTCACTCTCTGTATCACCCCAAATCACTCCTTTTCACCTCTGTCAGTACCAAACGATACCTGACGCAAATCGTTTTTCCTTCCTAAATTGATTTGCTGAGAAATTTTGATCAAAAGGGTGGGTTAGCTTACCTTGGTAGCTCCTATAATCTCTTTGTCACTTCCCCTTGCTCTGTGCAACCCCAGCTTGCTCGTTTGCTCACTCACGATCTCTGGCGCAGCTCTCACGATACTCGACACTGGAGCTCACGATACTTGCTTTCAAACAAGTGAATTGCAAAATGACTATTTTTGGCTTTTATACTTGAGGTTTTCTTGCTTCAAAAAAAGACAAATTCCACGAATCTATGACTCACTCCTACTCCAATGACTTGACCTACTCTTTCACTACTCCTACTCTACTCACTCCACTCACTTCCCTAAACTAACAACTCACTACACACACTCCAACAATGAGAAGTAGCAAGTGCGGATGAAAATGACTTACCAAAGAAGAGAAAATTTCCACTCCTCCTCTTACTTCAATGCAAAAAGCTACTTACCATCACACGAATGCCTCGGTTTGATTCGTCACTCCCCGGCAACAGCGCCAAAAAGTGTGTTGACCTAAGTACCAACTTAGGGACTTGCGGAGAAAGAGACTATACCTCAATCCCCTCTCAAGTGCATATAGTGGGATACACGCTTTTAATTATCAATACAAAGAGTATACAAACCTAGCCGAGTGTATGAGGACATGCAATCATGTAATGATCAATGCAAATGAACTACTTTTGACATATAGGAACCAAGTTCTAGAACGTGATTCACCACATGTTTCCACAACTTAGGTTTTACTTTGAGCATCTCTTCTAAGGCAAGATGACACTCCACCTTAGTGTTCTTCATGAATTCAGTGTTTCTTGGCACCACTGAGTCTTTGTTTCTTATCAGTATTGTGCCATCTCTGATCTGAAGAGATCTAGATTCCCATGGGCTTGTGAATTATGGCAACTCTTGTAAAGAACTAGATTCAAAATCTAATCTTTCATTTTCTTGTTGCTCTACTTGGTCTCCATAAATAGATGGAATGTCTTTGGGAAATTAATCATGAAGATCATCAATTTCAAGGATAGGAGGGGGATTACCCTTCTCTTTGCCCCATTTCTCTTCTTGTATTTCCCGCAAGAAATCTTGAGAGTATTGTTGAATTGAAAGAGGTGTTCCAACATCAGTGGAATCAAGAACATAAACTTTCATTGGTGGTGATGTTTCTCTTCAACAACTGGTTGAGCCTGTGGAGGTAAAGAAACTTATGGCTCGGTTTCCAACTGCTATAATCTTCCTAATAAACCCTTTAAATGTGAACCCACTTTGATAGAAGTTTTCTGATTGAACAATGGATTGGTCTCGAGCATAGCCTGAGCTAGTTCTACCATTTTCATGCTAATCTCGAAATCTTCTCTAGGGTAACTCTTGTCTAGGTTTGCAGTTGTTGGCCCTTTTGAAGTCGAGCTTGGTAGACCTTGAACATCATGTTCAAGCCTTCTAGGGTTGGATCTGCAAAAACAGACCTTGGTTGTGGTCTATTTACAATGAGTGGTGGGGTGGGATGAAGTGGAGTGGATGGATTTTTGGCATGTGAGTGTTTTGAGATGCAATGTCTGCCATTTTTACTTTTGCATCTATTAGGCTTTCTCCTAGTTTGGATAACTTTCTAGCCCAATTACGATTGGCCTTCTCCCTAGTTTCCTTCCAGGTTCTTGTTTTCCTCTTATTAGGTTCTCTTGATTCACTTGACTTTGAATGAACAACTGGTGTAGCTTGTTTTAAAGCTTGTGCCCTAGTGACGGCCTATATTGGATCCTTGTTAATCCTACTTGAACTTGAATTCCCCACTAAGCCTACCACATTAATGGGTGTAACCTTGGGTGCACTAGAGGGATTCCTTGGACAATCTTTTGGGAGATGTTCTTTACTACACTCAGGACAAAAGCCTTGTATTGTGATGGTTTGTCCTTGTCCCTTGGCCGATGGGTGGGGACATTCACAAATGAAATGGCTTCCTTGACATCTAAAACATGATCCTCTAGAGGCTTGTGGTCTCATTTGTCTCAGTTGGAGCCTTGGGTTAGGATTCGTGTACATGATCAGGGAAGGAAATATGACCAAAAAGCTAAAACTTCAATGAGGAAGGAGATGGATGTGGGAGATGGTGAGCATGATGATGATGATGATGATAATGATCAATGAAGTAAGAAAAGAAAATGAATAGTAAAGAAATTACGTATGACTCCAACATCACAACTCTATGTCTTACCAGGGAAAAAAGCTATGCAGAGGGGGGAGGAGGTATGAAGAAAGTATATATATACAGACGTGATTTTATTATTGCTACTTCTTCTTGATCGGGGGGTGCGTGTTCTGTGCAGATATACTTCACATCTTAGAAAGGGGAGTTCAGCAATTACAGAAAGTTTGGTGGGCATGTTTTCTAAGAGGGAGGCCGGGGGATTTTTTTAGTGCAAGGGAGGCACACATTAGGGCGGCTTCTTTGCTTTTGGTCCAGAGACTACGTTTTCAATTTTGAAGGAAGACGGTCAGAAGATTGAGGGGGAGATCTCTTACTTTACGGAACACAGTTGTACACAGGAAGAAAAATCCGACAAGAGGAAAAGGGAGTTCTCATCTACAAAGGGGCATGTTCCATTAGGGGGGGGCGAAGGCAATCTTTTGGGGTTCAACTCTCACTTCTTCCATCCGACCGCAAATTGTCAGGTCGAGGGAATTTATGGCTTCATCTGTGCGATTCCAACCTCTTTCTTCCTTCCCTCTTTAGCACCCAGATTTGGACAACTCTTTATGACATGATCATTGCCTTCACAGTATTTGCAAAATAATTTTTGTTTTTCTCTTTTTGTCTCGTCTCTATCATCCTTCTGTGATTGTGCAGAATTAGCAGATTTTTGCTTACTAGTAGAAGAGCTCCATTAACCTTTGCCCTTCTGACTAGCCAGGAAAGCTTGATCTACAACATGCATAATGGACCTATGCTGCCTAGATTGATCTTCCTACAACAAAACAAAGATTAACTCCTCTATTAAGGCATTTGGATTGCCTTTCATCATCAAATGAAAAAATCTTATATGAATCGAGAAGACCATTCAGAACAGTCTGCATAAGTGAACTATCAAGCAACACTTCATCAGTAGAAATCAAATGTTCCTTCAAATCTTTGATCTTTGTAAGAAAACTCTCCATGGTGTCATTCATGTGATCACTCTCCAACTATTATTGGAGGTAAGCAAGACAAGCCTCATTCCTTGCCTAGTATAAAGTGGTAAGTGTATCCCAAGCATCCTTAACTATTTTGCAAGAGCAAATGTGAGGAATAATGGCACGTTTGACAGACAAGGCTATCAATGCATGTGCGTGAGCATCTCTGCCATCCCAATGAATTTTCTCTATAGTAGTTGAAGCAAGAACCACAACACGATTAGGAACATGAAGAATATTATCATCTTCAATGCCATCTACATCACCTTCAACAACTATGTTTATAGGTGTAATAGGAAATTTTTCAACACCCTTCACAATATTCCATAATCCTTTTGCAAACAATACATGATGCATCATATGATCCAATAATGGGTTAATGGGTACTGTTATGAACATGTATTCGAAGGTCTGTTTGTAATATGGAGGGAGGTATTTTATACGTGCATGCCAAGCATAGGTGACTGTAATGCTTGGGGTAGTGCTCATGTCGTATACTAAGTTTTAGTTTCCATTGGTGAAGCCCAGGAGAGCTACTTGTGGTGCATCTGTATTGTGAAAAGTTTTGAGCATGATCTGCATCATATCCAAAATTTTGAGCATCATTTGCACCATGACATTTGGCATTGGCTTCAGGTGAGGGATTCTGTGGTGGATGGTGGCCATCATATTCTTACTTTACTATTAAATGTTTTCAATGATCTGCATCGTGGAACTATACCATAACATGGATTGTAGATGAGATGTAAAGGTGCATGGTTCCACTTACGTAGCATTTCTGGGTAAGTCTCTAAGAGCTTTTTCCACCATGTCAGTTGATAGATTTTGCCTTTCTGTGCCTCTGGTGGTAGGTCCTCAAGTTGAAATTGGGTCACCAAGGTGAGGATCTTCCCCGTGAATCTGTGTATTTCCACATTATAATCTATAAGAATGACAAAGTAGGGATGGTACTGAAGTTTTGATGATGTGATGAGGCACCTGGGTGCCAAGTTTTGGAAATAGCTAGATTGTAGCACTATTTCTTCTATGATTTGCATTGCCTGATTTTGCACCACTATGCAATCTTTATGAGTACTCCCCATTTCTTCCGCTTGTCTTAACCATGTGGGTCATGGCACTTTGAATGTGTCCTGGCCCTCTTCCATTATCCGTCCACTCGGAATAGGTTGAGGATCGTAGTCATCTTCAAATATTTGTTCTACTGGAGTTGAGATGGTTTCTTCTTCTGTGGGGGCCTCCATTGAGGATGGTGGCCTTTCCTATTGTAGGAGTCGTGTTTGCAATTTTTTGACTAGTTGTTTGAGTTCCTATAGTGCTTCTGATTTAGTAATGGTGGAGGAGGTTGATATGGTGGTTGGGGGGATGGCTATAGTATTTGACATTCATTGCTGCTTCTATTGATCCAATTCTTCCGATAAATTTATCATGGGCTTTGAGCAGGGTAACATAGTCTTCCAATATGATTTCAATGTTCTCCGGGGCACAACTTGAAATTTTGAGTGACTTATGGGCACCCGTGATGTACTCTCTATGGTTGTTGTTAGATTTTCTTGGTTTTGTATCTGCAATCATTGGTTTTCTTCATGGGCCATGGTGAGGTGGCTTCGTAGTAGTGCCATGTTTCGCTAGAGTTTAGAATTACTTTTCATCTACGTTTGTAGATGACTTTCAACTAGCTGCATGACTTCTACATCTACATTCTGCAACTGTGCTTCCAAGGTGCTATGGGCTTCCTATAATGTATGAAATTGCATTAGTCTCCCATGGGCTTTCTCCAACGTTGTGATGCATTTTTGTAATTCTGGAGAGTGTGCTTGTAACCTCTTGTTATGTTCCTCCAGCTAAATGTACTCTGTTCTTAGTTGTGAATCACACTAAAGCATAATATCAAATGCATTATTTACAGATGAATATGCAGGTTGTACATTGGTCGACACAAGGGAGAGGGAATAGGGAATGGGGAGTGTGAATGCTGTGTCTACTACAGATGTGTGTGCAGGTGAAGTTGGTGCTAGGGCAATGGGGGATGGTGGAAGTGTGGGGGGTGGGGGAGGTGCTATGAGTGGTGAAATGTCCATGCTGTCGGACATGGAGGTGAGAGCAGTGTCTACCATATACATCAAAATGTTAGGTGGCATGTGTGTGATCGTGGTGAATAAGTGTGAAGTGGGTGCTGAGAATGGAACTGGTGGAAATGGTTGAGACATGGACTAGAACATTCTTGAGAAAGCAGCGTGGATGGGTTGAAGGATTGGTGGGATGGAGATGGGAATGTAAGAGTTGGGATAACCATGGATGAAGCTTCAGAAATAGGGAAACCTAGAAATGTGGTTCTATTGTCTAGGTGGCCTATGACTGAGGTCGTGGAAGCTGGATGTCCGAAGGCAGGCTCCATGAGGGATTCAGTTGTAATGGTGGTGGTATGATATAAAGGGTTGTCAATGGAAAACAAGGTTGAACTTAGAAGTGGGACTACAAAAAATGAAGGTTTGGTATGTGGGCTTAGTAGTCGTGATGATATTTACAGCTTCTGTTCGAGGAGATGATGGTGGGGGTGTTGGTGGTAGTGGCTCTGTTGACTCTCCATGGGTGACCATGGGTTCATGGCCAGGAGTTCCAGTTGATTGGGATGTTGTCACTGTTGGTTCGGCTGCAGTGGTAGTTTCCTCCACCGTGGTGATGTGAGTCTAAATGTTTTTGCCTAGCCTTGGTTTCGTTTGGAATCTTCATGGATCATATTGAGCGGGCGACCTCTGTAATGCGGATTAGACGACGTCCACTATGCCATAGGTTTTTGCTAGCAATAGTATAGTTTTTTTCACTATATTTAGAGTCTACACCAGCCTCTTCCAAGAGCTAGGCCATGAGCATTCTGCTATTCTGTTCAGAGAGTAATTGTTGTGCCTGCACCCTTTCCATGATCTGGTATAATCTACAGAGTTTTGCAATGTAGGCTGGGGCTTCAGTCATTTCTTCTTATTCTCCTTCTTCTTCTGCCTCTTCTTCACCCTCTAGTTGTTCCAATTGTTGGGATAGGGTCCTATGTTGATTATCATCCCAGTGTACATGGGAGCCTTCTATTGATTTCTTCCATCTTTGGGAGGATGTGCCAGGTTCTTATGTATCTGAAAAGAATTCTACATCTGATAGTTGTGTATTCTGCAAAAAGGATTCAAAATCGAAGGTGCTCATCCCTTCAACATCTCCCGTGGTAGCAAATTCAAACTTTGGTGGGATAGGAGGAGAAGATGAGGTAGCTCGAGATATGCCTTGTGATCCATATCTGGGAATTCGAATCATAAAGGAAGGCACTGTGACATCCCCTTTTGGTGAGACTTTTGGAGTCATGAGAACTTCTCATTTTTGGACACATAGAATTGAGCCCCTCATTTGCTTGGATTGATGTGTGGAAGCTTTGTGTTCTTTAAATAGCAGTAGTTGTGACCAAGACCATACGTGCTCGATGGTTACATTGTATGATAAGCATCTGTAAATGATGCGCATTGTTGCACAACATCCATTCACTACTAGCTTTTGGGGGACCTTTTATTAGCTTCGTATAACTGATCTAATCCATATAGGAAGCTCAATGGTTAGTGCTCCTGTCTCTACCAACTAAAGACTGAACCAGATTCGATTGTGTGGCTTAGTGAATCTATCTTGGCTATGAAATGCAAAATGTTGCACACACATTTAGAGAGGGATGGAAAAATTTGGTGTGAGTGCGACCATATCGTTCAACTTTTGTAGTTTCCTATTCTTCATGTTATCGGGTATCAAAGCACCCTTATCGGAGGGCACATGCGTGCCCTGCATGTTTAGAGCATCTTATACCAATTCTAGGGTGAGTTCAAACTTTTTCAACTCATTCTTGCCCAATAATGAAGGAGCAACAAAGGTTCCTAGTCGATCCTTTACATCACTCGCCTGTAATGCTAATACCAAATAATAAAAATGCAAAAAATTCAGTTTTGGTAAGGGTGCCTTAAAGCATTCCACCAGCCCTGCACGTTTCCATATGCTTTGAAGTTCTGGTGTGTTTTGGAGAGTCTCGAACTCTTTGGAAAAAATTGGAATCGTACCCATGCCCTATCATACTCACACTTGGACCCCATATGTACTTCGCCTCTCCTAAGGCCCTGGCATGCCATTGAACCAATGAGAGTTTGCATGAACTCTCTCTGTTATTCCTATAGGAGGGTCTGGTATGAGTATTTGTTGTTGGTGTCGCATCTCTATAGGTCGTTTAGTTGGTGGCACTTCAATAGGTAGATTTTTCATATTATCTCTTGCTTGACTCACTCCTACCTACGAGCTAGGGCTTGCTGTCTCTGCCATGATATGCTTATTTGTTGGAAGAAGAAAGTCATATTAGCATTACATTGGAAACATGATAACAACGTGTTCCCTCTACAACACCAACATGCTTCCTGTGTGGTTAGGGAGTTAGTGAGTGAATTGTTTCTTGTGACTAGTGAGTGTTAGTTAGTAAGTTAGCGGTGTGTTCCTAGATGCATACTCTGAATGTGCATTGAATTTGGAATGCATCTATTGTGGTGTGGGTGGATTTACAACATGGGGTCGCGTGGTTTGATATAAGGTTTTATTTGCCAAAATTTTTGTGTGTGATTACAACTTTTGAGTGTGATGACCTTTACCCGTTTTTGACATACGTCTTCTTGGATTTGGGACTTTTTGGGTACCCATTTCCAGACAATCTTGGGTGTAGAGTTTGCCTAGGATTTGTGTTGTGGGTGCCTATGAGTGTTGATTCAAGCGTGAGCTGAGGTGAAGCTATTTGAGCTCATAAGTAGGTCGTGGGCACCCATGTCTGTCTAGCATTGGGGTCAGCCTTCATTGATCGCTTTGGGACCCAAATAGAAATGGTCCGTCTAGATTGGTGCCTAGGATACTCCTTCATTGTAGTCCTTTACTGAGTAGTTCGTTTGGTGCATCTTTGGGATCATGTCTCCATAGCAGAGGGTTGTGCACCCTTGCATTTCTAGATCTGCTTCGTGCCATGAGGTACTTTATGTTGCACCGGTCATTGATCATGCTTCTTGATTATCGGCTTGATCTATGTCTTGTGTTGCCTTGGTTGTTTTTTTTGGGATCCTCTTTGGAAAAGAAGGGATTTCCTCCTTGGCTTTTGCATGTCCTTCACAAGTGAAAATCTTCTGCATCATAGAACCTTGGACAAGAATCACATTGTTATCTTCAGTTGTGCTCCTTGAAGGACCAGGGGTGGGTATCATTCCTAGTTCTTTGAGTGCTAAGTTTCTAACTCAATTGTGATGCAGTTTTGATTTACCCATACTTGAAGAAGTCCACTTCTTAGGTTCAAGTTGACTACATGATCATAGATCTAGTCTTGACCCAAGACAAGAGGTTTGGTGAGATCCTCATCTTGGCACACTAGTAGTTTGAGTGTCATTAGAACATCTTGAATGTAGAGGGGAAGTTCCACCTTGCCTATGCAAGGGGTTTCCAAACCTCCCAATCCTATGAGATATACTTCTATAGGATTGAATTTCAATTGCAATTCTTGACAGTAAGAAAGTCGAACTACACTAGTGGCTGCTCCGGAGTCAATCAAAGCTCTTACGGTCCTTACACTCTCTCCTTGTCCTACCTCTAGGGTCACAAAGGGTCGTCAATCAACTATCCTATGGGAACGTACACCTAATGCTTTGCTCATGGCCATGTGATATCTTGGAGCTTCTTGAGTGTCTCACCTAGGCTGATTTCTACCTTTTTATCTCAATTTCATTCGTCAGAAACCTTCCAAAGCTTCTACCTATGCTTCTTCTGGCACTCGCTTTTCTTCTTCCTTGCGTTTCTTTGCAGTATTGAGTCGACTTAACAATCCCTCCATGAGGGGTTCTTGATATAGTTTCACTCGGCATCCGCTAATGTAGCTTGGTAGAATATCACCCTCTAGTGTGGCTGAAGAGCAATGGCGTTTCCCTTCTCCACATGTGCCGACAGCTCTCAGGGCGAGTCTCAGCCACTGAATAAGGGAACTCATGGATAGATGTATTGCCTTGTACTGCTGCGAAAAAGAAGAAGGTGCGCTTGTTGGAAGGACGAAAGTGAAGGAGTGAAAGGTTAGGGATTACCTAACTTCAGATCGATTGTCTCTTTGTTGTTAATGCTAGGTTCAAGTTGGGGCTTCAATTTACTGTTACGCAGATTATAATAGCATCGTTGTGTTTTGGCGTATGTATATATGAAAGGTTATGTTTACAACTCAATGTTTCGAATGGAATTCTGCTGAAATCTTGCTTCATAAATGTTCCTGGGTTATGGATTCCTTAAGTGATAGATTGAAGAATGAAAGCTTTTGTTCGCGCCTCAATGGATATAAAGATTGCTCCCATGTTTGTCCTTAACCATCTCGTTTATGCTGGTGATTGACTGGTTGTCCATGGCATTGGAATTGAAATCTCATTGAGGTTAAAATAAGAAGGGAGAAAGGGAGCTACAAGGTTTCCTTACTGTCGTGGGCAAAAAAAAAAAAAAAAGGGAAGGATGGGCTCACTTAGTTTGAAAGAGTAATATCACAGGTGTGATACAAATAACCGTCTAAGTTTTTTTTGCATGTAATCATTCAACTAACTCCGTGAGGTTTGCCAAGCCTAAGATTTTGATCATACTGTTATTTCCCCTCTAATATATTGTTTGTTTACATGTTGCTGCATTCAGAATGCTAGAATTAAAAGCTTGTTTGATTTACGGGTTGTGACTGTGACTTAGCTTATCATAATAACATCCTATTAAGTATATATAGAAGTGAAGAGCACTAAGAATGGACAACATTTCATAGACTTGAGATGAAATGCTGATTGCTGCGGGCTGAACTGGATTACTACTATATGATTCCAACCGATTTACGGAAAGTATTAATATACAGTAGTTATTTAGTATAATCGGAGGTATTAATTTCATCATAGGGTACAACTTCAAACTATTAAAATTCCACTATAAAGAACTGACAGTGGCTAGAAATCTTAACAAATTCCCACGAATGGTTGCTTTGATAACATACTCTCATGAGCAGATCTTTTGTGCTATTGAAACATAATGATTCAGAATGTTCTTGAACTTGAGTGATGAGGAACTTGAATGAAGAAACGAGCTAAGTTTTGGCCCTGCAACCTGGAATCACCTGATACTCTCACTAACCTTGCTGCATAAAGAAACTAAGCCATTCTACCTCCAGAATCATAGTTAGGGAAGGGGTAGATTGGGAGTGAGTGGAAGGGTGAAGGGGATTGTGGTAGGAATATATGGATGTGAATGTGTGCATGTAAGTGCAGGTGTGAGGGTGCGGGTGAGTGTATGGGTGTGCAAGTGTGCATGTGAGAGTAAGAGCCGGAAAGGGGAAGAAGCATGTGCACATGAAGGTGTGGGATGAGAATCAAGGAGAGAGGGAATGAGGGAAAGAGAGTGAAATTGAGAGCCAAGAGATTGAAAAAAAGGAAGAAAAGGGAAAGTAAGAAATATAGTGGAAGTGGTTGAGCATGGGTGTGCAAGTGAGTGTGGGAGTAAATAGGAAAAAGAGAGACATACAAAGTGAGTGATCGAGAAAGGGTGGAAGGGAGAGAAAGAGTAAGTGGGAGAGTGTGAGAGAGTGAGCATGGTATGAAGTGTGTGAAGGATTGTGTTCAAAAGAGGGAAGAAGAGAAATAAAGGAGAAAAGAAAAAGGGAAGAGGAATTGTAAGGTTGGTGCTGAAGTGGGTCTTGAAGAGTAGAGAGAAGAATGTGAAGCTAGTAGTGAGTGGGGGTAGTGGAAATAAAAGGTGGATAGACTAGACTCGAGATAGGAAAAGAGAAGGAAAGAATTGGGGTCGTGTGTGCCATATGTGAGAAAGAGGCATAGTGAAATCCAAGAGTGGAGAAGAGAAATAGGAGGTGAAAAATAAGCACAAAAGACCAATGCATATGGGACCATAAACAGAACTTTCCATTCACAGAAGGCAATAGGACCGAGATCAAAGTTGGGAAAGGACCAAGGAGTAAGCTAACAGGATCGGAAATGTGAACCAAGTCAGGCACATTTGTGGCTTGAGGGTGAAATAAACTGGGTAAGTTGCGAGAAATAGCGTAGAGATAACTAAATATAGGTGTAGTTATTTGCATATCTTGGGGGCTCAAGACCTTATCCATTTTGGCGATCCTACTGGGGATGCAAGCTCAGCACATCCTATCAAGGAGTGTTGTGGGCTCGCTTGGTGCCCCACAGTGTGGCACAACTTGCGATCGAATCACATAAAAGAGGATGTTTGGTGGTGTTGCAGCTATTGCTAGAAGTCATCATCATAGGGGTCATGGCAAAGACTTGAGTAGAAGTTGAAGAAGAGGGGGAGGTAGACAATAAGGGCTATGATGAAAATAAAACATTTGATCGATCCCAAGGTAATGATTATGGGAGCAGGTTGTCAGGTGCAAAATAGAGACAAAATACAGAGAAAGAAAAGGCAGTTGAAGAATCCTCCAAGTCAGCATGGATGGCTGCATACAACAAGGCTTTGGATCCATCATAAAGACCAAGAATTGAGGGCCTAATAGATGACAGATGTAAATGCTAAAGTTTCACCTTATTTGGAGGAGAAGAAGATGATGAGTCAGAAAGGTCTTTACAAAGGTCAAGGAAGGCAATAGTGAAGTAACAATCCAAGAATGGAGTTGTGAGTGTAGGTCCACAAGCAGTTGCGATTGTTTTTCTACAAGCAAGTAAGGTCAAGAATTAGGATGAAGCTGGAAATGATGCAATGGAGGAGGAAAAAACTATAGTTTCTTTTGCAGACTCAGGAATATTGTCACAATATACAGCTTGATGAAGTCCTTTCTAAAGGTCTGGAAAAAAGATGTGTTTGATGAGGACGATGAGCCTAGGAAAGAGAAGAAGCCTTTTTAAGGAAGATTGATGCTAGACAGAAGTAAATGCTAAAACCAAGGATGAAGAAATGGAGGAGCACCAGGTTGAAGATGATGCTGTTGAGGAGAAGGTTGTGTCAGAAGCAAAGTAACTCTGGGTAAAGGCTTAGTGGGTGAACTACAACTACAGTAGCAGAGGGGAACATTAAAAGAAACAGTTGATTGGGGGGCTTTGTGCACTCATTCTTATCTAAGAACATTATGTGTGTGATTGTTGATGCTAGACCATGGTGAGTGTGAGTGAGGATGGGTAGAGAGTAGAGTGTGTATGGGTGGGGGAAATGAAAGGGAAATTTGGAAGTGTGAGTATGAGTGTGTGTGAAGGCAACCAGCCTTGAGGAATGGTGTGCAGTGATGAGAGTTAAGCCTAAGTGGGTAGTGAGAGTAGACGAGTGATGAAAATGTCTGTAGGGGTTTGGTGAACAAGGCAGAAAAGCCTTGGAGAATGTGTATGAAGGTGTGGGAATTGTAGTGTAGAGAAGAATGTGAGGAACAAATCCTCTATATGCACAACAAAAGCACAATGAACCCAAAATAGGTCTTCCAGCCTACACCTGAAAATATACCTGACCTGGATCAAGCAATTTGACCCACCACCTGAAATCCAATGACTCCAAGATTTTGTCCACACTTAGTAGACTCTGTTAGCTTTCCAACAAGCCAACAAACACTCAATTTGGATGAGTATAAGTCAGGCAACTCACTGTTACAAAACAGACTACCTGTCTGTCCACCTGTGCAAATTTTTCAGTTACAGTAAAATGCGAATATCTCGGCGCCGCAGTACGCAATCACTATGAAACTCGAGACAGAGAAAGTAGGAGAGATAGGCTTTCATTTAAGACAAGAATCACTGAATTTGGATTTATACACAGAGAGCAACACCTGTTACAAGTTGGGTATGTCTGACAGACTACAGTAGAGAGAGAGGGTCTAGTGTGAGAAACTGATCCAAAACCTCACTTACAGCAATGATCTGGGGCTGAAACTTCTTGGGCATGCTCCTCGGGTCCTTGGGCACTTGGTAGATGCTTCTCCTCAGTCTTGGTATCCCGAAAATGCGCCTTCATGCTTGTATGAATGTGTGTGTGACCTTTCACATACCCCTTCCTTGTCTCTTGACTCTTCAATGGATTCTTCTTGATCTTCAAACTCCCTTGAGTGCCCTTTGATGTTTCCTTTTACTCCTAATGGATAAGGAGTCGTGGCTTTACCTTTATCCAAGTATTTATGCTCATTTGGAATATCCAAATTACCAAAATTATCCACTAAGCTTGCTCCTTCTTTTTCAACACTCCCCCTCAAGCTTAAGTAGGAAGTGTCTATGTCCATCAAGCTCATCATGTTCTTGAACTTGCTTAACTTTGATGCATCCAATCCTTTGGTGAATAGATCAGCAACCTGCTCCTTTGTTGTCACAAAATGAACATCCACTTCATTAGTAGCAACCTTTTCTCTTACATAATGGTAATGCACTTCAATGTGCTTACTCCTAGCATGATACATGGGGTTATTAGCCAAGTGAATAGATGACATATTATCTCCATAAAGGGAGATTGTTCCAACCTGCACATCCAAGTCAATTAGAATCTTTTTAAGCCACATAGCTTCACATGTAGCTAGAGCTAATGCTCTATACTCAGCCTCGGTTGAAGACAATGCCACCGTAGGTTGCTTCTTTGACATCCATGAGATAGTCTTTGTTCCAAGCATGAATACATACCCCGAAGTGGATCTTCTATCATCAATAGAACCAGCCCAATCAGCATCACTCCATCCTCTAAGAGTTAGCTCTTCTCCATACCTATAAAACAATCCATTATTGATTGTATACTTAACATACCGAAGCACTCTTTTGGCTGTATTTAAGTGCTCTTGAGTAGCAACATGCATAAATTGGGCAAGTACGCCTACCACATAAGAAAGATCAGGTCTAGTCATTGTTGCATATATTAAAGAGCCAACCAAGCTTCTATATAATGTCAAATCATGAAGTTTCCTACCATCCAACATGCTTACCTTTGTATTTGCATCAATAGGTTGAGTGAGTACCTTACATTCAGCCATACCATACTTGTAAAGTACATCCAATAGGTATTTCCTTTGCAAAAGGTATATGCCATCCATTGCATAAACAACTTCAATACCTAGAAAGTACTTTAACTCACCCAAATCAAATACCTTGAACTCCTTTCCAAGGCTCCTCTTGATGTCTTTAATTCCTTCATGGTCACTACCTGTTATGATAAGATCATCCACATATATGCAAATAAATACCACCTTACTCCCTTCTTTCTTTATGTAGAGTGAGGGATCAGATTTGCTTTGAATGTACCCACACTTTTCAAGGTATTCCATAAGCCTTTGATTCCAGGCCCTTGGTGCTTGCTTAAGACCATACAAGGCCTTCTTCAACCTACAAACAAAATCAGGATGATCCACATCTTCATATCCAATAGGTTGTGCCATGTATACCTCTTCTTTTAGCTCACCATTCAAGAATGCATTTTTTATATCAAGCTGATATATAGGCCATCTTCTACCTGCACATACAGCTATTAAGGTCCTTATTGTTGTTTTGTTAGCCACGGGGCTGAATGTCTCTTCATAATCCACACCAAAAGTTTGTGTGAACCCCTTTGCAACCAACCTAGCTTTGTGTCTAGCTAGTGAACCATCGGCATTCCTTTTAGTCTTATACACCCATTTGTTTTGAACCACTTTCATACCTGGTGTTTTAGGCACTAATTCCCAAGTCTCATTGTCCTTGAGTGCTTTCATCTCTTCATCCATTGCTCTCTTCCATTCCTCCTTTGTTGATGCCTCCTCATACATTTGAGGATCATTATCTCCAATAACCTGCATCATATAGGCATAGTGCTTGGCAATGAAAGAGTCATAACTTAACCTTTGTATTGGCTTCTTGAGCCTTGAGGATCTCCTCTCATTTCCTTTAGGGAATTGCTTCCTTAACCTTGAAAGCTTTACTTGTGGTGTAACCACTTCTTCATAGTCTTCTTCATCCTGTGACTCACTATCACCTTTATGATCATCATGAGAGTCACTAAGAGACTTATACCTGGATGTTGGTGATTCTGATAGACTTCTTCTTTCTCCCATGTGTCCTTGGGTAGCTGATCTTGATGTTGAAGCCTCAGGCCCACTCATTTGAGTTGATTCAACCTGCATATCACCTTTACCACAAACTGATACATCATCCAAGTCATCATCTATTACCTTTTCTTTTCCCTTGTCTACATACCAAGGTTTCAATTCATTAAATACCACATCTCTTGATACATACAACTTCTTGGTGTAAGGGTTATAGCATTTGTACCCCTTTTGCTCAGTAGAATAGCCAATGAAAACACATTTTTCAGATTTTGCATCAAGTTTAGATCTTACCTCTTGTGGAATGTGCACATAGCAAGTACATCCAAAAACCTTGAGATGTTCCACACTTGGTTTCTTACCATAGTAGGCCTCATTTGGAGTCAACTCATGCACACCACTTGTAGGTACCCTATTCATCAAATAAACTGAATTATAAACAGCCTCAGCCCAATAAAATAATGGCATGTGTGCTTCATTAATCATACACCTTGCAATTTCAACAATGTGCCTATTTTACCTTTCAGCCACCCCATTTTGTTGGGGGGTATACCTGCATGTAAATTGCCTTTTAATACCATTCTCATACAAATAAGAGCTGAATTCTTTGGAGAAGTATTCTCCCCCTCCATCAGACCTTAGGGCTTTGATATATTTACCTGTCTCCTTCTCAACCTCTTGTTTGAACCTCTTGAACATAGAGAACACATCTGATTTTTCTTTAATGATGTATATTCAAACTTTTCTAGAATAATCATCAATAAATGTAACAAAACACCTTGATCCTCCCAAGGATGACTCTTTGGAAGGTCCCCATACATCAGTATGGATGAGGTCCAAGAGATTTGCAGCCCTATGTGTGCTCCTTTGGAATGGTTGTCTTGCTTGCTTCCCTAGTTGACATGCATCACAAAATTCATGAAGCTCTTTGTTCTCAAACATGGGCAGCCCTCTTACAAGCTCTTCCTTGCTCATATTCCTTAGCTTAGGAATGTTGACATGGCCTATTCTCTTGTGCCAAAGGTCAAGTTCAGCAATCCTTTGATTACCAATCATAACAAAGCATACCTTGCTTGCATTAGGAGACACATCCAAGGTGAACATTCTTCCTTCTTTTCTTCCTTGAGCAACAAGCTTGTTTCCATCCTTAGGATTCCTTATAAAGCATCCTTTGTCATTGAAGGTGACCTGCAAACCCTTCTCTACCATTTGCCCTACTGAAATAAGGTTCTTAGTAATAGATGGAACATGCAATACCTTCTCAAGCACCTTGGCTGATTTGTCACATCCAATTCTTACATCTCCAATGTGCTCTATGACATGTTCGGTGTTGTCACCTGTCTCCACACATCCTTTGGACTTTGGAACCTGCAAATTGGTGAATATATCACCCTCACAAGACATATGATTGCTGCACCCTGAGTCTATGTACCATTTGGTATCATATTTAGCATCCTTTGAATAACCATGTCTCATAGCAAGCAATTGATCATTACCTGTTTCCTTGTTTGAAGCATTTGCATAGTTCCCTTGCTTTCTTTGAGTGTATTTACCATCTTTATATCTATAATCTGAAGCTATATGATTTGGTTTACCACAATTATAGCAAATCATACCTTTGTGTGGGTTGTAGCCTCCTCTTCCTTTGCCTCTTGAAGAGTATAGGACCTGACCATGAGTGTCCTTGCTTTTGGATGAATCTCCAAATGATGCCTCCTCAGCCACCAAGTGAGGAATGAGGTCTTCTAAGCATGGAAGTGGATCTCGATAGAGGATAGTGGTAATGAGAGGCTTCCACTTGTCTTCTCCTCTCAATCCATTGAGAGTGACCTGAACCAAATCTTCATCATCAACCTTGCATCCCACTGATGCTAATTGATCCCTTAGATCCTTGATTTTGAGTGTGTACTCAACCACACTTTGGCTATTACCTTTCTTCATGGTATTGAGCTCATTTTTTAGTTGCATTTTCCTAGCTCTTGTAGAGGTTGCATAAACCTTTTCCAAAGCATCCCATACATCCTTGGCATTATCAAAATTTTGTATATGACCAACCATAGCATTAGAAATTACCTGAGATATGAGAAACATTGCTCTTCTATTCCTTTCTTCCCACTCTTTGAGCTCCTTCCTTTGTGCATTGGTAGTGGTTGCATCTTCAAGGTCTACATCAGGCCTTTCTTCTTCTCCATTCACTATGGACCATAGCCCTTTGCCCATGAGGTAATTTGTAACTCTGAACCTCCAAGGTTGGTAGTTGTCCTTGTCCAACAACTCCACTTTTTGCCCCAAATCTGCCATTGAAATGAGATTATGATAAAGAGGTTACCTTGTCAAGCAATCCCTTGTGTTGCACTTCTCTCCTCTTTGATGAAGCACCTTCTTCTTCAAGTGTACTTCCTTGTAGTGTGCTGCTGCTAATCCAAGCTTCAAAGCTCTGATACCAACTGTGAGGAACAAATCCTCTATATGCACAACAAAAGCACAATGAACCCAAAATAGGTCTTCCAGCCTACACCTGAAAATATACCTGACCTGGATCAAGCAATTTGACCCACCACCTGAAATCCAATGACTCCAAGATTTTGTCCACACTTAGTAGACTCTGTTAGCTTTCCAACAAGCCAACAAACACTCAATTTGGATGAGTATAAGTCAGGCAACTCACTGTTACAAAACAGACTACCTGTCTGTCCACCTGTGCAAATTTTTCAGTTACAGTAAAATGCGAATATCTCGGCGCCGCAGTACGAAATCACTATGAAACTCGAGACACAGAAAGTAGGAGAGATAGGCTTTCATTTAAGACAAAAATCACTGAATTTGGATTTATACACAGAGAGCAACACCTATTACAAGTTGGGTATGTCTGACAGACTACAGTAGAGAGAGAGGGTCTAGTGTGAGAAACTGATCCAAAACCTCACTTACAGAGATGATCTGGGGCTGAAACTTCTTGGGCATGCTCCTCTGGTCCTTGGGCACTTGGTAGATGCTTCTCCTCAGTCTTGGTATCCCGAAAATGCGCCTTCATGCTTGTATGAATGTGTGTGTGACCTTTCACATACCCCTTCCTTGTCTCTTGACTCTTCAATGGATTCTTCTTGATCTTCAAACTCCCTTGAGTGCCCTTTGATGTTTCCTTTTACTCCTAATGGATAAGGAGTCGTGGCTTTACCTTTATCCAAGTATTTATGCTCATTTGGAATATCCAAATTACCAAAATTATCCACTAAGCTTGCTCCTTCTTTTTCAACAAAGAAGAAAGGAGTGAGAAGGGTGAGTAGGAGAGGATGAGAAAGAACTTAAGTGTGGGGGAAAGAGCAGAGAATGGTTTGGATCAGCATCATTCATTTCAATGGTTCTCGATGACTTTGGTTCGCAAGAGCTCACTAGCCAAGTGTGGGGGGATATGTTACCCTCAGATATCTCATGGAAAGTAGATTCTGTAGCACTTCTTTTTTGTATTTAAATTCTGATTATTGAACTCTCAAGTCTCTAAGAACCTCAATCTTCAGGTATCTGTGGCTTTGCAATGTCGTAAGGAAGGAGCATCCTTATTGTTCTTTGATTGGAAAAAAAAATAAAGGGAATGATATGGAAAAATAAAGTAAAGGAAATCATTAATGGTGTCTTGCAACGTTACCCCCCCCCCCCACTCTTCCCCTCTGTCCAACATGTGTCGGAGGTGGTGGCAGATTGCATGGGGAAGATATTTCGTGCTAAAAGGGAATGCATGGGAGGTTCTACAAGGATGTCGGGGAAGTGGCGGTCTCCCTCCCTCTAGGGATGGATGGTTGAGGGGGGACACATTGTTGTTTTTCTCTACAGAAAGCTATATGCAACAACAGTGCAGTGGCTCCCGAGAAGTCATCTCATTGGGGAAATGAACGCCTTGTGCTGCAGGAGAGTTCCGTCTATTGAGTTGTCTGATAATGCAAAGTCACGAATACACAGATTAACTGATGGAATTGATGATTCCTCCGTCCAAAAATGAGATATTTGAAGACATAAATATCTATCTACAGAGAGCAAAAGATAAGTAGGTCAAAGACGAAGGCAAGAAGAAGATAAAAAAGAGACCGTCGTCTTCTCAACCTCTAGCTCCCCTATTGAGCAACTCAGATGATGAGGGGTAGCTCATAAATCTTGCTTACCAGGCTTCAATGAGATTAGCATTAGCTGGAAAGACCAAGCCACATCCTCCTGAATAGAAATTTTGAAGGAAGGGCATGAAGCCGAAACGAAACACATGGGGTTGCATAGATGCATGTTCTTGGCTCGTTGGTTATATTTGTTGATTGTTTTGGTTGCATCTGGTCCTTTATAAATATTTTCCCTACCTTCCGCAATAAATATTGGGACTTTACCTGATCCGCCTGGCATGTAACTCAAGAAATCAGGACTTAAGGCTGAACATCCTATTGTTTTTGTGTCGGGCATTGTTACTAGAGGTCTAGCTGCTGGGTGATCAATATGGAAATGTAGCAGCTTTGCATAGCGGTGCTTATAGTATACAAAGAAGGCATCAAAATATATTGAACAAGGTACAATAACAATTTCTTTTGAGACTTTTCATCTTTTAGAAAAGGTGCCCGCTGCCTTGCAAAGTGTGTCAACTATGTTAGGGCTACAACTATCAAGTATCTCTGCAGCATGGAGATCGAGGAAATTTTATTTCTTGGAGCTTAACTCACGTTTGCATGTGGAACGCACACTCTCACATAGTGGATAGCTGAGATCAACTCACTTGGTGCACATTTATGTGTTGTGATGGGTACTCCATTGTGAAAGATTCCAAAGATTAGGTAGTTCTATAGAAAAAAAATGAAGGGGGCAGCTATGATTTTCTGACAAGTACTAGAGAGAAGGCAACATAATTCAAATTTGATCAAGCTATATTTGTCAAACCAAAAGTTCAGTGTGTGGAAGTTAGAGTGACCAATGAAGATCCTCATGATGGAATCAAAACCCACCAGTGACAAAGTTCAAGAACTCAGCTGTACAGGCTAGCCAAATGTATTTTGGTGAAGATTTAGTGCATGTGGGCACGAGCAGTGTTCTTGGAGAATCTTGGAACTCTATGAAAGGCAAGCCCATCAATCATTATCATTATGGAGGTATTGGCAAAAGATTTTGGACGCGATAGCTCAAACCAAGTAATAATCCATAGTGGAGGAATAGACTGGCAAGATGACTTAGGTCCGATCGTTTGTGCATGAAAACTATGGGCTCAATGGGAGGACTAAGGTTCATATTGTTTTTACACCACCAAGGAGGGTTGTTGCTATTAATGTTGCTGAGTGTGTTGCATGGGAAAGAGGTGAACCAATTGGGAAGGAGTGTTGGTTATTCAATCAGGCCAAGGAGTGTCCCACCTAACTCTTGGGTAGCATAATATGTTGCACAATAGGCGTCTTGTTGAGAAAACTTCAAAGAAGAGATGGTGTTTGTGCGATATCACATATTATAATCAATGGATTTCATGAACATGACCTAGAAACAGACTTCTTGCTTATCATTGTATGGGGGCTCCTTCAGAGTTATCCTTCCTTGAGGGTTTTTCATTTGGATGATCTACCACATCTGATGGGTCAATATAACTTTATTGTGCCAAAATTTCCAAGGTAAAGGATTACAGATGAGGGAGAGGTTGACAGAGACCTTGTGGCAATTGTAATATGATGGATTGTTTAGGAATATTCTTAGACCGATGGTTCAATCTTATGCATTTTACCTAGATTGGACCGTATTATCATGATAAAAGAAAGGCTCCAAAAAATGCTGGCTGGGAGAAAAAAATGATAATTTTTCCATTGGAGCCTCAATTGTCTGCTCGAGAATAAAGAGTAGCTTTTGCAAGAGCACCTGGAGGGCTAGAAGAGGCTATTTTGGCGACAAATATTGCAGAGACAAGCATTACTACTGATGTTGTTGTTTGTGTTGTTGACAGTGGAGTAGTAAAAGAGAAGCAATATGATTCTTTACTGAACATGAACATGCTTCTCATTTTGAACCTATGCTAAAAGTCGTGGTAACAAGTGGTGTCACTCTGTAATGGCTTTGAGTGCAATAGTGAGAATCTGCAAGGGTGAGGGGCTTCCTCCATTCCTGATCTTCCCCCTCTAAGCATGGAGAACCATCTGTGGATGGGTTCTAAAGTTCTGTGACTCAGATGCTTTTGGTAATCAACATGACCCTATTTCAAGGTGAATAGGTAAAAACAACAATAAAATTAGCAGTGGATCATACCTTTTGCATTGGGCTACAGATTGCATCAGTGGCTAATTGGACGGCTCCACTTGTTGAGATCCTATTGATGATCATAGGTCCATAGCCTTGCTTTTCCAACTTCTTTGCATGTTGCTTCAAGGTGTACACTAGGACTCACTCTCCTGCTTTCAAGCTCTTATCCTTCACGTGGGCATCAAAGTAATCCTTTTCCATTTTCTTGGTTGCATATATTCTTGCAACTTCTCTTATTCTTGTTTCTCCTAACCATAAAAGATCAAAGATCCTTGAAGAGAGTTCATGATCTGTCCACTGGTGCTCCTATGCTACTTTCAGTGTGGGTATCAAGAAGTCTAATGATAGCACTGCATTTTGGCCAAATACCATTCGATAGGTTGTGGCTTGGAGTACCGTTTTATAGGAAACTCGATATGCCCGTACATCATGATGTAGTTGTTTATCCCAATCAAAGCATTGATTATTCACCAATTTTGTCAATATATTACATAGTATCTTGTTTGTGTTCTCAGCTTGTTCGTTAGCTTGTGGGTGATAGGGGCAGACTCCTTATGTATCACTAAGAATTTTTGGAGAACATTTTCAATGAATTCATTCAAGAAGTGTGTGCCTCTATCACTTAGTAACTCGATTGGTTACCCATATTGGGTGAACACATTCTCGAATAAGAACTTAGCCATCATCTGAGCATAATTCTTTGTTGTAGCCTTTACTTCCACCCACTTGGTTAGATAGTCCATGGCCACAATAATGTATTCAACATGTGAACCCTTAGCGGGGGGATTGATAGGACCTACAAAGTCTATTCCCCACTTAGAGAATGCACGTCCTCCCATCATGGGTTTTAGAGGCATCTCTTTTCGTATCGGATACTGAGTTTGTTGACAAATGTCACACCTCTTCACATAGGTATGTGCATCCATGTGAAGTGTTGGCCACCAAAGACCTACGAATAGAATTGCCTTAATCACACGGTCTGGTCCAAAGTGTCCTCCTGCCACACCTTGGTGTGAAATCTCCAAGATTTTTAGATATTCGCTCTCATGGACACACAATCTAAGATATCTGCCTTTTCCTCATCTGTATAGATTATCTCCAATGAGAGCATAGTCTAATGCTTCTTGTTCTAAGCTCCTTTCTCTAGCGAGGGTCATTTCTTGAGGGAATATTCTCGTCCTCAAGAAGTCTACCAAAGGTTCACTACAATCTGGTACTAAAGACACTCGATATAGAGTGGCATGTTCCATAGGTGGTCTATTACAATAGACTAGGCATTCCCTGTGTATCTTATGGACATCTGCTTCCATTGTTGGCCAATATACCTCTAATCTTCGTAGAGTCTGAAGGGTTTGATGTTTTGAATGGTGTTGTCGTAGTGCACCTACATGTACTAATTGCAACCATTTTGCATGCTCATCCTCGTCTACACAACAAGCCAGTATGCATTGATATGTGTGCTTATACATGCTACCTGCTAGTAGGTGATATTTTTGAGATCTCACTACTTCTTTATCTTTGGTTTTGAGAACATGATGTTTAGGTCCAAAGGTCAGGATAGGCACTATCGTTTTGGCCCATTCAGGCACTACTTCTAGATTGAATAAGCAAGCATCAAGAAGTTCGTTTGATACTCCCTGAGGGGACTCTCTTGAAGTAATTCTAGAAAGGTGATTTGCCCTAAGGTGAGTCCTACCCTTCCTAAGCACAACTTCAAAATCATATTCCATTAGTAAGAGGAACCATCTTACTAATCTTCCTGTATTGCAAGGTTTGTTCACTAGATAGAGTAATGCTTGATGGTCTGTAAAAAATTTAAACTTATTTGCAAGCGAATAATGTCTAAACTTTTTAACTGCATACACCATGCCTAATCCTTCTCGTTCAGTTGTGGTGTAGTTTCGTTCAACTACATTCAACTATCTACTAACATAAGCTATTGGAAGATCCATATTACCTTCACCAACAGGTTGTGCTAGTGCACATCCGATTGCATAATTGGATGCATCCACATGAACATGGAATGGCTTGTTCCAATATGGTGTAGTCAAGATTTGTGCTAAACACAGTCGTCATTTGAGCTCATTGAAGGAGTTCTCACATTCGTCCGTCCATTCAAATTTAGTCAAGAGGGAGTACAAAGTCTTTGCAATTATAGCATACATGTGAATGAATCGTTGGTAATAACCGCAATGCCCCATGAAAGCTTGTACTTCATTGACATTCTTTGGTCTAGGTAGCTCTACAATAGCTCTAGCTTTATCCTCATCTATGGATATGCCATTCTTTGACACGATGTGTCCTAGAATCTTGCCTTGCCTGACCATAAAAACACACTTTTCTAGGTTCAAAGAAACCTAGTATTCTCTACATTTGTCAAAGATTTATTTGAGTTCAGATATATGTGTTTTTCTAATGTTGGAATGGGCACAGAGATCATCAACATAGACTTCCAAGTTTTTCCTCAAGAACTCTTTAAACACATGGCACATCAGCCTCTGAAAGGTAGTTGGTGCATTGGTAAGCCCAAATGGCATTACCCAAAAAGCGAATATACCCCACTCTGTAGCAAAAGCTGTCTCAATGAAGCGACAACTAGTTCTCCTTTGTTTAAGCTTTTCTCCCTGTTCGTTTCCCTATAAGAATAAGGATCACCCAAATTTTTGTGTGCGCTTCAGGATACACGCCTCTCCCGTATCACTAGAGCTGCTTTCCCTCCTATAGATTCTCTATCTCTTTTGCTTTCATCTCCATGTCTCTAAAAGCCCTGTCTGCCATTAATTCTCAAGCTCCTCCTCAAATTGAGTCTCTAACTTCTTTTTGTATTCTTGAAGGTTCTCATCAAGTTGTCTCAACTGGTCATATTGGTTCTTGGATTCACCTAGAACTGAGGAGATACTGATTCAACAAAGTCTCACTCGCTTATAGATTTGAGCAGTCGATGTTAACTTCTGTTCCGTAATTTTCTTGCACATATCGGTTGTCTCTGTAATTCTCTGCTGCAAGATCAACCCTATACAAATGAAATCGACTGGAATAACAAATTCCTTTGAGCTTGGGCAAACCTCCTCCAATCCTCTGATGCAAGATTTTACCCCATTTGAGTGCAGAGTGATCTCTTAAGCACCTTGTCCTCTCTTTTCCTCATGAATCCCTTTCCATGTGCAGGTATTGACTTCAACACTGTAGCTTTGCTATGTGATTCTCTATTTTCTTTGAAGCTAAAATGTCCTAATAGAAATGCCTACTCCTCTTGGCCTTCTCGTTTCCCCGAGTGCGTCCGATTGTATTTGATGATTAACTTCCTCCCTCTAATGCTACCTCAACAACTTCATGTTCATAAAAATCTCGGTAGTGTTCTCTTCTTTCCAAGGCATCCAATAGCCTTATGACACTGCCAGGACCCCTTACAGTTACCACATACCCACAAACTACATGGCCTGCTTCATCAAGTCTCAGCACAGGGTGATAACTCGTCCTTAGAAATGATTCAAGTGCTGCAACCAATCCCCACTATGCACGGGATAAGACCAATCTATTTCTTGGTAGTGATAAGCATACTATTGTACACGATCTCCTCCCTCCCCTTTGATGCCTCTCAAGGAGCACCCAAAAAACCCTTCTTGCTATTGTTGTCTTCCAATAAAAGAGAACAAGATCGACCCACCTGCTGAAGCAAAAACAAAAATCATCCCCCCTTTTCCTCTCTACTGTTGTTGGATGTTCATCCCCCCTGGCCAAGAGCCCCAAAAATTGGAAAAAAACAAGAAGAAGATGGGTCTCCCCTCAGCCTTGATCACATGTGCTCAAGGCTACACAAACAACAACAACAACAACAACAAGACTCCCCATTGCTGGCAAAGAAGAAAAAAGTAGCTCTGCTTCCCCCCACACTCTCATGCATGTCAGAATTGAATCCCCCCAACTTTTATGCACGATCCCCCCTCTAAGGCCCCCATGTGGCATGATGTGGCGTAATCACTACCTTGACATTTCCCTGCAATGACCACTGCCCTTCCACTAGCCGTAAAACGGAAAAAAAAAAGTCCTACCTCCCCCTTAATGTCTTATCTTGAACTATCGTGTTCCATGAAACATCGGTCAAAAGCACACCTTCTAGGTGCAATTGTGTTGGTGCAATTAAGACCAAGCCTACATACTTGATGTATACACATTAGCTTGATGTATTGGCATATCACTTGAGAAGCTTCATATGTATTACCTCTTGTAACTTTGAGTGTAATTACTCATAGTAAAAGTGATGTAGACCCACGAGGAGTTAGGAAGCATTTATCTCGTATCCATTTTGTAACTGAAGTCAAGAGAGAGTCAATCCTATACTTTAGGATAATTTTTAGGTAGAGATTTGAATTCAAATTCAAATGCTTAGATCCAACAAAAAGCTAAAAAACATGAAGATGAAGATCCTGCGTATATCTCGAGGTTCTTAGATCATTTCTTTGTGCCTTCATTGTGAAGAGGAGCTCATACCAGAGCTCACTCACTCTACATTCATTGAGCAATGTCTTATTGCCAATGACTCTGTAATTTTATATGATTTAGTCAATACATGTTCATTACTTCCTACTCTCATATCTCTATCACACTCTATCAGAACAGTGACTTTGTTAGAGCTATTTCTCACTGCGTAGTGCATCATTTTGCATGATTCAAAGCATGAAATATTCAGCATACTGTCTACTATGATGCTACAAAGTTTCATTGAATTTGGTTCTCTCAATCATTGGATATATATCAACTAATGCTCACTGGGGGTGTTGCTTTACTTACTAAACGTAATTCTCAGCATATAGTTTATCATTTTAGATGATTCCATTCACGAATGGTAGCTTATTAAGCTAGTTAAAACTCCCCAAAAGGAATTTTGCTAATTGCTACTGCACACAGAGAAATAAGTGAAACACAGAGAAGGTGTCTCAACCAAGATAATAAGTTTTGTGCATTGGATCATATGTCTATCCATCTGTTTTGATCCTATCATTTGTGCATCATCTTGCAAGCAACATATGTGATCATTTATGCTTATTAGCTAGCTAAGGAGGCCCACAATACTCTCCAACCATCAATTATAACAGGTGTGAAGCAAGATTTAGCTACACCATCTCATCTCTTGTGATTATCCACCATCTCCTTCAACAAATTGCTCCCATAAATTTTGAGCTTGTTGAGAGTGTCCATGCTAAGAATAGCTTGCCATAAGTGAATTCCCAAAAATTGCATCATGAACAGGAATCTCTTGAAATAATCCATGTGCATCTTCAAGCCAGCCACACTTCTCGTACATGCCTAGAAGGGTGTTACCTACAAAGAGATCATATTCATACCCTTCTTGAATTACCTACAAGTGAGTCTCATTCGCTTTTTTTGCAGCTTCCTTGTTGCCACAAGATTTTGAGATGCAAAGAAACATGATGGGATCAAGAGAGAGGCTTCAAGTTGCATTTCCTCAACACACATAGCTTCTTCCAATAATCCAAGTTCGGTATAACCATTGATCAAAGCACTTCATGCAAAGGCATCTCTAGAAATTAATGAATCAAATACATCACATGATACTACGAGTGATCCGCATTTTGAATACATATTCAGTAGAGTGCTTCCAACTAGAGGAAAGTTCTCAAAACCTTCCTCGACTAAATCAGCATGTGCTTCTAGGCATTTCTCAATCAATAAAGTGCTGATGTAAGATTTTAGGATGCATAAATATGTGACATCATTAGGTAGCACATTATTAGATAGCATTCACTCAACACACTAAAAAGCCATTAAAATCCCCATGTTCCACATGCCCTGAGATTTCATCAAACACATCTCTTGTTCCCTACATCAAAATCTCATTAGCAAATCACCATATTCACACAAATAAATATGCAACATTAACCCAATCTACACATCATGCATTTTTCTTTACCTTGATAGCAAATGCCATCCATGAGCAATGCCTTGGGATATCTCTACAACGTTGGTTGGATAGGATATGTAAGGGAGCATGCGACCAAGTGCATAGCATTTTAGGGTACTCCTCAGGTAACTTTGCCCTCTAGTTAGGTTGGAAAATAGTGCCTCAGTGTGCTTCCTCTAGGAGGTCCTCTAGTTCAAATTATGTGGAAAAGGTTGGTGATTTTCCTATGACTCGTTTTATCTCCACATTATAATGTGCCAAGATTATAAAATATGGCATGTATTGTTGTTGTGATGTCATGATAAGCTTGTGATGGGCCAATTTGTGTAAATTCTCTAACTGCAATACAACTTCTTCAATAGTGGCCATGGCTAAAACTTGGAATTCCACATGTTCTGCTTGAGTCTTGCCAGTTTCCTCTACTTTTTTCATCCATGCTAGTATAGGTAACTCATATGTATCTAGGAATTCTTTTGTAACTTTGCCCCCTAGTGCCAACTAAGGTTCATACTCTTCTTCAAACATTTGGTACACTAGGATTTTGACTATTTCTTTGGCTTTTGGAGCTTCACGTGGTGGCACAAGTCTCACATACTGCTAGAGCTTGGTTTGCAACTTGAGTATTTGGTTTTGGAGGTTGACAATGTCTACATACTCTGAAGTGGACATGGTTGGTTTTGGGACTACCATTGGTGGTGCTGGTAGTCCTATGGGTTGTTGTCTTTGTAACTCATTAACCTCCTTTGTTTGCTTATCATGTGCTTCTATCAAGTTAGCATAATCTTCCGAAATGCTCTTTATGCTCTTTGGAGGGACTGCCTAGAACTTTGAGGGGCTTGTTGAAGCTCAAGGTCAAGGACAAAGCATGGAAGCACATCAAAGAAGTGGACATAGAAGAAGAGAGAGCAAGTAGGGAGCTCCAAGAAGTGTATGTCAAATTTTCAGAAGAATCCCCTACAAAAATAGTGATTTTCATCACTAGAAACCATTGTAAATACCATTATCTATTTTTAGTAACTCCATTTTGTTCAAGCCGAGGAGTCCTCGAGCTTGAGGAGTATTAGAAGTACCATCGTACCAATTTTCATAATTTTTAGACTTCGTTTGAGCCCTCAAATAAGCCCTGGAACCTAATTTTTAACTAGGCCGGACACTAGGTCTGGACAGTGCCAAAACTAGTCAAAAAACTATAAAAAGAGCTAGAGAGCTCATTTTTGAGGTTAGCTTGTTAGAGAATAGAACTTTTGTAAGAGAACTCTTTGCAATCTAAGCTTTCCATTGTTCCTCTCTTTGATCTTACTTTGTGCGCGTGTGTGTGTATGTGTGTGCATGTTTGTGTGCTTTCACTCACGCACTTGTGCTTTCACTTGCTCGTGGTCTTCATACCGGTCCTCACGTCTCCGCGGATTGACAAGTAAAGGAGGTGGTGCTTACGCTTGAGCTACACCAAATTTTGGCGCCGTTGCCGGGGAGAGAGCTTCGAGGACGAGCGTTGTGATGGTAAGATCGTAGATTTGCGACGTTGGAAGGTAAAAAAACTGTCATTTCAGTTCATTTTCTGTTTTTTCCTCTTCATCTTCATCATCATCATCATCTCCACCTTCTTCCATCTTCTTCTTCATAGAAAATTCTTGTTTTTTAGTGCATTTTCACCATCTTCATACCATTTGTCATGCATTATTGTGTGGGAAGGAGTTAGGAGGTGCAAGGGAGAGCAAGCGCTGTATTTTTTTCATGATTTTCTGCTCATACGGAGCTCGCCATAGCCGGCGCTCAGAAATTTGAATTTCCCGCCAAAAAACGCGATTCTGTGATGAAAATCGCGATTCTGTGAAAATTCAAAATTTTTTGAAAAATCACGAATTTCAGTTTTCCCGCCTAAAAGTTGGTTGAAAAAAAATCGCGATTCTGTGTTTTTCTCAAAAAAACACGATTCTCTGCTCAAAATCGCGATTCTCACCAATCACGATTTTCAGCAAAAACACGATTTTGTGAAAAAGGCGATTCTGTGAAAACACGATTTTCTGCTCAAAATCGCGATTTTCAAAAATACGATTTTGTGCTCAACATCGCGATTTTCATGTGAAAAATACGATTTTCAAAAAACACGATTCTCTGCTCAAAATCGCGATTCTCACCAATCACGATTTTCAGCAAAAAACACGATTTGGTGAAAAACACGACTTTGTGCTCAAAATCGCGAGTCTCACAAATCACGATTTTCAGCCAAAAATACGATTTTGAGAAAAACACGATTCTGTGGGACAAAATCGCGATTTTCAAGTCAAAAACACGATTTTAAGAAAACACGAATTTTTGCTCAAAATCGCGATTTTCAATTCACGATTTTCTGCTCAAAATCGCGATTTTCATGTCAAAAACACGATTCTGAGAAAACACGATTTTCAGTCAAAAACACGATTTTGTAAATCACGATTTTCTGCTCAAAATCGCGATTTTCAGAAACACGATTTTGTGATCAACATCGCGATTCTCTGAAACACGATTTTGTGATCAACATCGCGATTTTCAGAAACACGATTTTGTGATCAAAATCGCGATTTTCAGAAACACGATTTTGTGATCAAAATCGCGATTTTCAGAAACACGATTTTGTGATCAACATCGCGATTTTCAGAAACACGATTTTGTGATCAACATCGCGATTCTCTGAAACACGATTTTGTGATCAACATCGCGATTTTCAGAAACACGATTTTGTGATCAACATCGCGATTTTCAAAAACACGATTTTGTGATCAAAATCGCGATTTTCAAATCACGATTTTCTGCACAACATCGCGATTTTCAAAAACACGATTTTGTGATCAAAATCGCGATTTTCAAATCACGATTTTCTGCACAACATCGCGATTTTCAGAAACACGATTTTGTGCTCAACATCGCGATTTTTTTTTGACGTCACAGCATCGCGATTTTCAGAAAGTTCACAAAATCGCGATTTTCTCCAAAGGTCCTGTTTGCCTGTTTTGACCCCCAGGAGCCTGATTTGACATAACTTTCTCATCCAAAGTCCATTTTTTGAGCTCTATAGCTTGTTGGAAAGCTCGTTTCAAATCCTACACGATCTCAACTGTTTTTTTCATGAATAATGCGTTGATTTTGAGATAGGATAATTTGAAGTTGACCCTCAGGTGGGACTAGGGAACCAAGGGGGCTCTAAAGAATTGTGAACCATACCAAGGGGAAATTTTGGACTCCTGACTAAAGCTTATGAACCTGAGATCTGGTAGACACTTAGGCAAGGATAAACAAAGCATTAGATCTTCTGAGGCTAGTGTCAACCATACATCCAAGTCTTGGGCACAACAACTAAGTGGTCATCTTTTACTCAGATCGGACACAAGTGATTCAGAAATGTCTTTTAGTATGGGAAAACCTGCAGGTGGCTCAGGGACTGCCCATCTACAAACACCGGAAGGTCCCTATAAGACACAGTTGGAATATATTCGGACCAACCAATTAGGTGCTCGCATCTATGAGGATGGTCTGAGGCGATCAGTGGTCCAACTCAAAAATCCAGATCAATCCTTTGGACTTGAACACCCGGTGGTCAAGTTCGAAGAGGGTTCATACATTGATAAGGAAGGAACCATGTATGTGGTTACCAACCAACCAGATAGGACCGATGAGTTTGGAAATATCATTCATGAGAATGAGATAGGAGACCTAGAACAAGGAAACGTAGGACAAGGACCCCAGACTCCTAGAGGTAAGTCAGTTTTGACCCGAGTGATCACTCCGGACTGGATCCCTCAAGACAACAAAAGCATAGAACTATTTTTGAATAGAGAAACAGAGGAAGCCTTCTGGAGGTTCAAGCCAGATCAACCTAGCCAATTGGGCATAGTGATCATCTATGAATTCAAAGATCCTGAGATACCAGGCAAAGTTGTCTACCTGGATAACACATCAGAGAAAATTTTCTTGGTAACAGAACATGATAGACATGCATATACTTGGAAGAATGAAATGATTTTCCCCCCATCAAGATCCAATGTTTCCCATGGCCTCCAAGGGGTAGGATCATCCCAGGCTCATGAAGCCCAGAGAGAAAGAACTAGAGAGAGACCTGAGGTAAGTTTTTCACACACCGTGGGCAGGAATAGGTCAGGATTTGAAAATGAAAGACCTGAAAGAGAGAGACATCAAGCACATAGGCAACAAAGAGATGAACAGGATTTTCCATTGCTTAGACCCCGGGAGTACCCAAGAACCATTAAACCCAGTCACATGATCAAGGCAATGAAGAACTATTTCGATGGGACAGGGGATCCTTATGATCATGTGGCCGAGTACAAACAAGTGCTGAGAGCCGAACAAATTGAGGACTGGTTCACCCAGTACGAGGCATTTGGTTTGACCCTTAAAGGCACTGCCTTAGCTTGGTTTCAACCATTGAGTAGAAGCAGCTATCGCGATATAGGTCAACTGTTAGACGAATTCATTGTAGAATTTTCCAAGAGTGGTATCAGGCATAACACATCGTCCCTGATCCATAGTTTCAAGCAGACACCCCAAGAAACAGTGCGACTAGCAGGTAGAAGGTTCAGACAGTACCTAGAAAGATGCCCTGCTCCAGAGCTACCCACACCAGCCAAACAAGTGGCTTTGTTTTTAGATGGCTTATTGAGCTCAAAGTTAAGATCCTATGTATACTTGAAAGATCCTAGATCCATTGAAGAGTGTGTGCGGACGTGCATAGACATAGAAGATAACTTGGGTGAGGAGTTAGGATTGTCCAAACTCTACAAAGATTCGGATAGTTCTACTAGTCATACTTCAAAGACCTCCACAGAAATAGAAGAGATAGCTGAGCAAGTTGCCAAGAAGCTGGGAGTCCAAAATAAACAAACACAGAGAGTCACTTCATTGAATCGGTGCTATACTTGCGGAGGTGACCACATGGCTAACGTATGCCCAATGCAAAACCAAAACATTAGAGAAAGGAATGCTCCATATTGCACTATTGAGAGAAAATACACAAACCACACGGCTCAAGATTGTCCCTACAATAGGCAGGCTGTTAGACAAAATTATCAGCAACCTTACCCACAAGGTAGGTATCAGAATCAATACCAACAGCCATATTACAGACCTCAACAGCAATATCAGGTACCATATAGGCCACAACCTGTCTTGGTAAACCAACCACCAGCTCCAGCCAACGTGATTCCAGTCAAGTATGCTGTGGGAGAGGAAAATCCAAATAGAGCTTTGGTGCCACTAACCCCATTGATACCAGATAATGACTCTCATGCTCATAGTTCAGACTACTCCCATGAAGGTAGTCCACATGCTTATTACACAGAGTCTCCTGAACATAGTGAGATTTACTCGTATCAATATGAGGCACCGCCTATGGAGCAAAATTGGGAGCCAGAATACTCCAAGGTCATGTACACAAATCCTAACCCTAGGCCCCAGTTGAGACAAATGAGACCACAAGCCCCTAGAGGATCTTGTTTCAGATGTCATGGTGACCATTTCATTCGTGACTGTCCCCACCCACCATCTCCGAGTCAAGGACAGGCTATCACAATACAGGCTTTTTGTCCTGATTGTGGCAAAGACCATCTCCCCAGAGATTGTCCAAGAAACCCCTCTAGTGCACCCAAGATTACACCCATTAATGTGGTAGGCTTAGTGGCAGATCCAAGTTCAAGTAGTAGCAATGTGGCTCCTATACAAGCTGTCACTAGAGCACAAGCCTTAAAACAGGATAAACCAGTAGAACAATCAGAGCCGAGTGAATCGGGAGAGCCTAGTAAGAGGAAAACAAGAACATGGAAGGATACCAGAGAGAAGGCCAATCGCAAGTGGAATAAAAAGTTATCAGAACTAGAAGAAAGCTTAAAAGAAGCGAAAACAAAAATAGAAGACATTGCATCTCAAAGCCCCTCGCATGCCGAAACTCCATCCACTCCACCTCATCCCACCCCACCACCCATTGTAAATAGACCGCAACCAGGGTCTGTTCTCGCAGATCCAACCCCAGAAGGTTTGGACATGATGTTCAAGGCCTACCAGGCTCGACTTCAAGAAGGGCCTACAGCTGCAAACCTAGACAAGAGTTACCCTAGAGCAGATTTAGAGATTGAACGAATGAAAATGTGCATGAAAATGGTAGAACAAGCTCAAGCCATACTTGAGACTAGTCAAAAGTTCAATCATACAAACTCTATCAAATCGGATTTGCATTTCCAGGGCTTACTAGAACGATTAGAGCAGTTGGTAAACAAACCACAAGTTTCTCTACCTCCACAGGCTCAACCAGTTATTGAAAGAGGAAGCTCACCACCAAGGGGAGCTTATGTTCCTAATTCCACGGATGCTGGAATACCTCCTTCTATTCAACAGTACTCTCAAGAGTTCTTGCGGGAAATACAAGAGGAGAAATGGGCCAAGGAGAAGGGTAATTCCCCTCCTATTCCTGAGATTGATGATCTTCATGATCAATTTCCCCAAGACATTCCATCTATTTACGAAGATGAAGCAGAACAAGAAGACGAAAGATTAGATTTTGAATCTAATACCTTAGAAGAACTGCCTCAATTTCCAGGCCCATGGGAATCTGAATCACTCCAGATTAGAGCTCCCACAATACTAGTAAGAAATGAAGACTCAGTGGTTCCAAGGAACACGGATGTCGTGAAGAACACTAAGGTTCAGTGTCATCTCACTGTAGAAGAGTTGCTCAAAGCAAAACCTGAGTTATGGAATCATGTGAAGGATCAGGTTCCAGAACTTGATTCCAACATGCCAAAAGCAGGCTCCAAGCAAAGGGTACCAGAGATACCTCTAGACAAAATAGGGGACATGTGTGAGGGTGAAGAAGGTAATACTTATCTTCCCATCACCTACCAAGGTTACACAACCAAAGCAATCATAGATTCAGGTGCTGGTGTTGCTATTGCGACCACCTCCTTGTGGAAGCAATGGGGCAAGCCCACATTAAGACCAACTAGAATGAAGCTTCAAATGGCTGATGGTCATTTTGAAAGACCTCTAGGATTGCTAGAAGGGATCACTCTAACCACTTGTGGTGTAGAGTTTGAGCACACATTTGCTATATGTGACTTTGAGAAAAATAATGTCTTTGAGATGATCCTAGGAAGACCCTTCCTACGACAATTGCAAATAGTACAGGATTGGGGAACTAACTCCTTGTACTTACAGCACTTAGGGGTCACCACTAAGGTCAATTTGAAGGATTACACCTTCAGAGATGTACCACCCCTACAGTGGAATTCTATCCACAAAGCGAAAGAAGATTCCATCTCTGTGCATTCTGAAAGTTCACCTGATCCATCATGGCTGCATGAAGATACTCATTTGTGGATGTGCAAGGTCGCAAAGGAAGAGGAAAAACGTTTAAAGGCAAGAGAAGAAGGAACTTCGCTAGGAGATAGACCAGTTAGGGACCCAGCCTACACACCGATGATCTTTCCAGATGAGGAGTTTGAGCCTCATGGCTGGCCAGAAATCTTAGCCACCATGGACATTGCTGTCAATGAGGAACAATGGACACCTCATTGTGATGAGGAGGGTTATGATATCTCAGTGTTCATGTGTCAACCCCTGCTAGAAGAATGTGACCCTAGTGATGTCATAGAAGAAGAAGAGAATGACGATGATTTGGAGTCTATTGTGATGGATAGTTGCTTTAACTCAGAGCAGCACTATCTAGAAGATATAGGAGTGTTCACCCAGAAAGAAGAAGAACCTCTCACAAGTATTAAAACAGTAAGCTCAAAGGATGGAAGTGAGAGTAGTCAAAAGAAAAAGAAAAGAAAAGCAGTGAAACAAGAAAAGGAGGAATCATTGTTTGAAGTACCAGAAAACTTCAAGAAATATGAAGTTGACGACCGCAAAATTCTGGTACGAATGCCTAAGAGAGAGGCCATCATAGGAGAATCATATGATAATAAAGAAAAGACCAAGAAGATTGTAGTGACCATTGAAGAGAACGAAGAGAGATGCACATATATAGGAGATGATCTAAGTGCAAGAGAAGAAATGGAGCTCATCGCTCTATTAAGGGAATATAGGGATGTGTTTGCATGGCACTATAGAGACTTGAAAGGGGTAGATCCAAGAATTTGTTCTCATACTATCCCCATGACTGCTGATGCTAAGCCCACCAAACAGAAGCCCTACACATATAATGATACCTATGCAGCCAAAATCAAAGAAGAAATTGATAGGTTGATTGAGGCTGGATTCATCTATGAGATTGAGCATACCGAATGGGTGTCCCCCATTGTTGTGGTACCCAAGAAGAACGGGAAGTTGCGAGTGTGTATTAACCTTAAAAAAGTTAATGCCGCTACGATTAGAGATAGTTATCCACTTCCAATCACAGAACACCTTTTGGAGCGTGTTGCAGGCAAGGAAGTTTATAGCTTCCTTGATGGATTTTCAGGTTACAATCAAGTAGCCATTGCCCCAGAAGATCAACACAAAACAGCTTTTGCTACAGAGTGGGGAATCTTTGCATTTCGGGTGATGCCATTTGGGCTCACCAATGCACCTGCAACATTCCAAAGGCTCATGTGTCATGTCTTCAAAGAGTTCTTGCGAAAGAGCTTAGAAGTGTATGTGGATGATTTATGTGCTCATTCCCAAGAAAGACGGGTTCACATCCCTGAACTCAGACAAATCTTCAACAAGTGTAGAGAATATCGAGTGTGTCTGAACCCAGAAAAGTGTGTGTTCATGGTGCGTCAAGGTAAAATCCTCGGTCATATTGTTTCTAAGAATGGAATCTCAACGGATGAAGATAAGGTACGAGCCATAGCGGAGCTGCCAAGGCCAAGGAATGTTAAAGAGGTACAAGCCTTTATGGGCCATTGTGGATATTACCGTAGGTTTATCCACATGTACGCGATCATAGCTAGACCCCTTTATGCCTTGTTGTCTAATTTTGAGTGGAACGACGAATGCGAGAATTCTTTCAATGAACTGAAGAAACGTTTGTGCACAGCACCAATATTGACCACTCCTGATTGGAATAAGCCATTCCATGTCCATGTGGATGCATCCAATCATGCCATAGGATGTGTGCTAGCACAACCCACAGGTGAAGGGAATTTAGATTTGCCCATAGCATATGCTAGTAGACAACTAAACCCAGCCGAAAGAAATTATACCACAACCGAGCGAGAAGGGTTAGGCATGGTATATGCCGTAAAGAAGTTTAGACACTACTTATTGGCCAACAAGTTCAAGTTTTTCACTGATCATCAAGCTTTGTTATATTTGGTCAATAAACCTTGCAATACTGGACGCTTAGTAAGATGGTTCCTCTTACTAATGGAGTATGACTTTGAAGTTGTTGTCAGGAAAGGTAGAACCCACCTTCGGGCAGATCACCTTTCTCGCATTACTTCAGGAGAGTCACCACAAGGAGTGTCTGATGAACTACCTGATGCTTATCTGTTCAATTTGGAAGTTGTTCCTAAATGGGCAAATAAGTTGGTACCAGTCCTAACCTTCGGCCCTGCAAATAAGAATGTGAAAACATCACAAGAAGAAATTGTAAAATCACAAAAATATCACATATTGGCAGGAAGCATGTACAAACAAGATACTGAGGGTGTATTAGCTTGTTGTGTCGAGGATGATGAACATAGTAGTTGGTTGCAGCAAGCTCATGAGGGATTGCTAGGAAATCACTATTCTAAACAACGAACATTGCAGAATTTGAAACGTTTAGGAGTGTATTGGCCTAGCATGGACAAAGAAATACATGAGTGGATCAAGAATTGTCCAATGTGTAGAGAGAAACCACCAGTGGAGCATGCGACCCTTTATCAAGTATCATTAATTCCAGATTGGAGTACTCCATTGGTAGAGTTTATGAGATCGGGAAGATTACCCAAAGAGGCCAGTCTAGCAAGAAGACGAAATATGGAGCAAGAGGCTCAAGGCTATGCCTTAGTAGGAGAAAACCTATACCGAAGAGGTCAAGATGGTTACTTAAGACTGTGCGTTCATGAATCAGACTATTTAAGGGTCTTAGAGACTGCACACAGTGGTGTTGCAGGTGGACATTTTGGCCCTGACCGAGTGATTAAAACCATTCTATTCTCAGGACTTTGGTGGCCCACTCTTCATATGGATGCACATACCTATGTGAAGAAATGTGACACTTGCCAACGTGCACAATATCCAGTGAGAAAAGACGAGATGCCCTTGAGACCAATGATGGGAGGACGTGCATTTTCGAAGTGGGGCATAGACTTCATAGGTCCTATTAACCCCCCAGCTAGAAACTCCCATGCAGAGTACATCATTGTAGCCACAGATTACCTTACAAAGTGGGTAGAAGTCAAAGCCACAACAAAGAATGATGCTCAGACTACGGCTAAGTTCTTATTCGAGAATGTGTTCACGAGATATGGACTACCAATAGAGTTGGTGAGCGATAGAGGCACACACTTCTTGAATGAAGTCATTGAAAATCTTCTCCAAGAATTCTTGGTGATACATAAGAAATCCGCCCCCTATCATCCACAAGCCAACGGACAAGCCGAGAGTACCAATAAGATCCTCTGTAACGTATTGACAAAATTGGTAAATAATAAACGCTCTGATTGGGACAAACAACTTCATCATGCTGTTTGGGCTTATCGAGTTGCCTACAAAACGGTACTCAACGCCACCCCATTTCAGATGGTCTTCGGACAGAACGCTGTGCTACCATTAGATTTCTTAATCCCTGCCTTAAAAGTAGCACAAGAGTATGAGTGGAATGGGCATGAATTGTCCTCTAGGATCTTTGATCTCGAACGTTTGGGTGAAACGAGGCTACGAGCGGCAGCAGGCATCTACGCTGCAAAGAAGAGGCAAAAGGCATACTTTGATGCACACATCAAGGATAAGGGATTGAAAGAGGGAGATCTAGTGTTGGTATACACACTAAAACAACATGCCCGTAAATTGGAAAAAAGAGGTTATGGACCCATGATCATTAATAGAATTTCCACTAGTGGTGCAGTTCAGTTGGCCACTCTAGAAGGAGATATCTTGCCAAACTATATTAGTGGCTGTAGAGTCAAGCTATATCAAGAACCTCTTACTGAGGATATGCTAATGAGACTCAACACTGCGAAGAAGCGAAAAGAAGAAGAGTTAAGAGTGAGAGAAGAAGCACAGGAAGAGGCCAGAGAGCGTATTAGGCAAAATAAGTTAAGGCGATTAGGCCTAGATGTCAACTCAAAAGCCCCAAAATATCACATGGATATGTGTCAAAAGTCAGGCATTGCGACTTCTCAGGTCATTGACCGAAGACCCTTTGCGACCATAGAGATAGGACAAGGGAAGGGTGCAAGGACGGTGAAAGCATTGATTGACTCAGGTGCAGCAAGTAGTGCAGTTAAACTTTCCTACTGCCAAGACTTGGGGTTGAACATCAATCCCATAGAAGCTTATCTCATAGGATTGGGAGGTGTGGAAACCCCTTGTTTGGGCGAGGTGGAACTTCCCATCTACCTTCAAGATGTTCCAATGAAAGTCAAAGCGCTAGTATGTCAAGATGAGAACCTTACAGAACCACTTGTCTTGGGTCAAGATTGGATCTATGACCATGCAGTTAACTTAAACCTAAGAAGTCAAATTCTTCAAGTTTGGGTACATGAACAATGCATTACATTAGAGTTAGAGAACTGCATGCTCCTAGATCATGGCACCACACACTCTCTTAGTTCTTCCAAGACTAATCATATGAAAGAAGATGTTGTATGTGTCCAAAGCTCTATGATGCAGAAGGAGTCAATCGTGGAAGACCAAGTTCGAAGGCGGGTGGATCCTTCTTCTTCTCCAAAGACTCAAGTAGCCACAGTAGTGAGCCCACCACACAAGCAAACACAACCGTTCACGACAACTGCTACATCAAATAGAAAGACACCATTCGATAAAAAAGCGGTTCCGGGCATGAAGCAGATCTGGGTACGCAAAGGAGAGCAACCACCAGCCTTACCCCCACAAATCCCATCCATGCACACTAACCAAGCCAGAAGACGAAGGAAGCAGCTCAGACAAGCTCCGTCACAAGATATCCAACAAGTTTGGGTGCCTAAGAAGTTAGCTGCAGCTCAACAAGGGCAATTACAGATGTGGGTACCTAAGAAGATCCTACACCCACAACAACCTTTGTTCTCCCACATGCAAAAGGTTTCAACAAAGAGGCCAAAAAGAGAAAAGGGTAAGAACCACGTACAGAGACCAAAGGAAGATCAAATCAGCTCTTCAACATTAGTAGGAAGACATGCAAAAAGGATATGGGTTTGGAAGCCAAAAGTGCAAGTAGCCCCCACCGAACCAAAGCATCAACCACACTGGATACCACAGTTCAGAAAGCATCCAAAGAGAAAGACGCCTGAAGTGACCTCTACAGTGCCAAATGATGTTCTAAAATGGACTCCAATAAGGAGGATTACATCAGTTCGAGACTCAATGGATACCTCCACTAAGGCCGGCATTAACCTCCACAAATAACATCGAAAGCCTCGAACGAGCAACAACCATGTGCTCCTTGCACAACCCTGTCTTTTGCACCATTTAGGTCATGCATTTCCAAAGTATGCATTAATATAGGGCCACATTACACGGCCGTGCATAGACACACTTGAGAATCCCATGCACAAGAGCACAGTGACATATGTCGAACATTTCTATTGATACTAACTTTTGTGTTCTTGTTTTGTGATATCCTGTTCCTCAAAAAAAAAAAAAAAAAAAAAAAAAAAAAAAAAAAAAGAGAGAGAAGTGGGAGAGAGCTTGTTCCCAGTGTGTCTCGGCCAGCAGTGAGATTATTGTTGCCTTATCTGGTAGAGGACAAGCATTTGGCATGAACATGGCATCTACAGCTATGATTTTCTCTTACCATGGTAGGAATGAAGAGCTTGAAGGTCCGCAACTTGCGTGATGCTTAACTACTTCATGTACCAGAGCATACAAGGAGATATCTGCAAAAGGTAGTTCTAGAGGAGAAGACTCCTGCATATGGTGAGCTAAAGAGTATATGTGAAACACAGCTTGGTGTAGTTATCCGATGTTGCTTGCCAAGGAATATAAAGCAATTCAATTCTCAGTATTTCCTGAACCAGTATGGAACAGTAGCACTGGTGAATGGTCTATGTCAATCAGCATGGTAATCTCTTAGAAACCGGCACGTGTCCAATATTCCTCTGAGTGTCAATATAGGGAAGTGAACGTGCATGAGCCCAAGCTCAGAAATGCACATTGTTAGTGACAAATGTTGCTTTGAAAAGAGGAGAGGGGATCCACCACTCAAAAGATCTCATCAGTGGACAATCAACATGGACATTCATCAACAAGGTTCCATCCCAAAGGCCGAGTGCACCACACGAAGAGGCAAACACCCATCAACCTTCGCCATGGTAAGTATCTTTACTCTGGAAACACCATAACCATGATAGTTTAGGAAACCTCTTCGTCAGCATACCCTTGAGCACTTAGCTCAAGACCCACAATTTTTGCACCATACTTCTTCCAATGCATTTTCCAAGTAAGCATGCGTAGGGCTACATTACAAGGCCGTGCACAAGGCACATACTTTTTTCAACCCATGCACGAACACACTTACCCATCACTCAATATGGGTTATGAGTACTTGGCTTGACTACTATGAAGATCAACTTTGGAAGATCTAGACAACATCAACGGAGACTCACAACGACACAGTCATGCTGGAATACAAGGCAGAAGCACATACCAAGAGACTACAACCTGCAAAGACTCACAGTGATAGATGAAGAACGTCGGACGACTTGTGTTCATACAGAAGGGACACTCCCTCTCAAGGCACTACTTGGAACAATCACTACAACAAGGGTCTGTCAGGGACGACAGACTCGAGAGGGGGGGGAGTGTTGAAGCTCAAGGTCAAGGACAAAGCATGGAAGCACATCAAAGAAGTGGACATAGAAGAAGAGAGAGCAAGTAGGGAGCTCCAAGAAGTGTATGTCAAATTTTCAGAAGAATCCCCTACAAAAATAGTGATTTTCATCACTAGAAACCATTGTAAATACCATTATCTATTTTTAGTAACTCCATTTTGTTCAAGCCGAGGAGTCCTCGAGCTTGAGGAGTATTAGAAGTACCATCGTACCAATTTTCATAATTTTTAGACTTCGTTTGAGCCCTCAAATAAGCCCTGGAACCTAATTTTTAACTAGGCCGGACACTAGGTCTGGACAGGGCCAAAACTAGTCAAAAAACTATAAAAAGAGCTAGAGAGCTCATTTTTGAGGTTAGCTTGTTAGAGAATAGAACTTTTGTAAGAGAACTCTTTGCAATCTAAGCTTTCCATTGTTCCTCTCTTTGATCTTACTTTGTGCGCGTGTGTGTGTATGTGTGTGCATGTTTGTGTGCTTTCACTCACGCACTTGTGCTTTCACTTGCTCGTGGTCTTCATACCGGTCCTCACGTCTCCGCGGATTGACAAGTAAAGGAGGTGGTGCTTACGCTTGAGCTACAGGGCTAATATGGCGTCATACATGTTTCAAAATGTAGCATCAAGATTCTCTATGTTTTTTTTTGTAGCCTCTATTTTTCCTCTTTATTCCTGCTAAAGGCCTTCTCAGTAAAGCCACATTGTGGTTTAGCTTAGCATTTCTCTCCATCTGTATACATAGCTAGTCTTCCATTTTAATGATAGTTTGTGTGTTCTATTCTTGTACTACACCTGTAGCTCAATGATGAGTAGCACCTCCTTTAATGTCAATCCGGGAAGACATGAGGATGGTATGAAGACCTCGAGCAAGTGGCGGCACAACTGCGTGAGTGAGAAGCACACAAACATGCACACACATACACACACACACGCACACATGGCAAGACAAAGAGTGAGAATCAATGGAGTTCTTAGATTACTTTCAAAAAGCTCTTACAAGTTTGTTTCTATTAGAATCTAACCTCAAAAATGAGCTCTCTAGCTCCTTTTATAGTTTTTGACTAGCTTTGGCCCTGTTCAGACCTAGTGTCCGACCTAGTTAAAAATTAGGTTCCAGGGCTTATTTGAGGGCTCAAACGAGATCTAAAAATTACGAAAATTGGCAGGTAGATACTTCTAAGGCTCCTCAAGCTCAAGGACTCCTTGGCTTGCACAAAATGGAGCTACAAAAAGATGAAATGGTATTTACAATGGTGTTTAGTGATGAGAATCACGTTTAATTGGTGTAGAGGTTTTGAAAAGTTAAAGGTTGCCTTAGTGCTAGATCTGCGTGAGTGCTCGTACTTGCTTCTTCATGAGGAAAATTATTGGCCTATTTGCCAGATCTTCGTTGACTCCCTTGTCTGCTTGCGCCTTCTCTCCCTTCTGACTCTCTTCTCTGACTGCCATGCCTCGTTAATCCTTCAATCCCTTGTCCGCTGCTAACACCCCCCCCTCTCTCGCGTCTGTCGTCCCTGACAGACACTTGTTGAGTGGGTTTTTGGATGTAGTACTCGACGACATCCTGCGCTAAGTGATGTTCAGCAATTCTCAATCCTTTGGCCAAATCTGTCAGAAGAGCATCCCAGTCTACCGGCCCGGGAACCTCTGGATGTGGTATACGTAGCTTTTCGGAATGTAGAGCTTGTTCCACTGCAAACAACTGCAAGAGATGGGATGGTCTGGGAATGAATATCTCGGAGTGATATTCCCAGAATCCCGTGACAAACATCTCTTCAAACGTTTGTTTGAAGCAGGCCGGTAGATATTTGATGCGAGCGTGCCATGCATACACAACATTAATCGATGGGGTTGTGCTCATGTTGTATACAAGGTCCTGATTACCTTCATTAAATCCTAGTGCTGAGAGATGCGGTTCCTTGACATTCTTGAAGGTCCTGAAGGTGACCAACATAAGTTCGAAAATCTTCAGGCACATCTGAGTCATGATATCAGGTACATTCTTGAAACGGACCCCCCAATGTCGAATCGTCGAAATCATATATCCAATAGTAGGTGGGCCCTTCGGGGGTGCGAAGTACACATAATTGAGCCACTTCTCACATCCTTTAATCGTCAGCACTGTTTGTGTGTACTCCGGCCATGATCTCCTTCGAAATACAGGGCAATAACATGGGTTATATTTGATGTACAATGGCATGTTGTTCCATGTTCTTACCATTTCTGGGTATGTTTCAAGCAGCCGAATTCTCCATGTTGGTTGGCGAATATGTCCCTGCTTGGCACTTTTTGGGATGTCGTCAGGTGCAAATTGTGTGGCAGAGGTTGGTTCCCTTGAGGTGTGGTGCTTGATCTCCGCATTATAATCCGCCATTAGCACGCAAAAAGGAACATACAGGTCCTCCGATGGGCCGATCCACCTATGGTGTGAGAGATTCTGAAAATAATCAGATTTGATTACCACCTCTTCCAATTTTGACATCAGTGCGATTTTGTCATCATGCGTCGTGGCTACTTTCTCTAATTTTTGCATCCATTCAGGTGCCTCAATTTCAATTGTGTCCATGCCCTGTTCTGTTCGCTTACCTCCGGGTGTTGGCATCGGGACATAGGGATCCTCGAATGTTTCTTCTACTTCAATTGGCACAAGATCGTCAGGCTCGGGCTCTACCAGAGGGGAGGGCTAACGCTCGTATTGCATGACCTTGCTGCATAATTACTCGAGTTCTGCCCGGAGTTTAGTGACCTCTTCAGATGTATCTTCTGCGGTTGTGCTCTTGCTGGGTGATGTCTGTCGGGTGGCCAACTGCCTTAGCAAATCATCTCTCTCTTTCTCTAAAGCGGCGTGGGCCTCCATGAGATCTGCATGAGTTTCTAACACCACTTTCATATTCTCAGAGGGAATTGCCTTGAATCGCTCTGGGTCAATCTCCTGTGGGGAACCCTCCATGGCCGCCTCCAGATTTTTTTCGTTCTGTTTCTGCAATCGTTTATTCTCCTCTAGCGCTGTAGACATATGCTTGCGTAGGAGGCCCAAGTTCCGTCGAAGCTTAAGGGTTTCCGTGATCTGCGAATGTAGCATCTCGTCCATGTGGCGTCGTTCTTCATCATCTACTTGGGGTGGGTTGGCCATTAATTGTGCATATTGCTCCTGTAATGTCACGTGCTGCTGTTGTAGTAGCTGTTTCTGCTCTTCAAGATCCCTACATCGTGCTTGGAGATCTTCGTGGCTTCGGAAAAGCCTTGTATGTTGGTTGTCAAGGTGCTGGTAGTGTTGCTGGAGTTGGGACATGCATTGATACATATTATTAAATACATTATTAAGAGGAATGGTGGGAGAAATGGTGTTGAATGTAGCGGGGAAGGGAAAGGGAATGAGAATTGTGGATGCAGTACTAGAGAAGGGTGAGGGGGGAGGTGGGGGAATGGGAGATTGTGGGTAAATGGGGGGTGGGAGAGGTGGAGACGTGGGTGACACCTCCATGGATTCAAAAGTGGAGGCCGTGATGGGAGTGACTGTGAACATGGGGATTGTGGTTGCGGTGATAGTTGTGAACGTGTATAGAGGTGTGTGTAATTGTGAACTCCCAGGAAGTGTGATGGAAGTAGTGGGGTTTACCATGGCTGTGGTTAGACTTATGTGTTCAGTGGGAATAGAGTACGTGGGTTGACTGATGGTTTGTGCGTCGGTGTGTGTAGTGGGTTCGGAAGTGGTGACAGTGGAGGTTACAGTGGTAGAGGGAGGTGAGTGAGGCGGATGTGGGGGAGAAGGTGGCAAGGGAGGTGATGGGGGTGCACTCGATGTGTGGGCTTCCTCGGTGTCGTGAACAGTGTGTGCTGTGCCAGTGGTTGTGGGGGTGCCTTGTGGTCCTGAACCTAATACATTCATTCGTTTTCCTGTTCGTGGGGGGCGTCTTCCATATCTTTTCTCTGTCCTTCGTGATTGCGCTAGTGCAGTGTGCACCGTTTCAGGTACTCCCAAAGCATCTGATATCATTTCCAGGGTGGCACGGTATTGCTCGTCCATGCCTTCCTCCTCCAGAATCTGGTTCATGAGGGCTTTACCTGCAGCTAATGATAGCTTGTGTTGCTCTTGGACTCGGTTCATCGTATCGTAGAGCTTCTTTAATGCGTTAGTATAGGTGGGGGCACCTTCCAGTACTTGTAGGGCTTCCTGATCATACTCTTGTTCTTCTGCTTCTGATTGTCCACCCTGTGCCTCCTCATGTGCTTCTTCTTCATCGTCCACATTGACTACGTCCGGTTGGCTGGGCTGGGCTTGGTCAGGGGCAGTTTGCTGTCCACCGGCTTGCTCTTCTTCAACTTCCGCATTTACAGCGTCGATGATTCTTGCAACTTCTTCGTCCATTAGATCCTCCAGAGTGAATCCATGCGGGAATTCCAGATCAGTCGGTACTGGTGGAAACACAAGGTTCGGGCCATCTGTACTGTGCCTGGGTAACCTGATAGTAAATGGTTGCACGCGTCGAGGAAGTCTTGGGGTTGTTTCAGGCGTTAGGGTTGCACCACGAGCTTGTGCACAAGGCATCTGGACAGCGCCTCTCATCTTCTTTGAGGGAGGCCCTACAGCTGACAATCTACGTTGAAACTCCTGAGCTCTGGACCAAATGAGAGCCCTCTGCACCGGTACATCATATGCGAGACATCTGTATACAATTCTTGTAAGTGCACAACAACCATACAGCACAGACTTTTGCTTCTTATACCATCTCTGATGAGCCATGTGAATCTGGTCGATAATCCAGTGGGGCATATTGATTGTTAAATCAAAAGCATCCGCTAGGTAGAGGCTAAACCAGATCTTTTTGGGAGGCATTGTGAACCTTTCCTGCGCGGGGAATGCAAAATGTTGCATGACCATGCGTAAGTGAATGGCAATCGTGGGTGTCATCGCAACCATGTCCTTTAATTTTGTCAGATTCCTGTTCTTCATATTATCTGGAACCATAGTCTCTTTCTCCGTTGGAATATGCATACCTTTCATGTCGAGTGCTTCTCTTACCAGGTTGATAGTCAAGCGTAAACGCTTCAGCTCGTTGCCCCTTGTGAGTGATGGGAGCACAAAGGAACTGTATCCTTTCTTGTCTTTGCTGGGAGTGAGGGTACTAATTAAGTATGAGCACCTTAGAAAATCTGGCTTTGGTAGTTGGAACTTGAAGTAATCATAAAGCCCGGCCTTCTTCCATATCGACTTCAGTCCTTCATTATTCTGTAGCTTTTCAAACTCCCTGGTAAAGAAATGGTATCTGCCCCAACGTCCATTGAATTCTACCTCGGACTCCCACATATATGTGCCTTCACCCAGGGGTCCAACAACGTCACTGAACCAGTGTGAGGTTTTGCCCACCGGCATTGTGTGACCCTATGGAGGATTCTGAATTGGTATGGCATGTAATGCCCGTAATGCCACTGGTCTTTCCTTTAATTCCTCCTCCACCGGAAGGCTTTCGATGTCCACCACTTGGGGGCTGGTGCCTGCCTGGGAGCTAGTTCCTACCGTATCTGCCATTTTACCTCTTGCTGACTGTCTCTGTGAGAATATACAAACATGTGTTAACATTGTACAGGACAAGGGAGGACCGTTGTTGTTCCCATCACAATATTAACATGAGGGTCGGGAGCGAATAATGGGTTAGTAAGTGCTCGGTGCGAGTGTGTGTGCGGTTAGTCGTTCGGTAGACCTAAGAGTTAAGTGGAATAATGTAAAGTGATAGTGATGTGGTTAGTAAGTTATCATGGATTTACAAAGGCGGTCTGGGGGTTTGTTACAAGTCTGAGGCTGCCAAATGCAGTGGATAGGTTTTGCTTTTGGTTTCATAGAGACTCTAGAGAGCTTTATCGATGTCTCGGTTTGAAAATGAGGCCTTTTAGGGACCCATTTACAAGTGATTATGTGCGTGCGCATGGGCCTTGGTGTGTTCCTGAGTTTTGAAAACGAGTGAATGATGGTTGTGCGAGTGAATGGGTTACACTGTGTAGGTTGTGGCCTCGGCGTAGCTACTTGCGCCCGCAAGCAAGCCTTAGGCACCCAAATTTGTCTTGATTGTGGGCTAGCCTTCATCGACTTCTTGGGCACCCAAATAGATTTCACGTCAGCAGAAGAATTTCTGAAAGACTTCTTATTAGTGTCGTGTTGTCGGTTACTAGTAAGAGGCTTTGCCCGTGTAGTTGGCTTGAGTGCAACCGGTTGTTCGCCTTTCCGTACCCACACTTGTTTCACTTGCTGGGACATTCTGCTGCGCAGGTATTTTTGATTTCCGGCATAGGTAGTACTCTGCTTGTTCTGCCTTGGATCCACCTTTGGTTGCTGCCTTCTTCTAGCCTTTGGAAAAGAAGGGAGTTCCGTTGCATCCCTGACTCCTTTTTTGCGAATATCATTCTTCTGCAACACATAGTTTTGGACAAGAACAGCATGGTCATCTTCATGTGTACCCCTGGAAGGACCAGGAGTCTGTGCCTTTCCTAGTTCCTTGAGTGCTCCATTGTCTAATTCTACTGTAACTCGACTATGATTGACCCATACCTGAAGAAGTCCACTTCTTAGGTTTAAGTTGACTGCTTGGTCATAGATCCAGTCTTGACCCAAGACAAGAGGTTCAGTGAGATCCTCATCTTGACACACTAGTACTTTAACTGTCATTGCCTCATCATGAATGTAGAGGGGAAGTTCCACCTCGCCCATGCAAGGGGTTTCCACGCCTCCCAATCCTATGAGATATGCTTCCACAGGATTGACAGTTAACTGCAACTCTTGACAGTAAGACAATTTAATAGCACTAGTGGCTGCACCTGAGTCAATCAAGGCTCTTACGGTTCTTGCACTCTTTCCTTGTCCTATATCTAGGGTTATGAAAGGACGTCGATCAGTTATCCTATGTGAGCTTGTTCCTGCGACTTCACACATTGCCATATGATATCCTTGATCTGCATAGTCATTTGTTCTAAGCTGATCTCTACCTTGCCTTCGTAATTTCATCCTTCTGATGCGTTCTAAAGCTTCTGCTTGAGCTTCTTCTCGAACTCGCTTTTCTTCCTCTTTGCGTTTCTTAGCAGTGTTGAGTCGGCTGAGCATTTCCTCCGTGAGGGGTTCTTGATACAACTTGACTCTGCAACCGCTAATATAGTTTGGGAGAACATCACCCTCTAACGTGGCTAGTTGTACTGCTCCACTCGTGGAAATCCTATTGATGATCATAGGTCCGTAGCCTCTCTTTTCTAGCTTCCTTGCGTGTTGTTTCAGTGTATAGACTAAAACTAGATCTCCTGCTTTCAAACCTTTATCCTTCACATGGGCATCAAAATATGCCTTATGCCTCTTCTTGGCTGCATAGATTCCTGCAGCTGCTCTCAGTCTTGTTTCTCCTAATCGTTCAAGGTCAAAGATCCTAGAGGAGAGCTCATGACCTGTCCATTCGTGCTCTTGTGCTACTTTCAACGTAGGTATTAAGAAGTCCAAAGGTAGCACAGCGTTTTGGCCAAATACCATCTGAAAGGGGGTGGCTTGGAGTACTGTTTTGTAGGCAACTCGATATGCCCAAACAGCATGGTGTAGCTGTTTGTCCCAATCAGAGCGTTTAGTGTTCACTAATTTCGTCAGTACATTGCATAAGATCTTATTAGTGCTCTCAGCTTGTCCATTAGCTTGAGGGTGATAGGGGGCAGACTTCTTGTGTATTACCAAGAATTCTTGGAGTAGGTTTTCAATCACTTCGTTCAAGAAATGAGTGCCTCTATCACTTACAAGCTCTATAGGTAGTCCATATCTTGTGAATACATTCTCAAACAAGAATTTAGCAGTTGTTTGAGCATCGTTCTTTGTCGTAGCCTTTACCTCTACCCACTTAGTTAGATAGTCTGTTGCAACAATGATGTATTCTGCATGAGAACCCTTAGCTGGGGGATTAATAGGACCTACGGAGTCTATTCCCCACTTAGAGAACGCACGTCCACCCATCATAGGTTTCAGTGGCATCTCATCTTTGCGTATAGGATACTGAGTCCTTTGACAGACATCACACCGTTTCACATAGGTATGTGCATCCATGTGAAGGGTAGGCCACCAAAAGCCCGCAAATAGTATCGCCTTGATCACCCGATCTGGTCCAAAGTGTCCTCCTGCTACACCTTGGTGAGCAGTTTCCAAGATCTTAAGATATTCACTCTCATGGACACACAGTCTCAGGTAACCATCTTTACCGCGTTTGTATAGATTATTACCAATGAGTGAGTAATCCTGGGCTTCTTGTTCTAAACTCCTTTTCCTCGCCAGAGTCATGTCTGGAGGGAATGTGTTTGTCCTCAGGAAGGATACTAGAGGTTCACTCCAATCTGGCACAATGGATACTTGATAAAGAGTGGCGTGTTCCACAGGTGGTTTAGTGCAACAGATTGGGCATTCCTTGCACAACTTTTGGACATCCGCTTCCATAGTTGGCCAATGCACTCCGAGTCTCTTTAGAGTCTGTAAAGTTCGTTGCTTTGAGTAGTGTTGCTCTAACGCACCTACATGTGCTAATTGCAACCATTTAGCGTACTCATCCTCTTCTACGCAACAAGCCAAGATCCCTTGATCTGTGTGCTTGTACATACTTCCAGCCATGATGTGGTACTTTTGGGCTTTTACAACCTCTCTATTCCATGTGTTTACCACTGGATGGTTAGGCCCGTATGTCAATACTGGTACCAATGGCTTAGCCCACTGCGGTACAACTTCCAAATTAAACAAGTAAGCATCAGGAAGGTCATCTGATACTCCTTGTGGGGCTTCTCCCGATGTGAGTCTAGAGAGATGATCAGCTCTCAAATGAGTCCTACCTTTTCTTACCACAACCTCAAAATCATATTCCATTAGCAAGAGAAACCATCTCACTAATCTTCCTGTATTGCATGGCTTATTTACGAGGTATAGCAATGTCTGATGATCAGTAAAAAATTTAAACTTATTTGCAAGCAAATAGTGTCTAAATTTCTTAACTGCATATACCATGCCTAAGCCTTCTCTCTCCGTACTGGTGTAATTTTGTTCAGCTGCATTCAATTGTCTACTAGCGTAGGCAATTGGAAGATCCATATTACCTTCACCAATAGGTTGTGCAAGCACACATCCAATAGCATAATTGGATGCATCCACGTGAACATGGAATGGCTTATTCCAATCTGGTGTGGTCAAGATTGGTGCTGAACATAATCTTCGTTTAAGCTCCTGGAAGGAATTCTCACATTCATTCGTCCACTCAAAGTTAGTCAGAAGTCCGTACATAGGCTTTGCAATGACAGCATACATGTGTATAAATCGTCGGTAATACCCACAATGCCCCATGAAAGCTTGTACTTCCTTGACATTCTTTGGCCTAGGTAGCTCTGCTATGGCTCTCACTTTCTCTTCGTCAGTAGATATGCCATTCTTTGACACTATGTGTCCTAGAATCTTGCCTTGCCTGACCATAAAAACGCACTTTTCGGGGTTCAGGCAGACTTGATATTCTCTACATTTGTCAAAGATTTGTCTGAGTTCAGGAATATGGGTTTGTCTAATATTGGAATGAGCACAAAGATCATCAACATAGACTTCTAAACTCTTCCTCAGGACTCTTTCCTCAGGAACTCCTTAAACACATGGCACATCAGCCTCTGGAAGGTAGCTGGTGCATTGGTAAGCCCAAATGGCATTACTCTAAAGGCAAAAATGCCCCATTCTGTGGCAAAGGCTGTCTTATGCTGATCCTCTAGAGCTATGGCTACTTGATTGTAACCCGAAAATCCATCAAGGAAGCTGTACACTTCCTTGCCTGCCACTCTTTCTAAGAGATGTTCTGTGATGGGAAGCGGATAGTTATCTCGAATAGTGGCTGCATTAACCTTCTTCAAGTTAATGCACACGCGCAGTTTGCCATTCTTCTTGGGCACCACAACGATGGGTGATACCCACTCAGTGTGCTCAATTTCATAGATAAATCCAGCTTCAACCAGTCTATCTATCTCTTCTTTGATCTTAGCAGCGTAATTATCGTTATATGTATAGGGCTTTTGCTTAGAGGGTTTAGCATCTGAAGTCATGGGGATGGTGTGTGAGCATATGTCAGGGTCAACACCTTTCAAATCCTTGTAACTCCAAGCGAATACATCTCTGTATTCTCTTAGCAAGGCAATTAACGCATGCTCTTCTTCTTCTGTCAGATCATGGCCTATGTACGTACATCTCTCCTCTCCTTCTTCTAGGGCCACTACTATTTTCTTGGTAGTTTCTTTGTTATCATAGGCCTCTCCTGATTGTGCCTCTCGTTTAGGCATTCTAATCATGACTCTCCTGTCATCTATCTCATACTTCTTAAAATTTTACGGGACCTCAAACAAAGATTCTTCCTCTTCTGGTGAGACTTCTCTCTTCTTTCGTTTCTTCCCTTCTTCCTTCGGGGTCACATGTGTGGCTAATCTTACATCATTTGCAATCTCTCCATGCCTCTGGGGTTGAAATTCTATTTCATGGAAGTATTCTTCATCTGATGCAAATGGTGGGTCCATAATGATAGACTTGAGATCGGAGTCACTTGCATCCTCAAATGCATCAGGGTTAGGTTCGCATTCTTCTAGAACTGCCTCTCCCATGATTGGCTCTATGGAGAAGACTGAAATGTCATAGCCATCCTCATCACAGTGAGGTGTCCATTGTTCTTCATTGATGGCTACGTCCATTTTTGCTAAGATTTCTGCCCAGCCATGGGGTTCAAATTCCTCGTCAGGAAAGACTACAGGTGCATAGGCTGGGTCTTGAATGGGTCTATGAGTTTCGTTTGCACCTATTTCTCTGGCCTTTTCTCTCTTCTCTTCCTCTACTGCTACTTTGCACATCCATAAGTGGGTGTCTTCATGCATCCATGAGGATCCTGACCCTATGGAATGCACAGATTCCGTATCATCTTTGGCTCTATGGATGGGATTCCATTGAATAGGAGGGACATCTCTATGAGAGTAATCTTTGAGATTGACTTTGGTCGTAACACCTAAGTGTTGCAGGTACAGAGAATTGGTTCCCCAATCCTGTACCACTTGCAACTGTCGCATAAATGGTCTTCCCAAAATCATCTCATAGGCATGATTTTTGCTGAAGTCACATATGGCAAATGTATGCTCAAACTCGACACCACAAGTGGTGAGAGTTATTCCTTCTAGCAATCCTAAGGGTCTCTCAATATGACCATCGGCCATCTGCAATTTCATTCTTGTTGGCCTGAGTGCTGGCTTGCCCCAACGCTTCCATAGGGAAGTAGTGGCAATTGCAACTCCTGCACCTGAGTCCAAAATTGCCTTGGTGGTGTACTCCTGGTAGGTGATGGGGAGATAGGTATTACCTTCTTCACCTTCACACATATCTCCTATCTTATCCAAGGGAATTTCTGGCACTGTCCTATGGGATCCTACCCGGGAACGTGGTTTTGCAACTTCAGTTACTTGACTGGCTACATAATTCCGCGCTTTTGATCTATCCTTAGGCAGTTCTTCCAAAGTGAGATCGCGCTGCACCTCGGTGTTCTTTACTACCTTCGAGTTCCTAGGTATGACTGAGTCGTCGTTCCTTACCATGACTGTGGGTGCTCTCATACACGTGGACTTTGCTTCCCATGGGCCTGTGAAGTGGGGTAGCTCTTGTATGGAATTAGACTCAAAGTCCAATCTCTCGTGAGACTGAGTACTCTCATGTTCCCCGTAAATAGATGGGATGTCTTGTGGGAATTGGTCATGTGCATCATCCACAAGTTCAAAGGGAGGGGCGACTTCACTTTCATTATCCCATTTGTCTTCTTGAATCTCTCGTAGGAAGTCTGGCGCAAACCGATTCATAGAAGAAGAAGTGTCTGGCTCCATAGAATTAGGCACATAAGCAACCTAGGAAGGAGGGCTTATTCTATCGTTGGCTCTCTCCTCGTTCGCATAGATGGCTGGAGCACAAGCTTCTTGGGGAGGATTACTTATTCTATTACTTTTCCGAACAGGCTCATACGCTCCCTGAGAAGGAATGTAGGCAACCTGTGGAGGTACGTACGCTTTCGAGGGGGGTTCATCTGCAATAGAACAAGGATTACGACCACCACATACTAGAGAGATGACTCTCCTCCCAACCAAATGCCTCTATATATAGCTCTCTCCAGGGGACTGCCTTCTTGGGCAGGTGGATGCTAATCATCCAAGTGTCAGCCATGTAACCACATGTGCGCCAAGTGTCCAGTGGATGCTTCTAGAAGGTTCTAGAGTTCTTTGGGCAAAATACTCTTCCCATGTACCTCATGGGGATTGAACCCAAGACCTCGTCCTTCACATCCTTGAGACTTAACCACTAAGCTAAGTGGTTCACTTGTTCACAAGAGCACAAGACCTCCTAGTAAGTCTAAAACTCGAGATCTTTGGTCATACACACGGATGACCAAACGGTGTCCGATTTCAGATCTGTCTGAACCGGCCAGACCCTTGGATCATAGACTTACTTTATTACATTCTTCCCCCCTTGGAAAATATTTTCGTCCTCGAAAATAGAGCTATATACATACTGTAGGCAACCCCCGAGCCTCATGTTCTAAAACTGGAAGAACATGGTCATGTTCTAGAACTGGAAGAACATGTCTCATCTCTGTGGTGGCATCCCTGCCCAAATGATTCAAAACACTATCCAGGTTTGCACTTTGATAAACGGGACAAAGTACAAACTAGTGAAGAATAATAAGGGTGGATCTAATGACATCCCTGGCTAATTCACAGTTTCTGGATGTGCGATCTAGGCACAAACATGTGAATTAGGTGGATTCAAATTACTAGTCCATTTCTGGGCATGACTTGTGCATGGACTTAGTAATTAAGGTGGGATTCTTATCCCTTGCAAGACTTTAAGAATTCTTGATTCACTTGAATTTGTTTTGGGGAACTTGAAGTTTTGGTTATCTCAAACATCTAACTTGGATGTTTATACAATGGTTTACTTTGATCCAACAGATACTTGATTTTTTCACCCGACTAGAGGACTACTTTGTCCCAATGAGTTGAAAAAATCCTATGTAAACTGTAAGAGAAAGTTTACCATTGGTGGGACCAACCATTACTAACTTCACCAATTCAAATTCAAAATGAAAATTGTCCAACTTAGGACACTTTTCTCAAAGACTTTTAACTGAAAGTTCTTGGGAATTGTCAATCTGATGAGCAATTCCTAACTTCCCTATTCTAGAGTATACTGGACTCTAGAAAGTCATTTATGCTATAACTTGAAGCAAACTCAAATGAATAAGTCCACTTAGACTTATCATCTTTTGAAGATTGAAAAGGTTCTTGTACATAACATCTATCTAGGATGTTCAAGTTAGTTATTTTATTCTAACCGGCTAACCCTGGTCTTTTGCAAAAGGAATCAGATACCATATCTGAGTCAATTTCAAAAGATTTGGAAAGCGGAAAGAAATAACTAAGACTCTGTACAACCAATTCAAACTTCGAATATACATAAACTTGCTATGAGTCAAAGACTAGATGACTCAGGACTTTTTACTTTTCAAAGATCTATTTCAATAGGGATTTGAAGCATTTACTTTATCTTTAAGAGAAATAAGCTGGATTCTCAAAAAGAAAAAATCAAAAACATCATCCAACCACAAGATACTAGTGTGGTAACCAACATCAGTGTGTCGACCCACTGAGGTTACGCTGATGAGTTTTGTATTCAAATAATGCTTCACTTGAGACTAAGTTCAGGTCACATTCAATCTTTTTGACTCCGTGAATGCAATTCTTGTGCATTTCTTTGAGTCTAAAAGAGTGAATTTATCAAGTTACACTAGGAACTTGATACTTGACTTAGTCAATTGAATCTTTAGTTGAAAAGATCAACTCAAAGTAAAAGTCCAACTTCTTTCAGAAATTTATCAAATATTTCTGATCAATAACACTTAAGCTTGAAGTGTTCTAAGAAGATCTTGGAAGTTCCTTACTTCATATCTTCAATTTCCTTGATCTTGAAGTCATCTTGAAGTATCATAAGATACTTACTACTTTCATCATTTACGAATTAAACTTTTCCTTGAAGTCTTAATTCCCTTGAGGATGAAACCTAACTTCAAAATCCAAACTAGGACTAAAAGATAATCATCATCCCACGGTCCGATGTCCCATTCCATCTTTCCTACATCAATCTGAGTATAAAATCTGGTGTCCCATACCACCCTATTTTATATTCACATTAATGTGTGGGTGATTCTTATCCTAAAGTCTAAACATCTCTTGATAGAGTACCTGAATTCTTTTACAAAAATTGGAAGTTTCAGGCATTACCTCTAGCTAGATTTTCTAGGTTTTGATTCCTTCACATGATCGTCTCACAATCATGTGCTTTACCTTGGGAACTTGAAAACCTCTTAACAGAATATCAATTCTTCTTTACTGGGATTTTCAAATGAAAACCAATCAGAATTCCAAGTTTCTTGAATTTCTCAAATTCAAGTTCAATTGGTTATTCTTGACCAATTTTGTAGCGACAAGAGTTTATGACTTCTTGTCTTTAGATTCCTTTCTATACTGGTGCTTTTAGGTACCTATCCCGGCCGGTGCTTTTTACAGGAATCTCTCTACTGCCTTAGTCTAAGCATCCGCTCATGCTTTTTGGATTTGTACCAAAATCCCTTTAAAGATAGGCAAACACTTATGTTTTACCTTCCATAGACTTAAGTACCTTCTTCACGGTTGCAGACTACATTTTTGGAATTCCTTCACTCTGTTCAGACTGGGAACAACTTACTTTTTTTTTCACAGTTTTCCATCGAATAAATGGAACTTGAGTGAATAATTCCCAAAAGGAATTTTATTGCCAATACTTGGGCAATCTACAAAGTAGTTCTAATCGTACATTACTTGGACAATCATGGCCAAGATTGATCAAGTCTGGTTGATCTTGCGATAAAAATAAAGACTTAGTCCTTATCTTTAAGATCTCTTTAACTATCTTTAAGCTTCTTTGCTTACCTGCAGGATTTTTAGAGATCTTTCTCAAGTCCAAGCATACACTTATGCCTCTCAGATTCCAAAGCTAAGAATCTTTGATATACCTTTAGGTTATATCACAAATAGGACTTGAAATACCACTTCTAGTGGTTTGGGACGTGTAGGGAACTACTTATAGTATGAAGAATTTCATTCTCAAAACTTGAAAGAATGCCATTTCTTCAAAGACTTGAGATTCCTTCTAGGGAATCAAATAACTTGAGCAAATGATTCATCTTGGAATCTTTTGCAAAAAGAACATTTAAAAGAAATTCTTTCAAATGATATCCAAAAATTTACTGATTCAATTGTATTTATTTCCTGAGTATCAAACTAGAGACGAAATATCACATTTGCCAGTATGAAAGTTTAAGTTGAACTTTCATTTATGTGATATCGACTTGTATTCTTGAGTTTGATACAAAACTCATTATTATTGGTCAATCTTCAGATGTTACTAGAGTCCTTTAAACATATTTCACCAATCAAAATTATGTTTAAAGTCCAAGCATCTATTGATGATTGATCCAATAGTAATGTTACTGTGAACACAACTTTGAACTTTATAACTTGTTTAGGAGAAGTTCATGGATTCAAGATCCATTTCTTGGAACTTTCTACTCCTAAATAAAAAGTTCACACTTGCTTCAAGTCTTTAGGAACTTATATTATTTCCTAAAGATTGCTTAGCTAGTTGCATCATTTACCAGAGATGCAATTATAGAATCTAACATCCTTTTATGGATATCAAGGATCAATTGATGTTGAGGTTTAACCTTTGATTTCCATCACCCCTTGGGATGAAAATTTATAAAAGCTTGGTACCTTTATATCTTGGCAAAACATTTATATCCTAAAGAGGTTTTGCCTGCATCATTCCTTGGACCTATCATATAATATGAATTTATGTGTATTTTGGGAAGAGTTCATGAATCAATTAAGATCCTCTACTTGGAACATCTACCTTCCCAAAAATAAATTCATCTTAAACATGGTAGGAGAATGATCTCACATGAAGTAGAAGGCTTGACTATTTCATATCTCTATTCCAAAAAGTTACTTACCGAGGTTTCATCATGAGATACAAATCTTGAAACCACAAGAAACTTCTTTAAAACTTTCGAAATCTTCTGAATAGAAGAGTGCTCATGGAACTTTGGAAATATAGTTGATGTTCTCATCCAACCTTGGGATGCTTGAGAAGTTACATAAAATATATAACTAATCAACTAAAGCTTTATCCGCATGACTTTCTAAGTACATCCAGGACTTAGAGTCATCATACATCACAAAAGAGTTTGCAAGTAATTAAATTTTCTTGGTCATCAAGGAAATTTATTACTTAACTTTCTCTTAGTGCTTACTCATAACTAACAAGACATCTAACATACTTAATTCTCATTAAGTATTTATGTTTGATAGTAGAGTATCGACTTGGGAAGAAATTGACTAATTACTTGAGTTGCAACTAGAACTAGTATCTCTTTGCAACTAACTAGTCCTTAGTCTTCCCTAATGTCAAACTGCGAGCTCTATAAAGTAAGCTAAGTACTAAGAGAGTACATTCTCATATCTACTTGCAAACATCATTCCATTCTTCCATGCAAATGCATGTATCTATATGCAAAGCATATGTTCACATGCGTATGCATGCATGTTCTTTTGAATGCTCAAAAAATAATACAATAATCATGCATAAACTTGATGCACGATTTTTTCCTTGTACTAAGAATGTATATCATGCAATCCTGATGCATGAATATCCTTTCCTTTGTCCTAATGCACTATGATATAAAAACATACCCTTGAAGTGCAATAGAAAACTTACTCAATGGAAAGGAAATATGTATTTAAACTACCAAAATACATTCTTTGATGCACAAGGATCTTTTTGAAATCAAGTCTTTCCTTAATGCAAACTAATGCTTGAAATAAGAAATGGATTAATTCATTATTCTAATCTAGACTTAATCAATTGAAATCTTGGCTATTTCAATGTGCCTCTATGATTAAGTGTAGAATAATGAAAACAAGATAAATCAAGCATTAAGGCCAAGCAAAAACTGGAAAATACTTAGCTTTGATCAAAGCTTCGTCCATCCCTTGATCCTTTGGAAGAGTGATTCATCCTCTTGATCCTTGCGAGGAGCTATTCACCATTCTTGAAGCTTCCTCATCAAGAAATAGTCTTGGATGACTTGGTCCGTCGAGATCGACTAACTTAGACCTCCGGATCTTCACTCCACAGCTCCAATTCTGTTGAACTTTGCTGGAACTTTTAGTTTTCTGCAGCTTGGACCACCACAGATCTTTACTTCAGTGGATAAGGCTTTGTGGTTCTCTGCAAGGTCGCGGGATTGATTCCCGGCGCCCACCTGATGAATTGGAACTTTTGGACAGCGTCTACTTCAGCACTGAAAGAGTATAGACAGGTGCTATTGCTTCGCTTTCTATGCCACGAACACGAATTTGCGCTGTGGTTAAGAGAGCATCCTCGGACGGGGAGGTACAGTGTTCAAATCCGCGATCACAATGGAGATAAACTACTTTTTAGCTCCCGTTTGAGTGCTTCTGCTTCAGCGCATACTGTCCATTACGTTCTCCACGATGCTTGCGTGAACGTCTGGACCTTGTGGATAGGCGGAATCACTGAGAATCAGAGATTCTGGGTTCGATCACGCTCGGCCACACAGTAGAAATAATCACTATGTTTTGCTCCTGCCTTCTCCAGCGCTAATAAAGCAGTGATAGTATAGTCTACAAATATGGACCAACAGAAACTCTGAGCGCCTTGGGTACTTCGAAGAGTTCCCAAGCTTGCCGCCTGGGTTCGAATCCCTGACGGAGCAACGTGAGGAGTATGGTTTAGTTCCCTTTTTTGCTCCTTACCGTAGTCTTCTTCAGCGCGCGCAACGAATAATATAAGTTGTGGAAAGGTTTTTGCGAACGCCGGCTTGGCTTCGTGGATAGGCCAGAACTCTCCAAGTAAGAGGTTCTGAGTTCGATTCCGTTGCGGGCTGACGGCAAATACAATTGCTAGCCTTTTGCTACTCAAGGCCATCGACTGCTAAGATAACTTCGGGTCGTTATTGAAGACAGCCGCGTGTAGAGATTCGAAAGAGATCAAGACATCCGCGAGCAAAAATGATGAGCAAGATGATGGTGAGCCTATCAAGGTCTCCATGGAAGCTCAACCTTGAGCTCTGATACCAATGCAATAGAACAAGGATTACGACCACCACATACTAGAGAGATGACTCTCCTCCCAACCAAATGCCTCTATATATAGCTCTCTCCAGGGGACTGCCTTCTTGGGCAGGTGGATGCTAATCATCCAAGTGTCAGCCATGTAACTACATGTGCGCCAAGTGTCCAGTGGATGCTTCTAGAAGGTTCTAGAGTTCTTTGGGCAAAATACTCTTCCCATGTACCTCATGGGGATTGAACCCAAGACCTCGTCCTTCACATCCTTGAGACTTAACCACTAAGCTAAGTGGTTCACTTGTTCACAAGAGCACAAGACCTCCTAGTAAGTCTAAAACTCGAGATCTTTGGTCATACACACGGATGACCAAACGGTGTCCGATTTCAGATCTGTCTGAACCGGCCAGACCCTTGGATCATAGACTTACTTTATTACATCATCTGTCTTTTGGGGGGGAAGATAAGCTTCTTGAGGAGGCACATGGGCTTCCTGAAGAGGCTGGCTTATCCGTTCTCTTGCCCTGTCCTTTCTTTGAGGGGCAGGTTCCTTTTCTGATTGTGCAATTAGCTTCTCTATTCTTTCCAGCAGTCCATCAAAATGTAACTGCGTCTTAGCTGAGATAGAGATGTTAAAGAGGCGGCTAGCTTCGAACATGGCTTGAGCCAATTCCACCATCTTAGCACAAATTTTAGTTCGTTCAAGCTCTAGCTCGGCTCTAGGGTAGCACTTTTCATGATCGGTTATGGTTGGCCCTTCTTGGATTCTGGCCTGATATGCTTTAAGCATCATATTAAGGTCTTCGGGAGTGGGATCTGCTAGGACTGATCCTACTCTAGGGGGTGGTGGATTTAGGTGAGGCGGGTTGGAAGGTGGCTGGTCGGATGGAGATGGGAATGGTGGTGGTGGAGTCATGTGAGAGGGAGTTTGAGTTGTGAGTTCAGTTATCCTGGCTTTGGTTTCTCTTATGCTTTCCTCAAATTCACTCATCTTTTTAGCCCATTGTCTTTTCATTCTTTCCCGACTATCTTTCCAAGCTCTAGTCCTTTTCTTGGTTATGCTCTCAGTTTCACTAGCCTCTGGGCCCTTTTCCTGGCTTGCCCCTTGGTTTTGCTGCAATGCCTGAGCTCTAGTGACTACCTGTACTGGTGCAGTGGAAGTGACACTTCCTGAGGAATCTACAACCAACCCAATCACATTAATGGGAGTGATTTTTGGCATATTATTAGGATTCTTAGGGCAATCTCATAAGAGATGCTCTTTTCCACAATCTTGGCAAAAGCCTTGGATCGTCACTGACTGGGGTTGTGTAGGTGGAGGTAAGGGACAATCACGAATGAGGTGATCTCCTTGGCATCTGTAGCACGGTCCTCTTGGGAATGGAGGTCTTACTTGCCTAGGTTGAGGCCTAGGGTTGGGGTTTGCATACATGACGTTTGTGTAATCTGACTCCCAACTAGGTTCACTCGGTTCTTCACTATAGTAGGACTCACCATGTTCTGGAGACTGCATGTAGTAAGCCTGGGGACTATCGACATGTGTAGAATCAAAGCTATGGTCACTCGGGTCACTTTCTGAGATCAATGGGGTTACTGGTACTATGGCCCTATTCAGGTTTTCTTCTGCAACAGCATACTTTACCGGAATCACATTAGCTGGGTTTGGAGGCTGTTGAACTAGCACCGGTTGGGGTCTCTGTTGGGCTTGATATTGTGGTTGGTAGGTTTGTTGGGGTCTAGCATATTGTGGTGGTGGATTTTGGTTCTGGTATCTGCCTTGTTGGTAGGGCTGAGGGTAGGGTTGCCTAACTGCCTGCTTGTTGTATGGGCAATCTTGTGCGGTGTGATTGGTGTATCTCCGTTCTATGGTGCAGTACTGGCTACTAGGATTTACTTGGGGCTGAGCCATAATAGGGCAGACATTCGCCATATGGTCACCACCGCATGTATAGCACCTTTTCACAGGAGCAAACCTTGGGATTTGTTTGCTAGCTACACCTAATTTCTGAGCTACTTTCTCTGCAAGTTCCTCGATTGATGTGGATTGCGTGGTAGAGTGACTAGATGCGCTGTCTGAATCTTTGTAGATTTTGGAAAGCTCTAGTTCCTCCCCTAGGTTATCTTCAATGTCAATGCACATGCGTACACATTCTTCTATAGTCCTAGGGTCCTTCAGATACACATAGGATCTCAATTTCGTACTCAGCAATCCATCAAGGAATAAGGCTACCTGTTTTGCAGGTGTGGGCAGCTCCGAAACAGGGCACCTTTCAAGGTATTGTCTAAATCTTCTTCCTGCCAATCTTACAGTCTCTTGGGGAGTCTGTTTGAAGCTGTGAATCAATGAGGAGGTATTGTGTCTTATGCCACTCTTAGAGAACTCTACAATGAAAGCCTCTAGGAGTTGGTCTATACACCTGAATTGTCGCTCATCCAATGGCTGAAACCATGTAAGTGCTGTGTTCCTAAGGGTTAGACCGAAGGCATTGTACTGCGTGAATAGATCCTCCACTTGTTCAGCTCTCAAGACTTGCTTGAACTCCGCCACATGATCATAGGGATCTCCTGTGCCATCAAAGTAATTCTTCATGGACTTAACTAGCTGAGTCGGTCTCAAAGTTCGTATGTGCTCTCTAGGTCTCGGCAGAGGAAATCCATCCACATTTCTTTGGTTCCTGTGAGCTCTAAGTATCTCAGGTTCTACTCTATTCGTTTCCGTCCTCGTTCTTTCTCTGCCCACAGGGTTGGCAAAGCTTACTTCTGGTCTATCCCTACTTCTATCTCTTTGCATTCCATGAGCTTGGGATGTTCCAGCTCCAGGGTGACCATATGATACATTTGATCTTGGTTGGGGGAAAACGAATTCACCCTTCCAAGTGTAAGCATGCCTATCATGTTCCGTAACCACAAAGATCCTTTCTGAAGCGTGATCTAAGTAGGTCACTCTGTCTGGGCTATCAGGATCCTTAAACTCATAGATCATGATATTTCCTATATCAGTTGGCTGATTAGATTTATACCTCCAAAAGGCTTCGTCAGTTTCTCGATTGAGGAGCAACTCTATGCTCTTGTTGTCTTGGGGAACCCACTCAGGTGTGATAATCCTAGTGAGAACAGATTTGCCTCGAGGGGTTCTAGGTTCTACACCCATGTTTCCTTGTTCCAAGTCACCTAAGTCCGCTTCTGAGATTACATTCCCAAATTCATCTGTCCTATCTGGGTGATTGGTGACTACGTATATGGTTCCTTCTTTGTCCAGGTATGCACCGTTTTCAAACTTGACAGCCGGGTGCTCTAGTCCTAAGGATTGGTCAGGGTTTTTAATCTGGACCACGGATCTTCCTAGGCCGTCCTCATAGATGCTAGCACCTAATCGGTTGGTCCTAAGGTATTCCAACTGCGTTTTGTAAGGGCCTTCTACCCTGTACAAGTATGGCACTCCTGAACTTCCCGTAGGTCTGTCCATGCCTTGAGACATCTCTGACTCACTGGTCTCAGAGCTAGGGTAGTACGAGTGGTGGCTCAACTGCTGGGCCCAAGACCTAGCAGTGTGGTTAACACTAGCCTCTGAAGATCTAAGGCTTTGTCTCTCCCTTACTAGATGTCGTCCTGATCTAAGGTTCATATGCCTATTTAAGTAGCCCAATTCTTTGCCCAGAGTACAACCTCGTTGCTGGTTACTTTTATATTAGTTGCTTGGTTCTTTTTAGTTATTCCTCATGTTTGAGGTCTTGTCTGATATTACGTCGTCAGGAATACTTGAATGTTCTTCGTGCTTTCAGATTGATCATTCCACATTAGGTTCTTTTCCTTTAGGTTATCGACAGTATAGAGATTAGGTTTTTAGCTTGAACTTGAGTTTTTAGGTAGTCTTCAACTTGACACCTGCCTATCGTCGCCCTGACTTACTCCTACCTCTAGTCGTTCTTAGCCTAGGCTATGAATTGACAGAAGGGGTTAAAAGTTTCCAACCTTTTGTTTCCTGCACGGTTGCCCTTGAGTGCCCAGGAAGTGTGTTCCCAAGCTTGCACTTACACTTGCTTAGAACGCCTTTTGATGCTCTCAATAGATCTGTAAGAGTTCCAAAGTTAGCTTAAAGATTTAAATTCTAAAGACAGAACCAATGATTTTCATTCCTGTAGCACAAACACAAACTTGCATAGTGATTTTTAAGAAAACAATCCTAAAGACCCCTGACTTTGATCCCCCTGGGTATGGTCAACCTCAAAATACTCTATCTGAAAATCAACGCATTATCTTTATAAAAAACAGTTGAGGGCGTGTAGTATAAGTCACGAGCTTTCCAACAAGCCCTAGAGCTCAAAAAATTGATTTCGTATGAAAAAGTTATGACTGTTCAAGGTTTAGGGGGTTGAAACAAGATTCAATCTGGCTGACAGATCCTAGGATTTTCTCCCAAAACACAAGTGTAGGAACCTCAATAATGCTAATGGATTGACTATTTTGCCCCAAAATTATCCCCAATTTTGAACAAAAACAAACCCTAATTTTTGGCCGAAAAGCCTGTGAATCGCGATCGACAGGTCTATCAATCGCGATTGACAGAGGTGTCCGTCGGGCCTGTCAGTCGCGATCGACAGTGTCAATCGCGATCGACAGAGTCGATCGTGGCTGTCAATCGCGATCGACAGTATCAATCGCGATCGACAGTATCAATCGCGATCGACACGTTTTCCGGGTTTTTCGCTGAGATTTCAGTCAATCGGGGCCTATCAGTCGCGATGGACACATGGCTACGCGTAAAAGTCAATCAGTCGTGGAATTTCAGTCGATCGCGATCGACAGTGTCAATCGCGATCGACAGTGTCAATCGCGATCGACAGTGTCAATCGCGATCGACAGTGTCAATCGCGATTGACAGAGGTGTCGGTCGTGGCTGTCAATCGCGATCGACGGTATCAATCGCGATTGACAAGGTCCTACGTGGCAGTCAGTCGATCGTGGAGGTCTGTCGGTCGCGATTGACAGGGTCTGTCGGTCACGATTGACAGGGTCTGTCGGTCGCGATTGACAGGGTCTGTCGGTCGCGATTGACAGGGAACCTCGGAATTTTTCTACTGTTTTTAATGTTTTAGGAGGTGCTCATTGTGCTTGTTCTAGTGGTGCACTCAAATTTGTAAAAAACCAAAAATTTCTGTCAGTCGCGATCGACAGAAGCTTGCGACCGCGAGACAGTTTTGTCGAGTTTCGTACCTGCGCAGGAAGCTGGGGATGGTGATTCGGCAAGGTCCTGCAAAAAGCTCAAGAAACATGCAAGAAAACACACATGCAATATCGCTCTCTCGCTCTCTCTCACAAGTGAAATGAGGGAAATGAGGTGGGAAAGGTGATATGATCAAAAAACAAAAAATTTTTGCGATGATGGAGATGGAGGTGGGAGATGGTGATGTTGATGATGGTGATGAAGATGGTGAAGAAAGTAAAAGAAAATCGATGAGAGTGAAGAAAATACCTACAACTCCAACGCGTCAACTCTACGTCTTACCATCACACGCTCGTCCTCAAAGCTCGATCCCCGGCAACGGCGCCAAAATTTGGTGTAGCTCAATGATGAGTAGCACCTCCTTTAATGTCAATCCGGGAAGACATGAGGATGGTATGAAGACCTCGAGCAAGTGGCGGCACAAGTGCGTGAGTGAGAAGCACACAAACATGCACACACATACACACACACGCGCACACACGGCAAGACAAAGAGTGAGAATCAATGGAGTTCTTAGATTACTTTCAAAAAGCTCTTACAAGTTTGTTTCTATTACAATCTAACCTCAAAAATGAGCTCTCTAGCTCCTTTTATAGTTTTTGACTAGCTTTGGCCCTGTTCAGACCTAGTGTCCGGCCTAGTTAAAAATTAGGTTCCAGGGCTTATTTGAGGGCTCAAACGAGATCTAAAAATTACGAAAATTGGCAGGTAGATACTTCTAAGGCTCCTCAAGCTCAAGGACTCCTTGGCTTGCACAAAATAAAGCTACAAAAAGATGAAATGGTATTTACAATGGTGTTTAGTGATGAGAATCACTTTTAATTGGTGTAGAGGTTTTGAAAAGTTAAAGGTTGCCTTAGTGCTAGATCTGCGTGAGTGCTCGTACTTGCTTCTTCATGAGGAAAATTATTGGCCTATTTGCCAGATCTTCGTTGACTCCCTTGTCTGCTTGCGCCTTCTCTCCCTTCTGACTCTCTTCTCTGACTGCCATGCCTCGTTAATCCTTCAGTCCCTTGTCCGCTGCTAACAACACCTCTAGCTAGGTGTGTGGCTATTGGAGAGCAATGTATTGTGCTTGAATAGTGTCATTGGTAGTGATGAGAGTTGATATTCTCTCTTGTAGGTGGATTGATTGGGCCTAAAGCATGATGTTGCATTGTGCCAACACTATGTACTCTTCGCATAATCTATTATTACAATTGATCATCATTGTTATTGTCGAATCAACATGAGATGTAGTAATGTTGGATACAATGCTTTGTGTGTGATATGTAGGGGGAATGTGAATGGGGATGGGGGGTAGATGCGATGGGAAAGAGAACAATTGGTGGAGGAGGGATCGGGGGTTGTGACAATGTGGCAGGTGGGGGAGCTGCGGTGAGTGGTGGTGACATGTCCATAGGATGAGACATGTTTGTATGTGTGGTGTCAATAGTGAAGAGTGACATTGTGGTTGCAGTGTGTACTGGAGTGCTTTTGGCACCAGAAAAAAATTGTGTTGAAGTAAAGATGGGCTAAGTATCATGTGATAAATGAAAAGGAACATAATGCATGTGTGAAGCAACAAGGGAGTTCCAAATCGACGGATGTTTAGATTGTGGATGGAAAGTTGAAGAAAAAGCAAAGATGGAGGGGAAAGAAGTTGCAGGAATGTAGTGAAGGAGGGTTAGAGAGGAGGGTATGATGCAGTTGGTAGTGGAATATAGGATGCAGTAGAGGTGGGCTGCATGATTACGAGTTGGGAGGCTTTAAGAAGAAAGTTCCATAGTTACCTCTAGAAAAAAGAGGAGACATGAGTGAAGGTGAAGAAGTTGATACTTATCTTTCAATCACCTACCAAGGTTACACAACCAAAGATATCTTAGATTCAAGTGTTGATGTTGTGATTGCAACCACCTCCTTATAGAAGCAATGGGGAAAACCTATATTAAGACCAACTAGAATGAAACTTCAAATGGCCGATGACCATATTGAAAGACCTCTAGGATTGCTAGAAGGGATAACTCTAACCACTTGTGGTGTAGAGTTTGAACACACCTTAAATATTAATGTCTATGAAATGATCCTAGGAAAACCGTTCCTATAGCAACTTCTAATAGTAAAAGATTAGGGAAACAAATCCTTGTACTTTCAACACTTAGGGTTCATGAACAAGATCAATATGAAGGATTATATGTTTAGAGACGTACCACCCCTATAGTGGAATCCTATCAGCAAGGTGCAAGAAGATTCAATCTCTGTGCATTCTGTAAGTTCTTTTAATCCATCCTCGATGCATGAGGATACTCACTTGTGGATGTGCAAGCTTGCAAAGGAAGATGAAAGACACCTAAAAGCAAGAGAAGAAGGAACTTCTCAAGGAACTAGACTGGTTAGAGACCTAGCCTACACACCAATGATATTTCCAGATGAGGAATTTGAGCCTCATGGTTGGGCAGAAATCTTAGCCACCATGGACATCACTGTCAGTGAAGAACAATATATGCCTCATTGTGATGAGGAGTGATATGATATATCTTTGTTTATGTGTGAACCCTTGCTAGAAGAGTGTGACTCTAATGAGGTCATAGAAGAAGAAGAGGATGGTGATGATCTAGAGTCCATTGTGATGGGTAGTTGCTTTGACTCAGAGGAGCACTATAGAAAATATAGGAGAATTTACCCAAGAAGAAGAAGAACCTCTCACAAGCATTAAAACTATAAATTCAAGGGAGGAAAGTGAAGGTAGTCAAAAGAAAAAGAAAAGAAAAGCAATGAAACAAGTAGAGGAGGAATCATTGTTTGAAGTACTATTACCAGTGGCCATGTGAAAGGCCAAATGGCCACCAGACACTTCTTTGTATATGTTCTTTAATAAAACATAGTGGCTTGGTCAGCCACAGATTGTAAGTTCGATCACATTTGTAACACCTAAGGAGTCTGTGTTCGTGCTCCCTGTGTATTGTGTTTTTCCGCGTATTCTTTAGCCTCTGTGCAAAGTACCGTGTGTGGCACTTGGAGCTCGGGTTTCTACTCATCGCCATTGAAATACTTCACTGGTCAATGCATTTTGATGCAAAAGCTTTATTCCTTTTGTGTGAGTGAAGCAAGCATCCACCTGCCCACCCAAGGCTTATGACTAAGGCAACGACCAAAGCATAGACCTTGGCATATCTTGTCATCCGAGTCACCAATGTCATTGTTGGTTCCATGGGCTGTGTGCGAGGGAGGACCTCAATGATCAAGGAAGATAGAGGTTCTCGGTACTTCTCGAGAGGCAGCAAAGCCCATGTTTCAGACAGTGTCGAAGGATAGTGTGCTGATTCGTGTGCACTCTGAAAAGGGATTAAGTGGGGGGTGGGTGGTGGTCTGGCTGCCCTGTCAGATTGATGGCAACATGGAAGTCTTGGAGGGGGGGCACGCCCCATTAGAGCACATGTGCAGGGAAGTTTTTAGAGCCAAGGGGAGACTCTAGGTGATTAGAGGCAGCCTGGGGAGAAAGTACTTCAAGAGGAAGATTATTTTTGAGTTCTCTTCTTCCTTCTTGGGGAGTTCACTTCTGCTCGGAGGGGATCGTGGTGCCTGTGTCCTTTTCTTCATGCTTTGAGAAGATAACAGGGAAGCTTCTAATAGCTTGGATGCATTCACCTTTTGGAATATTGAAGGTTGAAGGTTTGCCACAAGAGTTAGGACTTATCTGATCTGGAAGGAAGACATCGAGGGGAGAAAGCAACATGAGGCAACCAAGGACAGGTATGCACAGGTGATGACAGAAGCTCATTTCTTGGTTGTTGTCACTCTAGCACAATGGTGAGTACCAACGTGAGGAGATACACCTCATAAATGTCAATCCGTGGAGACGTGAGGACCGGTATGAAGACCGTGAGCAAGTGATGGCACAAGTGCGTGGGTGAAAGCACACAAGCATGCACACACATACACACACACGCGCACAAAGTAAGAGCAAGGAGTGGAACAATGGAAGATGTTCAATTATACAAGAGCTCTCTTACAAAGCTGAAATCTACAACAAGCTAACCTCAAAAATGAGCTCTCCAGCCCTTTTTATAGTTTTTGAGTGGTTTTGGCCCTGTCCAGACCTAGTGTCCGGCCTAGTTAAAAAATAGGTTCCAGGGCTTATTTGGGGGCTCAAACGGAGTCTAAAAATTATGAAAATTGGTAGGATGGTAGATCTAATACTCCTCAAGCTCGAGGACTCCTCGGCTTGAACAAAATGGAGTTACAAAAATGGAAAATGGTATTTACAATGGTTTTTAGTGATAAAAATCACTATTTTTGTAGGGATTTCTTCTAAAAATTTGACAGGTGCTTCTTGGAGCTCCCTACTTGCTCCTTCTTCTTGTGTGTCTACTTCCTTGATGCGCTTCCATGCTGTGTCCTTGACCTTGAGCTTCAACACTCCCCCCCCTCTTGAGTCTGTCGTCCCTGACAGACCCTTGTTGTCGTGGTTGTTCCATGTAGTACATTGAGAGGTAGTGTCCGTTACGTTCAACAGGGGCGATCCCTCTTCCCAATGTATCCTGGTCATTTGTCTGGGTCTTCACTTTGCCACTATTATCTCTTGCAGTTTGTAGTCCCGTTGTACGTACTTCTGCCTTATACTCCATCTGGGTGGTGCATTTGTAAGTTTTCCAAAACTGCTAGCTGCTCAAAGGAGGTGGTCAATGTTGATTGGGAGCAACTCTCGGTGGTGGATGGCTTCCTTGCTCTTGTTGTTGTCATCTTGATGTCGTCTGCTTCTTCCAAAGATGGCTTTTCATAGTTTTCATGCCAAGTACTTGTAACCCATAATGAATGGTGGGTAAGTGCATTAGTGCATGGGTTGAACAAAATATGTGCCTTGTGCATGGCCTTGTAATGTGGCCCTACATATGCGTACTTGGAAAATGCATGGCAAGAAGTATGGTGCAAGAGATTGGGTCTTGAGCTAAGTGCTCAAGGGTATGCTGACGAAGAGGTTTCCTAATCTATCATGGTTATAGTGTTGTTGAAACATACACGTCTTACCATGGTGAAGGGTCCGTTGATCTTCATCTCTTCGTGTTGTGGTTCCCTCATGGTGTTTGACCGTCGGCTTGTCCTTTTTGTTGAGGGATGTCCTTGCTGGAAGTTCGCTGATGAGCATTTTCAAGCACATAGTCTTCTCTCTTTTTTTTTTTTTTTTTTTTTTTTTTTGGAACAATGATGGCCGCAAACAAGAAGAAAGAGGTTAGTATCAATAACATATTTTGCCTGTGAAAATTGTGTCTCATGTGCCTGGGATTTCTCAATTGTGTCTATGCACGGCCCTGTAAGGTGGCCCTATATTGATGCATACTTTGGAAATGCATGACCTGAATGGTGCAAACGACAAGGTTATGCCAAAGGCACATGGTTGCTGCTGGTCGAGGCTTTTGATGTTACTTGTATACTTGATGAATTCTTTGATTGGAGGTGTCTATCGGATCTCGAAATGATGTAATCCTCCGGATTGGAACCCATTTTGGAATAGGGTTTGGTACTGTAGAGATCACCTCAGGTCAGTTCTTCTTTGGATGCTGTCCAAACTTTGGTATCCAGTGTAGTTGGCCCCTTGGTTCTGTGGATGTTGCATGTGCTTTTGGCTTCCAAACCCATATCCTGGGTGAGTGCCTACCTTTTTTTGTAGAAGGGTTAGGTTTATCTTCTTTTGGTCTTTGTGCTCTGTTCTTACCCTTTGCTTTCCTTGGCTTCTTTGTTGAGGCCTTTCGCATGGTGGGGAGCATAGGCCTTTGTACGTGTAAGAGCTTCTTGGGTACCCACATCTGTAATCGCCCTTGTTGAGCTGTAGCTAATTTTTTAGGCACCCAAATTTGTACCTTATTGTGGTCGGCCTTCATTGATAGCTTCGATACCCAAATTTGTTGGAGTCTTCAAGCTTGAGCCTGTCGTGGTTGTTTGGTCCTTCTGTTGCCATGGTTGATCTGGTTGGGTGGGAGTCTTTGAGGCAACATCGATGGTTGTACTCCTTTCTTTACCCAGATCTGTGTCATGCCCAACACTTCTTTGCTCTTGAAGGCTCTTTGTCTATTTGATAGACTGGCTGTCTTGCACTGTTTTGCTTGCTTCTGAGGTTGAGCTCCTGTGGATGCTTTGCTCTTTAAAAAACAAGAAGAAGGTTCATCTTGACTTTGCGACTGTCCTTCCATGATTGCGTCCGTCTGGATCATAGAGCTTTTGACATCTACAACATCTTGTTCGAGAAGATTAGCCTTAGAGGAACAAAGAGAGTGTGTGGTGTCAGTTTCAGTGGGCATGTGATTCTCCAATTCTAATGTAATGCATTGATTATATACCCACACTTGAAGAAGTTGACTTCGTAGGTTCAAGTTGACAGCATGGTCGTAAATCCAATCTTGACCCAAGACAAGTGGTTCTGTGAGGTCCTCATCATGACACACTAGCATTTTGACTTTTATTGGAACATCTTGAAGGTAGATGGGAAGTTCCACCTCTCCCAAACAAGGGGTTTCCACGCCTCCTAAACCTATGAGATAGGCTTCTATGGGCTCGATGTTCAATTGCAGGTCTTGGCAGTATGAAAGTCTAACTGCACTAGTTGCTGCTCCTGAGTCAACCAATGCTCTCACAGTCCTTACACTCTTTCCTTGTCCTACCTCTATAGTCACCAAGGGTCGTCGATCAATTATTCGAGAAGTAGTTATGCCCAATTTTTGGCACATGTCCATGTGATATTTTGGAGCTTTTGTGTTAACAGCTAGGCCTAGCCACCGTAGCTTATTTCTTTTGATGTGTTCTCTCGCCTCTGCTTATGCTTCTTCTCTAACCCTTAACTCCTCTTCTTTTTGCTTCTTAGCAGTGTTGAGTCTCATGAGCATTTCCTCTGTAAGAGGTTCTTGATATAATTTGACTCGGCATCCACTAATATAGTTTGGTAAGATATCACCTTCTAAAGTGGCCAATTGAACTGCACCGCTAGTGGAGAGTCTATTAATGATCATGGGTCCATATCCTCGTTTCTCCAATTTGCGGGCATGTTGCTTTAGCGTATAAACCAGCACTAGATCTCCTTCCTTCAAGCCTTTATTCTTTACATGGGCATCAAAGTATGCCTTTTGCCTTTTCTTTGCAGCATAAATGCCTGCTGCTGCTCGTAGCCTCGTCTCACCTAAGCGTTCTAGATCAAAGATCCTGGAAGACAACTCATGTCCATTCCACTCATGCTCTTGTGCTACTTTCAAGGCAAGGATTAGGAAGTCTAATGGTAGCACAGCATTCTGTCCAAAAACCATCTGAAATGGGGTAGCATTGAGTACCGTTTTGTAGGCAACTCGGTATGCCCAAACAGCATGATGAAGTTGTTTGTCCCAGTCAAAGCGTTTATTATTTACAAGTTTCGTCAATACGTTACATAGGATCTTATTCGTGCTCTCGGCTTGTCCGTTGGCTTGTGGGTGATAAGGGGCAGACTTCTTGTGTATCACCATGAATTCTTGAAGGAGATGTTCAATGACCTCATTCAAGAACTGCGTACCTCTATCACTAACCAACTCTATTGGTAACCCATATCTAGTGAACACATTTTCGAATAAGAACTTAGCCGTCGTTTGAGCATCATTCTTTGTCGTGGATTTTACTTCCACCCACTTTGTAAGGTAATCTGTGGCTACAATAATGTATTCTGCATGGGAGTTTCTAGCTGGGGGGTTAATAGGACCAACAAAGTCTATGCCCCACTTCGAGAATGCGCGTCCTCCCATCATGGGCCTCAAGGGCATTTCATCTTTTCTTATCGGATATTGGGCACGTTGGCATGTGTCACATTTCTTCACATAAGTATGTGCATCCATATGAAGAGTGGGCCACCAAAGTCCTGAGAATAGAATGGTCTTAATTACTCTGTCAGGCCCAAAGTGTCCACATGCAGCAACGCTGTGTGCAGTTTCTAAGACTTTCAAATAGTCTGATTCATGAACGCACAGTCTTAGGTAACCATCCTTGCCTCTTCGATATAGGTTGTCTCCTACTAAGGCATAGTCTTGAGCCTCTTGCTCCATGCTCCGTTTTCTTGCAAGACTAGCCTGATTGGGTAATGTTCCCGATCTCATGAACGCAACCAATGGAGCACTCCAATCTGGGATTAATGACACGTGATAAAGAGTGGCATGCTCCACTGGGGGTCTCTTCTGGCACACTGGACAATTCTGGATCCACTCCTGTATTTCTTTGTCCATGCTAGGCCAATACACTCCTAAACGTTTTAGATTCTGCAATGTTCGTTGTTTAGAGTAATGATTTCCTAGCAATCCCTCATGGGCTTGTTGCAACCAACTAATATGTTCATCATCCTCGACACAACAAGCTAATACGCCCTCTGGATCTTGTTTGTACATGCTTCCGGCCAATATTTGATACTTTTGTGATTTTACAATTTCTTCTTTGCTTGTTTTCACATTCTTATTTGCAGGACCGAAGGTTAGGACTGGTACCAACTTGTTTGCCCATTTAGGAACAACTTCCAAATTGAACAGATAAGCATCGGGCAATTCATCAGACACTCCTTGCGGTGGCTCTCCTGAAGTGATGCGAGAAAGATGGTCTGCCCTAAGATGGGTTCTACCTTTCCTGACAACCACTTCAAAGTCGTATTCCATTAGTAAGAGGAACCATCTCACCAAGCGGCCTGTATTGCAAGGTTTATTGACCAAATATAGTAAAGCTTGATGATCAGTGAAACACTTGAACTCATTGGCCAATAGATAGTGTCTAAACTTCTTCACAGCGTATACCATGCCTAAGCCTTCTCTCTCCGTTGTGGTATAATTTCGTTCAGCTGCATTTAATTGCCTACTAGCATATGCTATTGGCAAATCTAGGTTTCCTTTACCTGTTGGTTGTGCTAGCACACATCCTATTGCATGATTGGAGGCATCTACATGGACATGAAAGGGTTTGCTCCAATCCGGAGTAGTCAATATTGGTGCTGTGCACAAACGTATTTTCAGCTCGTTGAAGGAAGTCTCGCATTCTTCGTTCCACTCAAAATTTGTTAACAACCCATAAAGAGGTTTAGCTATGATGGCATACATGTGGATAAACCTACGGTAATATCCACAATGGCCCATAAAGGCTTGTACCTCTTTAACATTCCTTGGCCTGGGCAGCTCTGCTATTGCTCTTACCTTGTCTTCATCTGTTGAAATTCCATTCTTAGAAACAATGTGACCTAAGATTCTACCTTGTCGTACCATGAACACACACTTCTCTGGGTTCAGACACACTCGATAATCTCTACACTTGTTGAAGATTTGTCTGAGCTCAGGGATGTGGTAACTTCTCTGTTGGGAATGCGCACATAAATCATCCACATATACTTCTAAGATCTTCCGCAAGAACTCTTTGAAGACATGACACATGAGCCTTTGGAATGTTGCAGGTGCATTGGTGAGCCCAAATGGCATCACACGAAATGCAAAGATTCCCCATTCTGTGGCAAAGGCCGTTTTGTGTTGATCTTCGGGGGCAATGGCTACTTGGTTGTAACCTGAAAATCCATCAAGGAAGCTATAAACTTCCTTGCCTGCAACACGCTCCAATAGATGTTCGGTGATTGGAAGTGGATAACTATCTCTGATCGTAGCGGCATTAACTTTTTTAAGGTTAATGCACACGCGCAATTTCCCATTCTTCTTGGGCACCACCACAATGGGGGACACCCATTCAGTGTGCTCAATCTCATAGATGAATCCAGCTTCAATCAGCCTGTCAATTTCCTCCTTTATTTTGGCTGCATAATTGTCATTATATGTGTAGGGCTTTTGTTTAGTGGGCTTGGCATCAGCGGTCATCGGAATCGTATGAGAGCAAATCTTTGGATCTACTCCTTTCAAGTCTCTATAGTGCCATGCGAACACATCCCTATATTCCCTTAATAGAGCTACAAGCTCTGCTTCTTCTTTTGCACTTAGGTCATCTCCTATGTACGTACATCGTTCTTCGTTCCCTTCAATGGTCACTACAATTTTTTTGGTCTTTTCCTTATTGTCATATGCTTCTCCTATAATGGCCTCTCTCTTAGGCATTCGTACCAAAATTTTTCGGTCTTCCACTTCATATTTCTTGAAATTATCTGGTACTTCAAACAATGATTCTTCCTCTTCTTGTTTCACTGCTTTTCTTTTCTTTTTCTTTTGACCTCCTTCACTTCCTTCCTTTGAATTTATCGTTTTAATACTTGTGAGGGGTTCTTCTTCTTTTTGGGTTAGCACTCCTATGTCTTCTAAGTAGTGTTCCTCTGAGTCAAAGTAAGTATCCATCACAATGGATTCTAGATCATCGTCATTCTCTTCTTCTTCTATGAACTCACTAGGATCACACTCTTCCAACAGGGGCTGACACATGAACACTGAAATATCATAACCCTCCTCATCACAGTGAGGTGTCCATTGTTCTTCATTGACTGCTATGTCCATGGTAGCTAAGATTTCTGCCCAACCATGCGGCTCAAATTCCTCATCTGGAAATATCATCGGTGTATAGGCTGGGTCTTTTATTGGTCTATCTCCTGGGGGAGTTCCTTCTTCTCTCACTTTTAGGCACTTTTCCTCTTCCTCTGCGACCTTGCACATCCACAAGTGAGTATCTTCCTGCAGCCATGATGGATCAGGTGAACTTCCAGAATGCACGGAGATAGAATCTTCTTTCGCTTTGTGGATAGGATTCCATTGTAGGGGTGGTACATCTCTGAAGGTGTAATCCTTCAAATTGACCTTGGTGGTGACCCCTAAGTGCTGTAAGTACAAGGAGTTGGTTCCCCAATCCTGTACTATTTGCAATTGTCGTAGGAAGGGTCTTCCTAGGATCATCTCGTAGACATTATTTTTCTCAAAGTCACATATAGCAAATGTATGTTCAAACTCTACACCACAAGTGGTTAGAGTTATCCCTTCAAGCAATCCTAGAGGTCTTTCAAAATGACCATCTTCCATTTGAAGCTTCATTCTTGTTGGTCTTAATGTGGGTTTGCCCCAACGCGTCCACAAGGAGGTGGTCGCAATAGCAACACCAGCACCCGAATCTACAATTGCTTTGGTTGTGTAACCTTGATAGGTGATTGGAAGATAAGTGTTACCTTCTTCACCTTCGCTCATGTCTCCTATCTTGTCGAGAGGTATCTCTGGAACTTTTTGCTTAGAGCCTACTTTTGGCATATTGGATTCAAGTTCTGGAACCTGATCCTTCACATGATTCCAGAGCTCAGGTTTTGCTTTGAGAAGCTTTTCCCCAGTGAGATGACATTGAACCTTAGTGTTCTTCACAACATCAGTGTTTCTTGGAATCACTGAGTCTTCATTTCTTACCAATATTGTGGGAGCTCTGATCTGGATAGATTCAGATTCCCATGGGCCTATGTAATGAGGCAATTCTTGTAAAGAATTAGATTCAAAATCTAATCTCTCATCCTCATGTTGCTCTGTTTGGTCTCCATAGATAGATGGGATGTCTTGGGGAAATTGATCATGAAGATCATCAATCTCAAGAATAGGAGGGGAATTACCCTTCTCCTTGGCCCATTTCTCTTCCTGTATTTCCCGCAAGAACTCTTGAGAGTACTGTTGAATTGAAGGAGGCATTCCAGCATCCGTGGAATTAGGAACATAAGCTCCCATTGATGGTGAGCTTCCTCTTTCAATAACTGGTTGAGCCTGTGGAGGTAAAGAAATTTGTGGTTTATTTACCAACTGCTCTAATCTTTCTAGTAAACCTTGGAAATGCAAATCCGGTTTGACAGAGTTTGTCTGATTGAACTTTTGACTAGTCTCAAGTATGGCTTGAGCTTGTTCTACCATTTTCATGCACATTTTCATCCGTTCAATCTCTAAATCTGCTCTAGGGTAACTCTTGTCTAGGTTTGCAGCTGTTGGCCCTTCTTGAAGACGAGCCTGGTAGGCCTTGAACATCATGTCCAAGCCTTCTGGGGTTGGATCTGCAAGAACAGACCCTGGTTGTGGATTATTTACAATGGGTGGTGGGGTGGAATGAGGCGAAGTGGATGGAGCTTCGGTATGTGAGGGGCTTTGAGATGCAATGTCTTCTATTTTTGTTTTGGTATCCCTTAGGCTTTCTTCTAGCTCGGATAGCTTTTTGTTCCACTTGCGATTAGCCTTCTCTCTGGTATCCTTCCATGTTCTTGGTTTCCTCTTACTAGGTTCTCTTGCCTCACTTGACTCCGATTGCTCTGATGGTTTTGCTTGTTGTGCAGCCTGTGCCCTAGTAACTACCTGTACAGGAGCCACATTATTGCTACTTGAACTTGAATCTGCCACTAAGCCTACCACGTTGATGGGTGTGACCTTGGGTGCACTAGAGGGATTCCTGGGACACTCTCTAGGAAGATGTTCCTTGCCGCACTCAGGACAAAAGCCTTGTATTGTGATGTTTTGTCCTAGTCCCAGAGCTGGTTGGTGGGGACATTCACGAATGAAATGGTCGCCCTGACATCTAAAGCATGGTCCTCTAGGGGCTTGTGGTCTTACTTGTCTCAATTGGGGCCTAGGATTTGGATTCGTATACATGACATTGGAGTATTCTGGCTCCCAATTTTGTTCTATAGGTGGTGTCTCATATTGATACTGAGAAGTCTCACTTTGCTCAGGTGACTCTATATAATAAGCCTGTGGACTATCTTCATGGAAGTAGTCTGAACCATGAGCGTGAGAATCATTTTCTGAGACCAATGGGGTTAGTGGCACCAATGCTCTATTATGGTTCTCCTCCGCCATCGTATATTTAACTGGGATCACATTGGCAGGAGCTGGCGGTTGGTTTCCTAGGACTGGTTGTGGCCTATATGGTGCCTGATATTGCTGCTGGTATTGAGGTTGATATTGTTGTGGCCTATAATATGGTTGTTGGTACTGATTCTGATACCTACCCTGTTGGTAAGGTTGCTGATAATTTTGTCTAACAGCCTGCCTGTTATAGGGACAATCTTGGGTCGTATGATTTGTGTATTTTCTCTCAATGGTGCAATACAGAGCATTAGGGTTTCCTTGGGGTTGAGTCATCATTGGGCAGACATTAGCCATGTGATCTCCTCCACATGTATAACATCGCTTCACTGAAGTGACCCTTGGCATTTGTCTATTTTGAACTCCTAGCTTTTTGGCCACTTGCTCAGCTATCTCATCTATCTCAGTGGAGGCTCTAGAGGTATGACTTGTAGAACTATCAAAATCCTTATAGAGTTTGGATAGTCCTAATTCCTCACCCAAGTTGTCTTCTATGTCAATGCACATCCGTATACACTCTTCTATGGATCTAGGCTCTTTCAAGTATACATATGGCCTTAATTTTGTGCTCAACAGGCCATCTAAAAACAGTGCCACCTGTTTAGCTGATGTGGGTAATTCTGGTACAGGGCATCTTTCCAAGTACTGTCTAAACCTTCTTCCTGCAAGTCGCACTGTTTCTTGGGGTGTCTGTTTGAAGCTGTGGATCAAGGATGATGTGTTATGCTTGATACCACTCTTGGAAAATTCTACAATGAATTCTTCTAGAAGCTGACCTATCTCTCTATAGTTGCGACTGTTTAGAGGTTGAAACCAAGCTAAGGCAGTACCCTTAAGAGTCAAACCAAATGCCTCGAACTGGGTGAATAAGTCTTCAACATGTTCAGCTCTTAGCACTTGTTTGAACTCCGCCACATGATCATAAGGATCTCCAAATCCATCAAAGTAGTTCTTCATTGTCTTAACCACTTGAGAGGGTCTAAGGGTTCTTGAGTGTTCTCGTGGTCTAGGCAATGGGAAATCATGATCATCTCTTTGATGTCTATGAACTCTATGTCTCTCCCTTTCAAGTATTTCCGTTCCATATCCTGATCTGTCTCTGCCTATAGTGTCTGCAAAGCTTACCTCCAGTCTCTCTCTAGTTCTTTCTCTCTGGGTTTCATGAGCCTTGGATGATCCGGCTCCTTGGAGGCCCTGGGAAACATTAGATCTTGGTGGAGGGAAAATTGATTCGCCTTGCCAAGTGTAAGCATGTCTGTCATGATCTGATACCAAGAATAATTTCTGAGATGTGTGATCTAGGTAGACAGCTTTCCCTGGTGTCTCTGGGTCCTTGAATTCGTAGATGGTGACTACTGGGCTGGGTTGATCTGGCCTAAATCTCCAAAAGGCTTCCTCTGTTTCTCTATTCACAAATAGTTCTATGCTTTTATTATCTTGAGGAATCCATTCTGGAGTGAGCACTCTGGTTAAGACTGACTTACCTCTAGGGGTCTTGGGTTCTCCTCCTAGGTCTCCTTTCTCTAGGTCTCCTATCTCGTTCTCAGGAATGATATTTCCAAACTCATCTGTCCTATCTGGTAAGTTGGTAACCACATACATGGTTCCTTCCTTATCAATGTAAGCACCCTCTTCAAACTTGACCACTGGGTGTTCAAGTCCAAAGAGTTGGTCAGGATTTTTGAGTTGAACCACTGATCGCCTTAGACCATCCTCATAGATGCGAGCACCTAATTGGTTGGTCCTGATATACTCCAATTGGATCTTATAGGGACCTTCTGGTGTCTGTAAATAGGCAGTGCCTGAGCTACGTGTGGGTCTTTCCATGCTAAAAGACATTTCCGAGTCACTGGTTTCTGAACTTCGTGTGTAAGGATAACCACTAAGCTGTTGAGCCCAAGACTTGGCTGTATGGTTGACACTAGCCTCAGATGACCTAATGCTTTGTCTATCCTTGCCTAAGTGTCTGCCAGATCTCAAGTTCATAAGCCTTCGCTTCTAGTCCCAAAGTTCTCTTATATTGCTCAAAATCCTTTGGAACACCTTGGTTTTCCAATTTTCCTGAGGGTCAACTTCCCACGAGCTTTCCAACAAAACCAAAATCACAGCAAACGGATTTCGTATGAGAAAGTTATGCCAGTTCAGGGTTTTGGGGGTTAAAACAGGGAAACAGGATCTCTCTGGGAATTCAGAACAGGCGATACAATACCAGATTTTCCACGATACGATACCTTTGTCTTACACGATACCCCTTCAGACGATACCACCTAGACGATACGATACCACTAGGATAACTGCGATCGCGATACCAACCTCACGATACGATACTGCTCTCTTAGGCGATACGATACTGAAAGTGGTCACGATACGATATCTCTAATTTGCGCGATACGATACCAACCTCACGATACGATACCAGAATCTCAGACGATACGATACTGTGACCGTCGCGATACGATACCACGGGATTGGACGATACGATACCACTCCAACCGCGATACGATACTGCTTGTGCCACGCGATACGATGCCACAAAGTGCACGATACGATACCAGAAATTTGACGCGATACGATACTAGTATAGCCCACGATACGATACCACCGGGGCGACCGCGATCGCGATACCAACACTTGACGATACGATACCAGAATGGTATTGCGATACCTCAAGTGGGCATGCACGATACGATACCAGAATCTCAGGCGATACGATACCACTTGGTCAACGATACGATACTGTGACCGTCGCGATACGATACCACTGAGGCAACTACGATCGCGATACCAACACTTGACGATACGATACCAGAATGGTATCACAATACCTCAAGTGGGCATGCACGATACGATACCTCAACAAGTGTCGTGATACACGGGAGTTCTGGTATCGCGATACCACAACTCAACCGGACACGATACTTGGAGATTTTGACACCCAAATTCAAAAATTTTTGCAGATTTGTGTACCTTGTGTCCTCCTTGTCACTTCTATCAGCTTGTAGATGCAAAGTCACTCTCCAAAGTCACGATACAACGCTCGCGATACCAGGCGCTGTTCCTCTCACGTCGCGATACCACCGCTCAGATTCTAGTGTTTTTTAGAGTTTTTCAGTGTTTTTCTTCAGCGTTTTTGGTTCTCAGCTCCTCCTAAGCTTGTTCCTCACAGCCACGAGTAAAAAACGAGTGAATGTAGTGACGAAAATGGAAATAATCAGAGAATACAAAGAGGGAAGAAGATGGAGATGATGACGAAGATGAAGAAGGAGAAAAACTCAGAAACTGAACTAGAAATTGTGATTTTTTTACCTTCCAACGTCGCTACTCTACGTCTTACCGTCACACGCTCGTCCTCCAAGCTCTCTCCCCGGCAACGGCGCCAAATTTGGTGTCACTCTAGCACAATGGTGAGTACCAACGTGAGGAGATACACCTCATAAATGTCAATCCGTGGAGACGTGAGGACCGGTATGAAGACCGTGAGCAAGTGATGGCACAAGTGCGTGGGTGAAAGCACACAAGCATGCACACACATACACACACACGCGCACAAAGTAAGAGCAAGGAGTGGAACAATGGAAGATGTTCAATTATACAAGAGCTCTCTTACAAAGCTGAAATCTACAACAAGCTAACCTCAAAAATGAGCTCTCCAGCCCTTTTTATAGTTTTTGAGTGGTTTTGGCCCTGTCCAGACCTAGTGTCCGGCCTAGTTAAAAAATAGGTTCCAGGGCTTATTTGGGGGCTCAAACGGAGTCTAAAAATTATGAAAATTGGTAGGATGGTAGATCTAATACTCCTCAAGCTCGAGGACTCCTCGGCTTGAACAAAATGGAGTTACAAAAATGGAAAATGGTATTTACAATGGTTTTTAGTGATAAAAATCACTATTTTTGTAGGGATTTCTTCTGAAAATTTGACAGGTGCTTCTTGGAGCTCCCTACTTGCTCCTTCTTCTTGTGTGTCTACTTCCTTGATGCGCTTCCATGCTGTGTCCTTGACCTTGAGCTTCAACAGTTGTCATACCATCTAAGGATTTTGATGGAAGTTTGTTAACAAGGTATGTGGTTTTTGATATAGCCTTTGCCCAAAGATAATTAGGTAGGTTCTTTTCATTTAGCATAGATCTAGTTGCTTCAACTATGGTTTTGTTCCTCCTTTCAGCTACTCCATTGAGTTTAGGTGTATACCTGGTTGTTACCTCTCTTTTGATGCCTCTTTCTTGAAGGAAAATAACAAACTCATTTGAGAAGTATTCTCCATCCCCATCTGATCTAAGTCTCTTGAGACATTTACGTGTTTGGTTCTCTACAAGTGCAAGGTATCTTTTGAAACAATTGAAAACTTCATGTTTATGGGGCTTCCACATATGCTCCATGTCTTGTAAATCTAACCTGCAATCCTTTCTCCACAATTTGTCCAACACTTATCGAATTCTTGGTTATTGTAGGTACATACAATACCTTGCTTAGAAGATTCATATTTCCATATGATGTCTTGAAATTACCTATCTTTTCCACTGAGTGCCTTGTATCATCACTTGTTTACACTTCATGTTTGTTCTTGGGATCTTCTAAGTTAGAGAGCAATGCTACATTTCTTGATACATGATTGGAGCATCCTAAGTCAATATAAAAGACGTGATCATCATCCTTACCTTGCTTCAGTGATAGGTCCATGAGAAGAAGTGAGCCTTCTTGACTTTGATCCTCAGTATAATTGTTGTAGTCCGTCCTTTCTCTATATCCACTTTGATAGTGGTTATTGTTGTTGTGATAGTTGTTGTTGTTTCCTCCATTGTATCTACCTCTATTTGATCCATTGCCACCTCTATTGAATCCTCTTTCTCTATGATTTCTTGGCTTCTTGTAACATTCTTTAGTAGTGAGATTAGAATAACCACATATGTTACAAGCTTGAGATGTTTGGGGTCTCCCCCTGCCTTGCTTTCCTCCTTTGCCTCTATCTCTAGCTTTTCCTCTACCTGTGAAGTTGTCTTGGAAAGAACTGCTTTCATCTTCATTCTTCTTGGATTTGAATTATCCCTAGCTTTAGCTTTATCAGAGTATAAGGCAGAAGATTGATTACCTATTGAGGATTCACTATTTTTTTTTATCTTTACTTCATGTTCGAAGAGTTAGCCCATCAGAGTATTGAGGTTAGGCACCTACATGTCCATGTATAGATCCATGGTAGTTGTGAAGGACTCCAATTTGTCATCAACTTTAATGCCATTGATGATTTGCCTTATAATTTTCTCTTCTTCAATCACCTCTCCAATGCTTCCTAATTGATTAGAGATCTCCTTCATGTTGGTGACATAATGATTCACACTTTGCTTCGGACTTTTTTTTCAAGATAGTGAACTCCATCCATAGCTGGTTCTTCCTTGCTCTAGTGTTTGAAGAGAAGAAGGCAACAAGTGCATTCTAGGTCTCCCTTGATGTCTTGCATCCTTTTACATGAGGTAAGAGAAAATCAAAAATTGAGTTTAGAATATAGTACTCGGCTCATGCATCCTTTGAACACCAAGTTGTAAGTCTCTCTTGCTCTTCAAGTGATGGTTGCCCTTTGCTTCTCATTGCTGGCATGACTTCATCTTCAGATATGTATCCAAATAGATTTTTTCCTTGAAGGTAAGCCTCTATCCTTAGAGACCAAGCTGAGCACTTCTGTTATCATTAGTGTCCATGTGAAAGGCCAAATGGCCACTGGACACTTCTTTGTATATTTTCTTTAATATAACATATAGTGGTCTGGTCAGTCATAGACTAGAAGTTCGACCGCACTCCCCCCCTCGGATTTCTCCAAAGCTTACGATTAAGGTGGTGACCAAGGCATAGACCTTGGCATACCTTGTCATCTGAGTCACCAAAGTCACCATTGGTACCATTGGCTATGCACGAGGGAGGACCTCAACACTCAAGGAAGATAGAGGTTCCTGGTACTTCCCGGGAGGTCACCCATCCTAGTATTGTTCCCCTTGGAGCTCGCTTAACCATGGCAATCTCTTGCCACTAAGCTACACTCTTATGGTGTCTGAAGAAGGGGAAAGACTAAGGTTAACATTACCTTGAACATGTTTTGGTCCCTCAAAGCTTCATTCTTTGCTTTCAACGCCTGTTTTTGAAGCATTTTTGGGGTGTATTTTGGAGCAATTTTGTGGTACTTTCGCACATAGTTCTCTTCATACAGGTCCATGAACATCAAGAAGAGTGTTTGTTGTACTTCTCCAACAAAAAATATCAACGTTTGGGGCTTTTTTTTCAGCCACACTTGTAAAACTATAGGTTTCTCGAAAGGTTTCCAGTTTTGTTGGGAAAAACCACTACAAATTTATGTTGGTTTTTGGGCCTAAAACATCAGAGTTGACATACACTTGCAGGTGTTGTTGGCTATTTTTTGGGCTATGCATTCAGCCTTTTAGTATCATTTTACTGCATATATTGAGCACATACACACCATGTATGCTTCTGTGTATACCGCTTATGTAGGTCCATGTGGTCATTGATATAGCGGTTACGTTTTTTGCTGTGTTATCTTTCTCTGATTTCTCATTTTGTGAGCATTGTCAATATGGAAAGAAAACCAAAAATGTGCATAGAATGCACATTGACTCTTCAATTCAGCCTTTAGATCTCGCTCATACAGATGTGTGTGGCCCTATGCCCACTAGGTCCTTAGGCAGTTCTCTTTACTTTTTCACTTTCATAGATGATGCTACTAGAAAAGTCTGGGTATATCCTATCAAATCGAAGGATGAGGTATTCTCTACTTTCAAAAAATGGCTTGCTTCAGTTGACGCTGAAAAAGGAACTAAGCTTAAGGATTTACATTCAGATAATGGGGGTGAGTATACCTCACATGATTTCAGTCTTTTTGTCATTCTAGAGGGATTCGTAGAGAGTTTACAGCTCCTTATACCCTAGTACAGAATGGTGTAGCTCAGAGTATGAATAGAACTGTTCAAGATAGAGTAGTCTCTATGTTGCATCATGCAAACCTCTCACAAGGTTTTTGGGCAGAAGCAGTATTGACTGTAGTTCATGTGATTAACCTTTCACCTAGTAGTGCCAAAAGTTTGAAAGTGGCATAAGAGTTATGGACACGGAAGCCACCATATTATGATCATCTTCGAGTTTTTGGGTGTGAAGCATATGCTCATATACCCAAGAATCTTAGACAAAAGTTGGACCATAAGTCAAAGAAATGCATTTTTCTTGGATATGGTCGAGAAGGACAATTTGGATATCGCTTATGGGATCCTGAAACATGATTAGTGATCAGAAGTAGTGATGTCATTTTTAATGAGTCTAAGATGCATAAACAACCCATTAAGGAGCTTGAAGTGAGAAGAGTGGTGTTTGAGGATACTAGTCCTCCGGTTAGCATGCATAAAAATGTTGCACATAGGGATGCTCAAGAGAATGTCTATTCAGATCAGTCTGCACATGTTCTTGTTTAGCAACCATTGAGACATTCTACACGTGTCTCACATCCACCTGATAGATATGTTCGAGGTTTAGATTTTGTTATGCTAGCAGATACTGGTGAGCCTTCTTGCTACACAGAGGCTATGCAGACATAGGATCATGTCAAGTAGGAGCGTGCCATGAAGAGTGAGCTGGATTCTATTCACAAGAATGGTACTTGGGATTTAGTACCTTTGCCAAAGGGCAAGAAAGCTTTACCATGTAAATGGGTATATAAGCTAAAATTCACATCAGATAGTGCTTCTCCAAAATATAAAGCACGACTTGTTGCAAAGGGTTTTAAGCAACAACATGGTGTTGATTTTGAGGAAATCTTCTCTCCAGTGGTCAAGACGACTACTTTGCGCATGTTGCTTGGATTCGTTGCAATGGAGGACTTAGAGCTAGTCCAAATGGATGTGAAAACAACTTTCTTGCATGGAGATCTTACGCATGAGATCTATATGGAACAACCAGAGGGTTATGTAGTTCCTGGCAAGGAAAGTCTAGTTTGTAAGCTCAAGAAGAGCTTGTATGGACTTAAATAGTCTCCTAGACAATGGTACCAAAAGTTTGATGCTTTTATGAAGTTCCAAGGCTATTCTCCAAGCAATGAGGATCATGTCTCTACACAAAGAGATGCTCAGATGGCAGCTTGATATGCTTGATACTTTATGTCGATGATATGTTGATTGTTGGGAAGTCCTCCTATGACTTGTCGATTCTCAAAAGGAAGTTGAGTGAGACATTTGATATGAAGGATTTGGGGGATGCCAAACATATTCTTGGCATGCGCATTACTCGTGATAGGAGTAAAAGATGCATATACTTGTCTCAAAGTGAGTACATATCCAAAGTACTTCACAGGTTCTATATGCAAAGTGGAAAAGCATTGATTACACCTTTACCCACATATGTGAAATTGAGCAAGGATGATTGCCCCAAATCAGATGAGGAAAAGGAATTCATGACCAGAATTCCCTATAAGTCTTTCATTGGTAGTCTCGTGTATGCTATGGTAGTTATGAGACTAGACATTGCATTTGCAGTGGGAGTTGTGAGGAGATATATGTCTAATCCTGGCAAGAAACATTGGGAAGCGGTCAAGATGATTTTGAGACATCTGAGTGGCACTAAGGACAAGTGTCTATGCTTAAGTAGAGCGAAAGCATCCATTATTGGTTACACAGATTCTGAATATGCTGGTTGTGTAGACAATCGTAAGTCTACATCAGGGTACAGTTTTTCATTTTGTTGGAGGTGCTATCTGTTGCATATCTCGTCTTCAAGAATGTACTATTGTTTCCACCATAGAAGCAGAGTATGTTGTAGCAAGTGAGGCATGTAAGGAAGCATTGTGGCTTTCTCGTCTTGCTTGTGATATGGGTTTACCTTAGCATGTACATTGTTTGCTCAATGACAGTCAGAGTGCCATTGCTTTAGCTAAGAATCTGGTCTATCATGCAAAGACCAAACACATTGAGGTGAGGTATCACTTCATTGGAGATTGATTAGCCACTGAGCGCATTATTCTTGAGAAGGTTCACACTCGAAATAATGTTGCACATGCTTTGACTAGAGCTCTACCACAGGATAGTTTTTGACATTGTTGTCACTTGATGGGAGTTACTTGATTCATGATCTTACCGTCACTTGTATATTGTGTGACATGCCCATCAGGTCGGAGGTATAATTTGTATACTTACACTCAGGTATTTTTTATCATTCTTTATTTTTCTCCCATAGTTACTTTGGCCATATTGACCTTTAGTGGGAGATTGTTACCGTTAGTGTCCATGTGAAAGGCCAAATGGCCACTGGACACTTCTTTATAAATGTTCTTTAATAAAACATATAGTGGTGTGGTCAGTTATAGACTATAAGTTTGACCGCATTTGTAATACATAAGAATTATGTCTTCGTGCTCCCTGTGTACTGTGTTTTTCTTGTGTATTCTGCAACCTCTGTACGGAGTACTGTGTGCAACCCTAAGAGCTCAGTTTTCTACTCCGAGGATATCATCGTGAAGCTCTCAAGAAGGAGAGTGCACTGTGGTGGATCACCATTGAATTACTTCAAGTTGTTCCTATCCAATTTGTCAATGATAGAGGGAAAACCATCTACCATGTTGATTCAACAATGCTCTGATACCACTGTGAGTAGAGATGGTGGACACACTCCAAGGATGAGTCTGGTGTTGCAAAAACTTTCTCTACACCTGCCAAAGTAACTTTAGAGATGTTAAGTAGACACCTTCATCTTGCTAATGATGCATTAATACCTCCTTAATACCTTGGAAGATCAATCTCAAATTGATTCATCAAAATAGATGACTTGACACAAAATAGATGATCAAAAACTTGCTATTCTGGGATGAAAAGCTCACTGGAATTTCACTCAGAGCTCATAACTTGCCGAGAATTGTTCAGAGATATTTTATACACTTCAAACTAGATATATGAGAAATCTAAAGCAACAAATTTGATGAATTTCAATAGACTATACTGAGAGCAATCAATTTAAGAACATTGGGGTGTCATCCCGACTTTTCAGGAATACACTGCTTGCATACATAGGTCACATCAAATAGATGTAGCACATAGAATAATTAACCAAATATGATAAAAGTTGAGGTGAACCAAATAGAATTATTACCTTAACTATATCAATTTAAATCTCATCAAAAGAATAAGTATATAGAGAGAAATCAATGTACAAAGTTGACAAAAATGAGATATGAACTTGAGACAACACTTGCGATGTGAGTGTGCATGAAGCTTGAGGATAAGGAGCACTATGTGTGCTTCACCAATAGTAAAAAATTTATCTAGAACCTCATCTGTATCACAAAATCTGCTCTAATCTGCAACTCTCTTCATGTGTATATATAGAAAAAATTTGAATTCAAACTTTGGGGGAATTCCACCTAAATGTTTCTTCATCATAGGGAATCTCATCTAGTTAGTTTCTCCAACTTTATATACATGATTGGTACCTAACAAGGTCACGAGATTCTCTTTGCCTTTTACTTTTGATGTAATTACTTTTATAAGAGGTTGATTTTATGGCTTTTCTTATTGAGAGTATACATATCAAAGTGATGAATGATCAAGCACTAGGCTTGGATAAAAATGCACCAACATGAGTGTGAAGAGGGGGTGTAAGAGTGTGTGTGTGTGTGTGTGCTAGACAAGGAAAGAAAATGAGGGAGTGGAAGAGAGTGAAAGAGTATGAGTGCGTGCATCATGTGTGAGTGAAAGAGGGACTGTGAGAGAGTAGCATATGTGTGCGAGAGAAAAAAGGGAGAGTAAAAGTGAAAATGCTAGAATGTGTGAGTGAGGGTTAAAGGGAACTAGTGAGGGAGCATGTGTAAGAGGGTAGGTGCAAGAATGAGTGAGTGTGTGTGGGTTTGGGATATATGTGTGTAGGGAAGAGAGGTAGTGGAAAAGGAGGTAGGAAAGTGGGAAAGGGAAAAGAAGACAAAGGGTTAAGGAGAGTATAAATGTCGAGTGTGTGGGTGTCTATGTATGTATGAAGGAGAGTGGGAGTGGGCAAGGAAACGAGAGTGTGTGAAGGTGGGAAAAAAATAGGAAGTGTAAGTGATAAGGCATGGGATAGTGGATGCAAGCGAGAGATTATCATTTAGAGCTAACATTGTGGATTCCAAGAAATACAATTGGACCAACTCTAAGAGTTCCTTTTGGGACAAAACATAAGTGTAGTTCTGTATCTATTCCTCAAGTCTAGGAGCATAACATTTTGGCAATCCTACTAGGGATTGCTTGACGGTATCACCAATTGTGGTTGTCCCAAAAAAGAACAATAAAATTCACATTTTCATAGACTACCAAACATTGAACGAATGAATGAAGAAGGACCACTTTCCTTTGGCATTTATGGAAGAAATCTTGGACAGAGTAGCTGGTCACAAATTGTTCTTTTTTTTTAGATGGCTTCAGTGGATAAATTAGGTTCAGATTTATGAAGAGGATCAGCCAAAAACCATGTTCACTACAAAATGGGGTACATACACATATTGTGTCATGCCATTTGGGCTATGTAATGCACCAGCTATGTTTCAGATGGCAATGATCGTAGCATACCAAGATTATTTGCAGGATTGGATGGAGATATTCCTCGATGTCTTTGCTATCCAAGGAGACTATGAGAATATGACGGAAAGAATCAAAGCCATTCTAAGAAGAATCATTGAAAAGGGTATTATGTTAAATCTCGAAAAATGTACGTTTGGAGTAAGAAAGGGATTGTTCATGGGACATGTGATTTTCGAAAAAAAGAATTTCCGTGACGAGGATAACCTCCTCAGAACCTACGACAACTCAGGGGACTCTTGGGACATGCTAACTATTATCGGCGGTTTATACTGAACTTCACATCAATAGCCACACCATTGATGAATCTTCTGAGGAAAGATCAACAGTATCAATGGGCCAGAGAGTGTCAAACTGCATTCGACTCTATTAAAAAGAAGTTGATAAATGCATCAATTTTGGCAGCACTTAATTGGACGAAAGAGTTTCATGTGCATGCAGATGCTTCCCATACTACAGTTGGGGCAGTGCTTTGTCAAACTGATGAAAAGAAGTTGGATCATCCAATTTATTATGCAAGTCCAAACTTGAACAGTGCCGAGAGGAACTACACAAGTACAAAAAAGGAGTGCCTATCAATAATTTTTGCAGTAAACAAGTATCCCCACTATTTGATGGGCAAGCACTTCAGATTTTGTGTGGATCATGAAGCTCTAAAGTATATCATCAACAAACCCGAGTTATCAGGATGACTAATGAGGTGGATGTTACTTTTGCAAGAATTTAAATTTATGGTGGTAACCATACTAGGGAAAGTGTACATGCTCACAGATCACTTGTCTCGAATTGTTAATGAAAAATCAATCTCTGGTGTGCCTGATGATGCTCCTGATGGTCATCTGTTTCAGGTTGATGCCAAAGTACCATGGTACACTGACTTTGTAAACTTCTTGTGTACGACCAAGAACCCGTTGGAAGCAAGCAAAAGAGATAAGCAGAAATTGTTAGCACTAGCAAAACACCACAGTATCATTGGTGAACAACTCTATTGATACTCTCTTAATGAAAGCATTTACCAAAGGTGTTGAGGAAGAAGAGGCAACCATAGTTCTAAGGGTGTTGCACAAATGAACCTTGCAGTGGGCATTTCGCATGTGAATTGACGGCCAGAAAGTCTTGTTGGCAGGATATTAGTGGCCGACATTTTTCAAGGATTGTCACACTTATTGTAAGAAATTCAACAAGTTTCAAAGAATGGGTAAATCAACACTAGCACACAGAGCTCCTTCTACATGGGTACTAGCTCTTAAGTCTTTCAAAAAATGGGGAATTGACTTCGTCGGACCCATTGATCCTCCCTCAAGATGTAGGTCCAATAGGTATATCTTGGTCTACATAGTTTATCTTACCAAGTGGGTGGAAGCAAAAGCTTTGAAGACAGATCGAGCCGTCGATGTAGCCAAGTTTTTGTACGAACAAATTATCACGCAGTTTCGATGCCCATTGGAGATAGTGAGTGATAGAGGATCGGATTTTGTCAATGAACTAATTGAGGAATTGATGCAGCTGTATAGAATCAAACATAGAAAAGGCACGCCATATTATCCGAAGGCAAATAGTCAAGTTGAGGTTACCAATAAGATTCTTGAACAGATCGTGACAAAGATGGTGGTCGCTCACATGCGAGACTGGGGTGAACGGCTTTTAGAGGCCTTGTGGGCATATCAAACATCCTATCAGGTTTTATGGCAAGGAGGCCATCTTTCCCATTGAAAAAGAAGTCCCAACGTTGAGAGTGGCCATCGAATCCAGGCTAGGAGATGAAGAGTCACTAAAAGAAAGATATATCCAACTAGTCAATTTAGAGGATAAGAGACTCATTGCACAACAGTGCCTAGAGGCTATTCAAAAATGACGAAAGGACAATCATGATAAGAAGCTTAGGACCTATGCAATTTAAAGAGGTGATTCTGTGCTAGTCTATGATAGAAAATATTACAAGTTCCTGAGAAAATTGCAAACAAGATGGGTAGGGTCATTTAAGGTGGTGGAAATCAACTCAAATGGTTCTTTGCAGATACAAGATGTAGGTGGAGAATGTGACCCAGTGAAGGCCAACACACTCCAAGTCAAACCATACTTCAATTAGCATCAGGGCAAGAGAGATGGAACACGATCCAAGAGGAAAGATTTAGTAGAACACGTGTACATAGAGATACATATATATTTACATATGTTAGATATGCTCTCTGTCGTTATTGATATTATTTGCTTCTAGCTCAAGAAATTTGGACAATTAAAAACTTTTTGTGTTATGCAGGAGGATATTAGAAGTTAGGTGATAGATGGAGGACATTAGAGCTTAGATATATCTATATGAATTGGTGATATATTTTTCGGATCAGACAATTATTAGCATGGATGTTCATGCCAAGAACTTCAAGACCGAATACGATACAAAGGAAGCTTATTCGCTGGTATGTTTTCTAAACCAAGGTCTAGGTAGTTCCTTCCCGAGGTTTTTGTTTGGGTGAAATTTGTTCGAGTGTGTAGGATGGGCAGAAGAGAGGTATTACTATTTTGATGACTCAAGGGAAATGCCCACTAACGAGAACGACATCACTTGGGCTTGGGCAGATCTGTTGACGATAGGCAACGATGATGAGGCTCTTGAGGTGGAGCTTGACTCACCTCTTGGAGAGCATTGATCACCTACAGTGAGCGAGACGAGGTAGGAATTTTTGAGTTTTCCGTGTTGCATTATGGCTGAAGAAGCAACTTATAGGTGAGATAGCAGAATCTGGTTTGGTAGGTCTATTTACGACTATTCAATCATGTTATATATAATCGTTATGCCCGAGTAAGGAAGGTGTCGGGAAGATTGATCTATCAACTCCACGTACGTATTTTTTGTGTATTCTTGTGTATGCATGATGCATGGGACAGGTAGGACAGATGCTCCTTTCTACCTCTCCCTAACTCTTAGGGCATGGGAAATGAAAAGAAATTGAAAAATCAAAAAAGTGAAAATAAAAAAAACAAAACAAAAAAAATGTGTATATATATGTGTGCTAGCACGCTATGATGGGTTAGTAGGTGAGTGGAGTCATCCTGGCCAGGTGGTCAGGACCATGAGCTGATGCTAGCTTTGTCATAAGCATGGAGAGTGGCGTGTTCATATCTGTTTGATGCTTTGCACCATAGCGGGTTGATAGGTGAGTGGAACCATCTTGGCCTTGCGACCGAGACCACGAGCCGCACCTAGCTTCGCTATGGGCTAGCACGTATATATGTGTGTGTATATCATGTATATGTCATTGCACGCTATGTGGTGTTGGTAGACAAACTTGGTCGGGTGGTCAAGGCCACGAGTCACATCCAATTGCAACATAGGCCAACTCGTGAAGTAAGAAATAAACAAAAAGGAAGAGAAAGAAAGTTCCCACTCCTAAGGGGGAGAGACAGAGAGGAAGGTGGTGATTGCCCAGATGGATGTGTTTTATGCATGTATGTATTTATGAGGCCAAATTGACACTTCCTCTTGATTTAGACGACATGAGTAGTACACAACAACAACAACAACAATAGCAACAACAGCTCATACCCCCACGACCCATACCTACCAGAGTCACATATACTAGATTTGGTGGATTTCCAGGTGATGATCCTGATGCTCATGTTCGTACTTTCAAAATTAATTATGTTGTACTTAACCATCCAGCAGATCCGGCATATAAGGCCATAGTGTTTCAATCTACTCTTGTTAATGAAGCTGCCCACCGGTTAACCGAATATGATATTAATCATTTCGGTCAATACGACGATGTTAAGAATGCCTTTTTACAACATTTCTGATTAAAGAAAAATGTGGCTGAAATCTTTGATTATTTACAAAACAATAGACAAAAACCACAGCAGAGTGTGCAAGAGTATGCAACGTTATTCTGCACTCATCTATGACAGTTGCCTCCAATGCACGCTAATCTATCGGATGATGTGATTACCCAATGGTTTATTAATGCACTAAACCCCCAACTCAAACAAGTTATGATTATTCGATGTGTGGGCAGCATGACCTTGGATGCACTCATTGCTATGGCATTACAGTTGGAACATGAGGTTGGTGGTTTTATCAAAGATCTAGATTGGTTAAAAGCCTCCAAGAGTACAAACGATGATCCATTGAAACAAGTATATTGCACCAAATGTAAGAACCCGGGCCATACTACCTCAGATTGTGCACTAAATCAAATGTACTGTGCTATTTGTAATACGACAAGTCATTCCATCGAAACTTGTCCATATAATGCCAAAGTACAGACCAGACCAATCGTAAATTCCATAATACAGGAGTAGGGACAACCATCCACCCACTATATACCACCGCATTTGAGAAATACATCTTATCAAACTTACAAAAATTATAGAGGACCACGACCAAACAATTTTGGACAGCCTCATTGGAATTTGGGACAATCCAGTGAAGGTGCATCTCTTCCACCACCAAGATGCCATTTTTGTGGACAAATTGGACATATCCGTAGATATTGTAAAGAAGCATTTGAATATGATAAGCGAAGAAAAGAACGACAGCACCCTATGGCAAATATGGTATACATCACAACGGTAGATACACAAGCAGCAGCAGTTCAAACACAGTGCGGTAAGAAGTTGCACCCAGCTGTTGAGATTTTTGAACCAGGCATTCGAGAACAACAAAGAATGTTTATTAAAGCTAGCACATGGGAAGTCAAGAACCAATTGTTTTTCTCGATCCGGTACTGATGGTCCAGCAAAGAGTACAGAATACCACACCAGAAGAGAGGGATCCGGTCCAATTACCGCTGGAGGACACATCAGACTTGATAACGATTACATCGAATCTTGATTCTATGTGGAATATTTTATCAAAAGCATCTATTACGATCCCGTTGGGGCAACTTTTAGCATTGGTCCCTGGTACTCAACAATAATTTTAGCAACAAACTAGTCCAGGATCATCGTGCACACCTACTACAGCAACCATCAGCCCAAAAATTGATTCTATGATGGATCATGTTGTTCCTTTAATTACGATATGGATAAAAACCACAAAATTACACAAATATTGATTGACGGAGGCTTAGGGGTTAATATTGCTACAGTTGCACTTTGTAAGAAGTTAGGATGGACTCAGATTGAACCTATCCAGTTCTTTGTAAGAATGGATGATCAATCTAAGGTACATCAAGTGGGCTTGCTGCATGATATACCCATTACCCTACAGGGAGCAATGTTCAAAATGACTTTTGTTATCTTGGAATTACATGAATCAAGTCTGGATTACAACTTATTATTCAGGAGGCCTTGGTTGAAGCAGGCAAAAGTGTTACAGGATTGGTTTGCACATGAACTTATTTTTAGAAGCAATCACCGAAAATATGTTGTACCCTCGGATGATATGAGGCCCTGCAATTTACATGCACGACCTTACGTGGCAGAACCTGTGCATATGTTGGATGGCCTTTTGGATGAAGAAGAAGAAGCTTTTCTAAATGCTAACCAGGATTTGTTAGCATTGGGTACCATTCATTTGCAAGCCATAATAGATAATTGGAGAGAGTGAGAGTGGGCATGGAAAAGAGAGTGTGTGAAGGTGGGAAAAAAATAGGCAGTGTAAGTGAAGAGACGTGGGATAATGGATGGAAGCGAGAGCTTATCATTTAGATCTAACATTGTGGGATCCAAGCAATACAATTGGACCAACTCTAAGAGTTTCTTTTTTGGAAAAAACATAATTGTAGTTCTGTATCTATTCATTGGGTCTAGAAGCATAAAAATATCTAACAAATTGTCACATGTGTCGAGTGTCTATGCTAGATGAACACTCATCTATATGGTATTCTACAATAGCAACCGAGGGGAGTACACCATTAGTAGACTTTTTAAAATCACAAACATATCTAGAAGGAGCAAGCCTAGCTAGAAAAAGATCCCCGAAAGAACAAAGTAAAGATTATGTAATTTTGAGAAAACATCTATTCAAACATAGAAAGGATAATCAACTACAAGTGTGTGTGTGTGTGTACATGAAGAAGAGTACCTTCCCATATTAGTATTGAGATATCAAGCTCAACATGTGATGGTCCAGGGTGACACATATCATTTTCTCATTTCTCTGACTTGTATAGTGGTCATGCCGATATATGTCAGGGATACTTCATTGAACTTTACTAAATTTATCTATCGAGAGTGATGGCAAATTTTTTTCTTTCCAGCTCACTCATTCACAGACATTAGGATTCTCCTTATGTAATGTTCTTTATATGAAGAAGAAGAAGAAGAAGAAGAGGAAGAAGATTATTCTTCCTTGCTGCAATTTGTGTGGCCTTCTCTTTGAGTGTGAGGGTGTGTGAGATCTTGCTTATCTCCTTTCTCTTGACATGGTATTAGAGCTACTGTGGCTGTAGAGAGCTCATGGAGAAGGCAGATAGTGAGGAGTATGCAAGAAGGCATGGAGAAAGCATGATTCACAAATGACCTCAAATTGCTACGAGTTTTCTCAGATTTCTAGTTTGGATCCATCTCAACCTGTATTTTGAGCCCACAAGGTGGGGCCCATGGAAAAACTAGGTCAATTTGCAAACATGTAACTTGCATCATATTTCACAACACTCAAATATTCCACATCCAGAATTTCAAGTGATTCCATATACAGTTGATAGACAAAAACTATGTTTTTCTAAGATCAAACTATCATGTCGTAGTGTGACAGTGTTCAAGCAAAGATACTTCTTGTAGCATTTTTGAAGTGTTGTGAATTGTTGTAGAAATGGAAAATGTTGATGGAATTAGTCATCTTATGAGTGACAAGTCAGACAAAACCAACTTTCATGCTTGGAGATTTAGAATGATGAATTTACTCATGGGAAAAGTCTATTGTAATTACATCAAAAGAGAGAATGAAAATGCTCCATAGTTACTAGAGAGGAATCAGACTACGGACCAGTTAAGGGCATATGAAGAATAGAATCAAGGAGCATGAAAGCTGATGTATTGGCTATTTGTTAGCATACATGATAGCATGATTGGGCACATACAAGATTCCAAGACTCCAAAAGAGGCTTGGAACAATTTTATTCACATTGTATGAGACCAATACAAAGGCATGGAAATTGCAACCCAAGAATGAGCTACATACACTAGAGAATAAGGGCATGTCGGTAAGTGACTACACCCTAAAAATCAAAAGCATATGTGAGTCACTTGCATCTATTAGCGTGAATGTAGATGATGATGATAAGGTGGAAATGTGCCTTCATGGTTTAGAAGCTGCATATAAGTAGTTTAGAACTTCTATTCAGACTAGGGAAAATATCTCAATTCTTTTTTTATATGGTGTCCATGCTGATTATTGAAGAAAAGAATATTGACGAGGACTTGAACTCCCAAGGAAAACTTAATTTTGAGCAGGTATTCTACGCTAGCAGAGGAAGAGGCAAAGGTAGAGACTTTGAGAGTGGAAGAGGAAACAATAGCCAAGACCAAGGTGAACAACATAATCGTGCAGGAGGTAGAGGACAATTTCAAGGCAGGGGAGCCAAAGAGGCCACAAAAATTTCCAAAGAAATGATTTAGATAATGATAGTAAAGGATGTTAGAATTGTGGTGAACCAAGTCAATTTAATGTGATTAAAGGTTGAAGAATCAAAATAATAGAAGGCAACAAAATAACCATGCATCCACAAGTGCATATGATTATGAGAAGCTATTTAGGGTCCAATATCATATGATGAATATGGTGTCTATTAATGTTTCAAAATTGAATGGTAATGTATGGTATGTTACAGGTGCTTCAAATCACATGAGCAATCATGCAACATGGTTTAGTAGTTTGCAAAAATTTCCAATTCCTGGATATGTTGAAATAGTCGATGACACATCACATCCTATCAAGCATACAAGAAACATAGCAAAATCTATGGAGGACGAGAAGGTAAAACATCTTGCTGATATGCTACATGTTTTTGGGAACCTAATTTAATCTTCATTTTCTGAATCTGAATTCAAGTGATTCAAAGAGAGTTCTCAAAACCTTAAAGCAGTTAGAAGAATCCACCAATTTTGCTAGGTCCATGCAAAATTGGTGCACAAAGATGGGCCAAGATAGCAATTTGGCTCGAGATACTTAGAACTCACCTCATTCATATGCTTGTGCTATCGATGCCCAACCTACATGTAGCAAGGTAAGGATGTCTTAATCCATCCTTGTCATCATTTTCATGTATTGCACTTGATTCAACTTATCACACACAAAGCCATATGGTGTTTAGAATGATTTGGGTAGGGATCAAACCACACATAGATTCCCCTATTTGTTTTATCTAGTTTGGGATAGGTTTCCCTTTTTGAGTAAAAGAAAATAAGAGAGATGAAAACCATGCTCCTTAGTTTGGACAATGGGCTCAAGGGAATTTATTATATAGCCTATAATTGAAGCATACTTTTTAGGCCGCAGATGTCCTTCACGGGGGGAAGAATGTTATAAAGTAATACTTTGCAAGGTGAGAAGCTACATTAAAAACAAAGCAAAATTGAATGCATAACTTTGAGCCAAGAAACTAATTCACCTAGTTGAAATATCAACCAGATGCTTATGTTGTGGACTAACTTAGTCTAGCTTATTTTTTTGAAGGGATGTTTCTTTCTCTTCAAAAATTTGTATGCCTCTGCTCAAGAATTCTAAATTATATATTGAGAAGTCTCACTATGCATTTAAGACTATGGTTTTCATATAAGAATATCTTAATGAAGATCCCATAAGGTACTTCATGATCTTGAAACCTCTTAGTTGATTGGTGCTTGAAGTATTTTCATATCATACCCTTGACCGTCATATACTTTATCTTCTTCTTTGAAGTTACATACAATAGTGTGTGACATAGTTAAAAATTAGATTCCTAAGCTGTTTTGAGGTCTCAAGAAGCTCCAAAAGTTATGAGAATTAAAGTGTAGGTTCTACTTGTTGGAGTTTGAGGTATGTTGTGGAAGCATGCGAATAGTACAAGGAAGAAGAAGAAGCTTGGAGAACAACACACAATATTGAATGTATTACCACTAGAATGTACAAAGATAAGTGACCGTTAGGGCTATAGGCATATATACAAGTCGGGGGAAAAAACCTCCTAAAGAGGGAAAAAAGTGCCTGGAGATTCCTAGTGTGTTCACACACATCACTACGTAAATATATCAACAAATCCCCCCTAGGAGTGATAGGGTGAACAAGGAGTTGTCATTCATGTATAAGGAAGTGCGAAGCTATGTGGAATCAATCCATAAAAGCAAGTAAGCCCAAAGCTTTGTGGAAAGCTTGAAACTTCTCCCTAGGTAGAGCCTTTGTGAAAAGTCTGCAATGTTCTTCTGTGTGGGCACATGCCAAACTAATTGTTGGTGCAAATACCAAGCCTACACATTTGGCTAGAGTTTATGTGAAATTAATTGAAGTTTCATGGGAACCATCGATATGAAGACTTTACCTTTTACGATTTGTAAAAGTCTATTTGACTTGGAGGAATATTTGTAGCTACCACTAAACTCATGGAGTTTGTTAGATGGAAAAGTCACGACTTTATTTGGAGAGAATATCTCCTAGATTGGAGGATCACTTTTAGTGAGAGCCAATGAAGAATTCAAATTCAAAATTCAAATGTATCATCTATAAAAGATGACTGAAAAAAACTTGCAGTATGAGGTCTCCAATTCCGAGTTCTTCTTGACTACATTGTAAGAGAGTGAGGCTCACATCATAGCCTACACTACTCATTATCATTGGGCATTGTTTATCATGCCAATGATCTTTTACAACATTTTCTTCTAATACAATAGATCAATACTTTTCATCTATGGTCTCTCTATCATAGTTACTCAGAACAGTCATTTTCTACTGCTCATATCTCATTCATTTCTTCACCATTTTCAATGTTCCCAACACTAATCTCTCCAGGAGAGAACCTCTCCTTGACATAATGATAGTGTACCTCAATGTGCCTAGTTCAAGCATGGAACACAAGGCTCCTCGCAAGTGCCAATGTGTTGTGATTGTCAGTGAAGATGGTGGTGGCAAAAGACTAACCAACACCCAAATCAGCCATAAGGTGTTTGAGCCACACACACTCAACAATTGCCAGGAAAGTTTCCCAATACTCAGCCTCACAACTAGAAGTGGCCACAGTAGGCTACTTCTTGCTCAACCCAACATATACATGAGCTACCAAGCATGAAGCAAAAGCCACTAGTGGACACATGAGTATCATAGCAACTAGCCCAATCAGAATAAAAAAAAAGCATGTAAATCTGGGAGTAGTGATCCCCCTTGAGATAAAACAATCCAAGTATTCGAGTACCACTCAAGCAATGAAAGATGCGCTTAACCATCTGCCAATGCTTGACACCTAGGAAATGCATAAACTTACTCATCTATGAGACAACAAACTGAATATCTGGCTGAATAATGCATAAATAAATCAAGCATCCAACAGGCTGCTCATAGAGAACAACATCAAATGCATCTCCAGCATCATTTAAACTCAACCATAAACCTGTCTCCATAGGAGTGGCAATGTGTTTACAGTCTTCAAGGCAAAAATACTGCAATAATGTGTCAATATATTTTATTTTGGCACAAATCTATTCTGCCATCATCTTGCATAAATTGAATGCCCAAATAATGATGCAAATGTGCCAAATTTGACATCTCAAATGAGATCAGCCTTAAAATAATCAATATGCTTCTCATGAGGTCTAGTGAGTAGCATGTCATCAACATACACAACAATGATCAGAAACACATCATTTGCATGCTTAACATATAAGGTGCTCTCAATTGGACAATTCTCGAAACCATATGCAATCAGAAATATTTTCCACATCAGGTAGCATGGAAAAAAGCTCAAAAATGGTTGAAGATTGGGATGCAATAGTTACACGTGGTCTTTGTGAAAATTCTTGGTATAATTCAGTGCAAGCCACAAATACCTCACTTAGATGTACGGTCTAGAGTAGAAGAACCTTTTTGCTCTAGGCATACAGATGATGTTGAACTCAGAACGTGTAAAGGGGATTATGCCATTAACACACACGTGGGGGGGGTACATGCTATGAATGCACTCCTTGTGGGAGGGGTGGCAAGAACAAAGAGAGGAACAATGGAATGCTTTCAATTACAAAAGAAATCTATTACAAAAGCTTCAATCTCTCCCAAGCCAACTTCAAAAATGAGCTCTCTAGATCTTTTTATAGTTTTTCACTTGCTTTGGCCATGTCCAAACCTTCTAGCCTAGTTAAAAATTAGGTTCCATTGCTTATTTAAGGGCTCAACGAAGTCTAGAAATTATGAAATTTGGTATGTAAATACTTCGAATACTCCTCAAGATCGAGGACTCCTGGGCTTGAGCAAAATTGAGTTTCAAAAATGTGAAATGATATTTACAATGGTTTTTAGTGATTGAAATCATTGTTTTTATAGGGGTTTCTTTTAAGAATTTAACATATTATACTTCATGGAGCTCCCTACATTCTCCTCTTCTTGTTTCTCCACTTCTTTGATGCATTCCGGCACCTTGTGCTTGACCTTGAGTGCCAAAAATCATCTTGTTTATCTTCCTTGTGGATTAGATTCATCAGATACAATGAGTCGTCATGTTGTTGATCTTCATAATAATTGTTGTAGTTCCTTCTATTATGGCCTCTATTGTTATTGTTGAAGTTGTTTCTACATCTGCCTCTATTAATGCCATATCCACCTCTTTGACTTCTTTTCTAGTTCTTTTCATTAAACCAATAGACTTGAGTGGTTTAATTGGCGTTATCACATATGGGAAATGCTTGGACATTTTTTCCTTTTGATTTGTCATGATTTGGTCTTTTCTTCTTCCCTTTCCACTTGCTCTCGCTTGCAAGTTTGCTTGGGAAGTCTCTTCTTCATCTTCTTGCTTCTTCTTGCCTTTTAGCTTCTTTTCTTTCTTAATTGCATATAGAGCACTAGTTCAATAACTTCTTGCTTCTTCTTGCCTTTTAGCTTCTTGTCTTATTTTCCTTTCAATAACTTTTATACTATTGTTGGACTCTTGATTGAAGATTTGTCCAAGAAAAATGTTGAAGTCTAGATTTTGTGCATCCATGATGAGGTCATAGGCTATGGTGAAAGATTGAAATTGCTTGTCACTTCTAATCCCATTCAAAATCTGCCTCATGGTGGCCTCTTCTTCAATTAGCTCTCTAATGGATGCCAAGTGATCTGAAACCTCCTTAACCTTGGTGACAAACTCTGTGATGGTTTGTTTTGAAGTCTCCTTTATCTGGTTGAACTCATTCCATAAGTGTTCTTCTAGTTTTATCAAACCATGAACTTTTGCCTTCTTCAATTCTTGTAGAGTGGTCGACACTTTCTCTGAAGTTTTCTTCTTCTTGCATCTTATTGTTGGGGCATGAAAGAAATATGATTTTTGCTCATATTCGCCCATATAATTTGGAAGTGTAGTCAAGCTAATAGATTCATCCATATTCTCATCATCATTGGTTAGATCTTCAAAATTTATTTCCTATTCCACAAGAGGTTGGTTCATAGAAGCATCTAGTTCTGTGATGGGAGGGATGTCATCTTCATTTTCTTCCACCTCTCTTCTTGAACTCTGGCCCACAAGTCATGTGGCTAATTAGCTTCCACTTCCAGAATCATTGAGTCCTTTTCTATGGTCTCAAAACCTAATGTTTCTTCAATCCTCTTCGTGTGTGTGTATATATATATATGTATATGCATATATATATATATATATATATATATATATATATATATATATATATATATATATATATATATATATATATATATATATATATATATATATATATATATATATATATATATATATATATATATATATATATATATATATATATATGTATATGCATGTGTGTATATGTATGTCTTGAAGTTTCCTAAACATCCCTAGAATGTCTCTTCTAGGATTTTCGTTTCAGAGAGGTTTGGTGTTGAATGTTCTAGCATAGTCTAAGCAATTTCAATCAGTTTCTTACATATTTTGAGTCTTTCCTTCTCTAGATATCCTCTTGGCTAATCAGGTGCAACAGCGTAGCCACAGGAAATGCTCTTGAATGAATGACTCTCCTCCCAACCATATGCCTCTATATATAGCTCTCTCCAAGGGGCTGCCTGCATGGGCAGGTGGATACTAACCATCCAAGTGTCAGCCATGTAACTACATGTGTGCCAAGTGTCCCAGTTAGCTAGAGTTAATCGTGGATGCTTCTGGAAGGTTCTAGAGTTCATTGGGCAAAACACTCTCCCCATGTACCCCATGGGGATTGAACCCAAGATCTCCTCCTTCACACCCTTGAGTCTTAACCACTAGGCTAAGTGGATTACTTGGTTACAAGAGTAAATGACCTACTAGTAAGTCTAGACTCGAGATCTTTGGTCATTCATACGGATGACCAAACGGTGTCCGATTTCAGATCTGTCTGAACCAGTCGGATCCTTAGATCACAGACTTACTTTATTACATCAGGTCATGTTGATCTAGACTAGTTCTTGTCTCTATTCTAGACTGATAAGCTTTCAACCACATCCTTAAATTTTCAGGCATAGGATCTGCTAGAATTGATCCAGCCGGTTCCTTTATTTATTCTTCCTTCACCACATTGATGTTTTGTTTGGATAGACTATTTAGCCTCGATTCACTATTTTGTATCGATTTCTCTTTTTCTTCATCCAAATTCTTAATCCATTTGTTCTTAATTTTCTCCCATCATGCTTTCCATTTTTTAGCTTTCTTTCCTCTTGAGGTGTTTGATGGTTCTTTTGAGTCTTCTACTACTTGACGTAAAGATTTTGCCTCCTTTTCACTCTCGGTGCTATCCACTCTTTGGTTTTCTAGGTTTTCCTTAGGTTTGGCTCTTATGATAGCTTTTAATGGTATTCTGTATTCCTTATCACTTCTTGAGGACTCTATTAACTTGATGACATTGATCTGAGTAGCTGATGGAACTTTAGCACGGTTTTTGGGATAGTCTCTAAACAAATGTTCTTTTCCACAATCACCGCAATACCCTTCCAAAACCCTCTGAGGTGGTGGGTGGTAAGGCATTGTACAATCCCTAATATAATGATCTCCTTTGCATCTATGACATGATCCTCTAGGTGCAAGTGGTCTAGTTGTAGGTCTTCCTAGAGCTTGAGCACTAGGTTTTGTATACATTATATTGGTGTATTCCAACCCATAAGAGGTTCCATAGTCATCATGATCATAATATCATCATTCGTAAGAAGATTAATACTCTATAAGATTTTGATCATAGAAATAACAATCTCCATAGCTCTATTCATAGCCTTGATTTAGGTTTTTTGTGCTAATCAATGGGGTCATAGGTACTACTACTCTTTCTACGTTCTCTTCTGGTTTTGTGTACTTGACTGGTACTACATTTTGATGGTATGGGGGTTGCTACCCTAGCACTGCTTGAGGTTGATTGTATCCTTGGTACTCATAAGGCCTTGGAGCCATGGATGGTCCTTAATATGGAACATATCTTGGATCCTCCTTGACTTTTTCTCTAGGTGAGTGTCCAAATGGCCTATATTGTGGTGGTTGGAATGTTCTAGACTATTTGTTATAAGGTCATTTTCAATAATGTGATTGGTATATCTCTACTCAATATGAAAGTAGAGATTTGAACCTTGTGCCCATTGTCTATTCTCATAGGCTGGCTTTGGAAGGGATTTTTTCCTGGCTCATTTTGAAACCCTAGCTTTTTAGCCACTAAATTTGCTAACTCCTCAACAGTGTTAGATTGGTAGGATACACTACTAGCAGTATCATCAAATTTGGTTGAATTCAATGGGACCTTCAAATCCTCTCCTAAATTATCTTCCAAATGTATGCACTCTCATAGGCATTCATCCAGTGTTTGTAAGTGTGTCACATATACTAAGGTTCTCAAGGTTCCATTGGCTAGACCAACCAAAAACAATGATATCATTTTTTATTGGGTGGGTCTCTCAACCATCGAACATCGGTCCACATATTGATTGATTAGGTGCATGCTTGAAACTATGGATCAAGGAAGAGGAATTGTGTTTGATTCCTCTCTTTGTGAATTCGCCAATGAATTATTCAAAGAATTACTCTATATTAGTAAATCAATTCGCATCCAAAGGTTGGAACCAAGTTAAAGCAGTTCTGATCAATGTAAGCCCAAAAGGTTCATATTGGATAAAGAAGTCATCCACTTGTTTTGCTCCCAACACTTGTTTGAATTCTGACATATGATCATAAGGGTCTCAAGAACCATCACAGTGATTTTTTGTGCACTTGGACACCTGAATAGGCCTTAATCTTTTGCCCACTTGAGAAGGTCAAGGAATGACTTGAACCACAAGACACACACCTAGTTGTCTACCTTGTGGGGGTCTCAAAAGAAAGGGTGTTTGGTTCATTTTCTCGCTTCCCAAGTGAGTATTGGGTATAGTACTAGTATTTTGCATAGTGAAGTGAACATGTGGTCTGATTGGAAGACTTTGCTGGCTAGTTTGCCCTATGAAAGCATTTTCATCGCTTTGTTGCTGCTCCTGAGGATTTTGGGATCTAGTTGGTGGGAAAATTGGCAAACCCAAGTATCACAGTCTAGATCCCTATAGATCAGTAACTGCCCAATATCTTCTTCTGTTTTGATCCAATTTTTTAAAGAGTCTTTTGAATCATGCAACTCATAAATGGTAGCAGGGTTGACACTGCTTCCCACTAGGGGTGAAGTGGCTTGCAACAATTTATCTGTTCTAGCTAGTAGATAGATATCAACGAGATCATCATCTTGAGGGACTCTATATCCTCTCCAAACATTCACTACTATTGATCTTCCTCTTGGGGTAGTCAGAGCCTCTCTATTGTCCATCCCAATTGGATTACTAGGTTCCTCACTTTCTCCCCTTTCGTTGATTCTATCTAAGTGCTCATTCACTAAGTATAATTGCCCTCATTTGTCTATGTAAAGTCCTCCTTCAAATTTCACAGTTGGTCTTTGCAAAACTTTCGATTTTGATGAGTTTCTAAGTCTTTCCACTAATCCATTGAGACCATCTAAGTAAATAGGAACTCCATGCAAGTTTGTAGACACATATTACAGTGAAGTCCTATATTCATCTTTTATCATAGACATGAGCTCTGTTGAATGGATGGAACTCCATCCATTCACCTTCTATCATAAACATGAGCTCTGTTGAATGGATGGAGCATTGTTGATCTATTGAGACCATCTAAGTAAATAGGAACTCCATGCAAGTTTGTAGACACATACTACAATGAAGTCCTATATTCACCTTCTATCATAGATATGCATGTCTTTTGAAGCCATAATTACTTCACCTCTAAACTACTAGAAGTATCCGAGTAAATGGAGTGAATTCTCTTTTGAGTGAAACTCCCTGCTAAGGATATCATGCTTCTTTTGCTCCCTAGGACACATCCAAATCGTAGGTTCATTCATAGTATGAGGGCCTTTTCTAGTTTTTGTGACCCTAAACTCTATATTTTTTCTCTAGGTATTCTATCAAGTCTTGGAAATAGGTTTTCTTGATGTTTGAGTATGAAAATTCCTCACAATTTTGATTTAGAACTAATTAGGGTTTGTTAATTAATTATGTGAAACATGATACTTGTGTTGGTGCATATCAAGCCTTCACACATTGGCTTGGAACATTGGAACTTTGGAAGATGGACTTGGAACCCTTGAAGGATATCCCTACATGAAGGATAAGGCATAGGAACTCATACTTATGAGTTATTATCTTTTACTCATTGTAAAAAGGTCTATATGACTTGGCATTCATTTACATCACACCTAATTGATTAGTCGTGATTTTTTGGGTAGAATGATTGGAGAGAATATCTCCTTAATTCTAGAGTAGAGAATATAGGAGATTTGAATTTGAATTCAAATTCAAATCTCAACTCCTTCTCTATAAAAGATACAATCAAAAAGTCGCAGTTAGTCCTGCATTTTTCAGCTCACTCCCCGAGGCATATTGTCATTGTAACTGAGTGTGTGTTAGTGCTACTCCATAGCCTACACCACCACACCTCAATTAGCTATGCTTGTCATGCTATTGAGCTTGTACAATCTTATCAATCAATAGATATATACACATTCATCATTTCTGGTTCTCTGTGTTATCTTCTCCAAGTCTGTCAACTTCAACAGGGCATAGCTCAAGTTCTACTGAACCAAATCAAGAGTTCTATAGCTCATTGGAACCAGCTCAAGGTCTTCTACAAGCATACAAAATCTCAGAAGATTTCATTCAGCCATTTGGGAGACATCCGCTTCGAAGTGCACACTGGTCTGTGTCTGCAGAGTTCCTAAAAAGTCGGGGGTAATTAGAATTTTGCTAAACTTATTTCTCAGTGCATAGTTTATCAATTTGAGTGATTCCACTTGTGATTGGTAGCTTGTTAAGTTACTTTAATACTCCCAAAAGGAATTGTTCCAATTTTAAGTGTGCTGGTCACACTGAGCATAACACTGAGCAGGTATCATTACAGAAATAGTAAGTTTTTTTGGATTTGTGAAGGAACCAAGTTATCTGTTTTGGTTTGATCATTACCCAAACCATTTCCAAAGTACATATATGGTTTCTTTGTGTCATTTGGAAGCTAAGCAAGTGTACTAAGTATATCGGGAATCAAAGGAGGGCAGGTGTGAAGCAGGTTTTGCAGCATCAACTCATTTCTTGAGTGCATCCAACCATCACTCCCAACAGTGGTATCAGAGCAAATAAGGTAATCATGGGTGATGGTTTCCCTTCCTTCATTGACAAATTGGACAGAAACAATTATCAGGCTTGGTCATTGAGAATGAAGACCTATCTACAAGGGAGAAGTCTATTTGGATACATATCAGGAGATGAGGAGTTGCCCTCATTCAAGACTAGAGGACTACCCGCAAAGGATGAACATGAAAGGCTCAACCAATGGTGTGCAAAGGATGCTTTGGCAAGGTCTTATCTCTTAAACTCTATATCTGACTTTCTTTTACCTCATGTAAGGAACTGTAAGACTTCCCAAGAGACTTGGGAAACCTTGTCAAATTATTTTTCTTCCAACACAAGGGCTAGGAAGAATCAATTATGGATTGAGTTCACAACCCTTAGGAAGCAGCCCAAGCAATCAGTCTCAGAGTATGTGACAAAGATCAAAGATGTGGCAGATCAACTAGCAAGCATTGGAGAGGAGATTGAAGAGGAACAAATAGTCAGGCAAGTAACCAATGGACTCAAGGCAGATGATAAGTGGGAAAGTTTCACCACTGCAATGGACCTCTATATGGACATGCATACCCCTGATCTCACAACACTCATGGGCCAACTATTTACACATGAAGCAAAGTTTACAAAGGCTGGAGATCAATCAAAAGGTAATAACCCCTCTGCTCTTTATACTGATAAGAAAGTTAAAGATAAAGGAAAAGGGAAGAAACAGGATGAAGAAGGCTCTACCTCTCAAGCTAATTATGCAGGGAGAGGTAGATCTTCAAGAGGTAGAGGCAGAGGAGGTAAGTCAGGTAGGGGGAGACCCTACAACTCATCACCATGCAACATTTGTGGATTGTCCAATCATACCACAGATGAATGCTACAAGAACTACAAAAATCAGAGAGGAAGAGGCTACTCAAGAGGTGGATACTCTCAAGGGAGAGGCAGATTCAACCAACATCAAAGCTACAATGGATACAACAACCAATACAACAACAACTACAACAACAATCACAATGGTAACTACCAAGGTGGATTCATAAATAGAAGAGACTACAACAACTACACAGAGGAGCAAGATGACTCCCTATTGATCATGAATATGACCTCCAAGATAGGTACAAATGATGATCATTTATTTTATATTGACTCAGGATGTTCTAACCATGTAGCTGGCAATGTGGCACTACTTTCTGATTTGGAAGAGCCCAAGGGCAAGCATCAAGTGCAGACAGGTGATGACACTAAACATTCAGTTGTTAAAGTAGGCAATGTCAAAACATGTGATGGTAACCAGAACCTATTGAGCAGGGTACTCTATGTACCAACCATCACCAAGAATCTAATGAGTGTGGGTCAAATTGTGGAGAAAGGGTTGCAGGTCAGATTCACACAACATGGAGCATATGTGGAGGACCCAAAACATGGATTCAGAAGGATAGCCAAAGGGGAGAAATCAGGTAGATTATTTACATTTGAGCTAGAAGACACCAAGAATATTGCTTTGTATAATTATAAGGATCAGACACTTTCAGAGTTAGAAATATGGCATAAGAGATTAGGGCACATAGGTGAAAGGACTCTAAAGCAAATGTGCAGGGATCAATGTGTGCTTGGGATACCTAATGTATCCAAGCAACACATGATTTACAAATGTGGATCATGTCAATTTGGTAAGTCTCACAGATTACCATATTCAAGGAAAGGGTTCATGCATGAAGACTACCTAGACTTGGTACATACAGATGTTTGGGGACCTAGCAAGGACCCTTCCATTTCTGGTTCAAGGTATTATGTGTCCTTCATTGATGACTACAACAGGTGGACCATTTTATACTTTATGAAGCATAAAGATGAAGTGTTTAATTGTTTCAAGAGGTATCTTGCACTTGTTGAAAATCAAACAGGAAGAAGCTTGAAGAGGCTAAGGTCAGATGGTGGAGGAGAGTACTTCTCCAATGAGTTTGAAGATTTCTTGCAGGAAAGAGGCATCAAGAGGGAGATTACTACAAGGTACTCACCTGAACAAAATGGGGTAGCTGAGAGAAGGAATAGACTCATTGTAGAGACAGCTAGGTCTATGCTGAATGAAAAGAAATTGCCAAATTATCTTTGGGCAGAGAGTGTATCTATTGCCACATATTTAATTAACAGGTTGCCATCAAAGACACTTGATGGAATGACACCCTATGAGGCTTGGCATGGTAAGAGACCATCTCTGGATCATTGCAAAATCTTTGGGTGTGTTGCATATGTGCATATTCCCTCACAGGTAAGGGGAAAGCTAGACCCCAAGGCTGAAAAATGTATCTTCATTGGTTATGATTTGAACCAAAAGGGATACAGATTCTACAATCCAACAAACAAAGGATTCAAGGTAAGCAGAGATGTCATCTTTGATGAGAATGACTCTTGGTATGAGAATGAATGCAGGAAAGTGAGTCTACCCTATGACATGGAAGAAGATTTTCCAAAGCTTACTAAGGAAGAACCAACTCAGCAAGAAGATTCAAGCTCAGATGAGGATGATACAATAAACCTTGAAGAGTTCAAGGCTTGGAAGTCCAAAGGAAAGATGAAGATGAAGCAATTTGAAGATAAACCAGAAACTTCAACTCAAGCAATGAGGAGATCTCATAGAGAAAAGAAGAAGCCTATCAGATTTGGGTATGACACATCACTTGTAACTAAACATTCTGTATATCTTGCAAAGGACTTGTTGAATGAAGAACCAGGTACCTATGAAGAAGCAATTGCCAAACCAGAATGGAGAGAAGCCATGGATGAAGAGATGGAAGCTCTCAAGGAAAGTGATACTTGGGACTTGGTACCCAAGAAGGACTCCATGAAGGTGATAGGATCCAGATGGATCTACAAACTCAAGAGGAACTCAGATGGTACAATAAATAGGTATAAAGCTAGGTTGGTAGCCAAGGGTTTTGCACAAACCCAAGGCATTGATTATGAGGAGACATTTTCTCCTGTGGCCAAGATCCCAACTATCAAAATTTTGGTGAGTGTAGCTGCATCCAAGAATTGGAACATGTACCAATTGGATGTCAAGAATGCTTTCTTGAATGGATGGATATCTGAAGAAGTCTACATGTCACAACCACCTGGCTATGAAGATCAAAAAAAGGTACATTATGTTTGTAAATTGAAGAAGGCTCTGTATGGTTTAAAGCAGGCACCTAGAGCATGGAATTACAGGTTGACAACCTATCTCCAAGACCAAGGATTTGTAATGAGTAAGGCAGACACTTCTCTATTCATAAAGAGAAGTAGTACAGAGGTAATATATCTATGTGTCTATGTTGATGACATCATTATTACAGGAAATGATGTTCAGGGAATTAGACATATCAAAGGACAGATGATGAAAGAATTCAAGATTAGTGATCTTGGATTATTAAAGTATTTCTTAGGTCTTGAATTGGTCTACACAAATTCAGGTATCTACATCACTCAAAAGAAGTATGTACAGGATATGGTCAAGAAGTTTGGTTTGCAGGATGCTAAGGTATCTACTACTCCAATGGAGGTTAACCTAAAGCTAAGTGCTCATGAAGGAGAAGAAATCAAAGACATCACAGGATATCAAAGTATGGTAGGTAGCTTGAACTATGCTACCTTGACAAGAATTGACATAGCATATGGAGTAAGTGTGCTTAGTCAATTCATGCACAAACCAAGGGTACCTCACCTAGAGGCAGCAAAGAAAATCTTGAAGTACCTCAAAGGAACTCAAAGTCATGGTTTGTATTTTCCTTATACATCAGATATTGACATAAAGGTGTACTCAGATGCAGATTGGGCAGGATGCAAGGATGATAGGAGGAGCACCTCAGGCTACATTTGTTTTGCAGGAGATAAGCCTATTTCTTGGTCAGCCAAGAAGCAACCTACAGTGGCATTGTCATCCACTGAAGCAGAGTATAGAGGGCTTGCCAATGCAACTCAAGAAGCTATCTGGTTGAAGCTTCTATATACAGAGTTAGGTCTACATACAAGACCACCAATCATCTTTGGAGATAACACTAGCTCTCTTCACCTTGCAGCAAATCCAATTTATCATGCCAGAACTAAACACATAGAGGTTCATTACCACTATGTGAGAGAGAAGCTACTTAGCAAAGAAATTCAATTGACATATGTGTCTACTAATATGCAATGTGCAGATTTACTTACAAAGGCATTGGATGGAAACAAGTTATGCAGATTCAAATCCATGATTGGATTGCAGGATGTAATTGAAGATTGAAAGAGAAGACTTAAGCCAAAGTGTTTGGCTTGAGGGGGAGCTGTTGGTGCATATCAAGCCTTCACACATTGGCTTGGAACATTGGAACTTTGGAAGATGGACTTGGAACCCTTGAAGGATATCCCTACATGAAGGATAAGGCATAGGAACTCATACTTATGAGTTATTATCTTTTACTCATTGTAAAAAGGTCTATATGACTTGGCATTCATTTACATCACACCTAATTGATTAGTCGTGATTTTTTGGGTAGAATGATTGGAGAGAATATCTCCTTAATTCTAGAGTAGAGAATATAGGAGATTTGAATTTGAATTCAAATTCAAATCTCAACTCCTTCTCTATAAAAGATACAATCAAAAAGTCGCGGTCAGTCCTGCATTTTTCAGCTCACTCCCCGAGGCATATTGTCATTGTAACTGAGTGTGTGTTAGTGCTACTCCATAGCCTACACCACCACACCTCAATTAGCTATGCTTGTCATGCTATTGAGCTTGTACAATCTTATCAATCAATAGATATATACACATTCATCATTTCTGGTTCTCTGTGTTATCTTCTCCAAGTCTGTCAACTTCAACAGGGCATAGCTCAAGATCTACTGAACCAAATCAAGAGTTCTATAGCTCATTGGAACCAGCTCAAGGTCTTCTACAAGCATACAAAATCTCAGAAGATTTCATTCAGCCATTTGGGAGAAATACGCTTCGAAGTGCACACTGGTCTGTGTCTGCAGAGTTCCTAAAAAGTCGGGGGTAATTAGAATTTTGCTAAACTTATTTCTCAGTGCATAGTTTATCAATTTGAGTGATTCCACTTGTGATTGGTAGCTTGTTAAGTTACTTTAATACTCCCAAAAGGAATTGTTCCAATTTTAAGTGTGCTGGTCACACTGAGCATAACACTGAGCAGGTATCATTACAGAAATAGTAAGTTTTTTTGGATTTGTGAAGGAACCAAGTTATCTGTTTTGGTTTGATCATTACCCAAACCATTTCCAAAGTACATATATGGTTTCTTTGTGTCATTTGGAAGCTAAGCAAGTGTACTAAGTATATCGGGAATCAAAGGAGGGCAGGTGTGAAGCAAGTTTTGCAGCATCAACTCATTTCTTGAGTGCATCCAACCATCACTCCCAACAACTTGGAAGTTCCATGATATACAATACTAGGCCTCCTTGACACGATGCCTAAGGCTAAGTGATACACGATATAGGACACTTCACGATACACAATACACGATACTTGGAATTTTTATGATACATGATATCTTGGATCTCACGATACATGATATCTTGGATCTCACAATACACGATACTAGGGTATATAATACTTGTAATTTTCACTATACACAATATCTCATATCTCACTATACATGATACATGATACTAGGGGTACACGATGCATGATACTTGGAGTTTTCATGATACATGATACATGTCCAAAGATCTGTGACACACGATACTTAAGGTACCAATGATACGTGATACTTGGAGTGATGATACTCAATTAGATGATAGACAATACCAAAGTATTGTGATACACCTAAGAATATGGTATTGACAATACAAGATACTTACCAAGTATCAGCGACAAATGGGAATTTGGTATCGTGATACCAAACTCGACTGGTCTGATACTTGGACCTTCTTAAGTCCAAATTTTTAAAAAAATGTGCTAGTTTGCTCTTTGTGCTCTCCTTATCACCCGTATGTGCCTATAGTTATGAAATTCTTCCAAATACACCTTACATGTGCCTCATGATACTCGGATGGTGTCGTGTTACCCTATATGAGTGATCAAGCAAGAACGTTTTATGCTTATAGTGAAGTACTCACCTCAAAGAGTATTCTCCTAGAATTTAGCACTAGAGTCTTGTTTAGCTCTGAGTTCCAAACAATCCATGATCCATGATATAGGTTGTCTAGAGTGCTCTTTGTGATACTTGCATATGCAAGTGAACTAAAATGTTGTGATTTTTGGGTTTTTAGTATCTAGTCTGAATCAGGGACTCAATAAAAAATTGAAAATGTTTTTGGTTTCTAAAATGTGATGGATCTATCCTACTTCCAAGCTCTCTTACCTATTTCCTAACCCTTACTTCTCCACTACTAAACTAATCCTAAAAACTTGTCACACACACTCTAGGTGTATAAAGCAATAAGTGCAAGAAAATTATGACTTTCCCAACTATTGAATTTTACAACGTTTTAACACATAGGCACCCTTGGAAATGGCGTCAAAAACATGTGTACCTAGACTCACAAACTCTTAGGGATTTGCGACAAAAGAGGCTAGGTCTCAATCGTCAAGAAAATGCATATATTAGTGGTTCAATACATGCATTAAATTATCAAACGGAGAGTCTAACCTAGTGATGTGCATGGAAACGAGTGGATGAATGATGGTTTATGTGGGAAAGGGACAAGTAATGCATGTAAATAGGGAACATCTACCTCACATGACACCTCTTACACCAAAGTGTGCATCACAATACTTGGTGCAATAGAAGACACATGTCACACGATATCTCCTAGCTCTAATACCCAAATATAGTCCGTATTGGGTTCGTTTTCAAGATCTCAATGAGATGCATCAAAAATAGTATTTTTGGCTTCTTCCAACTTTTTTACTTCAAGTTATGATCAAAATTTAGAGTGGTAAGAGTCACCTATTGTCACTAGAAGCCTTTGTACAACTTCACACACACACACACAATGACCACAAAAAGAGATGGGGAAGGGGTAGACAACACCTTTAGACACACATTCCATGCCTCAAGCACACACAAAAGATCATGAAGAAAAAAGTACATAGGCAAGATGAAGAAAATTAAAAAATTCAAAATTTACATCTTGATTATGGAAAAATGTCTTTACAAAAGAGTCACAAGTGACTTATATACATGTGCCCTAATTTTGGTCCTTTCACACAAAAGATTGGCACTTTCTCTATGAATCACTAATTACCTACTATTGTACAAAGGTAATGTTACAATCTTCAGGGATTATGCATCTACAAGGTTTCTTGATACTTTATGAAGGACTCTAAGAAAAGAAATTGAGTAATTTTGTGAAATTTTATGGGCCTACTTTTCTTCTCTTCTTTCATCTACTTTTTGCTCTCTTTTGTCTTTAGACCTCTTCAGTTCTCTACAACATTCCAACATCATACGATGACTACAATGTCTGCTAATATTTCAAAATCGAATGGTAATGTTTCCTAAGTTGATTCAGTGCCTCAAATCACATGACTAGCCATGCCGAATGGTTTAGTAGTTTGCAAAAATTGTTTGTTCCTGGATTTGTCGAAACAGGCAATGACACGACATCCTATTGAGCATACAAAAAACATAGCACTATCTATGGAGGACGGGAAGTTAAAACATCTTGTTGATGTATTGCATGTTCCCAATATACCAAAGAATCTAGTTTTTGTTAGACAAATGGAGGGATTACAAGTCAGGTTTAATGCTAATGGTTTATATGTAGAAGAGTACAAACAAAAATGAAATGATGATCGCTAAAGGAAAGAAAATGGATAGGATGTTCACTTTAAATGTAAAAAATTTGTAAATTGATGTAGCCATGTTTGCAAAAGTTTCAAGTGTTATTGTTGACATAGAGATTTGGCACAAGCAAATTGGACATGAAAATTTGGAGAGGCTGAAGTTGATGCATTCAAAGAAGATTGTCAATGGAATACCGAATTTCAAGGTTGTGGAGATGTAGAAGGTATGTGAAGCGTGTCAATTTGGTTAAAAAAGGGCATCATTTTTGCATGACAAGCACATTGTCACTTTCATTGATGACGATACATGGAAAGTATGCGTATACTTCATGAAAGAGAAGAGTGAGGTGTTTACTCACTTTTAGAATTTTAAGGCTATGATGGAAAAGCACACATGGAAGTATATTCAAACGTTGAGATCTAATAGAGGAGGTTAATACATGTCAAATGAGTTCAGTAATTTCTAGAAAGTCATGGAATTTGATGGTAGTTTTCATGTAGGTACACACCACAATAGAATGGCATTGTTGAACACAAAAATAGACATATTGCAAAAATAGCAAGAGCCTTGATGACTGAGAAGAATATGTCTCATTGTTATTGGGTAGAAGTTGTGCACACCATTGTATACATCATGAACAAAACTCCTACTCTTGTTGTACATCAAGTTACACCTAAAGACAAGTTTACAAGTAAAAAGCTAAATTTATCACATATGAAAGTTTTCAGTTGTATTCCATGTGTACATGTTCCAGATGAGTTGAGGATGAAGCTTGATCCAAAAGCACAAAAATAAATCTTTATTGGGTACTCTCTTGAGCAAAACGGATATAAATGCTACAACCCACTCACATGACAGGTGAAAGTAAGCACAGATGTGGTGTTTGAAGAAATGTCAAGCTTTTATGTAGATGCTAAAGAAGGAATTAATCTTGACTCAAATGACAAAGCAAATGTGGAAAAGCCAAGTGCAAAATCTTGGGTTTTGAGTGGACCTGACGTAACACCAAGCAATAGTTCCAACTCAAATCCATGGAGTGGAAGATTGTGTCAAAATTTCAGTCCAGCATAATATTACATCCAAGAAAGGTAAAGAGAAGTTTTATGTTGGTAATAAAACATCTACAGGTTTTCAAGATATTGATGGAGATTCAAGCATTTCCGAAAGGAGCCTTGATGAGGAACTTAGATTTCCCTCTCTGAAGACTCCAAGAGTAAGAAAGGCATATGGAGATGATACAACAAGAAGTGACCCACGACCAAGGCAATCTGAGAGGATGCAAAATTTGATGCAATGATTGATTTATGACAGTTACATAGATCATTGTGCCTACATGACCATGGTAATACAAGATGTTGAACCTTCTTGTTTTCAAGACACAATGGAAATGCAGATTGGGAGAAGGCTATGGTTGAGGAGATGGCTACATGTTATGGAAATGAAACATGGAAGCTCATTCCATTGTCGTGAGGAAAGAAACCCATAGGCTAAAAGTGGGTTTACAAGGTAAAGCACAATGTTGATGGCAGCATAAGCAGGTATAAAACACGATTGGTAGCAAAAGGATATGCACAAACATATGGCATTGATTATGAGGAAATGTCTACTATCAAAGCACTTTTTGCATTAGCTATAGCAAAACGATGGATTCAACACATGGATGTGAAGTATGCTTTCTTACATGGTGAGTTGCAAGAAGAAGTATACATGGACTAGCCGCAAGGATATGAGGATTCAAAGCACCCTAAATAAGTTTGTAGGTTGAAAAAGGCTTTCTATGGGCTTAAACAACATGCTTGGCATGCAAGGATTGTAGATTATTTAATCACCATTCGATTTTGTTGGAGTTTGAGGTATGCAGAAGCACTGCGAAGAGCACAAGGAAGAAGTTCAAGCTTGGAGCACAACACACAATACTAAATGTATTACCACTAGAATGTACAAAGATAAGTAACACTCATGTATAAGGAAGTGCCAAGCTATGTGGAATCAATCCACAAAAGGAAGTAAGCCCAAAGCTTTGCAAAAAGCTTGAAACTTCTCCCTAGGTAGAGCCTTAGTGAAAAAGTCTGCAATGTTCTCTTGTGTGGGCACATATACCAAGATGATCTCTCCAGTAGAGAACCTTTCCCTAACATAATGATAATGCACCTCAATGTGCTTAGTGTGAGCATGAAACACAAGGTTCCTCGCAACTGCTAATGCACTCTCATTGTCAGTGAAGATGGTGGTGGCAGAAGATTGATCAACACCCAAATCAGCCATAAGGCATTTCAGCCACACACACTCAACAGTCGTTGTGAAAGCTGCCCTGTATTCAACCTCACAGTTGGAAGTGGCCACAGTAGGCTGCTTCTTGCTCAACCAAGATAAACATGAGCTACCAAGCATGAAGCAAAAAACACTAATGGACACAAGAGTGTCAAAGCAACCAGCCTAGTAAGAGTCAAAAAATGCAAGTAAATATGGTGGTAGTGATCCCCCCTTGGGATAAAACAATCCAAGTAGTCGGGTACCACTCAAGTAGTGAAAGATGTGCTTAACCACCTTCAAATGCTTGACACCTGAGCAATGCATAAACCTGCTCATCTGTGAGACAGCAAACTGAATATCTGGTGGAGTAAAGCATAAGTAAATCAAGCATCCAATAGCCTGCTGATAGAGAACAGCATCAAATGCATCTCCAACATCATGAAGACTCAATCGTAAACCTGTCTACATAGGAGAGGCAATAGATTTGCACTCTTCAAGGCCAAAACATTGCAATAATGTGTCAATATATTTTGTTTGACACAAAGCTATTCCACCATCAAATTGCATAAACTGAATGTCCAAATAATGATGCAAATTCCCCAAATATGACATCTCAAATGAGGCATGAAAATCAGCCTTAAAATCAGCAATATGCTTCTCATGAGTACCAGTGAGCATCATGTCATCAACATAGACAACAATGATCAAAAGCACATCATTTGCACACTTAACATATAAGGTGATTTCAATTGGACTATTTTCAAAACCATGTGCAATCAGATAGGCATGTATATTTTCATACCAAGCACTCGGTGCTTGCTTTAAACCATATAATGCCTTCTTCAACCTGTACACTTTATTTTCATGCCCTTTATGTACAAAGCCACGGGGTTGAAAAACATACACTTCTTCATGGAAGTCACCATTTGGAAATGCAGTTTCAATGTCCAATTGATGTATATTCCAATCATGATGAGCTTCAAGTGGACAGATGCTATGAACAGTAGTCATTTGGCATGTAGGAGCAAAGGTCTCATCAAAATCAATGCCTCTTTCCTGAGCATAACCCTTTGCAACAACCCTAGCCTTATACATGTCAATTGCTCCATCAGGCTTACACTTGAGCTTGTATACCCACTTAGTGCCAATGGCCTTCTTGCCAGGAGGGAAGTCACATAAAGGCCAGGTACCATTTTTAATGAGAGCATCATATTCATATTGTATAGCAGCCATCCAATTTTTAGAAATTCATGCTTCATCAAACAAAACAGGCTCATTTTCATCACAAAGACTAGAGGCAGCCATAGCATAGCAATCTGATGCAAAAGAAGCACTATGAGCGCCTGAACAAGTGTGATATGACAGAGGTGCATCTAATATAGTGTCACATGAAGTCTGCACCATCCATTTTGGCATGGTTTTTGCCTCCTCAATATCAACCCTCTCATCAATAAGTGCATCATGTAAATCTGCATCAGAAATCCAATGATGTGCATCATCACATGGAACCTGCAAAGCTAAGAAGTTGCCTCATTAGGATAAGCACTAGACTATCCACCTATAAAAGAGGTAGTAAAGTATCATACATGTCTTCCTAGTACATGAAAGTAATGGTTGAATAGCATCTTCCACAAAAGCAACATCACAGCTAACCAAAATGTGTTTACTATGTGGATGATACAGATGATAGCCTTTGCTTTCAAAATTATACCCAAAAAAATTACATTTCACTACTTTATCATCCAATTTCTTGTGTTGTTGTTCAGGCACTAATGCATATCCCAGACAACAAACAAATGCAAGTGAGCAATAGATGGCCTGCAACCCTTATATGGAGTGATAGATTGCAATGCTTTAATGGGATACATGTTAAGTACATATGTTGCACACATAACAGCCTCAAGCCAAAAACTTTGTGGTAAAGCCTGACCCTTAACCATACACATCGCCATCTCCATAAGTGACCTATTCTTCCGTTCAGCAACTCCATTCTATTGAGGTGTATACGGCACTATACATTGATCTTTTATCCCACATTCAACCAAAAATGCATTAATGATCAAGATTCCTGAATATACATGCATAAGAATATGAACAAACATAAAGATAACTTAAAATATTATGTAATCAAATAGCCTCAACTGGACCTCTAATGGAAGCCATTTACTTTGCTTCACTAGAAGATGTAGCCACTTTCCTTTGTTTCTTAGAATTCCAATATATAAGGCATTCACCAACATAAGAAAAATAGGCATGAGTACTTCTTCTTATGTCTTTACCACATATCTAATCGAAATATGTAAACCCTTGAAGTATAAAATATGGTGACTTTGAAAATACCATAGCATAATTCATAGTTCCTTTCAAATGTTACAAAAATTTGTTTAACTATTGTACAATGATATTTTAGAGGTTTATGCATAAACCTTGAAACTTGAAAAACTACAATCTAAATGTCACAAAGTGCATTACATAGATATATCAAACATTCAACTACTTGACAATATTGTGTGGCCTCGAAAGGTTCAATATTTGCATTTGCTTGTAATGACATATTAATATCCATACATATTTGCATTGGTTCCAAATCTAACATTTAAAGCATTTCCAAAACTTTCTCGATGTACTTTTGTTGTATCATATAGATATACTCATTCTTGAATATGAATTCAATGCCAATATAATAATGCAAGAATCCAAGATCATTAATATCAAAAACTCACTTAAGATTTGGCTTAACGAATTGAAGATCTAGATTTATGGGACCTATCATAATCATGTCATCAACATAAATTATGATTATAATCAAAACATCTATCTCTATATTAATATAGGAGATAGGAACAACTTCTGAGCTTTTAAAACCAACAGATAAAAGATATAGATTTATCTTTTCATACCAATCCATTTGATGCTTGTTTCAAACCATAGAGATCTTTTATAAGTTTTCATACTAAATGTTCTTTACCTAGTTCTTCAAGACCCTTTGGTTATTGTATATAAACATCTTCATGAAGATCACCATCAAGAAAAGCAATCTTGATATCTAATTGGTATACTTTCCAACCAAAGAATGCAATAAGAGAAAGAATAATGTTGATTATGGTCATTCTAGAAGTAGGAGAAAATGTTTCATCATATTCTATACCTTTGTTTAGTGAATTACCTTTTACCATCAACTTTTCTTTTTATCTTGAAGATCCACTTGTTTTCTTTCTTACCTTTTGGTAACTCAATAAGATCGCATGTTTGATTATTATGTATGGAATCAATCTTATCTTGCATTTCTTTCTTCCAAACAAGAGTATGCCATGCGTCTTTGACACTAGCATGTTCATTGTCAACTAAAATTAAAAGCACAAATCTTATGAATTTCAAAAACTCATTTATCTTTATTTGATCTCGTTTATCTTTTTTACTTCTTGTCCTTCCTTTTCCAATACTATTATCTTGCATGGTTTGTAAAAAACACTTTGGAAGTTCCTTAAAAATTTGTATCATCTCTCTTTCCTCATGAGTTGAGGATTCTATATTTCACGAGTTTCTTCCTCTTTTATAGGTTGAGTAGGTATAGGAGATCGTGTAGAATGTGGTGATCGCATATAAACTTTAGCATGTATAGGTGTGGTTATAATTTTATCTTTACCTTTATCTATATGAACTTGTGTAGGGGTTTGAGAAATTTTATCACCCCTTCTGTATAGTTGAATATAAGAATCCAATTTTTTATCAAAAATGCATTAATATCTCCTTTTATAGGATCTGAAATTTCTCTATCTTTTTCATAAATTTGATTTTTTGCTACATGTGTTATATGATAGTATGATATTATCTATTTCTGGTACATCAAATCTATGGCCTTTGCATTCAATATCATAGCCAACAAATATGTCTTTGATAGATTTTTTGTTAAACTTAACATGATCTTTCTTCTCGATGTGAATATAAAAGGAAGAATTAAAAACTTTGAAACAATTTGTAATAGGATTCTTCCCACAATATGCTTCATAAGGTGTAATCACCTTCAAAGATTTTGTGGAAGACATATTTATAAATGTGATTAACTCTCTCAATATCACCATACGAAAAATTTGAAAGATTCTTTGAAAAATCATACTACATGTCATTTCATTAACTATTGTATTCTTTCTCTTTGCAACACCATTTTGTTCTAGAGTGTAAGAAATAGTGAGTTGATGAAAAAAACCTTTGTTTTTCAAATATGATTTGAAGTCATTTGACATGTACTCTCCTTCTCTATCACTTCTCAAAATCTAAGTTTTAAACTAGTTTTCATTTTCAACCATAAAGATAAACTTCTTGAATCTAGAAAAGAGCATTTGTCTTACTTTTTAATCCAAATACTCAAGAATATATATAAAAATTTATCAAAAAAAAATATAAAGAACAAAAATTCATAAATAGAATCTCTTCTCATAAGTTCTTTCACATCTAAATGAAAAATCTATAACTTCCTTTAGGTTGTGATAAATTCATGCTCCTTGAATGATAGCCTATGTAGCTTTCATTTAAAACATCCTTCACATGGTTCTACATCATTTGATAAATCAAAAGTTAGTGAATTCTCAACCATACCTTTTTCCTTTATAGATTTAAAAGTTTTTATAACTCATGTGACCAAATCTTGCATGTCATAACTTCATATTCTCGTTTATTGTATAAACTCTAGCAAAATTATCATGGTTGTTCTTTTACAAAGCATACATACCACTTTTGTTTTCACCTTATAATAGACAATGCTACTCATTAGGTATAATAATCTGACATGAATCCTTCTTAAATATCACTTCATAACCATTTGATAAGAAATTAGAAATAGAAAAGAAATCCTTCTTGATTTTTTATACATAAAAATCATTGGAAATAGTGGATTTACCACCTACTTTCAACTTTCGATCTCTCCAGAGGAGAGTCTTTCCTAACATTATGATAGTGCACCTCAATGTGCTTTGTTCGAGCATGGAGCATAGGGTTCCTCGCAACTCTCAATGTACTCTATCACGTGAGTCACACACACTCAACACTTGTTGTGAAAGTTATCCTATACTCAAAGTCACAACTAGAAGTGACCACAATAGGCTTCTTCTTGCTCAAGCATGATATGCATAAGCTAGCAAGCATGAAGCAAAGACGATCAGTGGATACATTGAGTGTCATGGAAACTAGTCCACTCTAAGTCAAAAAAAATATGCAAATATGATTGTAATGATTCCCCTTTGGGATAAAAAACTCCACATAACAGAGTAGCACTTAAGTAGCAAAAGATGTGCTTGGTCACTTGCCAATGTTTGCCACCTCTGCAATGCATAAACCAGCTCATATGAGAGATATAAAACTGAGTATCAAGCTTGATCTACATAATCATTTGAAACATGTAAGGCGGAGAGATTTCCTCATTTAGACCAACACTTCACTGTCGATCTATAAAAGGAGATAACAAAGTGTTATACACATCCTTTGAGCTAACAAATATCTCTTCCGTACATGAAAGTGTTGAATTGCATCTTCCACAAAAACATCACGACTAACTAGAATGCATTTAGTATGTGGATGATATAGATGATAGCCATAGCTTTCATAGATATATCCAACAAAAATACATTTCATTTCTTTATCATTCCAGTTTTTTGCATTGTAGTTTGGGCATTAATGCATATCCCAAACAAATAAAAACATGTAGATGAACAATAGATGGCTTGTGAATATGACAAGCCTCATATGGTGTGATAGATCGCGATAAATTAGTGGGACATGAGTTAAGTACATATATTGCACACATCATAGCCTCAACGAGAAGCGATGTGGTAAAGTCCGACTTTTTAGCATACTCCTCATCATTTCCATTGTTGATATATTTAGGTAGTGATGTGTGTGAACACTCTAGGACCGCCGGGACACTTTTTTCCCTCTTTAGGAGGTTTTTTTCCCCCGGCTTGTATATATGCCTATTGCCCTAATGGGCTACTTATCTTTGTACATTCTCAAGTAATACATTCAGTATTGTGTGTTGTCCAAGCTTCTTCTTCTTCCTTGTGTTGTTCGCGTGCTTCCGCAGATGTCTAACTCCAACAATTGGTATCAGAGCAGGTCGTCGCTTCATCTAGGGTGCCATCGACACTCCTCTAAGCTCGTTTTGGCCTCCGAACGCACTATCACAGTGCTTGTGCAGGCTATTTCATCTTTTTGTGTAAAAGGTATATAACAATTTTTGTTTGCTAGTATAAGCGTCTCGAAGTCTGCTACAGGTCTAGAGGAATTTGTCTGGGCAGTTCTGTTCAACTTTTTGAGATACAGTCGATTTTCTGCATCAAGGTATTTTAGTCACCGGCCATGGCTGAAAGCAGTGATGTATTCCATATGTTGGTTGTTGAGGATAAGTTGGATGGTACCAACTACCCGTTATGGTCTTATATGATGCAACATGTGTTGGTTGCAAAAGGACTGTAGAACATTGTCCAGGGTGTCGAAAAACGTCCTATCACACCTGCAACTGTTACAACTGCAGGTACTGAAGCTGATGCAGAAGGTGTCGAAGATGATGATATTCTGCATATTCTTGTTCGTGTTGCGGTTTCTGCTGCACCTACTGCAGAGCAGATTCGTTGGCATGGCAGAGATGCCCAGGCACATGCATTGATAGCTTTGTCTATCAAACGTGCCATTATTCCTAACATTCGCTCTTGTAGAACAGCTAAGGATGCTTGGGATACACTTACCACATTGTACCAAGCTAGGAATGAGGCTCGTGTTGCTTACCTCAAACAGTTGGAGAGCAAGCACATGAATGAAGGTGATTCTATGGACAGTTTCCTAACGAAGATCAAAGACTTGAAGGAACAATTGATTTCTGCTGATGAGGTTATACCAGATAGCTCACTTGTGCAGACCGTTCTGAATGGTCTTCCTAATTCATATCAGAGTTTTGCTTCTACTCTTCGATTGATGATGAAAGGCAATCTGAATGCCTTATCATTTGAGGAGTTAGTCTTTGTTCTATTGCAGGAAGATCAGTCCAGGCAGAACAGGTCCATTATGCGAGTTGCAGATCAAGCTTTCATGGCTAGTCAGAAGGGCAAAGGAAAATGGAGCTCTTCAACTAGCAAGCAGAAATCTGCAAATTCTGCACATTTCAAGAACCAAGACAAAGATGAGAAAAAATCAGAAAAGCAGAAATTGTTTTGTAAGTACTGTAAAGGGAATGATCATATCATAAAGAACTCTCCAAAACTGGCTGCAAAAGAGGCAAAGAAGAAAGAGGCTGGAATAGTTGTTGCAGAAGCCTCTACACCAAAAACAGAGTCTGCTAATCTTGTGCAGGAAGAAGAATGGGCATTTACTACTGTCTGCAGTTTTGACCCATCTTCTCATGAGAAGTGCATGTCTACAGTAGACTCGGATGTTTGGTATTTTGATAGTGGGGCGACCAAACATATTACCTCGCAGGGCAGTTTCTTCTCTTCACTCGAGCCTGCCCCTACAGGGAATACTGTTACATGCGCCAACAACTCCTCTTATCCTGTTATGGGAGTTGGTAAGATCATTTTGACTACTGCTGATGGTAGTTCTTTCACTTTGTCATATGCTTTATTTGTGCCAGGGATCAAGAAGAACCTGTTATCAGTTTCTGCATTAGCCAAGATTGGCTTGGTTGTGAAATTTGTTGATGACAGGTGTACAGTTCATGATCTGTCAAATGGCGATGTGATTATTGCTTCTAGCATTTTATGTCGTGGGCTGTATAAGCTCATAGACTATGAAAGATCAGTAAATGATTTGGCATGTGCAGTAAGATGATTCTCAGGCTATGTCAGATGCAAAGCTTTGGCATGCACGCTTTGGTCATCTGAATTTTGCTAGTTTGATACGCCTGCAAAAATCTGAAATGGTGTCCTCTTTGCCCCAACTTGAGGCACCTTGAAAACATGTTTGTGAAGGTTGTATTTTGGGCAAAATCCAGCGTTCGTCCTTTCCAAAAGATGGTTCAGTTCGGGCTACTCAAAAATTGCAGCTTGTACATAGTGATGTTTGTGGTCCTATGCAGACACCTTCTTTTGGAAATTATCTTTACTTCGTGACTTTCATCGATGATTTTTCCATGCATGCATGGGTATATCCATTGAAGGCAAAGTCCGAAGTGTTCATGTGCTTCAAACAATTTTTTATTTTGGCTGAAAATCTGTCAGCATGTAAAATGGGCACCCTCCGTTCTAATCGAGGGGGGGAATATATGTCTTCTGATTTTAATGCATTTCTGGCTGAATGTGGGATAAAACACCAATGTACAGTGCCGTATACACCTCAACAAAATGGAGTTGCTAAACGAAAGAATAGGTCACTCATGGAGATGGCGAGGTGTATGGTCGAGAGTCAGGCTTCACCACATAGTTTTTGGCTTGAGGCTGTCATGTGTGCAGCATATGTACTCAACAGGTGTCCCATTAAAGCGCTGCAGTCTATCACTCCATATGAGGCTTGGCATGACTGCAAGCCATCTGTTGCTCATCTACATGTTTTTGGTTGTTTGGCATATGCATTAGTGCCTGAACAACATCGTAGAAAATTGGATGATAAAGCAGTAAAATGTATTTTTGTTGGGTACAATTCTGAAAGTAAAGGTTATCGTCTGTATCATCCACAGACTAAACGCATTTTGGTTAGCCGTGATATTGTTTTTGTTGAGGATGGTATTCAGCCATTGCTTCCATGTACTAAGGAGACATCTGTTAGCTCCAAAAACATGTATGATACTTTGCTGCCTCTTTTTACAGGTGGATAGTCTAGTGCTGGTCCTAATGAGGCAACTTCTCAGCCTTTGCAGGTTTCATGTGATGGTGCAGATCGTTCCATTTCTGATGCACATTTACATGATGCACTTATTGATGAGAGAGTTGATATTGAGCAAGCAAGAACTATGCCAAAATGGCTGGTGCAGACCTTGCGTGATAGCAAATTAGATGCACCTCTGTCATATCGTACTCGATCAGGCTCTCATAGTGCCTCTTTTGCATCAGAGTGCTATGCTACGGCTGCATCTAGTCTATGTGATGAGGTTGAGCCTGTTTCGTTTGACGAAGCACAAAATTCAGAAAATTGGATGGTTGCTATGCAATCTAAATATGATGCAATAATGAAGAATGGTACTTGGTCTTTATGTGACTTGCCTCGTGGCAAGAAGGCCATTGGCACTAAGTGGGTATACAAGCTGAAGCGTAAACCTGATGGTACAGTTGACAGGTATAAGGCTAGGCTTGTTGCAAAGGGTTATGCACAGGAAAGAGGCATTGATTTTGATGAAACCTTTGCACCTACATGCCATATGACTACTGTTCGGAGCATCTGTGCACTTGCAGCCCATCATGGTTGGAATGTACATCAGTTGGACATTAAAACTGCATTTCTGAATGGTGACTTACATGAAGAAGTGTATGTTTTTTAGCCCCGTGGCTTTGTGCAGAAAGGGCATGAAAACCAGGTGTGCAGGTTAAAGAAGGCATTATATGGTTTAAAGCAAGCACCACGTGCTTGGTATGAGAAGATACATGCCTATCTGATTGCACATGGTTTTGGGAACAGTCCAACTAAAAGCACCTTATATGTTAAGCGTGCTAATGATGTGCTTCTGATCATTGTTGTCTATGTTGATGACATGCTGCTCACTGGTCCTATTGAGAAGCATATTGCTGATTTTAAGGCTGATTTGCATGCCTCATTTGAGATGTCTGATTTGGGGCATTTGCATCATTATTTGGGCATTCAGTTTATGCACGTTGATGGTGGAATGGCTTTGTGTCAAACGAAATATATTGACACATTATTGCAACATTTTTGCCTTGAAGATTGTAAGACTATTGCCACTCCTATGGAGACAGGTTTACGATTGAGTCTTCATGATGCTCGAGATGCATTTGATGATGTTCTCTATCAACAGACTGTTGGATGCTTGATTTACTTATGCATTACTCGGCCAGATATTCAGTTTGCTGTCTCACAGATGAGCAGGTTTATGCATTGCCCAGGAGTCAATCATTGGCAAGCGGTTAAGCGTACCTTTCGCTACTTGACTGGTACTCGGCTACTTGGGTTGTTTTATCCCAAGGGGGGATCACTACCGCCAAATTTGCATGCTTTTTCTGACTCTGATTAGGCTGGTTGCTATGAAACTTGTGTGTCCACTAGTGGCTTTTGCTTCATGCTTGGTAGCTCATGTATATCTTGGTTGAGCAAGAAGCAACCTACTTTGGCCACTTCCAGTTGTGAGGCTGAGTATAGGGAAGCTTTCACAGCGACTGTTGAGTGTGTGTGGCTCAAACGCCTTATGGCTTATTTGGGTGTTGGTCAGTCTTCTGCCACCACCATCTTCACTGACAGTCAGAGCGCATTGGCAGTTGTGAGGGACCCTGTGTTCCATGCTCGCACTAAGCACATTGAGGTGCATTATCATTATGTCAGGGAGAGGTTCTCTACTGGAGAGATCAGCTTGGCATATGTGCCCACGCAGGAGAACATTGCAGACCTTTTCACGAAGGCTCTGCCTAGGGAGAAGTTTGAAGCTTTTCGCAAAGCTTTGGGCTTACTTCCTTTTGTGGAGTGATTTCCATATAGCTTGGCACTTCCTTATACATGAGTGCCAACTACTTGTTCACCGCATCACTCCCAGGGGGGATTTGTTGATATATTTAGGTAGTGATGTGTGTGAACACTCTAGGACCGTCAGGGCACTTTTTTCCCTCTTTAAGAGGTTTTTTTCCCCCGGCTTGTATATATGCCTATTGCCCTAATGGGCTACTTATCTTTGTACATTCTCAAGTAATACATTCAGTATTGTGTGTTTTGCTCCAAGCTTCTTCTTCTTCCTTGTGTTGTTTGCGTGCTTCCGCAGACGTCTAACTCCAACATCCATAAGACTCAGGTTCTTATTTTATATAACTACATTTCTTTTTAGGTGTATGTGGCATTGTACACTGATGTTTTATCATTCTTTAAAGCATATAAACACCTTAGGCTTTGCTTTCAATGGATGAACCCATGCATGTCTAGAAAAATCATCAATGAAAGTCGCGAAGTGTAGGTAATTCTCAAATGAAGGTTCTGCATGAGACCATAAACATTACTATGAACAAGCTACAATTTATGAGCATCTCTAATTGAACCATGAGAACTACTACATTTCCCAAAATACAACCTTCATAGACATGTTTAGAAGTTGCCTCAAGTTTGGGCACAAAGGACTCCATTTCACACTTTTTGCAAGTTGAAAAAATTGTAGTGCAAGGTAATATATTTGGTTGCACTAGTATCAAAGTATCAAATGTTGTTGGTCATAGCTACAAACAGTAATGAATGCCCATTCTTCATTCTAAACAAGATTAACAAGCTCTATTTCAAGTGTAGAGGCCTCCGCAACAATCATTCAGTCTCTTTTCTTTGCCTCTTTCACCACGAATTTAGGAAAACTCTTTATGGCATGATCATTTGCCTTAGAAAACTTGCAAAATTATTTCTACTTTTCTATTTTCTTGTCATTTTCTTCTTCCTTTTTTGATTGTGCACCATTAGTAGCTTCTTGCTTACTAGTAGATAAGTTCCATCTTCTAACTAAGCTAAGAAAGCTTGATTCGCAACATGCATAATTGATATGTTCTCCCTATATTAATATTCTTGCAATAAAACAAAGAAAAACTCCTCAATTGTTAAGGCATTTAAATTGCTTTTCATCATCATCAACCAAAAGTAGAAGCAAAACTCTCATATGAGTCTTGAAGACTGTTAAGAAGACCCTACACAAGTGAACTATCTTACAAGATTTCATCAACAAAAACATATGCTCCTTCAAATTTTTTATCTTTATCAAAAAAAACCTATGCATTGAATCTCCTTTAATTATATGCTCATTCTCCAATTGTTTTTGGAGATAAGCAACACAAGCCTCATCGCTTAACTGGTATAATGTTGCAAGAGTATCCAAAGCATCTTTTGTTGACTTGCAAGAGCAAATGTGAGGGATAACGACACGTTCCAGAGACAAAGCCATCAATGCATATGCTTGTGCATTTCTTCCATCCTAACGAAGTTTCTCTATAGTAGATACAATACGAATTGCGACACGACTAAAAAATTGAAGATCATCATCTTCGACACTATCTATATCACCTCAAGTTACATTGTATTTCTAGGAAATATGATGTTTTTCAACACCCTTCACAACATTCCATTACCCTTTTACTACCAATACATGACTCATCATGTATGCCCACAATGTGTAATTAGTACTATCCAACTTTTCCTCAATAGCCAAGATAAGGAATGCATCATTGCTTTCAACCATGGCTAGTGCCTAAATACCCTAATGCAAGAAATTGACTATGTAAAAAAGAGTTGAATAGAAATGCCCTATCAAGCTTATATTGGCGAACCAAAGCCTGCATGTATGGCACAAAAGGACAAATTTATCTACATATTTATTGCAATATTGGGTTGGAAGGCTGCAACGAGCTCAAATAATAATTTCGATACCACAAAGCGAACCTGTTTCGAACTCTTAATTACCCCAAATATGTTCATCAATTTTCGTGCAATTCTAAGACGATGATCAAAAAGGAATCAACAATGCCCAAAAGGAAGCGACGATACTCTTTGATACCAATTCTTTGAGTTTGAAGTCTACGAAACTCAACAATCTTAAGTGTATTCACACACATCACTATCGAAATATGTAGACACAATTTCCATGTGTGTATTGGCTAATTTTCACCTTAGATAATCCTTCCTAGCAAGATCTTTTATTTGATGGATATTCTTAAACTTTAACCAAGCTGGATGGGAAGCATCTCTAGAATCCCATCTAGACTTCTCTTCAGAAACTTGAATGTGCTTCCCTTTGTTTGTGGATGATGAAACAATTTTTTCTTCTTCCTCTTTTGTCTATTGGGCTGAAATTAAAGCAACAAGCTTCTTGGAGGATCCTCAATCGACTGCCTTGGTCTTGGATACTTGCCATTAACAACATTTCACAAGTCATTGGAAACTAGCAAATTCATCATCATGATACTCCATGATGGATAATTACACATTCCATCAAGCCTAGCTTCTTGTTCCAATCTATTTCTATAATCACTCATCTTGGGAACAAGTTATGTATCTACACAAGGCTATTGAAAGTGAGATAGGTCCAATATAAATTACACAAGTATTCCCAAGATCTTTCCATCATTTGAACCTTAAGCACACATACACCTTGAACCAAATAAAGTACAGGTATGACTATAAGACATAGACAAGAGACAAGAAAATAAAACCAGAAGCTCAATCTGCTATTCTTAAAATAAGTGTCTACTTGATGAATGAATGCCAATACAATGTTTGTAAGATACAAAATCTAAGTGTGAAGCTGAATATAAGAGGATTCTAGGTATAAATATATAAAAAAAGAGTGCTTAAGAGTTATAAGAAGGTGTGAATGTTCTTGAATAAGAATAAAATAGGACTACGTAGGATATACAGCCTATGTGTAGGATCAGATGGCGAAATTTATAAACCTAACAAAGATTAGGGTTTCTACTCTGAATTAAGTAGCAATATAGACTTCTCTTTTTGCAGTGATAGGGTATAGAAACCCGGTATATCAACAAGAATTGAAAAAAAAACTGAATATATGCTGCCACTTACAAAATTCAGCAGGCACACACTTCAATGTATGTAGAAGAGAAAGGCAGCAATAAATCGCCAAGAAAAAGCAGCAGAAACACCTTCAATCTGCTCTTAGGACGGCTCCAAGACTTAGATCACACTTGAGGATGTTGAAATGTGAGTGTCAAAAATGCTAGTGCTTTCAGTTTTATCCATGCTTCTGTTGCAGATGTCAGGTCAAAGATATGGTGAATATACTCATCTGATAGACTCAACCTAATTATAGATAGTGCTCTCTCATTTTGTTTGATAGTTGGAATCTATTGATTTGGACCACTGCCACCAGAAGTCCTTCATTCATTACATGTAGAGGTTGCACTTTTACTTGTATCTTTTGACTCTATTCTGTTTATATCTACCCTAATACCATCATCCCAAAGGTTCCAATTCATGAATAAAAACTCCCTTAAACTTCTCTGCCTGACATATTTTGAGTACTTTGGAATTACTACTCAGATTGAGCCCCTCCTGTTATATATTTTCTTCAACACATGATGAATGGACTGTAAACACTGATATAAATGATGGCATCCAACTTTAACTCCAAGCAAACCAGCAATGTTCAATAACCTTACGGGGTTTGAGATCCATGTTATGAGGCCCTTGCTCGTGAAAATCCTGCACGACTGATAGACTGACTATTGCTGACACCGTGAATCTGAGAGCGCTGACCTAATCCTGTTGCTGAAAAAAAGAACACTGAATCGTTGTCACTGAGATGAAGACTTAAGCTGCTGAAGCACATGAATGACCTACCTGACCACCTGAACGCTCTGATATGCAACCTGCTACTGATGTGGCACTTCTGACAGCCCTAAAGAGCTGAGGATTAAGCACTATGATGCATACAAAATAACCCTGTGCACCTGTGAATGATCCCTGAGGACCTAATTGATGAAGGTACAGAACTGATTTGATGAGCTGAGAACAAATCGATCTTGAGATGCTGAGAGGATTCCCCTGCTCTGATCTGACACAAGTTAACTCTTAGGCGAAGCCTTTGATGACAAATTTTTCGCCCGTTGGCCCGATGACTAACAAGTATGTTTACCGGTTGACGCCGCAAATCTGCTGCAGGAGAGGAAATTGAGTGCAGCTCTGATACCACTTGTAGGAAGTAGCAGAAAGGTGTACAGAAAAAGACTCAGAGATTCGATGTCAGTTGTTGCCAGTATAATATAAAAATATTCTGTTGCAGAATTGATTAATGATACAATTATTGAGTTGTATATAGATATTAACTGAAAAGCTATGTTAAACTCAAAAGCTACAAACAAAAAACACAGACACATAAGAGCATATATAGTTTAAAAAAAAAAAAAAGAAATTAAAGCCAGAATGGATATTAATAAAAAGGTATAAAGAACTCTCTATAGCAAGCCATAGAAAGATATGGCATATGGAACCCATCCCAAAGGATGCCCCACATCAGTTGTTGACAGATCCCTTCATATCCTGCATGTTAAGTACCCTCACTGGACACCTCACATGAGCACCTAGGATGATCCAAATCCTGGACTTGAGTGAGGGCCCCTGTAGTCAAAGATGCCTAGATTATTGTCGCTCAGTTGTACAATCCAGAAATATGCCTGTGGTTTAAAATAGAATTCAGCACATTTCAAATAGAATTCAGCACGTTTCTATTATCACAAGGATGAGTTAAAGCATCTTGATGATAATGTGTAAGAGTTGTCGCATGAGGTGAAAAAGACATGTCTGATGTGCAAAAGAAACAAGACAAGCAGAAAGATTACTTCTGTGACAGGGAAAAAGGCCTACCATATTAAGCACAGAACAATGTTATACACTCATTTCAATGGCTGCATATCAAGCCAAGTCAAGCACCCTCCTGTTTACAGAGTTCCATCATAAAAAAATGGGAAAATCTTGTGCTCAGTATCATACTACATGACATGTTGAATGCCAAACACAAATACAAAAGTTTGAGAAAGCTCGACTGTAATGCTTCACCTGAACACGTTCAAGGGCTATATGGTTATAAAAATACAAAACCTATCTCACTGACAGAAGCAATGATGTGCTTCTGAATGTGGCTTTGGGCACATCCAACACTGGATGGTTCAGTCCCTACATTCACCAATGTGAATTCTTTGGTTCAATAATTCTGCAAATATAGCCAGACTGTCGGATGATAATAGCATGGGAGGCCACATCATGATTTGGAGCAGAAGCATCTGCCAAAACTTTTTGTGCGACCCCATACAGGAAATTATTGAGTCTAATTGAGCCAATAACGACCAACAAGATGCTGCTACGAGGACACAATTGCTTTCAGGGCATCACTCACGTACTTGTATTTGAATTTGAACCCCAGTTCCAATGCTTTCTTGGGAATGACCCTTTGACCATTGACCACCTATGAAAAACCATGAACACAAGTTAGGCTACAGAAACAAAGCTATTTTTTCAGTTCACCAACACTCTATTTTATGCTAAAGGCAAAAATCTCTAAGTTTCTTTAGTGGCAGTTTTTTGTCCCTCTTTTCTGTGCTTGGTTATAATTCAGATACTTTTCTCAGAAGAAAGAATAACCAAACACCATTTGGTAAAAGACAATCATGCCAAGTACAAAGGATTGACATTCTTCTGTAATACTTCCAAATCAATACTTTACCAGCTGTGCACCTTCACCCAGTAGTGCTTGCAGCATGAAAGCTGGAACAGGCAGCCATGAAGGTCGGCCTAAAGCAGCCCCTAGCTGATCACACATTTCTGAGAATCGCACTGGGTTTGGAGCTGTCCCATTAATGACACCTGCAAACATACATTCAATTTTCATGTTTCCAGTGAAAATCAGAAGAAGTCTACCAATATCAGTTCTTTGGAGGACAAATCTATATGTCAAGCTCAACATGGCATAGAAACATGTAGATACAAAACATCTGATGTAATTTTGGAAGCATTCAGAAGCACAATTTATAGCTTCAAAATGTATTTGTAACACAGCTATAACATGCAAAACAAAGAAAACATGAATAAATCTCTCTAGTTCGTATAGTTGAAACTGCACAAGAATTGGACCTTAAGACCTCGTCCAGATTCTCTTGAGTCAAATCGAATTCAGATAGATGAAACTTGAAAGCAGTACACAATCATTTGTAGAGGGCTAGGTAAGATACCCCTGTAAGAAGAATTCTTCAAAGCTTCCATAATTAAGCCAACCAAGTCATCTCGATGAACCCAAGAAAACCTGCAAAATGCAGATACAAGATCAGCACATCCAACACAGATCATTAAACCTGATAAAAGTGAATGCAAGGGGAAGTCAAGTACCATTGTTTACCGGAACCAATTGGTCCACCAGCATATAGTTTGAATAAGGGAATCATTTGAGCTGTTGACAATGGAGATAACTCTATATTAGCCACCAGTAATGATATAAATCATGGCCCCTTGTTGGTACTCCATAGTTTATGGAATGACAAAATGTGCATGTATGATCAACCATAAATGAAAGTGGGCACATAATCAGTCCACTTACATCAACCATATTTTTTTATTATTATTTTCTGAGTTGGGGATGGGGGCTCAAGAGAGCTATCCCACTCAGAAGGCAGATTCTATCCGTCCGCATCATCTTGCAAAGAAAGACTCATATGTAACCTTCCAAAACAAGGCCAGTGGTCTACTAATTCTCAGAACAGAGAACAAGTGCGCTGAGATACCCAATGCCCCGGGCACGACACTGGAGTTTGAGTGACTTTTGAGAAAGAACTCAGCACCCCCTAAACTGCCTAAACTGCCTACATGAAAGCAAAACCATCAAAGCTTCTCTCATCTACAGTTATATAGAATGGCACTCATTGGTTCTCATTTGTTTATAGAATGCCAAAAATATGCATGTAAGTAACCATAAATTCAGAAAAAGCATGGAATCAGTATGCCTGCAAATACCAAATGAGGATTATATAAAAGCAAGCTACCCACACTTCCTCTTCATCGACATTCACCCTCTTTCCTATAAAGTAATTCTCTCTAATCAGTCAATGATTTCAAAATTTGAGCATGTTTTGCAAATATGCCAAGTGTGACTGTCTGTGTCTCTTTGTTTGTGTGTCCCTCAAACTCGAGGGTATTTTTACTATGTATTAGATCCTGGATTGTGCGTGTGTGAATCTCCAAGAGTGCTCCATATGTCACTATTTGTACATTTGTAGTTTTTCATACTGTAGATCTTTTTGAGAACCTTTTATGAGTACTTTAACTTCCTGATAATTAAGCCAATGTAAACTTGACCCAAAGTGATGTTTTGCCCCTTACATTACACATTTGGCGCTCCTAAGTTACAAGGCGGTTGTTTGTAACAAATTTCCTTTTCAAAGCATCGACTTTCTGTTCATACCTTCCTCGAGCCATTTTGCTCCTCGAAGTTGCAACTTGCATCAAAGTTTGAGCGCTCTGGTTGCATCAAAGTCCGTGCGCGCGTGGAGAGAGAGAGAGAGAGAGAGAGAGAGAGAGAGAGAGAGAGAGAAAGAAAGAAAGAAAGAAAGACTTCTTCTCACTCGAGCCTCGTGTCCACTCAGTCTCACCACTCAGCACTGTCCAGACTCGTCACTCCACCCGAGGGCGTCGTCCCACTTAGCATTGTGACCACTTGGGCCTTGGGCCTTGCCACTTGGCACTGACCTGCTGTCTATTTGACATTAAATTGATGATTGTCCCGAGTCAGTGGTCACATTGATGATTGTCCCGAGTCACGTTGATGATTATCATATGATGATATCAGACACATCATACATATATGACATATGTTACATAATACATATTACATTTACATTATGTAAACACTGAAGTTACTGAATAGTGAACAGTGCTAAGTAGCATATATGACATATGTTAACAGTTAAGTTATGTACAATGTACACAGTTACTACATTGTATATACCAATATAATTATTTAGTATTAACCATTAATTGCAAATACTGGATCTTGATTCTTGATACATATCATATATGTATAATAAATACTAAATACTAATAACTAATAACTAAATAGTACCTCCATGATTCATATTATATATGTCACGAGGCACGACTCACATGTGATATATTTTACATGTATAAGTATTATGTAATTACTAACAAGTAATAATGACCATTGGCCTTACACTGGTGACTGTACAGACTCACGAGTCACCACACATTGCACAATGCAATCATAATGTTGCTTACAATTCACAACAGAGTTACAGATGTCAGACTCATAGAGATTAATTGTGTACAGTTTGCTGCAGCAATGATTCATGAATCAGCACATAGACCCTGGATGCTGGTACTCACGAGTCACTGCTACTATCATGATTCATCTATGTGACTATGTCCACTGTCCCAGTGTCCAGATTGCCATCTGGAATCTGAATTGAAGATTCTCAATACGTTACAGCCTAGTACCTACAGCCTACACTGTACAGGTAATAGATATATAGTATATACCAGCTGGCAGCCTCTAGGTACCTACTTAGTACTACCTAGTACCTACAGTGAGTCCTCAGTCCTGAGTCTTGACTCAGTGACTCCTGAGCAGTGAGCAGCATTTTGACTCTTTGAGGACTCAGAATAATAGACAGTGGACCCATTGCAATTTGCCATTAATGATTATGCCACGGTCATCAGTGAACACTGCTGAGTCCTGACTGAACCCATGAACACATGTCACACATCAATGCATCATACATGATACAAGTCACACACATGTATGATGTTAGTGATCATTGATGTCAACAGTCACACACACATGTCACATGACACACACACATGTATGATGTTACAACTTATGAGGATTGCTTATGTTTTGTGGGTTTTATATTTCAGGTATCATGCCTCGAGGAAGATCTTCCGTATGGGACAGCCACACCTCGAGCCACGTATTGGCCAACACTAGTGGCTCCGGTTCAGGCACACGGAGATGGATGTGCAAATATTGTGGTAGGACATTTTGCACTACCACCACTCATGTCATTCGTCATGTGTCTGGCTTAGGAGGGATGGGAATTAGTGCATGTCCACAGGTTCCCTCAGAGATTGCACAAGCGGTAAGAAATGAGCATAACCTTGCACAGGCGCAAATAGAAGAACGTCGACGCGAGGTAGCATCCTCTTCATTAGATATGTTAGAGGAAATGGACTCTGCTTTCGGTATATCTAGTGTGTCTCAGCCCATTGGTACATCGGAAAAGGGTAGGACTTGTTCTCAACGTGATATTGAGAGTGAGTCTTCTGAGCCTATTAGAGACGAGCCTCCACTCCAAAGGCCTAGGTCTGGATCTCTGCACTTGTCTTTTTTGACCGTAGGTTTGCAAAGACAACGACAAAAGGCTGCAGAGATAGAGATCTCACGTTGCATTTTAGAATGCAACCTCTCTTTCAATGTAGTTCGTACTGACGCTTGGAAGAGAATGGTGAGATCCATAGCTCAGGTAGGTCCATGTGACGATTGGTATGGCGTGGAGTATCATAAGTTACGTGGACCTATGCTATTGGAGGAGAGAGCAAGAATAGATGTACTTTTGGAGCCCATCCGAATAGGATGGAAGATGTATGGATGTTCCATACTATCCGATGGTTGGAGCGACATTAGACGGCGCCATATCATCAATATTATGGTCTAATCCTGCATTGGTACCTATTTTCTCAAGGCCATAGATCGTAGTGCAGTAGGTACTAGGATTACTGGGGAGTATATCTATGAGCACATAAAATGTGCCATAGAAGAGGTGGGGGCAGAGAATGTTGTACAAGTGATCACAGACAACGCTTCAAATTGTAAGAGGCTGGGAGAGTTAGTTGAGAGTGAGTATCCTTTCATAATATGGACCCCATGCACGACCCACTCTATAGATCTTTTATTTGAGGATATAGGTAAGCTCACATGGGTCGCTCCTATTCTTGTTGATGCCAAACGTATTATCTCGTTCATACGTAAGAACCACCACGCACTCAATCTTTTTCGTAGTTATAGCGAAAAAGAATTGGTTCGTATATCAGAGACACGATTTGGCTATATCTTTTATGTGTTGACTCGTCTCTACGATTGTATGGATGCATTGCGCATGACAGCTATAGATAGGAGATGGAGTAGCATGCCAAGGGGCTTGACAGAAGCTTCAAAGTATGTGCAACGAAAGATTCTTGACATGGACTTTTGGTCCGAGATAGAGACACTTATCCCCGTCTTAAAATCCATTCATATTGTGCTACGTATTGTTGACATGGAGGGATCTACGATGGGCCTTGTTTATCACTTATATATGCATATGCGACGAGCCATCGCTTCAGTTACATGTCTATCGAGCTCCAGGTATGCCATATGATCTTTTTCAAATCAAATTTCTTTACTCATGAATCAATGATCATATTAATGTTTTTTAATGTTGTTCATGTTTTCTTTCAATAAACACGAAAAATGATGTTCTCCGTGCTGTGGATTCAAGATGGGATTTTTTATCACATCCTATCCATGGATTTGCAGCACTATTACATCCGTATTTCAAGAGTCCTGAGTTGTGGTCAGAAGCTAGTCTTCGCCAAATGAAGGACTTATATATGGAGAGGATTATGACGCCTGATGAGCAGGTAGCATTTGATGCGGATTTCTCTGCGTACATGGGAAATATTGGCATCGCATACGCGAGGACCACTTCTTTACGTGCCGACGTGACATCGAAGGCACTAGAGTGGTGGAACCATTACGGTTATGGACATCAGGCTATGACACGTCATGCGCTTTGAGTATTATCACAGGTAATTTCTATTTTTTATGATCATTGTTCAACGCTTTCTAAATTCTCAGTGAGCAATGAGCATTGAGCATTATATTGTTTATTATTTAGGATTCGTATGCCAGTCCATGTGAAAGAAATTGGAGCGGTTTTTCACTTGTGCATACCAAGCTTCGGAATCGCTTGAGCGTTGCACAATTAGAGAGTGTGGTCTTTTGTAAGGCCAATTTACGATTACTTCAGAGTGTGAAGGATCTTAAGGGTCCAAGGCAGGTATATAGTTATACTAAGAAGTTAGAACTATAAATTCAATGTGAATTTTAATTTTAAAGCAACAACTTAGATCAATGATAACTAAATAATGTTACTTATAATTTGTATGGAATTTCAGGTCTCACCAGTTCTTTTTGAGACTGCCTTTACCGATGGGAGCGGAGATATAGATTCATCCGTTCACGATGAACAAGATGAAATCTATAGGTTGTTGCATTCAGAGTTAGAGACGTTCGATCGCCGTGTTACAAGATCACGTTCACGTTCTCTGGCACGAGGGATAGACACGGAGGTAGTAGCTGATGTTCCATCTACTAGTACAGCTCCATCCACATCGAGAGGACAGAGGTGCAAGATGCGCCCTCGACGGAGAGGAGATCCAGTTCCACTAGAGGATGATATACAAGATCCAGATGAGCTATTTGCAGGAGTATCCGTTGATCCGTCTATTATGCTAGTACCAGAGTTCGACGATGAAGGAAATGTCCTCATCATGGGGGGCATTTTTTCATAAGAGGCATCATCATCCGAGGAGTCACTCAGTTTAGATGATAGTACCGAGTCAGAGGATTGATTATTTATTTTTGTTTATTGCTATCATGATTCATGACTATCTCCGTATTGATTATAGTGAGTCATTACATTGTATTTGATGACATGATACATCATACTCACTACTCAGAGTCAAGACATCAGAGGCATCATCATCCGAGGAGTCACTCAGTTTAGATGATAGTACCGAGTCAGAGGATTGATTATTTATTTTTGTTTATTGCTATCATGATTCATGACTATCTCTGTATTGATTATAATGAGTCATTACATTGTATTTGATGACATGATACATCATACTCACTACTCAGAGTCCAGACATTGTATCTTTCTTTGTATTGTTCAGTGTTACTTGTATTAGCTTCAGGCTTGTCACTTGTGACTTGCCGATTCATAGACCATGCTCGACATTCGATGACTCACGGTGGTTGTATTTTTCATCATGTATTTTGTATATAATCTATCTGGTGGTAACTGGTTCTACCTTCTCTCCATTTGGCATTGTCTAGAGTTTATTATGCTCTGATTGATCATTATTGTAATTTGTTCGACATTCATTGATCCTGATTTCTATAACGTAGGCTATAGGCTATAGCTAATGTTTAATGTATTAAAATTTCAATGTTGGGATATTTCAAACTTGTAAATACTAAACTGTAATTACTAATTAGTGAGCACTGAGCAATGAGTAATAAGTATTATATTATGAATACTGATAGTCAAGAGTAGAGTCCAGAGTCGAGACATATCTATATACTAGTATATAATATATATTTAATATTATGTTTGAACTTTGTATTAGAACAAACCTTATGCACCTTACCTTGAAGGAAAGGTAAGGTTCACGCACCTTAAACGCACCTAATGAACCCTAAACGAACCTTTCGCACCTTACCTTGGCCATAAGGTTCGGTCCTCGCACCTTAAACTCACCGAACGCACCGAACCGAACGCACCGAACCACCATGATGTGTATGTGTTGAACCCATAAAAGTCATTTTGGTCAAAAGTCAACTACAGTCAAAGTCAATAAGTCAAAGTCAACTGGTCAAAGTCCATAAGGTCAAGGTCAAAGTCAACAGGTGCAAAGTCAAAGTGCGTAAGTGCCGGTGTCAAAGTGCACAGGTAGTGCACAATGAATTGTCCACAAAGGGTAAACTGGAGAAAGAGGGTTGCAGGTTGAAGAGGTATTTTCTCTAATTTCCCTAAGGTTCAAAGTGTGTTTTAAAGTGTTTTGGAAGGTTCAGGTGAACCCCCTCTTATGTGCAAAAGTGAAGACTTAAAAGGAAAATGTGAAGGTATGTGAAGCGGCAGCGTACGCACAGGTGAAAGTATGGCTCCCCCATTAAAATTTTGGTTTTAGTCTAAAGTCACTACAGGAAAACACAATGAGTCGTTGGCTGCCACTTGTGAAGACAATCTTGCTACATCAAAGTGAGCACAAAGATACCATTGCAGTTAGGAGCGTACGTGATCGACACACTCAAATGAAGGCAAGGTCTATCCTTGGACCAATCTTAGAGTAAGCAAGAGAAGCATAGTCTAAATGAAGCAAGAAGGAGAAGTGCAAGAGTCACTAGTGTGCGATACAGAGAAGTGGAAGTGCAAGGTGCATGGAGAGTAACTAAGGATTTGTGCAGAGAGTGCTAAGCTATACTCCCCCAAGGATCTCAAGGTCTCATTGTAGTGTGCGCGTGCGGACAGAAGGTATTCACTCCTCTCCCTTTGTGGAAGCTTGGTGCAAGGTGTGCACAAGGATAAGCTTGAAGCATGTGGAGGTCGGGTGCAGAGGAGGCCGGCGGCAAGAAGACTTTGGGATATTTGGTATTTTGTAATTGAGCACTCTGTATGTTTGTGCACAGAAGTATTGGCTTGTATTGTGCTTCAAACATTGTAACTGTCTTATTGTAATCAATCGGCAGAAGCTTCCAAGGTGTATTTTCTCTTCTGGTCTTTTCCTTTTCTCCTACAAACCCTCAAACTCCTTGTCTAAGAATCCCCCAACAAAATTTGGAACGCTCGGTGGGACTTCCAAGGAGATTTGAGCTTGGGAGAAACCAAGTGCAAAGTATAGTAGAGGTCACGTGTCTACAGTGCTACTTCATCAAACAAAAGGTAAATATTATTATCAAGTGTCTCATATTAAGTGGGCTATGAGCTGCTCATGACCGCAACCCAGTCCCAAACATTGAGGGTCACCTACAAGCAGACAAGAAGGAAGGTTGTTAGAAGGTCCTCAAGTCCACTCTCTTCAACCTCATCAGTAAAGAGCATGGCAGGTCAGGTAGACTTGGAAACTTTACTCTCTAGATTAAATATAAAGTTTCCTTCTTTCAAAGGCCTAGCTCAGGAGGATCCGGATGAACACATTAGAAGGTTTTTGGCACTATGTAAGACTAGAGGTTTAATGGGTAGGGAGGATGCCTTTTTGATTCTCTTCCCTGCCACATTAGAGGGATTAGCAGATAAGTGGTTCCGCCAGTTTGCTGAAAACCATTTTACCACTTGGGATGTGATGAAAGATGCATTAAGCATCAGTTCAAGCATGGCAACACTGCGGAGATTATCATAGAAGAACTAGAAAATTTGAGATTGGGTCCAAGAGAAAAGTTCCCAGAGTTTGTGACTAGGGCCAAAGCACTAATGGCTAAATTGCCAGATCCACCACACGATTTTTTTGTTAAGAAGTGGCTAGCTAAGCCCCTACCAATGGCCACCCAATGCAAAATAAAGGAATTAGTGTTACCTACAGCCTCCATAGAGGAGTTCATCAACACAGCCACACGCTTGGAGCAGATAAGGCACCAGTATGGAGAAACTTCTTCCCAACCAACATATGGTACAAAAATGGAGGATCCATTGATCCAGCTAAGGAAGGAGCTGGAGGGCTTAAAAAGAAATAAGCCCTACAAAGAGGAGGAGAATGTTATTGCTCAGTTGAGAAGGGAGATTGAAGCACTAAAGCTCCAAAAGGAGGAGGAGGCCAAGGCAGAGGAATTGGCTCAGCTGCGACAGGAGTTGCACGAGCTCAAAGGAAGTGGCATCAAGAATGGACTTTCGTGTTCCATGTGCAGCAAGCAAGGGCATATAGTAAGTGAGTGTCCTCTGTTAAATGTGACTTGCCAATTATGCAGGAAAGTTGGTCATGAGGCCCATGAATGCCAATCAAGGGGAATGCCTGCAATAACATATTGGACACAAGGAGGACCCCTACCACCAGCAAATGTGATGGAAGCTGCACCCAATCAAGGTAACACTTATAATCCTAGACAGAGGGATAATTTTGGAAATGGGCCTAGAAGGCCAATTATTTGTTTCAGATGTGGAGACTGTAGGCACTATCAAAGTAGGTGCACTCTCCCGGAAAATGCCCCTCCTTGCAAAAATTGCCCAGAGGCAAGAGACCACTATACAAATTGTTGTCCTAAGAATCAAGCCTCTTCATCCGGGCCCCATATTCAAATGATTTCTGTACACAAAGAAGAAGTGTTAGATCAAGTCAATGTGCCATCTCCATCTACCAGGGTGGTGCATTTAGAAGAAATTGAATCTTTTACGGTGCAGACAAGAAGCAAGGGGAAGGCTCAAGTGGAAATAGGTCAAGAATCAATGATTAATGGATTAAACAGAGACAAAGGTGTGTCTGAAGACAAAACCACCACAAGTGCAGATACAAGGCAAAAAGAAAACTGCACAGGTACCAATGATGCCATTGAATATGCATTCAACAGGGCTCATGAGGAGTTTGATAAGTCAAATGCAGCCCATGCTCTTAAGGAATCAGAAGCTTCTAGACTGCTCAAGTCCATGAAAAAAGAGGTTAGTATTTTTTATTTAATAAAGATGGATGAGAAATTCAGGTCAGAGTTATTGCAGATAATTGATGAAGCTTCCACTACAAGTTTGGTGGCAAAGATTGTTGTTTTACCTAAAGGAAAAATTGTAGGGGAAGCACCCCTTACAGATTATAAAAGTCCTCGGCTGACAGTATCTATTAAAGGTCATGAGTTTCAAAGAGTTATTGTGGATGGTGGTTCTGGCATTAACTTGATGCCTGAATATACCATGAAAAAGATTGGACTATACCCTTCACGACCTGCCAACTTCACTGTAACAATGGCAGACCAAAGCATAGTAAGGCCTATGGGTGTGTTCCCTGGAGTTCCAGTCAAAATACAAGGTACCATCTTTAACTTGGACTTTGTTGTTTTAAGGCTGCCACATGTAGAAGGAAGTTTCCCCCTGTTAATTGGGAGACCTTGGTTAAGGCATGCCAATGTGTTGCATGACTGGGGCAAGGACACAATGTGGGTAAAGCAGGAGGGAAAAGAGTTGTAGCATATAATTTTAGAAGAATGACCAGACAATCAGAGAAATACTAGTATGATGCAGACAATTGGTATTTGTATGGAAGAAGAAGTGGTGGACAACCCAGAAGCAGATCTATTTGAAGGAGCAAATTTATATGAAGATGAAAACATGTTGGCTTGGCTCCATGCAGAAGACCCATCTTCCTGTTATGGAATTTTCCCAAACTCAAGTAGAGAATTAGCATATGAAGAAAAAGAGGAAATCACTCAGGTTGAAACAGTCTCAGTCAAAGGCCATGGAAAAGAGAAGAAAAGCAAAGTCCTAAGTGCAGCCGTGATGAAGATGCTTCAAATCATATGTCAATGGCCACTGTTTTATGGATATTGGCATGGATATCATCTATTGTGTCAATTTTTATGATAGTAAGTGCAAGGCTTTACAATGATGTGGACGGAGTACCTGCAAGTCTTTGGAAACAAAAGATGCAATATGGAGGAGATAATATTGTACTGAAGGATTTAAGGTGGGTCTATCAAACCGTCAGCATGCCCAAAAAGAAGATAAAACAAATGAAGTGCAACAAAATTGAAGGTTATGGAGGAGTTTTTTGGGGTCAACATATAAAGATCATGGCTAAAGGCCTATCATCAAGCCACATGAAGAATTATGGATCACCTGGAACCTGCAAAATTTGTCAAGGTTGTACATAGTCTTTTCTCGTCATTTTTACTTAAGTTTTAGTAGTTTTCTTTATCCATTTCATGCTTGTTTCTTGGGTTTTTAGCAAATGTAGCAGCCATTTCATCAACTTTGCAAAAGTACAATTTTTGGAATTTTTAGGAATTTTTTCAAAGTTTTTCAAGCATTTTTTAGAATTTTTTCTAGCATTTTTCTCCTTCTCATGTGTCTTTTTCTTTCCACATTTGGGGAATAAAGGAAGCTCTCTGTGGTTTTTGAGTGAAGAAACTGGCCTAACACTGGGAAATTTTTTCAGAACTTTTTGAAGATTTTTTGGATTTTTTTTGCAATTTTTTTAGATTTTTTAATGCATTTTTCTTTGGTTTTTTTGATAATTAACAAAAAAAAAGGGCCCCCAGGGCGTTTCCTTTTTTTTGCCAAAAAAAAAAAAAAAAAAATTCCCCCCCTCCCCCCCCCCCCCAAATTTATTTTTCATTTTATTTTATTTTATTTTATTTTATTTTATTTTATTTTATTTATTTTCTTATTTTTTATTTTATTTTATTTTATTTGTTTGTTTTATTATTTATTTTATTTTCTTTTTATTATTTTTGTCTGGGCGTGAAAAAAAAAAAGGACACAACTTTTTTTTATTTTTTTTAGTTTTCATGGCTCAAAGTTTTTGGCTCTGGATCGTGCCTCCATTGGCCGTTTTTTACAAAAATGAAGTCATTTTCATGTTTTTTGGCACCTCTGGAATCAGTTTTTGGCTTTATTTTTCCAGATTCCCACATTTTCTATGAGTTTTGGTCAAAACCCTCAAGTTTTAAGCACATTTATCACATGTTTTTATTTCACCACATTGTCCAAATGGTATATTCTCACCTCATCTTACATTTGGTTTTTATATTTCCCATATGTACCCTCTGTGGCCCTCCAGTTTCATCATTTTAACCCCCTCCAGACCCCTGATTCCTACTCCCAATCCCTTCCTTTACCAATCTGCCCAGCCACATCATCACCCCTCCTTGCCCCATCCATCTCCGCACCCTCAGCCCTCCCTTCCCATTCCTTTCCACCCTCCCATTGCCATCCTTTTTGCTTTTCTATAAAAACATCTCACTTCTGGTTCTTCTCTGGTGCTTGTTCTATCCTTCTTTTGGTGGATTTGGTTGCTGCTCATGTACTCTTCAAGTTTTTGTAGCTCCATTATCATGGTGTCCTATGTGCTCAGAGTTTTGGCTGTAGCTCTCCGAGACGGAGAGCACATTAGGTGGTGGGCAACTGTGGAGCCCATAAAAGTCATTTTGGTCAAAAGTCAATTGTAGTCAAAGTCAACAAGTCAAAGTCAACTGATCAAATTCCACAAGGTCAAGGTCAAAGTCAATAGGTGCAAAGTCAAAGTGCGTAAGTGCAGGTGTCAAAGTGCACAAGTAGTGCACAATGAATTGTCCACAAAAGGTAAATTGGAGAAAGACGGTTGCAAGTTGCAGAGGTATTTTCTCTAATTTCCCTAAGGTTCAAAGTGTGTTTTAAAGTGTTTTGGAAGGTTCAGGTGAACCCCCTCTTATGTGCAAAAGTGAAGACTTAAAAGGAAAATGTGAAGGTATGTGAAGCGGCAGCGTACGCTCAGGTTAAAGTATAGCCCCCCCATTAAAATTTTGGTTTTAGTCTAAAGTCACTACAGGACAAAATAGTGAGTCGTTGGCTGCCACTTGTGAAGACAATCTTGGGACATCAAAGTGAGCACAAAGATACCATTGCAGTTAGGAGCGTACGAGATCGACACACTCAAATGAAGGCAAGGTCTATCCTTGGACCAATCTTAGAGTAAGCAAGAGAAGCATAGTCTAAGTGAAGCAAGAAGGAGAAGTGCAAGAGTCACTAGTGTGCGACGCAGAGAAGTGGAAGTGAAAGGTGCATGGAGAGTGATTAAGGATTTGCAGAGAGTGCTAAGCTATACTCCCCCAAGGATCTCAAGGTCTCATTGCAGTGTGCACGTGCAGACAGAAGGTATTCACTCCTCCCCCTTTGTGGAAGCTTGGTGCAAGGTGTGCACAAGGATAAGCTTGAAGCAGGTGGAGGTCGGGTGCAGAGGAGGCCGGCGGAAAGAAGACTTTGGGATATTTGGTATTTTGTAATTGAGCACTATGTGTGTTTGTGCACAGAAGTATTGGCTTGTATTGTGCTTCAAACATTGTAATTATCTTACTGTAATCAATCGGCAGAAGCTTCCAAGGTGTATTCTCTCTTCTCGTCTTTTCCTTTTCTCCTACAAACCCTCAAACTCCTTGTCTAAGAATCCCCCAACAGTATGTGCGTGTGTATGTATGTATGTATGTATGTATGTATTTATGTATGTATGTATGTATGTATGTATGCATGCATGCATGCATGCATGCATGCATGCATGTATGTATGTATGTATGTATGTATGTATGTATGTATGTATGTATGTATGTATGTATGTATGTATGTATGTATGTATGTATGTATGTATGTATGTATGTATATATATATATATATATATATATATATATATATATATATATATAACGTTTCCCACGTTTCCGGTTTCAAATTTTTGGAAACTCTGAAACTCCGTTTCCGGCCAATCCGAATCGACCGTTTCCAACCGTGTTGGGCACTATGTATGGTTGGATTGCTCTTTTTAGGGCCCCAAATCACATTTTTTAGCATTTTCACCTAGATCTGAAATCGTATTGTGATACAATCTAATCAAAATGTTGATGATTATATATAATGATTTGATGAATCTAACCTAAAATATATACAATTAGGATTTTCTAATGACCATTTCCTAACAATACATGCATACATACATACACACATGCATATTTGTGTATCTATACACAGACACATACATGTCATATAAACATGCAGTTGTTCATATATTGCCTTAGGCCCATTTATCTCATACCTCTCTCCCCCTCCTACCCCATCTCTCCCCTCTCCCTTCCCCTCATGTCGCATCTTGGGCCCTATACCAAATCTACCCTTTTCAACCATTCCCGTCTCGAGACCCATCCTCCATTCGAGGTAACAATGCATTTTTTAATTCTATGTTTCATATGGATGTCCAAAATTCTAGGAACCCTCTCATCTTCATGCATTGGAAGACATTTTTCTCTACTTTATCTTCCTCCCTTTGCAAGGATCGCCTTCTTTCAAGTGCTTCTACAACATGACACTCTAATTTGCTACCAATATTGTCATTCTCACAGTTTCTCAAGTTGTACCACGAATCTTCTATTTCTTTTCCTTATGGGGACATGTATCAATGTGCATATGAAACAAAGATCATGTTCTTCAAGAAAGAATGCATATGCATGTATGTATCATGCATGCATGTATGGATGTATATATGTATATGTTTGTGTGTGTATGCCTGTATATGCGTATGCATATGCGTATGCGTATGGGTATGCATATGTGTATGCATGTGCATGTGCATGTGTATGTGTATGTGTACGTGTATCTATGTGTGTCTATGTGCACGTGCACATGCATGTGCACGTCACATGTGTATATGTGTATTTGTTTGTGTGTGTATATATATGTGTATATGTGTACGTGTATATGTATGTGTATGTGTATGTGTATGTGTATGGATATGCACATGCACATGCACATGCACATGCACATGCACATGCACATGCACATGCACATGCACATGCACATGCACATGCACATGCACATGCACATGCACATGCACATGCACATGTGCATGAATATGCACGTATGCATGCGTATGTGCATGTGCATGCATATGTGCATGCCTACGTGGATGCCTATGCATATGCATATGTGTATGCATACTCTTGTGCGTATGCATTTGCGCATTGCATAAGCATATGCATATGTGTATGTGTATGCGTACGCATATGCATATGCGTATACGTATGCATACATGTATGTGTATGCATATGTGTATGTGTATGGGATCTGTATGCATATGTGTATGCGTATGTGTATGCATATGTGTATGCGTATGTGTATGCATATGTGTATGTGTATGCATATGTGTATGTGTATGCATATGTGTATGTGTATGTGTATGTGTATGCGTATGTGTATGTGTATGTGTGCATATGCGTATGTGTATGCATATGTGTATGCATGGATATATATGTGTAAGTGTATGATGTATGGATATGTGTATACGTGTATGTGAATATGAATGTGTATGTGTGCACGTTCATGTGGATATGTAGATGCATAATGTAGATATATATATGTAGATATATATGTACATGAGCATGTGTAGATGTAGATGTATATGTAGATATACATGTGTAGACGTAGATGTATATGTACATGTGCACCGTGCACATACATGCATACAAGTATGTGCATATGTATTATGTACATGTGTATATGTATACGGATATGTATACATATTATATGCATATGTATATGTATGTGTATATGCATACCCATATGTATACGCATACGTATATGCATGTGTACATGTACGTGTACATGTATATGCATACCCATATGTATACACATATGTATATGCATACGTATATGTACATGTACGTGTGCGTGTGCATGCGATTGTGCGTGTGCGTGTGCGTGTGCGTGTGCGTGTGCGTGTGCGTGTGCGTGTGCGTGTGCGTGTGCGTGTGCGTGTGTGTGCGTGTGAGTGTGCGTGTGCGTGTACGTGTACGTGTACGTGTACGTGTACGTGTACGTGTACGTGTACGTGTACGTGTACGTGTACGTGTACGTGTACGTGTACGTGTACGTGTACGTGTGCATGCACATGCACGTGCACGTGCACGTGTATGTGTATGTGGATGTGTATGTGTATGTGTATGTGTATGTGTATGTGTATGTGTATGTGTATGTGTATGTGTATGTGTGTGTATGTGTATGTGTATGTGTATGTGCATGTGTGTGAATGTGTATGGAGGTGTGTGTGTGTGTGTGTTTGTCTATGCATGTATGTGCATGTGTGTGTGTGGATGTGTGAAGTGTACATGTACGTGTACATGTATATGTATATGTATACATATATGTATATGGATATGGATGTGGTTGTGTATATATATGTAGATGTATATGTATATGTATTGTGTGTCTCTTGTGTGCATGTGCATGTGCATTGTGCATGTGCACGTGTATGCGTACATGTACATGTACGCGTATGCATAAAGGTACACGTACATGTACGTGTACGCGTATGCGTAAAGGTACACGTACGGGTAAGTGTACGTGTACATGTACATGCACGAGCATGTATATGAATATATGTGTATGTCTATGTGTATATATGTGTATGTATATGTGTATGTATATGTGTATGTATGTGCATGCATGTGTATGTATATGTGTATGTCCATATACATACACACACACATATATATATATATATATAGAGAGAGAGAGATAGATAGATAGATAGACAGATAGATAGAGAGATATATATACGTCCGTGTCCCCGTCCGCCTCCGCCTCCACATGCACACGTATATGTATACGTATATGCAATATGTAGATATGTATATGTACACACACACACACATATATATATATATGTGTGTGTGTGTGTGTAATTAACGTTTATGAAATCCACCCATGATTCAAAATCATACAACCATTTCTGTGTGTATCTGGTCATCATAAAAAGAGAAAGAAACATGCGTACTGTAAAAAAAAATGTACACAGTTCAATTGTGAAGCTCCAATGCTCCATAGAGTGAAAGTAAGAAAGTAGATGATATAAGAGTACAACTAAGGTAATGCAAAGGGGATCTATCTCCATCTTGGAAAGTGACGGGTGTAGAATGCAGAGGGATGCCTCCCCTGTATATGCACATGGTCATACACACTGCAAAATCTCCAAGAGCATCATGAGGTCTGAATCCTGAGCCTCTGAATAGCACCTCATTCTGTCTATGGAGTGTGAAGCTTAGAACTTGAGGGCATGTGTGCTTTCTATCTCGCCTTCTCAAGAGCAACCCCAAGCTCTCTCAAGCGCTCTAATGATGTCACTCCCTAACTCTGGAGGAGTTGTGTATGTTGCTCCACTCTACTCCTGTGACTGAGCTCTATGACGCATCTCACCTCTGTGCCTCTGAAGCTCAGGCAAGTGCCTACCCAGTCTAGTTAAGTCAGATATCATAAGTAATTGCAACTGCCAACAAGGAGGACAATGTGTCAAGCAATCTTCGAATCTGTCGCTGATTCCCATGATGCAGGGTATCCGCAAGTGAAATGCTCTTCCCATTCTACTCTTTATAAGCACAATCTGCAGATCCTTACTTTCCAAGAATCCCAGTGACTCTGCCTCTCTTGATCTGAAGCTGCAGTAAGGAGACTCTGAGTATCCTTATAGCACTCTATGGACTTGAATTCTGATATCTATGACATTATGAACCAGAATTCTGAGATCTGACGCACATTATGAACCAGAATTCTGATAGCTGAAGTGTTCCCCCATAGTACTGCAACTTTCAACTGAAGAGGCTGTAATGGTCTGATCCATCTATTTCTAATTTATATCTGTCATCATCTCCTGTCTCATTACCTTGTTCTGCTCACTATGTGATAATGGACTACCCAGATTCTAACATGTGTGTGTGTGTGTGTGCGCGCACCAGAGAGAGAGAGAGAGGGGGGAGGGGGGTTTTTTTTTTTCGGGGGGGGGGGGGGGGGGGGGGGGGGAGGGGGGAAGAGAGAGAGAGAGAGAGAGAGAGAGAGAGAGAGAGAAGCAAACATGTCAGTGAAAGAGAGAAAATATCACTTGCCTAAGGCACCTCCATCACTTTCAAGGACTATCCCAATTCTGACAAGTACTAATCGCACATCAGAATCAACTTTTTGAGCTGTAGATTCCCACTCTCTACACACCTGCATGGAGGTTTATGAAAATGATTTATTATGAGAATATTAAGGACACATTCTTGTCAAAGAAGCATACAAATTAATTCATGAACAGGCAATGGCTCACCCTGGATAAGTAATCTGCTCCTGAAGGACTTAGCTCATCAAATGTCTGTGTTTCACTTGTCCCTGCTCATAAAAAACAATGAACTTATATAGATAGGAAATTCGATAACCAGGTAGAAAGCCAGCTGATTGAAAACCATCTGGGAAATGGCATACCATAAAAACCTATAGCTGTAGCACTGACTAAGACAGAAGGCCTCAGTTCTTGTGGTGCAGCATTGATTGCTTCAACCACCTGGCAACAGGAAAAGCATCATTGAGGTCCATTAATCTTTCAAGTTTCATTGCCACTCATTGTCCAACGCATAGATTAAGACAGTCATTCCCTTGAACCAGCCACAGCACATCCATTCCAAAAATAAAGAGAACAGAGCTCTCGGTTTCTCGTCATTTCTTTTTGAGGGTTGTGTGGCACTCTATGGACATTCTTGATTATGTAAGGAAATACAAAATAAGAAAACATTACGAAAGCCAGTTGCCTGCAATCCGTTGCAGGCATGATAATAAGAAAAAGAACGTGTATTATTGGTCCATAGACGTTCATAAGACTAGCCGCAACCAGAGCAAAAGAAAAAAGGCCCTTTTCACATGGTTGTCACACTTTACCTTGGAAGTAGCATCCACTCTGCTCTTCATGATTTCAGCTTTCACCTGAAGGGAGAAAACATCAATATTTGGAGAAGACCTTCCAGACAATAAAATCATCACACTAAATAATGACTGGATACAGATATCTTTTGAACAGCAATGTACATCAAGCAGCTGATTAGAAAACAACCCACCTCAGGTGACCAACGAGTACTGATAGGATTCCCTGCAAGATTGATGACTGCAGTTGAGCCCTGAATAAGATCAGCCCATTGTGCTTCTTCGGCAATTTCAATCCCTGGATATGCAGCAGCTAAAAAATAAAGATTTTCTAATAAGCAATGATAACATAGAAAATGCATAGACATATAAAGCAAGAGGACTCCAGAAGTGTTTTAGAAGTACAAAACATACAAGTGGAACTTAACATGAGCAGATATCAGCTCAACTTTTCAGGAATAATTTGAGTAGATATACAATATTTTGATAGACGTGCTCCATTACCTTAACTATCTACATGTAATCCTTACAGAAGATTCTTTGGCAGCTGGAATAGTTGCATTGGCCATTGCTAGCAATGTAGGTGATATATAGACTAGCATATAGCAGAAATAATAAAGGAGTTATATAGTAAGTTGGCAAGCACATTTTTTCATATCAAAACTATTAGAGATCAAAATATAATCTGGTGAGAAATGTCCCGTTTTTAGCTAAGACAGGCAACCCTACTTTCCAGCCATTTAAAATATCAGTTTACCTGCTTACCAGGAAAGTACTTGACTGCATTAGAGGCCGATCGAGTGAGAACCCTTACTTTATGCCCCTCTGTGAATTATCACAAAAGTTATTGTTTTCATCTGCAGCTTTAAATGTCAATTTTAAAAGAGATTCCAATATTCTTGAAAGTTTTTCAGAATGCACTCCAGAATTGAAATGATGAATAAAGACCTAATTTGGAAAATTTCTGACCTGATAATAACCTTTGTACCAGCTTTCTACCAACAAATCCAGTCGCACCTGTTATGGAAACAATCATCTGGCAAAAATCACACAAACTCTTAGTGTTTATGTAACAAGAACTTGGTGGAAATTGAAAATGCAAAGATATCAAGACACTGTTGTTCTTTGTTAAATGTGTGCTACCTTGTCATTCAGGTCTTGACCAGCCTGAGAGACAATCGGAAGCACCTTTGCCCGTTGCCATTGTAATTTCTAGAGGGAAAAAAGAAAATCAGGAATATAATCAAAGAACGGATAACGACTCTGTCTCTTTGCTGAAGTATTCGAACAAAATGGAAGTGCAAAGGCAGAAAAGTTGAACGCCAGCCATTATCGGGAAACATAAAGAAAACAGGAAACACCACAGCAATGTACATATCCAAGTAAGATAAGAGAAAGAAAGAAGGACTTTTTAACGTCTATTAGAGGCCAAAATCGGCCTATGAGACAAAACATATACATCAGTATGATCCAATCCACTGTCATCCCAAAAGGAAAATAAAGTGTGAGTACCGCAAACGAGTATAAAAGGAGTGGATAGTAACTGGCATCAAGGGTGTGGGGTGCTATGGGGATGCACTCTATACGCTCAATGGGTGAAATACAAATATGATATGCATAGGGAGGGGAGGCTCGATGGTATCACAACCCACTAAATGCCTGGAGTGGGTGTAGGATATAATGCATCGGTGGGTAAGGCATCATGGCGATCCTCAAAATGCTCTGAGCGTCCAAATCGATAGGGGTGCGCTGCTGACGTCTCCATATCTCCATGTCATGGCGTGCGTGAATCGCCTGAATCTCTCTCTGATGTGGACGGGCTCTCCGGACTGGGGGTCTCGGTCGTCGACACTGTCGTCTAAGCTCCTCTGCTCTGTGTAATGTGACACCCCACATCGAGCTGGGTCCTAGAGTGGCTGTGGGTCTGAAAAAATCTGTAATATAAGTCTGAGGGGGGGGGGCCAGGTGTATCTCCATCTGCTGCTGGAGGAGTGATGCACGACGGCGTTGGAGCTCTACTAGGAAACGACCTAGAGGGCGCTGGTCCTCTGTCCCCAATAAAGCCTTGATCTCTCTAGGCCCCCTGAAGAGCGGTGGGTAGCAGTCTCTGATGTCCTCATATGCCTGGCATCTACATGTGTAGTGCTCCTCGTCCTCCACCTCCTCTCTACATATCTTGCATAATCTCTCATCCCTCGGGGTATGTGTGGCTCGCCCAACCTCAATCTCGAGCTGGTGTGATGATACTCTGAGCTGCCCAATGGCCACTCTCTCAGCTGGTGCCATATATGTATCCATGTATCGTGGTCTCTGAATGAAACCATCCGCTGTCACAGTCAGGAAGTGCTCTCTGTAGTGTTGCCTCTTTGTGGGAAGAGGCTCCCATGGTGCTATCCATGTCTCCCTGATGTGTATCTGTAGTAGGTCCTGATGGATGATCCTATTCCTCTCCGAACGAGAGAGGGTAATGTGGGGGGAAGAGAGGTCATACTGAAAAGGGGGGAGATCCGCAATGCTCATGCCATGGTCTGCTAACCATCGGTAAGCCTGTGCATACCATACTCTCTCATGCCCTGTCTCTGCCAAATGTCTAGAGCTCTCACATGCAAGCCTGGTGAGTCTGCTGGTGGGGAGCTCTCTGACTCTCAGAATAAAGGTCACCAACTGGAAGAGGGCCTCCACTAGCATCGGTGGTGTGCCAAGCTCAGCTCGTATAATGTCATGTGGAACGGAGGGCTTGCTGCGCAGCAAGCGTGAGATCATGGTGACCTGGGGCCTCTCAATCCGCGCCCACATCGCCTCTGTGATTCCTGGTGCCCATATTGCCGCTGCGTACATCAATGCGGGTGTCACTAGTGTCAAAGAGCCATCCCTTAGTCAGGGGCTCCTGAAAATGTGTCTGAAAGCAGCGTCTCTCCAATCCTGCAAGTGCCGCATAGCCTCGCGTCAATCTATCTCTCGCAGCCTGTGCCATGGAGAATACCCCGATGCTGCCCGAGGGTGACACCTAGGTAGACGTAGGAGTCCACTACCTCTATCTGTCCTCCAGCTGCCGTGAAAGAGGCACGATGGCGTACTGTCCTGGAGGTATGGAAGATCATGACCTTGGTCTTGCCAAGGTTCACTGTGAGTCCTCTCTCCATGCAAAAGGTATCGAGCGCCTGTAAATGTAACTGCAACCCCTCCTGTGACTCTGAAAGAAGGACAATGTCATCAGCATATAATAGGATGTGTACTTGCGTACCTCCGAGGTCTCCTCCTCGCCCTCCTGCTCGCTGTATATACTCCGTGGTCTCGTCGATGTAGAGACCGAAGAGAGTGGGTGAGAGAGGGCAACCTTGTTTCACACCAATGGTGCTAACAAGGCTGTCTGATAGACCACCGGGGCAGCGTACCCTGCTTGTGACTCGTGTATACAAAGTGTGGATGGCCCATAGCATGTTTGATGGTAGCTGTAACTCCTCGAGCCTCCGTAGTAGTCTCTCTCGAGGGACCATGTCGAAGGCTTTGCGGAAATCCACAAAGCAACAGTATAGTCTCTGCTTCCTCGCCTTCGCGCTCTCAATCAAGCAACGAAGCACGAAGATGTGGTCGATGGTGGAGAAAGTGCGGCGGAAGCCTGCCTGGCCGGGTGCTCTGATCCAAGCTGCCTCAGCGAGTGTACTGCCTAAGCGAGTGTACTGCCTCAGCGAGTGTACTGAGCTCTGCCTCTAGTACTGCCCCATAGATCTTGGCAAGGATATGGCCTATCATAATAGTCCTGTAGTTCCCTGGGTCCATCATATCGCCGGACTTATGGATAGGCATAATGGTATGCATAGTCCATGAGTTGGGTAATCCCTCAACCAAAGTACGGTTGAAGAGATGGGCGATCAAGTGGGAAACTACATCTGCTGCATATATAAAGTGCTCTCCCTGTAGCCCCGTATGGTCTTCTGAACGGCCATGTTGTAGCCTATGGATGGTCTGTCGTACCATGCCTACCGTGAAGAGGGTGGATATCACAAGGCGCGGTGTGGAAGGAGTCGGCAATGGTGGCTGTACTGGGACGTAATATAACCTCTCGGCGTAGGTGTGCCAAGTCGAAGGATCTGCTATGGGTGTAGGTGGGCGTTGCTCACGTAGTGCCCTCCACGCGGTGGCACAATCCCTTCTCATGAGAAGGTCGATCAACTCTGCCTCCTATCGCTCCTCGAAAGCTCACTGCTTCCGGCGTGAGGGCTCGCATCTGTCGTCGTGCCTCCCTCTCTGTGATGGCTCCCAAGATACTCTGTGCTCTGAGATGTCGGTATAGTCGCCTACACTCCTCATCGTACCATCTATTCTGGGGTGTATGCCCCAGCCGTGTCGAATGTGCAGTGTTGTGGGTGGTGTATGGGAAGCTAAGAGTAGCTGATGTATGGAGGATCGAGGAGAAGTGGGCGATGAGGGTGTCCAAGGAGGCAGAGGGATCAAGGGAGTAACGCGCTCTCGAACATGGGAGCTATAAATATGTGCTAGCTCATGTCTAAAGTGAATGGTGGTATGGGCTCGTGGCTGTATGGTGACGGGGTGGGATATGCATGGTGAGCCGCGAATGGATAGGGCAAGATATGCGTGATCAGCTCCAATCGGTAAGGGTGGGATAGTGAATGAGGTGATGAGATGTGTCGCCCCCGGGGGTCCGATAACATAGTCTACCACACTGCCCCCATATGGTGTCGTGGGTGGAATGCACGTGAGACCGCTCGAGGTGGGCCAAGTCCCAATCCCATTATATATAATGAGACGGTGTGCTGCTCCCATCTGGAGTAGGTGTCGGCCGTATGAGGTGGGTGTGGCGGTGTCGACTCAGGCTCTGAGTGTAGGCATGTCCTCTATGGTACGAAGCATCTCAGGGTAGTCAAAGTCGTAGATATCACACCGGTGGCTCTGAGTGCAGGCATTGAAGTCTCCTACAAGGAAGACTTCACCCATCCCGGTATACTCCATAATCGTGTCACTGAGGCAATCATATGGTGATGTGGTGTCTGGTCCCTCCTCCCCTGATAGCTTCTCGGGGGAATGTGTGAAGCGCGAACCAATGGGTGCAATATAGCATACGGCGAAGTACGCTGCTCTCTCCACATGAAACGTGCCTCTGGGTCTCTAGCTACCACCTGTACCCTGTGTTGTAGCGATTGTCTGTAGAGCACGGCTACTCCTCCAGATCCTCGTGTGGTGCGCTGTCTCATCTGGCGGCGGTGAGCTTACTCCCACATATAGCCCTCAATCCTCGGTAGGCTCCTCCCCGGGCTCTCGTGTGTCTCTGTCAAGAAGATAATGTCTCTGCCCTCCATCACCTCCTCGAGGCGCCCTGGATGTGTCCACAAAGATCCATTGCAATTCAAGACTGCAATGTGCACCTCCTGTTGTGTTGTCTCATAGGCCACGAATCCCTAGTCAATGGGCAATCCATCAATGATGACCCGACCGTATTTGTATAAGGCACGATGTCCCTCTCGTCTGGCCTGGAGGACAGGCGGCATGCATGCCCGTATGTGCTCGACCTGCATCCGTGTGAGGTCGTCATCCAAATAGATGGGGGGTGCCTGGTGTAGTGCATAGTACCTCCCGTCGTCTGAGGAAGTCTCTCCTCCCAGCCTCATCTAAGAACTTAAGGATAAGTGCTCTGCTCTGTGTGGTGTCCCGTCCTCTCTAGGCTCTGGTGAAAGGGAGAGGCTCATCCGTGCGGTATCCTAGTAATGTGCACAAACGACGTCCGTCCTGCTCTGGTGATCCGTCTATCTCTGTGAGGCCGGAGACGCGAACATTGAGCCTGCGAGCCTGTCGCATCCGCTCCTCCTCAATGGTGGTATGCACTATGTGGATCTCCTCATGGTGGTTGTTCTTCTTTGCCTCCTGTCGAAGGTTCTTTTTTACAACCTCGACCCATCCATCTTTCTTAGTCTCAAGCTCACTCTGCAACACCTCCATACACTCCTTGATAGTCACCCGAATGTCCTCTAGCTGTGGAGCGATCTCCCCCTCGTGCATGCTGTCCAGTTTCGTTTTCATATCAGTAAGCTCAGTGTGCAACTCCTCCCGGTCCCGTGAGTGCTGCTTGCGGGTGGCAAGAAGCTCTTCCCGAAGGGATTCGTTTTCCTTCTCCAAGGTTGCCACCTTGGCTTCGAGGGTGACAACTCTGCGGGTAACCCCGTTCAATGCAGAATCTCCTTCTTTCTTGTGTTTTCCTATCAACTCTCGGAGGGCATGCTCTAAGGTGGCAAGCTGTTCCTCCAGCTTGGGAGCCAGGGGGGGGGGAGAGAGAGAGAGAGAGAGAGAGAGAGAGAGAGAGAGAGAGAGTTTCAGGCTAGGGTTAAGATTTGAGGTTTCATTTTAGGGTTAGGGTTAGGGTTAGGGGGAGAGAGGGAAGGGCTAGGGTTAGGGCTTCAAACAGTACGAAGAAGGGTTAGGAGTAGGGTTAGGGAGAAAGAGAGAGGGCTAAGGTTAAGGGTTTGGTTTTCGAGCTGTACGGATTTGGTTTCTAGTAACAACATGTTAATCATGTTGAGTAGAAGCAATGACCACGATACAGCGCAGCTTTCATAACCTGAGTTGAGCTTTCAGCAAGAGCACACAGAGAGCACAATAACATCCACGTGCTTGTGCAGGAATGGCTTGAGCATGAGCATCGCGGCCTATCAAGAGCAGCTCGAATTAGGGTTTTTTGGCAGCTACAACAGGTTCGAGCAGCTCCTGGGTGTTCTGCAGCAGGGTTCGAGGAGCAAGAGGGTTTGGAACAGCACAGCAGGTCCAGATCAGCTCGGGTTAGGGTTTGCTGCAGCTGAAGTCAGTTCGAGCAGCGCCTAGGGTTTCTGCAACAGGGCAGCGCCTAGGGTTTCTGCAACAGAGCAGCGCCTAGGGTTTCTGAAACAGAGCAGCACCTAGGGTTTATGCAACAGGTAGCGCCTAGGTTTCTGCAACAGAGCAGCGCCTAGGGTTTCTGCAACAGGCAGCGCCTAGAGAGAGAGAGAGAGAGAGAGAGAGAGAGAGAGAGAGAGAGAACTGGAACCGTAAAAACGATATACACAATTGTTAACTGAGTGAAGGAGGAATATACAATTTTTCTCAACTCTGGCTACTGGTCTATTCTGCTGTGCTATTATTTCTCGGTCCCTAGTAGATATTGATAAATCTCTCTCTCTCTCTCTCTCTCTCTCTCTCTCTCTCTCTCTCTCTCTCTCTCTCTCTCTCTCTCTCTCTCTCTCTCTCTCTCTCTCTCTCTCTCTCTCTCTCTCTCTCTCTCTCTCTCTCTCTCTCTCTCTCTCTCTCTCTCTCTCTCTCTCTCTCTCTCTCTCTCTCTGGGGCAGTACTAGAGGCAGAGCTCAGTACACACGCTGAGGCAGCGGGGATCAGAGCACCCGGCCAGGCAGGCTTCCGCCGCACTTTCTCCACCATCGACCACATCTTCGTGCTTCGTTGCTTGATTGAGAGCGCGAAGGCGAGGAAGCAGAGACTATACTGTTGCTTTGTGGATTTCCGCAAAGCCTTCGACATGGTCCCTCGAGAGAGACTACTACGGAGGCTCCAAGAGTTACAGCTTCCATCAGACATGCTATGGGCCATCCACGCTTTGTATGCACGAGTCACAGGCAGGGTACGCTGCCCCGGCGGTCTATCAGACAGCCTTGTTAGCACCATTGGTGTGAAACAAGGTTGCCCCCTCTCACCCACTCTCTTCGGTCTCTACATCGACGAGATCACGGAGTATATACAGCGAGCAGGAGGGAGAGGAGGAGACATCGGAGGTACGCCAGTACATATCCTATTATATGCTGATGACATTGTCCTGCTCTCAGAGTCACAGGAGGGGTTGCAGTCACATTTACAGGCGCTCGATACCTTTTGCATGGAGAGAGGACTCACAGTGAACCTTGGCAAGACCAAGGTCATGATCTTCCATACCTCCAGGACAGTACGCCATCGCGCCTCTTTCACAGCAGCTGGAGGACAGATAGAGGTAGTGGACTCCTACGTCTACCTAGGTATCACCTTCTCGGGCAGCACAGGGGTATTCTCCATGGCACAGGCTGCGAGAGATAGATTGACGCGAGGTTATGCAGCACTTGCAAGATTGGAGAGACGCTGCTTTCAGACACATTTTCAGGAGCCCCGGACTAAGGGGTGGCTCTTTGACACTCTAGTGACACCTGCATTGATGTACGCAGCAGCAGTATGGGCACCAGGGATCACAGAGGCGATGTGGACACAGATTGAGAGGCCCCAGATCACCATGATATCACGCTTGCTGCGCAGCAAGCCCTCCGTTCCACATGACATTATACGAGCTGAGCTTGGCACACCACCGATGCTAGTGGAGGCCCTCTTCCAGTTGGTGACCTTTATTCTGAGAGTCAGTGAGCTCCCCACTAGCCGACTCACCAGGCTTGCATTTGAGAGCTCTAGACATTTGGCAGAGACAGGGCATGAGAGAGTATGGTATGCACAGACTTACCGATGGTTAGCAGACCATGGCATGAGCATTACGGATCTCCCCCCTTTTCAGTATGACCTCTCTTCCCCCCACATTACCCTCTCTTGTTCGGAGAGGAATAGGATCATCCGTCAGGACCTACTACAGATACACGTCAGGGAGACATGGATAGCACCACGAGAGCCTCTTCCCACAAAGAGGCAACACTACAGAGAGCACTTCCTGACTGTGACAGCGGATGGTTTCATTCAGAGACCACGATACATGGATACATATATGGCACCAGCTGAGAGAGTGGCCATTGGGCAGCTCAGAGTATCAGCTCGAGATTGAGATTGGGCGAGCCACACATACCCCCAGGGATGAGCGATTATGCAGGATATGTAGAGAGGAGGTGGAGGACGAGGAGCACTACACATGTAGATGCCATGCATATGAGGACATCAGAGACCGCTACCCACAGCTCTTCAGGGGGCCTAGAGAGATCAGGGCTTTATTGGGGACAGAGGACCAGCGCCCTCTAGGTCGTTTCCTAGTAGAGCTCAAGCACCACCGCGCATCACTCCTCCAGCAGCAGATGGAGATACACCTGGCCCCCCCCCCCTCAGACTCATATTACAGATTTTTTCAGACCCACATACACTCGAGGGCCCAGCTCGATGCGGGGTGTCACATTACACAGAGCAGAGGAGCTTAGACGACAGCGTCGACGACCGAGACCCCCTGTCCGGAGAGCTCGTCCACATCAGAGAGCGATTCAGGCGATTCACGCACGCCATGACATGGAGATACAGAGACGTCAGCAGCGCACCCCTATCGATTTGGACGCCCAGAGCATTTTGAGGATCGCCATGATGCCTTACCCACCGATGCATCATATCCTACACCCACTCCAGGCATTTAGGGGGTTGTGACACCATCGAGCCTCCCCTCCCTATGCATACCATGTTTGTATCTCACCCATTGAGCATATAGAGTGCATACCCATAGCACCCCACACCCTTGATGCCAGCTACTATCCCTCCTTTTATACCCGTTTGTAGTACTCACACTTTATTTTCGTTTTGGATCACAGTGGATTGGATCATACTGATGTATATGTTTTGTCTCATAGGCCGATTTTGGCCTCTAATAGACGTTAAAAAGTCTTTCTTTCTTTCTTTCTTTCTTTCTCTCTCTCTCTCTCTCTCTCTCTCTCTCTCTCTCTCTCTCTCTCTCTCTCTCTCTCTCTCTCTCTCTCTCTCTCTCTCTCTCTCTCTCTCTCTCTCTCTCTCTCTCTCTCTCTCTCTCTCTCTCTCTCTCTCTCTCTCTCTCTCTCTCTCTCTCTCTCTCTCTCTCTCTCTCTCTCTCTCTCTCTCTCTCTCTCTCTCTCTCGATCATATGTAGATCTTGTACTTGATCCACATTAGTCACTTTCACCCTTCTTTTTTCCTTTACACTTTTCCACCTTTCACCCCCTTTGATTACAATGGATATCCACCATGATGTTGTTGGAAACAATGTAAGAATAGCACAAAACCCTAATTTCCAGCAACCCTAATTTTTGGGTACTTAGCCAAATTTTGGTCACCATAGGTCAAAAATTTTTATTAGCTCATCAGATAGAGCTTGAGGAGAGTTTTCATTTGGTATATAACATTCAATCATCAGAGATCCAGAACAAGAGAAAACCCTAACCCTAATTTCTGCTCAAAAAGTGTTTTTCACATTATTTTGTTCCTCTCAGTGAGTAGAGCAAGGAAAGCTAAGTCTCTTGTCAAGCTCATGCAAAAAATTAGGTGATTGCAGCAATTCATCCTTAGAAAAGCTAAAATTGGCGCAAATAGAAATCAATCGCTAAAAATAGCGATAGGTGCATTTTGGAGATACTTTCGCATACAATTAAAGCTATTAGCGTAGCTTTTATGGAAAGCACTTCTGGGCTGCCTTGATACTATATAAGAACACTCTTGGGGCATTATCAGTTCATTGCTGGAGATCACCACAAGTACTCAACACAAGATTGGAGTGCTCAAGTCTTGGAGGAGGTGTGCTTTACCTTTGGTGCAGCATTGGAAGAGATTTTGGCAGCCAACCATCAGCATCTTGATGAGCGTTGTGAGTAGCAAGTCTAATTTCAGCTCTTCACTTGCTAGTTCATCAGTTTCTGATTCAGGGTTTCTGTAACCCTAATTTCAGAATTAGGGTTTGCTGTAAAACAGTTCTAAACTGCGCATATTCACTCCATTCTCACACACACTTTGTACATACCTCTTAAGCACTTTACACACAAACTCTTGTATCTAGTCCCGAATTTCTGCCTAGATTCAGATTTTGTCTCCAATTTCAACATACATTCAGTTTTGTATCATCTACACACATTGTAATTTGACGTTAATATAAGATAGTGTAGGTAAGCATTCTATCTTACCGTCACGCTTGGAAAATCTTGTCTATTCTCTCTCTCTCTCACTCGTCTATTTTTGAGTCTTAAGGTGTGTATGCTAAGGTTCATTTGTTGGAAGATCTTGAAAACCTGTGATTATTATTATTGAGGCACAGCCCATTTCCAACAAATGTATATGTTTTGCCCCATACGCTGATTTCACTGTTGAGCCTAATAGACATTAAAAAGTCTCTCTCAGAGACATGATCTTCTTGACAAAGACACACGAGACCCCGGGGAGGAGCCTACCGAGGATTGAGGGCTATAGGTGGGAGTCATCTCACTGCCGACAGATGCGACAGCACACCACACGAGGATCAGGAGTAGTCGTACTCCACTCAGAGCCACCAGTGTGATATCTACAACTTTGACGACCCTGAGATGCTCCGCACCATGGAGGACATGTCTACACTCAGAGCCTCAGCCGACACCGCCACACCCACCTCATTCGGCCGACACCTACTCCAGGAGAGCATCACACAGTCTCATTATCTATAATGGGATGGCGACCTGGCCCACCTCGGGTGGTCTCACCTGCATTCCACCCACGACACCGCATGGAGGCAATGTGGTATCTTCGAATCTGTCCACCAAAGTTTGACGTTTAGGTAACTCCTCTTAATACTCAAATCAGGCCTCATCCTCTTAACTTTTGAAGAATTCAATGCCTTACTCATGGAGGAGGAGCTACCGCTCAAGGCAAGGAGTGGCAACTCCAAGGAAGCAAATGCCAAAGGAGGCAAACCTGACTCTTCAAAAGATGGAGACAAAAAGAAGAACGACCAAAAAAGGTTCAAGGGAGAGTGTTTCCAAAGCAAGAAGAAAAGGCCATAGAATTCAAGACCATCCCATCAAGAAGAAAGAAGAGAAGAATGGCTCTTCAAAAGGTTGTAAAGGCAAGGAGTTTGCCAACACTACAAAAATAGAGCTTAGAGTTATTTGTTATGATAGAGGAGGCATGCTCCTCGACTAAAGATTCAAGAAGAGATGACTCATGGGTGTTGGGCAATGGTGCCTCTCATAATTTACATGACGAGCAAAAAAGACCTTTACAATTTCTTACAACCTCTAAAGGAACCCATCACAATAAAGGCAGGCAATAATGCAAGATGTCCTATAGAGGGCGAAGATACAGTTTCTTTCATTAATTCTAATGGAGATATCATAAAGTTTTCAAATGTGTTGTATGTTCCACAAATCAAATGAAATTTGCTTTCAATAGCTTCTATAACCGATCAAGGTCATGAACAGGAGCTAAGACATGGATAGTAACAATATCATTGTTGCGACTCGCATAAGGAGGAACACCCTGTATCTTTGCTATCGGATTCTTTGCTATTGCAAAGAATCATGTTCATTATGATTCATGCAAGGATAAAGCATATAGAAGTACACTCACTACATTCGAGAACAGGTATCCAAGAAGCACATTGAACTAACTAGTCTACATACTTACAAGTGAAAAGATTGCAGATATTTTTACCAAAGCATTATCCATAGTAAGACATCAGAAGTCAACTAGATTATTAAACCTTATGCCATTATGACATTGAAGGGAGGATTGTTGAAAACAATGTCAAAATAGCACAGAAACCCTAATTTCCAACAACCCTAGTTTTTGGTACTTAGCCAAATTTTGATCACTGAAGGTCAAAAATTTTTATTAGCTCATTACATAGTACTTGAAAAGAGCTTTCATTTGGTATACAACACTGTCATCAGAGGCCGAAAAATGCAAGAAGACCCTAACCCTAATTTCTGTCCAAAATGTTTTTTTTTTTTGCATATTCTTATTTCTCAGGTTACAAGGAGCAAGAAAGCTTTTATAATTTCCCCATGTTCAGATTATGAGATCGCAGGGATTTTATGCTCCAAAAGCTGGATCGTTATTTTTTAATTATCACATATGCTTTGTTGCTTTCCATTGAGATTTTTCGCAAAAAATGGCCAAAGCTATAAATCAAGAGGTTGGGGGTCACAATTAAACATCCATCTACCTTAAGCAAGGATCAAGTCTTGGAGGCTTGAGTGTTCTACTCTTGGAGGAGGTGTTTCCAACTTATGGTGCAGATTTGGAGGAGATTTCAACACCCAACCATCAGCTTTTGCTGAGTTTCGTAAGTAGCAAGTACAATTTAAGGTGTTCTTCTATTGTTGTTGCCGTTCCAAGGCTTGTGCCTTCTACTTCAACACAAGGAGAAGAATATCTTTCTATTTAGGTCAATTTCTGATTTAGGGTTTATGAAACCCTAATTTCGGAATTAGGGTTTTGTACAAACAATTCTAAATTGTTTCTATTCATTTCAATTGCACATACACACACTCTTCATACCTCTTAGGCTTTATGCAAAATTTCTTGTATCTAGAATCCTAAATTCAGCTCAGATTCAGTTTTGTATTAGCATACATTCAGTTTTATATCATTACACACATTGTAATTTGACATTCATATTAAATAGTGTGCGTAAGTAAGCATTCAGCTTACCTTGACACTTTGACAAATTGTGTATTCTCTCCATATTTCTCATTCATCTAATTTTGAGTCTTCAGGTGTGTATGCTAAGGTTCATGTGTTGGAAGATCCTGTAAACTTGTGGATATTATTATTAGGGCACACCTCACTTCCTATAGATACTTGGGTGGATTCAAGTCTTCAAGTTGCCACTTAGTGTCTCTACTAGTAGAAGGCTTAGATCAATCAAAGGCTGTCAAATAGAAGATGGTTGAGACTCCTCTTACCATGGAGTTTCAACAAGAAATGATAGAGAAATGCTTGGTTTTGTCACTTGTGACATGCTCAAGAATAGTTTTAAATATATCTTCTAGTCCTGTAACTTTGGCGTTGACTTTGACCTTCATGTAAGGTCACTTGAGTTTGATTTCAGTAGGATTGAAAGAACCATTCTCTTCCATAATAAAATATATAAAGATAATTGTTGCTTTATGGAAGATGATGCATTTTGATCAAAAGGAGAGACTTAGAAACTACTATCCAACCCTCTACATGATTTTTTGTAATTGAGATATGGATGGTTCAAGTGTAGTGAATATGTATAGAAATGAATCCAAAAAGCCTTTGGAGTGTCGAGCACAAAGTCAGTACGAAAGTTTTATTTATTTTAACTTGAATTCAACAATTATTGTTTATTGATGCGTATATATTATGTTTTTTTTTATTATTAATATAGAAAATTAACTTGAAGCAACATTACCAAAAGACAATAGGATTTTTCACCCGTTGTGAAAAAATGAGCAACATTGAACTTACCAAGAGATAAACGATAGTTGGATTAAATAACTATCACAATGTGAGCTTAATTAACTTGATGCAGGCAATGATACGAGCTTTTTTTCCAAATCTAAGAGTAAGAGGCTATAACTTTGTAGTATAGAACAATATTTTAGGAGGCCCATTGCAAACCTACAAGAGAACCAACTTTCTCTCATCACATGGTTGAATAAATATGGAGTGAGTATTCCATAATTGGTAACTGTTTTTTTAAGGTCCAATATCATGTATGCTTTTTCATTTGCATGAGTCAATGCAATTACAATTGTTGACAGAGTTAACCTTGTGAAATCTTTGAGAAGATTATAACACATAACCCAAATTATTAACTAGCGAGTACATGTTCTATCCTATTCAAAAAGGAAAAAAGGAATAGAATGAGTTTCGTGCAACTTGAGAGGCTATTTTATGGTCATTGTAGTCTCAAGTTTCTAGATAATAATGAATATAACATATCTCCCCTATACTCAAGAAAATCTTAAAGTTTTTAAGTCTTAGTGATAAGAACAATTCCAAAATTTATTGTCCTCGTCTTCGGCCTCCTTATATGATTTTTGTACGATAATAATGTATCATAATTCATGTTGAATGATCATATATCATTGAAATTTGACTCTATCATTCTCCATCTGGCTTTTCTACCACATTAATGAATCATGTATATATTATGCTCCTTTATCGGATGACTAATTTCATAGACAATGCAATCAGAATTCATAATTCTTACATGCTAACTTTCTAGTTTCTATATACGTAACTTTTTTAATGCATACAAACAGTAGGTGTATCCTACTAGGGAATGTCCCCTATCTACAAGGTAGTAGACTACGTATTTTATGTGCTTGTTGGCACTGAACATGTAAAAGAGCTAAATATATATTATCCATAGTATACGTACAAAAAAGAAAAAAAATCTTAGTGAATAGAAAGCTCAATCTTTATATCCATTCTTCGACCTCCAAAGTCAAACAACTTATATTCTAATTTAAACCTACGATTAAGTTTCACCTTTGCATATGTCCTAAGAATCGCATTGAAATGAAATGTAGCTAAATGAAGCTATAACCTTGTGAATTGTGAGGACAATGTCTAAAAGACTCCTCAACCTAAAACATTTATCACTAATTTCACTATAAACAGCAAAACTATTCAATGCCTAAGTACCCCTTTTATGAACATGTTCTCTAGAGATGTAACGCACTCAGCTCATTCTAGGTGTATGCAAGAAACTGGCAGTAACATCGCATCTATGGAAATATGAGTCCTAAGCCCATTGTGGGTACCCTTATAAAATACTCATCACCTTGTAAACTTCCTTCTTGTATAAACATGTTCTCACGAAACTTGACACACTCAGCTCATTGTAGATAGGTGTACTCAAGAGGTTGTTTGGAAGATCATTTTCTTTGGGCATATAACTCCTAAGCTCATTTTGGGTAGAATATGAAATTGTCATCATCGTGGTTTCTTCAAACTGTTTCCTAGCTCTGTGAATGGAACTACTATTTCAAAACGTAGCCAGAAGCTAAGAAAGCAATAGTAATATCAACATATAAACTGCCAGAAACCGTAAAGTTTTCAAAAAGTTTCATAGAAAATGCATGTTTGCCAGCTGCAGCTATAGTTATTATATTTTTTATGTGACTTGCACATATTGCAAATGAAAACTATATGAATCACAGTTCTCTACATTGAAGTTTGGCTACCCCGTATTGTCACAGGCCTTTGATTCCTCGCTTGTGTCAGTTCCTGGTGTGACTAGATTTGACGTACGTATCAAGACTTTGGCCACGGACATGACAGCCTTTTCTGCAATGAAGCTAGACTAAAATATGATTAGTCGGTTAAAGAAGCGCCGGTATGATTTGGCAATCTACAAAGCTGCTTAATATAGTTGTGATTAGAAGCCACCCCTCCCCCTCATACGCAGCTCCATTCCAATCCTCTAACTCGAGGAAGCTCTTGTGTCAAAAGCTTTTTTAATTTCATCGCACCACCGTATCTAACTAGACGACAGGTCGCCCTTTTGCGGCATGACATGATGAAACAATGGCCCACACACAATGTAGCAAACGTAGCCATTCTATGTGCCCTCCATTCCATGATCAACAAAGAAGGACTCGGAAAAAAGGAAAAAAGAGAGAGCATACTTACAAGAGAGCACATGCATTGCCAATGTATATGCATTCCCGTTAAACACACGTTCACATTCCAAGTAACGCACGAAGAAAAGAAACGCTAACAATTCATTCCCAGGAACTGGATGAGGACACACTCAAGTTCCAAGACACCGGCACGTTCGTTTAAACATAAGACAGTAAGGAAGGAAACCGTACAGGTAGAGAACGATAGTGTGAGCAAGCGCTTGATGAAAAGCCAAAACTACCGATGAACGAACAGCCACTGGGTAGCAGGGAGGCCGAGCACCATCGCGATCGCAAAGACAAGGGAGCACTGTGCAATCCAGTGTCACACTGCGGTCGCTTGCTGAGGCTGCTCGTTTCCATCGTGGCGGGTATGGAGCCTGCCATGGCCATTGGCCAGCTATCTCGTTCTCGATAGCCTCCAGCTGATGGCCGACAGCAAGCTGATATAAAACATGGAATTAGTGGATAAACAGGACACACGTATAAAAACGTGGCTTTGACCTAGCCAAAATTTTAAAGAGATTGAAAATGGAGTGCTGGTCATCAATATGGCTCTCACACGTATAAAATGGGACGGAAAAAAAAAATTAAAAACAAACCAAAACAAAAAAAAAACATGTAAGGACAGTGTATCTTGGAAAGATTGTTGCATGTGGCTGAGGTGCCACCGTTTGTCTATCTTTGCGGTAGTTGTGATCGTCGTTTAACCCAGTATTGTAAACCCTTGTTCTTGTGGGATAAGGGGGGTCCCATGGGTACTACGCCCTTCCTTGTACAGTTGCAATTTCAAAGTTAAAGTCAGGGGGAGTAGGCCTCTACCGAACCTCCATTTAAAATTTTTTTTTTCTTTTTTTAAAGGCTAGAAGAGGGGCACAACCTTGTGGACTACAGCTGGACATTCCTCTCCATCTTGGTGGTGAGAAGATTTATCCAAGCCTTTTGGGGCATTTTGGGCTTTGGGGCATCTCACTTCAATCTAGACCTTTGGCAACCAACCTAGTTCAAATGAGTTCTTTCATTTAATTTTAGGATCATCTTTTTTAAGTTGCTATTTTAGCAGGTTTTCGAGCTTTGTATCTTAATAGTTGCTAGGCATTTGACCCCTACTTTGTAGAATTCGAGGAGTCCCATGAGTGTTATGTCTATCTTTCATTGTACTTTTAATTAATTCAAGCTATTCAGGAGAAAGATCTCAAAGATTGAACTTCACGATCACATACCCTACCTTTTATTATGTCTTTTCTCCTATATGAACACACCCTTATTCGGAGGAGCTTGAATACATGAGCATCGAAGCTTCTAGAACATATCCATATCATGAGCTCTATCATTGATGATGTCATATTGAATATTCTAGAGGATTGATGATATCATATGGAATACCGTCCAAATCCTATAGAAGGGAGGCTCACCATATAGATCCTCATTGCCAATGCCACTATATGGAGCTCAAGGAGTTGCAATCCTCAGGACTCTTCACTTCTAGTTGTCTTATTGTCTCGTAACCTAAGAAAGAATCCAGCTCTTAGTTTAGTTGTCTTATTGTCTTGCAATCTAAGAGTCCAGAATCCGGAGACATTGTAATTACAATATTGTGTTTCATATCTTTGTTAACAACTTATTTCTTTCAAAGTCTAGCACATACATATATACATGCACACAATGCACACATACATACATACAACTCACATACATACACACAACACACATATTGGTACGCATTATTAAAGTTAAGGAAGTGTGAATGTCCTTTACTATAGGAAACACTCTATGCACAATGACTAATTGTAACACTTACAAAAGCAATAAGGTACAAGGAGAAAAAAAAGAAAGAAAGAAAGCTTGCTAATTCAATTAAAGGTGCAAAATTTTCACCCATAACATTGAGAACTAAAACTAACCAAGGAGAGGAGAAAATATGGTTGAATCAAACACAATGAAAGTGAGGGCAAATAATGAAAACGCAATGAATCAAACACGATGAAAAAAATAATTTTTTGTAAATTTCTAAAAAAAAAAGTAGCTTGATATAGAATCAAGGTTGATCGTTCTAAATTTGCATATGGTTGAGTCTCCAATTAGGTGTTTAATCTCGTGAATATCACTCAGTGCATCCGAAGCGATGTAAAACCCCCCAATTTCATTGCTCGTTTATCCCTTTAATTTCTTTTCTTTTTTACTTCTTCATTTTTAATTCATGTATTTATTTATTCTTTTTTTTCTTCTTCTTCTCATCCGAGCTACATACAAACAAGGGTGGAGAGGGCAAAGTCCTTTTGTTTTTTTATTTTTATTCATGATTTATCATTTTTTTTTGTCAAAGTTCATGTTATCTTATGGCGTCTTTCTATCTTATGGGCAAAATTTCATGCAAGTGTGTGAGCTCTTGTAGATACAAAGTTGTTGAATCCATATCCTAAGGTTTGGTATCCAATTTACACAAATTTGAAGTTGCTTTTGGCGTTTTGGCATGTTTTGAGGTCATATGTGCACTCAAAATGGCCAAACTCTTTATAAATGTCGAGATATAATCCTTTTGCATTGTTTTTAAGATGTTAGGAAGCTCAAATTCATGTGAATGGGGAGATTGAGAAGGAGAGGGGAGTAGAGAAGGGGGAGGGGTAAGAGCCCTTACAAAGATATGGTAAAACGCAAGGTCAATAGTATGCATGTATACATGTTGATATTTCTTTATTTATACATGTGCATGCATGCATGCATGCATGCATGCGATTTCTTTCAAGCATGCATGAATATATGTTGTATGTATGCACATGAAAAGAAACATGGTCTCAAATGTGATGGTAAGCAAAATTAGGGATACCAAAAAAGTATCCAAAGCTAGATTTTTTTTTTAGTGCATTCCTATTCCTTACTATGTACTATATTTTTCAATTTTGTACTGATGTATGTCTTTATTTATTCTTTTTTAAAACATGTCACTCTACATGCCTTCATATGTGCAAGCTAGATTACTATTGACTTTAAAGGGTATGTTATTGGGGATGGGCATCCTCACAAAATTGAATAGTAATGATCGTACTAGAGTACAAGACTATCTAATGAGGACCTAGGGATGTTGATATGTAACTTTTGAGATATTCTTAAGTGAGTTTGCCCAAACAAGGACTCTTCCCAAGGCCCAAAGAGAGGAGCACACACGGATTGAGGCAAGGAAGAAAACAAATGGGCCATCACTCTCAGTAGAAAAATCTGGTGCAACTCACTAAAAAGCGTCTCTGACATATATCAACATAACCACTACATGTTAGAGGGATAAGAAAGTGGTATGTGTCACCCTCAAACATCACATGTTGAGCTTGATATCTCAACACTTCCCCTCAAGCTCAACATCATTTCTTGTAATTTTAAGGCAATTTTATGTTCAAGCAAGAAACCAGTTCTTGTCCATAACACTCAAATATCAGAGTCACATACGCTACTTTTTATTATGTCTTGTCTGCTATATGATCAAACCCTTATTTGGAAGAGCTTGAATACATGACCATGGAAGCTTCTACAACATATCCTATATCATCAAGTTTATCATTGATTATATCATATGGAATACCCTCCACGTCCTATAGAAGGGAGGCTCACCATATATATCCTCATTGCCAGTGCCACTATATGGACCTCAAGGAGTTGCAATCCTCAAGTACTCTTCACTAGCCTTGTCTAGTCCAGCTGTTACTCTAGTTTTCTTATTGTATTGTAACCTAAGAGTCTAGAATCCCATTTTATCTTGTCTTGTATATGCTTCATGTCCATTAAAGGAGACGTTGTAATTAGAATTATAATATTTTGCAACTAGGGAGTGATATCCTTTTGCACACATGCACACTTTATGACCCATGAACATAGTTCATATGATGGTGGCTTTGTATGTATATGTTGCTCCCATGGGCACTCCCTTTGCATAAGTGTTGCTTTCTTACCTATTAGATGATTTCCTTTTTTTTTTAAGGAAGTTTGAGAGAGCCTTCTCTTCCAACTTTAATTAATAGAAATTAGAGCTATACAAGTGAATGGGCCTAGCACCCATGGGAGCCCCTATACCCCACAAACCAGGGGCTGCTTCCAGATTACTAGAAAATTTTACAAAGAAGGTTGATAACCCTCTCGTCCCCCTCACGTGGGTCCCACTTGGTTTTGATCTTGTTGCTCTCTAGGAAGAACACTCTATGATGTCTAAAGGGCAGGGGCTTCTTACAATTGGAAATTCTTTTGCCTAAAAGGAAAAGAGATTTTTTTATCGACCATTCTTTAGGGGGGGAGCTTCCAAAGTTGGCAGCACACTTCTCTTTCCATATTTTCCATAGAGTCTCCCCTCGCTGAGGAGCATCCAATTGCCTCACCCAGCAAAGCCTACTTCCAACTGATTTGTCCATGAAACAACATGGTTCTCTCAAGGGTCTTCCAGGCCGATATTGATTCGGGGCACGAATAGAAGAGGTGTCCCAAGTCTTCCATGCCACGAAGGCATTGTTTGCACCACGGGGGGACCCCACAAATTTTGTTAGCTTTTACATTGGTCCAGACACCATGGTGTAGGATTTGCCACATAAGCACATACTTTTTTATCTAGATGAGAGGGTGCCAAAGGGATTGGAACTTAAAGTCCCACCTCCAACAAAACCAATCCAGACACCACTTCCTATTGAGAGTGGCATGAAAATCCACATCCTTCTTCAATCTTGGAATTATCTAAAGGATATTTCCATTGTGCCATCTCAAACCCTCAAGGTGGCAAGAGTCCTCACCAATGAGGAGGGGAGTCCTCGACTATTCCCAAGCATTGAATCTACTCTACAATAGATGCCATTCTTCATATTTCACTATTTTGGCCATATCAATGTCCTCGAATCTAATCCACTGACAAGTCTCCTAGTTCTAGAGGTGTTTCCATGAGCCGAAGCCTTTGTTCCAAAGCTTCCTAGCTTTTTGGAGGTTCCAAGACTCCACAGTTTAATGCCCTTGATAAGGAATTAATACGAATCATTATGTCTAATACCTGCCGCCCATTTCCAATCTTCATTGATTCTGATAAATTGTTTAACCTTGTTCCAACTCTTCTATTATGTGATCTCTTGCAAATGAATCATCTCGATGGTTGGAAGTTGGGGCATTCATGTACACTCCATTTTTTGGAAAAAATAAATTGCTGCAAATTTCCTTTAAAAAAGGTATATTGATATAGAATCAAGGTTAATCGTTCTAAGCTTGCATATGGTTGAGTCTCCAATTAGGTGTTTAATCTCGTAGATATCACTCATTGCATCCAAAGCGATAAAAACCCCCAATTTGATTGCTCATTTATCGTTTAATTTCTTTTTTTTTTTACTTTTAAAATTTTAATTAATGTATTTAAATTTTATTTATTCTTAAATTTTACCCAAGTGTGTGAGCTCTTATAATACAAACTTGTTAAATCCATATCCTAAGCAAAATTTGGGATACCAAAAAAAGTATCCACAACTAGATTTTTTAGTGAATTCCTATTCCTTATTATGTCCTATATTTTTCAAGCACTCTACATGCCTCCATGCCTCCATATGTGCAAGCTAGAGTACTAATGACTTTGAAGGCTATGTTATTGGGGATGGGCATCCTCAAAAAAATTAAATAGTAATGATTGTAGTAGAGTACAAGACTATCTAATGAGGAAGTAGGGATTCTGATATGTAACTTTTGAGATATTCTTAAGTCACTTTGCTCAAACAAGGTCTCTTCCCAAGGCCCATATGCAAGAAAAGGTCATGTAGAGATCTATTCCTATGAGAAGCTAGGAAGTGTGTATTCACATGCTAGAGAGATGTGTTTCCTCTCAACCTAGTCTTCCATATAAAGCTCAAAGATGGAAACACCACAACATATCAGGGGTGTACCGGCCCTTATATTGGTGCAAATATATGCAAGTATTTTTTCCCCGGTGTTGGTATAATCTTCGGTACCAAGACATCGGTATAAGCGCCCATAAAGGCACTAGTATAAGCATCGGTAAGTTTTGCAAAGCGACGGTATAAGAATTTGTATAGGCACGGGTACATCCCTAGGCAAAATCATTGATATACGCATCGGTATATCCCTGGACATATCGATGCTCAAATCGTCGCTTATACTGATGATCATATCTATAATTTTTTTTGGGTAGAGTGTCTTATCTCTTGTTGCAGCAACATTACCATGTTGTTGTGTAGCAAAAGACAATACACTCTACCCCAAAAAAAATCGAGTACATGTGACATGTACTCTAGTGATTGCCGATCTAGTGTTTAGATGAACGACAACCAAAACATGGTTTGATAAAGAAAAACACTATTGAACGCAAAAGAGATGAGCAAAATTAACCATGAACCATGTACAAAAGAAATATCCCATAAATGAATCATGTATAGAAGAGACAAATATTCCATTAATGAACCATGTACAAAAGTGTAGCGAACCACTACCATATATGAGCCAAATACAACATGTGGCAAAGCACTGCCATATAGGAACCAAATACAAAATTATGGTGCACCGCTGCCATAGATGAGACAAATACAAAATTGTGGCACACCATTCCAATACACATGCCTAGAGGGATCAAAACATCTATATCCATAGTCCTACAATAAAGCACATTCATGAAATGAGACAAATTGACATGATATTTATAAACAACAACTAAAAACACCAAACCAAGTTTATAAGCTCACCTCATCATAGATGCTCCCATGAAATGACCAGACCACGTCCCTCCAAGTGCTCTAGTAGTGCAATCAATCCATGACGATATCCATAAGCTTTCTCAGTTCATGTTGGAGGATGACCCGCTGCCAACTCCTGCAAAAAATATGCAAAACATTAGATGAACGTCATGACGTGCTTAACACAAGAAAATTCAATAACCAAAATGATACTTACAAACTCGTGACGCATAGTGTTGTATCCGTTGCTATCCAAATATGATGATCCGACCATATCTATATGTGTGGCTATCACATCTCACTGTTGACGATATCGGTCAAGAGTTTGTTGCTGCTCATCACGAATCATATCCCATTCCTCAGCATCTAACCATACAAGCTTCGATAAGCCTGCTCTAAAAGCATCATGAGCCTTGGAACGTCCATGGGACATCACCTCATGTACCATGTGTTGAATCCACTATGAGCTGATAATAGGATGCCCAGGTGCTGGTTGGTACTCTTGATAGATCAACTCTGTGATATAATTTTTACGATATTTATTATGTTCCCTCTATTTCAGCATGACAGAGTTTCCAAGTTGTATGGAGCAAAGATGTCGTATGTGCTAACGCATGGCCTTTCCTGTCGCATCCATCACTGGAGCTCCATTACATATATGATACACCTTGGAGTCATCATGGTCATGAGCAATCAAAGGTGTATGTGGTGTACCACGTGGCATACCTACATCTGAGGTACTCACTCTAGGATTAGAAGTAGGAGACACAATGTCCGTCCCACTACCTCCACAACATCCACCTCCTCCAGAGCCACCTGTAGATCCACTTTTGAAACCTCCTCCTCTATATCATGACCTCGACCGATGAGATGGACTAGCACCTATATCGTGTTGAGGTGTCGAATGCATACATCGACTACTGGAGCCATTAGGGGATGGCTGAGAAGGTGTTCATGGTGGAGTCATAAATCTAGGAGTACCTCTTGCGAGAGTAACCTCGCCTGCGGGAGTGACATCGGCGGAAGTGAGGCTGGCAAGAGTGAGCCCAAGGGAGTGCTATCATAAGCGATCCAATAAAGAATTGTAAAACAAATAGCCACTCTGGTTCTTTCAAATTTGGCATAAAGACAACCTGCTCATAGTGTTCAGGAAGTACAAATGTATCTCTTTCATCTATCTGTAGCCTTGTGGCATCTACTTGAAGCAGACCACTCTTATCCTGCCTCACTGTTGCATTGATTCCAGAGGTGACTACTTCCAACCATTTCACATCAAACTGAAAGTAATCAAACCTCTTAAAGGATAGCTTCAAGATATCTTGGATCACTCCATAATGCTTGAGCTTGCCTTCTTAAGCATTGTGGTCTACACTAGGTCTACTTTTTTGGAAAAAATTCACCATCGCCCCACTATCAAAAGTAGAACTATTTTTGTCGATTCATGCAATCCGAAAGTATTGTCCATGAGACCATAGTGCACTGTATTTAGAATACTCTCAATCACACCCCTTTGTGAGTTCCTCCTCTTCTTCATAGATATTTTCACTTGCTGCTTTTGCTTGTGAAACTGTTGTACCTAGCCATTTGCTCATTGGAAAGAGTGGAAGAGGTCGAAGACTTTCCGAAAGAGGCAAAAAGCGAGTGGAATAATTCTTTCAAAACTGAGCTCTTTTCTTTGCGTTTGTCTCCTTGGCAAGCTCATACCTCTTTAACCACTTCTGCATAGGCTCAGAGTTAACGATGCAAAACTTCATTGTCTTCTCTCTAAAAGTTGCATCCATTTTTCTTTGCATCACTTTACCTTGAGGTTCATCGCCTATGAGATGAACATCTTCATCATCGCTCCATAAGCAAATCATTTTTGGTCCAACATGCATAGAAACTCTGTTATAAATATAAGAGACTCTTGTATGAGGCATCCCTCTTCCATGCTACCCTCTGGATGTGCTCTCTGATGAACAAACCCTTTTAATGTCTTCATGAAGCACTCTAAGAAGAACATCCATTGACTATGGAAAGTTCCTGCTATTTCAACTTCATCGATCACATGAACGATTAAATGAAGCTGAATTGTGAGAATACTCGTGGGAAAGTATTTCTCTACCATATAGATAGCCTCTATAGCATTGAGTCTCACACTATCTATGTTATCTCTCCTTATCTCATTAGAAGAGATCCAATGTATAAAGGTACTGATTTTATAAATGGTTGTTTGCATGTCTTGTAAAAAGCAATGTTTTAGAGCTACAAGGAGCACAAATTGCAAAAACTTGTGCCAATCATGAGACTTGAGCCATCTAAGATCTTCGTTTCATGTGAAGGTAGTCATTAGACACCTCATGCAGCCTGTAGGTGTCCAAAACTCTGAAATCACCTTCTTCACTTGTTGCTCTTCCCTCTTGCAAAGCACCCAAGGAGCTCTCAGTGGTGATATTGTTCTGTTGGGCTTAGTAATTGCCCATAGCTCTTGCATACGACTTCACTCTTCTAAGTCCTCCCTTTGTGCTTTGCTTTCCTTCTTTTCGATCAAAGTCTTCCAGAGAATCTCTCCCACGTTGTTGAATATATTCATAAGGTCTACCAAATGATTGATCATAACTCACTCCAATAAGGGATTTCATGAAACATCCATAGCCGTTTCATGCCAACGACTAGTGTTTCTACATTCCACGACTCCTTTCAATCGCTTGCTATTATTTTGCATTGTGCTTGTCGGTCAATTTTCCCTTCACATAAAACATGTCCATCAGGCAAATATTTATGATGTTCTTCATAGACAGCTTTTCGAAGTGCTTTGGAGTAGCATGCTTTGAGTCATAGTCCACATAGGGGAAAAGCATGGTAACCCAAAATTGATAAACATGTAGGTTGAGACATGTCCTGCACAATAATCCCATCCCATAAAGTGCATAGATCTTCCACAAGTGATGCAAGGTATACATCCATGTTTTTTACCTCATACTTACTTGGCACAATGAGAGCTAATAGTAAATGACCCTTTTTTGTGGCCAGCCATGGTGCAATGTTATAGTTGACTAAACAGATAGGCCATGTGCTCCATAAAGAGTTGCGTAAACCAAATGGATTTACTGCATCCATAGCTAGGCCTAGATGACAGTTCTGAGGCTCACTAGCAAACTCTCGCCACTTACTATCTATATGTTTCCAAGCATCAGAGTCAGCAGGCACTCACATTACACGATCTATAGACCTACTTGTTACATGCCATAACATTAACTCAGTTATGGATTTGCATCTGAACATGCTCTTAATTCTTGGAATGATAGGAAAGTGGTAAAGAACGTTTGTGGGGACTGCTTCACCCACAAGGTCCTCTCTAAACCTGTTCGCTTCACACTTAATACATATGTAGAGATGCTCATACTCATTCCGAAAGAGAATGCAATAATTTGGACAAGCATGAATCTTTGGTATTCCATTCCAATAGAATGTAAAAGTTTTTTTGCATCTCCACATGTTGGAGGAATGTCCATCTAGCATAAACTAAGCTTTAAGAAGCCTGCGATAAGCAATTAGAATGATATTAGTAAATAAAATTATTTAGATACAACAATGAAAGTTTATTTCAAATCCACTTACCTGAACAATTCAAAGACACTATTATCTAACCATCCATAAATGGATTGAAGATTGAGCATCGCGAGTGAGGCACGTAGTACATATATCTTTGCCCCAGTGTATAGTGGTAAATGGGCTAGTCTTCACGTGTTCTGGTATTCTTTGTCAGCTTTTGATCGTGGAAATTCTATCATGCCCATGGAACCCAAGACATCTTCTCCACCATCGTGATGTTTGTCCATCTCATAATATGCCTCGAGCATTTCTTCCATGTGTTCATTGTGTGTAATGCTACCAGTACATTGTACTTCTATATCCCTCTTCATTCTCTTCTGTCCATGCGAGGTAGATGGTGCAATGTTGTTTGGGTCCATCTGTTCACTAGGGGAACCATCTGAATAGTAACATAGGTTTTGTAGTTGATTTTTATCAAAGGATCCATATTCTCTAACACGTGGATTACAAATCCATCGTTTCTGAATAGTTTGATACTTGCACTGAGTACAAGGACATGCTATTTTCTCCTCTAGATCCAAAGATGCCATTTGATACCATGTGTACATGTTAGGACATTTAATTCTAAAACCCTAAATTTTTTATTAAACAAAAAATCCTATTTTTATAATTAATTATATATATTTAATTTAATTCAAAAACCATAATTTCTTATTTATTTAATTATAAATAGTACATTTGATTATATATTATAACTTTTTTCTAATTTTTATAAATATATGATTATATATACTAATATTTAATTATTTACATTTAATTTAATTAAAAAACCCTAGCTCTTTTCATATTTATTTATCTATACTAAAATCCTATTTTTTATATATGTTTGATTGTATATTGTACTTTTTTTCCTTATATATATATATATATATATATATATATATATATATAAAACCAAAAACCCTATTTTTTATATATGTAATTTAATTAAAAACCCTAGCTCTTTCCATATTTATTTATCTACATTAAAATCTTTTTTATATATATATTTGATTATATATTGTACTCTTTTTCCTTATATATATGTGTGTGTGTGTGTGTGTATGTATGTATGTGTGTGTGTATACTAATATTAAACCTAAAACTTTATTTTTTATATATTTAATTATATATATTTAATTTATATATTTAAAACCCTAGCTCTTTTTATATTTATTTATCTATACTAAAATCCTATTTTTTATATATATTTATTTATATGTTCTAAATTTTTTCTTTATTTTTTCTTATTAGATATATTTAATTTAATAAAAAAATCCTAAAACCCTATTTTTTATATATTTAATTATATATATGTAAAAAACCTAAAAATCCTAAAAACCTATTTTTTATATATTTAATTATATATATTTATTTTTATTATATATATGTGTTTATGCATATGTTATGTATGTAACAAACCTAAAAGCCTAATCCTAAAGACCTAGATCTAAAACATGTATGTATATGTGGTGTATGTGTATATGTGTATGCATATGTAAAAACCCTAAAAACCTAATCCTAAATACCTAGACCTAAAACATTTATATGTGTGTATGCATGTGTATATACATGTGTATGTGTACATGTATTATATGTGTACATGTGTATATATGTGTAAAAACCCTAATCCTAATGACCTAAACCTAAAACATGTATATGTGTGTATGCATGTGTTTATACATGTGTATGTGTATATGTATTATGTGTGTATATGTGTATATATGTGTATATATGTGTATGCACATGTAAAAATCCTAAAACCCTAATCCTGAAGACCTAGACCTAAAACATGTATATGTGTGTATGCATGTGTATATACATGCGTATGTGTATATATGTATATATGTGTATGCAAGCCCTAATCCTAACAACCTAGACCTAAAACATGTATATGTGTGTATGCATGTGTATATACATGTGTATGTGTGTATGTATTATGTGCATATATGTGTATGCATATGTAAAAACCGTAATCCTAAAGACCTAGACCTAAAACATGTATATGTGTGTATGCATGTGTATATGTATTATGTGTGTATATGTGTGTATGCATGTGTGTATGTATATGTGATGTGTGTGTATGCATATGTGTGTATGTATGTATGTATATGCATGTGTGTATGTATATGTGTGTATGCATGAATATGCATGTGTATGTTATATGTATGTGAGTGTGTGTATATGTGTGTGTCTATGTGTGTATGTATATGTGTGCACATGTGCAAAAAAGTGTGTGTATGAATACGTGTGTGTATGTATATATGTCTCTCTTATGTGTGTATGCATGTGAGTGTATGTGTATGCATGTGTATGTATGTGTGTGTAAAAATGCGTGTGTATGTGTATGCATGTGAGAGTATGTAATATATGCATATGTATGTGTATGTATTTCTGTGTATGTACATATGCATATGTATGTGTATGCATGTGTGTATGTATGCATATGCATTTGTGTATATGTGTGTGTGTATGTATGCATGCATATACATGAGTATGTGTGTGTGTGTATGTATCTCTATATCTCTCTCTTGATCTCTCTCTTTTATCTCTCTCTTTTTTTATCTTTCTCTTTCATCTCTCTCTCTTTCTCTCTCTCTATCTATATATTTAATAAAGAACATAACAACCACTTACATCTATGTGTGTGTATGTCTCTCTAGCTTTCCCTCTTTCTCTCTCTCTTTTATCTCTATCTTTCTCATTCTCTCTCTCTCTTTCATTTGTCTCTCTCTCTCTCTCTCTTAATTTCTTTCTCGTTCATCTCTCTCTCTCTCTATCTATCTTTTCCTCTCTCTCTCTCTCTCTCCCTCTCTCTCTCTTTCATTTCTCTCTCTCTCTCTCTCTCTCTCTATTTCTAATAGAGAACAAAACAATCACTTACATCGATGTAATTCTTTGGACTACTATCATCAAAGCCCAATCAACATTGTCTCTTGTCAAATTGCAAAGAACCGATGCCAAAAAGCTCGTGTAAAACCAAAGAAAAGAGAATTTAGAAAAGAGAAAACATACAGAAAGAGAAAGGATGAAAGTACGTGCATCACTTACCAAGATCCGAGATCTAAAGAATTTTCTGTGTGTGCACAATACAATCACAATGCATGTGGATGAGCACAATGTACGTGTGCACAAAAACTCAACACTAGCAGTACTTAGTTGAAAAGAGTAGCATATGTGGAATTTTGCTCTCGGGTTCAATTATGTTTAAAACGTGGCGTCAGTCTCGGCATCCATATAAGCATCAATATATGCATCGGTATTTCCAGTAAATTACCAATGCATATACCGGTGCTCATATCGATGCCTATATCGGTGCCTATATCGATGGTCGCAAATTCCAACACATATATTGGCAACAATATTCTAACGGTTACACCGATGGTCAAGTGACCGTTGGTATGATTTACATGGTCTTTCCCGGCATTTCCAACGGTCATACTGACACCATGGCATGACTATCGGTATTGCTAGCATCGTTGTGACCCTCATATGTTGTAGTGAAAGTAGATTCATAGATTATCTAGTGGTGGTTGGATTCAATCCAAGTACACCATCCACATATCATTATCCTCTTGGTTGGTTAACAACACTACAAGGAATATGGGCACATAGCGACGGTTAAGGTGACACAATTTCGTCGCTATAAAATTGCAAAATGCATCGCAAGGAGCGTCAAGTGTGGACCGTCGATTAAACGACGAGCTAAATGATGTTTTTTTCGATGCGTGGCACGAAGGAGTGTGCGATGCTGGCATAGAGCGTCGCTAACACAACGGTTTAAAACAGCATCGCATAAGCGATGCTAAAAAATGTCGCTTATGCGATGCCAATTCCAGTGGTTTTTATGATGCGTTACCATCGTTTACAGTGGTTTTTATGATGGTCTGTTGACAGAAAAAAATTAAAATGTTGGAGGCTCTTCGATCGGCATGTTCATGCATCTAATCGAAGAGCTCTCCAACGTTCGCAATTGTGCGACGCTTACAAGCTTAAACAAATATATGCAGAATTGTTGTTTTGCCTAAGTTCTATCTTATTGTCTCTTTGTCTCTGTTTCTCCCTTTCTACATCTTTCTCTCTTTGAATTCTCTCTCTCTCTCTCTCTTTTTCTCTCTCTCTCTTCTCTCTCTCTCTCTCTCTTGAAGTAATTCGATGGCGTGCACCACACTGGACTCTCCTTCTCGAGAGCTCCACGACGATATGCTCAAAGTACAAAACCGAGCTCTGGTCGCCACACACAGTACTACGCACAGATGTTGCAGAATACGCAGAAAACGCAGTACACAGGGAGTACGAAGACAGACTTCTTAGGTTTTACAAATGCGGTCGAACTTGCAGTCTGTGACTGACCAGGCCACTATATGTTTTATTAAAGAACATATACAAAGAAGTGTCCGGTGGCCATTTGGCCTTTCACATGGACACTAACGGTAACAATCTCCCACTAAAGGCCAATATGGCCAGAGTAACTATGGGAGAAAAAAGAAAGAATGATAAAGAATACCTGAGTGTAAGTATACAAACTATACCTCCCACCTGATGGGCATGCTACACAGTATACAAGTGACTGTGTAAGATCAAGAATCAAGTAACCCCCATCAAGTGACAACAGTGTCGAAAGCTATCCTGTGGTAGAGCTTTAGTCAAAGCTTCTGCAGCATTATCTCGAGTGTGAACCTTCTCAAGAATAATGCTCTCAGTGGCTAAGCAATCTCTAATGAAGTGATACCTCACCTCAATGTGCTTGGTCTTTGCATGATAGACCGGATTCTTAGCCAAAGCAATGGCACTCTGACTATCACTGAGCAAGTGAGGTACATGCTGAGGCAAACCCATATCACAAGCAAGACGAGAAAGCCGCAATGCTTCCTTACATGCCTCACTTGCTGCAACATACTCTGCTTCTGTGGTGGAAACAGCTGTACATTCTTGAAGACGAGATCTCCAAGAGATAGCACCTCCAGCAAAATGAAAAATGTACCCTGATGTAGACTTACGATTGTCTACACAACCAGCATAGTCAGAATCTGTGTAACCAATAATGGATGCTTTCCCTCTACCTAAGCATAGACACTTGTCCTTAGTGCCACTCAGATATCTCAAAATCATTTTGACCGCTTCCCAATGTTTCTTGCCAGGATTAGACATATATCTGCTCACAACTCCCACTGCAAATGCAATGTCTGGTCTCGTAGCTACCATAGCATACATGAGACTACCAACAGCAGACTGATAGGGAATTTTGGTCATGAATTCCTTTTCCTCATCTGATTTGGGGCAGTCATCCTTGCTCAATTTCACATATGTGGGTAAAGGTGTACTCAATGCCTTTCCACCCTGCATATTGAATCGATGAAGTACTTTGGATATGTACTCACTTTGAGACAAGTATATGCATCTTTTACTCCTATCATGAGTAATGCGCATGCCAAGAATATGTTTGGCATCCCCCAAATCCTTCATATCAAATGTCTGACTCAACTTCTTTTTGAGAATTGACAAATCATAAGAGGACTTCCCAGCAATCAACATATCATCGACGTAAAGTATCAAGCATATCAAGCTGCCATCAGAACATCTCTTTGTGTAGAGACAATGATCCTCATTGCTCCGAGAATAGCCTTGGGACTTCATAAAAGCATCAAACTTTTGGTACCATTGTCTAGGAGACTGTTTAAGTCCATACAAGCTCTTCTTGAGCTTACAAACTAGACTTTCCTTGCCAGGAACTACATAACCCTCTGGTTGTTCCATATAGATCTCATCTGTAAGATCTCCATGCAAGAAAGCTGTTTTCACATCCATTTGGACTAGCTCTAAGTCCTCCATTGCAACGAATCCAAGCAACATGCGCAAAGTAGTCATCTTGACCACTGGGGAGAAGATTTCCTCAAAATCAACACCATGTTGTTGCTTAAAACCCTTTGCAACAAGTCGTGCTTTATATTTTGGAGAAGCACTATCTGATGTGAATTTCAGCTTATATACCCATTTACATGGTAAAGCTTTCCTTCCCTTTGGCAAAGGTACTAAGTCCCAAGTACCATTCTTGTGAATAGAATCCAACTCACTCTTCATGGCACGCTCCCACTTGACATGATCCTCTGTCTGCATAGCCTCTTTGTAGCAAGAGGGCTCACCGGCATCTGTTAGCATAACAAAATCTAAACCTGGAACATATCTATCAGGTGGATATGAGACACGTGCAGAACGTCTCAATGGTTGCTGAACAGGAACATGTGCAGACTGATCTGAATGGACATTCTCTTGAACATCCCTATGTGCAGCATTTTTATGCATGCTAACCGGAGGACTAGTATCCTCAAACACCACTCTTCTCACTTCAACCTCCTTAATCGGCTGTTTATGCATCTTAGACTCATTAAAAATGACATCACTACTTCTGATCACTGACCGTGTTTCAGGATCCCATAAGCGATATCCAAATTGTCCTTCTCGACCATATCCAAGAAAAATGCATTTCTTTAACTTATGGTCCAACTTCTGTCTAAGATTCTTGGGTATATGAACATATGCTTCACACCCAAAAACTCGAAGATGATCATAATATGGTGGTTTCCCTGTCCATAACTCTTGTGCCACTTTCAGACCTTTGGCAGTACTAGGTGAAAGGTTAATCACATGAACTGCAGTCAATACTGCTTCTGCCCAAAAACCTTGTGAGAGGTTTGCATGATGCAACATAGAGACTACTCTATCTTGAATAGTTCTATTCATCCTCTCAGCTACACCATTCTGTACTGGGGTATAAGGAGCTGTAAACTCTCTACGAATCCCTCTACACTGACAGAAAAGGCTGAATTCATGTGAGGTATACTCACCCCCATTATCTGAACGTAAAGCCTTAAGCTTAGTTCCTTTTTCAGTCTCAACTGAAGCAAGCCATTTTCTGAAAGTAGGGAATACATCATCCTTCGATTTGATAGGATATACCCAGACTTTTCTAGTAGCATCATCTATGAAAGTAACAAAGTAAAGAGAACCACCTAAGGACCTAGTGGGCATAGGACCACACACATCTGTATGAACAAGATCTAAAGGCTGAATTGAAGAGTCAATGTGCGTTTTATGCACATTTCTGGTTTGCTTTCCATATTGACAATGCTCACAAAATGAAAAATCAGAGAAAGATAACACAGGTAAGTAGCCAGAACGAGAAAGATTTTCCATTCCACTACGAGATATATGGCCCAAACGACCATGCCAAATACAAGCCATAGGCTGTTCAGTAACAGCTAACAAGTGTTCTTTCTGTGATACAAATAAAGGGTAAAGTGAGCCAACTTTCCTTCCTTTTGCAATAACCATATTGCCCTTTGATATACGAAAGGACTGAGCATAGAAGACCACCTTGTAACCAAGGTCATCAAGTTGACCAACTGACATCAAACTGTGTGATAACTGAGGTACATGGCGTACATTATGCATAGTAAATTTTGAACCGTCAATGAACTGCACAACCACATCTCCAATCCCCACAACATCACACTGGTAAGAGTCACCAAGTCTCACGGTACCAAGAGACTTTGCTGCATAATTAGAGAACCATTCTCTATGTGGTGTCACATGGAAAGAAGCACCAGAATCTAGCAGCCAGGTGTGGGAAAGAGAATCAGCCATAAGTGCCTCAGATGGCACAGTACTATCAAGTGTCAACACATCAGCATCATCAGAAATAGCATTAATTTCTTCAATCTTCACAGTCGAAGTAGATGGTGCAGGTAACTGTTTAACATGCCCATCAACATTCTGTCCTTTACCTTTAGCATTCTTTAATGCATAACAGTCTTTCTTCATGTGTCCTTTCTTATGACAATAATGGCATTCAATATCCCTCTTCCTTGATTTACTTCTGCTCTTATTCCGTTGACCATTCTTTTCCTTGTTCTTGCTCCTGCCATGTTGTTGATTCTTTCCTTGGTAAGAATCACGAACATTATATGCATCTCCACTCTGAGTGCCAACCATAGATTTTCTACGAATCTCCTCACTCAAGAGTGCTCCACATATGTCATCATAGACGAGTTTACCACCTGGTGCACTATTGCTAATAGCTGTGCAAAATGTATCCCATGATGATGGCAGGGTGCATAACAGCAATACTGCTTTCATTTCATTGTCCATATCCATTTTCTGAGCCTGTAATTGGGAGAATATGGCATCAAACTCATTTAGATGAGCAGCAACACTATCTGTGTCCTTCATACGAAGGTCGTATAATTTTCTCATCAGATATACTTTATTTGATGCCGTCTCTTTTTCATATGTATTGCATAACTTCTTCCAAAGCTCCTCTGCACTTTCACAGTCTAATACTGTAAAGTAAACATTATCTGCTAGGTGCAAGCGAATGGTAGACCTGGCCATTTCATCTAACTCATCCCAATCATCTTCATCCATGTCAGCAGGCTTCTTTGAAATCCCATTTACTGGCTTCCATTGCCTTCTTTGAATCAGCACATCTTTAATCTGATTCTTCCATAGGGCAAAGTTTGTGCCATCAAATTTTCGGATCTCAAAATGGTCTTTGCCCTGCAAGTTATAGCTCCTCCTCGGAACGCTAGCACTAGACCCTGATCCACCGGATGTGCCTGAGACCTCTGATGCCATGATCGTAGAGAACTGAATAGAATGATAATGGAGCTAGAAGAGTCCAAACACCAACAAATAAGTGTATCAAGGAGTAAATCGACCACTATATAGTTGACTAAACCAGAAATCTGGAAAACTTTTGCCAGAGTATCCTCTGCAAAATTAGCATATGACCAGTGTCAAAGTATCATAAAACTGCAAGTACTAACATGTCTACCTGCATAGTGAATCACTGACTCCACTGCATATAATCAGTTACCCAATAGAAGCCAACTAGGCTTATCGAGCACCTATGAACAACTATCATACATCTCCTATGGCGAGGCTGGGTAAGTCTTCCACTTGCATCACCGAAGAGACCCCGACATCTGGGTGTCTCCCAGTTAAGAAAACCTCACCACGACCCTCTTTATCAAACGTAAAAGGCTTTATGCAAAGAACGTAACCGCTATATCAATGCCCACATGGACGTACATAAGCGGTATCCACAGAAGCGTACATGGTGTGTATGTGCTCAATATATGCAGTAAAATGACACTGAAAGGCTGAATACACAGCCCAAAAAACTAGCCAATAACACCTGCAAGTGTCTGTCAACTCTGATGTTTTAGGCTTTAAAAAACCTGCATAAATTTGCAGCGACTGCTCCCACCAAAACTGAAAGCCCCTCGAGAAACCTGTAGTTTTACGAGTGTGGCTGAAAATACAGCCCCAAAGGTTGATATTTTTTGTCTGAGAAGTACAAGGAACACTCTTCTTGATGTTCTTGGACCTGTGTGAAGAGAACTACGTGCGAAAGTACTCCAAAATGGCTCCAAAAACACCCCAAAATTGCTTCAGAAATAGGCTTTAAAAGCAAAAATGAAGCTTTGAGGGACCAAAACTTGTTCAAGGTAATGCCAACCTTAGTCTTTCCCCTTCTTCAAACACCACAAGAGTGTAGCTTAGTGGCAAGAGATTGCCGCGGTTAAGCGAGCTCTGGGGGGAACAGTACTGGGATGGGTGACCTCCCGGGAAGTACCGGGAACCTCTATATTCCTTGATCGTTGAGGTCCTCCCTCGCGCGCAGCCAACGACGCCAACGGTGACTTCGGTGACTCGGATGACAAGGTATGCCAAGGTCTATGCCTTGGTCGCCGCCTTAGTCGCCGCCTTAGTCGAAAGCCTTGGAACCTGGTACAAAGCTTTTTGCCTCGAACTGCTCTGATACCAGTGAAGTAATTCGATGGCGTGCACCACACTGCACTCTCCTTCTCGAGAGCTCCACGACGATATGCTCAAAGTACAAAACCGAGCTCTGGTCGCCACACACAGTACTACGCACAGATGTTGTAGAATACGCAGAAAACGCAGTACACGGGGAGTACGAAGACAGACTTCTTAGGTTTTACAAATGCGGTCGAACTTGCAATCTGTGACTGACCAGGCCACCATATGTTTTATTAAAGAACATATACAAAGAAGTGTCCGGTGGCCATTTGGCCTTTCACATGGACACTAACGGTAACATCTCTCTCTCTCTCTCTCTCTCTTCTCTCTCTCTCTCTCTGTTCTCTCTCTCTCTCTCTCTCTCTCTCTCTCTCTTTATTCAGGTTATTCAAGAAGCTAACCAAGCAAAAAGTATGGCTAACTATTGTAAGTACAATTTCCATTCTTTGTATATCATTTGAATTGTGTTATTTTCATTAGATAGCATACTCACACTTATTGATATGCACATATACACTTATACATTATGAAGATGCACGTTCACGCATATACAACACATGCACATACACACACATATATACACACAGATACATGTGCACATACACATGCATATGCACAAACATTTCTACAACCACATAAAAAGACTTGCATGCATGCATTATTGCATATATATATATACACATACACACATTAACATATACTTAAATACATGTATATGCACATCCACATGCATGCACATTCACATGCATGCACATGGATGCAAATGGAAATGCATCCACACGCACAACAAAATCAATGCACTTTATAGGGTCAAGATCCTCTTGGATGCATGAAGACACTCACTTATGGATGTGCAAAGTGGTAGTTGAAGAAGAGAAAAGATTAGTTGCACAAGAAGTAGGTATAGAGAAGCACCCTAGATTGGTTCAAGACCCAGCATATGCACCCATAGTCTTCTTAGATGGAGAATTTGAACCCCACAATTGGGCAAAAATTGTCATGAGGAAGGAGATAAAGAAGAGAGCTCACACACACACTCACAATCAAAGAGAAGCACACACTCAGATTGAGGGCAAGGAAGAATGATCTTCTTCTTCTTCTTCTATTATATAAAAAGGAATATACAAGAATGACCTACAGACAAGAATACAAAAAGTGCAATATGTAAAGAACAGTACATAAGGAAAAACCTAATGTACAGCTCAATGAAGTATCCCTGACATATATATGTCAGAGAACACTAAAAACTGATACTATATATATACCGGTGTGACCACTATATATGTCAGAGAAACTAAAAACTGATACTTGTCATCCTGGATCACCACATGTTGAGCTTGATATCTCAACACTCCCCCTCAGGCTCAACGTCATGTCCTCTAAACCAAGCATCTTTCGAAACTTCTTCAGCTTCTCTGCTCCAAGTGCTTTAGTGAAAATATCAGCAACCTGCTCATTTATTCTCACATAAACAAGATCAATATCACCTACTAATACCTTCTCTATGATGAAGTGATAATGTACCTTGATATGCTTTGTTCTAGCATGAAAAACAGGGTTCCATGATAATTGTATATTGCTAATATTATCACAATAGATAGTGATAGGCTTTTGCACTTCCACACCTAAATATGCAAGTAGCATCTCCAGCCATGATGCCTCACATGCTACCATTGCAGCACCTCTATACTCAGCCTCTGTACTCGACAAAGCAACAGTGGGTTGCTTCTTGCTACTCCACGTAATAGATGCACTCCCAAGTGAGAATAGAAAGCCACTAGTAGATCTTCTATCTGGAATGCTACCAGCCTGTTGAGGTTGTAGCAAGGAATGCCCAAAACCCACACCACCTTGCATGGAAGCAATTAGGAAAGCTCAAGAGTGACTCTCCTCTCATCCACCCCTATCTCCTACATGTTCAAGCCATTGGCAGCAGCCCCATGCTTTGCCACATGCTTGAAAACAAGGAGAATAGGGGGTCAAGGATCCTAGTCCATGAGGAAAATACAAGAGAATGTAAATACTCTACTCACACAAAGGAGAGACATGCATGGCACACACACACCACTCTCACACACTCACAAGACACAATACATGTAAATGTAAATAGTCTTCTTGGAGTAAATGAGAGCATCTTCCATTGAAAGGAGATTTTACATGAGAGCTCGTCGACCAAAAGCTCCCCTCTTTACAAAAATGAGCTCATATTTATAGGCTAAGCTCTATTCCCCATGTGCCTCTTTGAAAAGTCAAAAAGGTGATTCTCTCTCTAACTGCCAATCTTCTAGGATATTCTAAAGATCAAAATTGTAACAACCCAGTCTCCAAGAAGGGCATGCGTGGGTTTTCTACGTGGGGAATATTTCTAGAAGGGTCATAAAGGTGAGAGGCACTATCCTATAGTATGAAGAAATATTAAAAAGTGCTTTAGAAGAGTGTTCATATGAGACACTCAAATATATACAAAAAGGATTATTCTCATGGTCTAGGGAGGGTTCTCATGCACAAATGAAGATGTGTGCATACCCTACCACCCAACACTCTCCCTCCCCTAGACTTTGTCGTCCTCGACAAAGCTAAGAGGAAAGGATCATACACAACTGAACTTTATCCAAGTTGAAATCTTCAAGTCTTCAAAAGCTGCAATTTCTACAATTAGCAAAGCTTCAGGCAGCAAATCTTCAGTCTTTACTTCAAGCTGCAAATCTTCAATCTTCAAAGCACAGCGACACAATCCCCTTGGGGGGCAGTCAGCCCAGCATGCATTCCATTGTGCCGTTCCATGTGGGATTGGTGAAGCTCTTTCAAGGAGCTCCTAGACCTGAAATTAAAACATACACAACGAGTAGACTATTTCTGAAAAAGAGATAGAATATAACATTTAATTTTAGTTTCCACTTTAGAGAATATTTTTTACTCAAGGCTTGCTCTTCTAGAGAAAAGTCTACATGAAACTTTTCTTGTTCTACCTTGATGTTTGGGTGTCTTCCATTCTTGTTTGTGAGTGTGCTCTCTTATTGGTTTATCGATTTAGTGTATAATAGCAGTACACAAATGACTATAGTTCAAAGGCCAATATGCAAAAAACTATGGAAAATCATTAAGGCCAGCTAAGGTTTCTCATTATGCAGATTCTCTCAGAATTACAAGTAATCCTTGAGAATATGTATACGAATAAAGCAAGCAAATCATCAAACTTCCGTGCTGCATTGTCATCCATAGCTATACCTACAAAGCTCAATTCATCTATAGGAGTCAAGATGGGTCAATGTTGAAGTTCTTTGTGTAGTGGTCTATAATGCATTATGAAAAATAAGCCTTAAATGAGCATTGTGAAACTAGAGATTACTTCCCTAGCAAAAAACAATGGCTCAATCCTTTGTGACTTCATACTTAATTAAATTCAGAACAGGTCCGAATCTACACAGTTTTACAAGAACAAGATATCGTCGAGACCTCCTAAAATTCTACTCCTGTCCTTGTGTCAATTAGAAGACTAAAAGTATATTTGATTGAAGAACAGTAATCCATGAGCCTCTGAAAAAGAACTATTTGGAAAGCCTTAAAGATGAGTGGATGCATAGTGTCAAAAAGTTTTTAAGGTTTTATAAACATAGAGGGATGTATGGCAATATGTTGTGTGAGAAATAGCAGCCCGAAGAACAACATTCCAAACACCACAAAAATGCATGCAGATGTTTATGCATGACACCCCCAGGTAGAACAAACCCAAAAGTTCCTGTGAACTACAGAACACCGATAATTTAAACAATCAAGATCATCAAAAACTATGTCCTTTGAGTGATAGCAAGAAGTGTGGCCAAAATCATTGTCACTCCCTAAGTGCCTTGGTACAAGAGCCTTCAACCTGATGCGCAACAATAGAGAAGGCCACATTTTACAGCAAGTGCCACTACAAATCATTCCTTGGCCACACTTCAAATGCATTTCAAATTTCCCCTTGAGATCGAAGAGCTCAATAATGTATTTCAAATATCATGCCACCTATTGGAATAGTCACACAACTGGTCAGAACATCATTGGAGCACAAGGTCTGAACCAAACATTATAATCTTCTCAAAGTCTAATGAGCATGTGTAACATCTAGAATTGATGGTTACTCTTTTATCAGCATAAAATATGACTCAGAGATCTGTGCCATAATGCATTAGATTGACTGAAAAATTTATTGGCAACAACACACATGAGTAAATGATAAGTAAGTTACAACCCCCACCATGGGAGGATCATAAGGACTCCAACGCCAATAGCAATAAGCATATTAGGGTTTTGTTTGCACCTGCACAGCTTTCAGTTGCCTATGTAGAGAATATTAATTTGAGAAGTGCTCTAAATCCATCTATGCATGCTGCAAATGCTTGAGATAGACCGCATGTGCAGCTCCTAAATGGGAAAACATCATGACAAGTGTTGATACCATTCGTATTATGAAAACATAATGCCAACTCAAGAGGGGATTAATCAAGGGACTATTGTATAATGATCACTTGAAAAGTGTGGGTCAGTCATACCCTACCCTGGGAAAGTTTATGCAAGCAAAAGGAAGCACATAAATATCATTAATTTCTGCATCAGCAGGAAGTGCATGAATGCATCCCTCATGGTTATAAGCCTTCTGTCACTCCAAATCAAATATAGCAGTATAGCAACAATGATGCAACTCAATCTATAGATCAAGTCTTGTAATGGCACCGTTAATTTAACAATCATCAAGAACAATATGCAGTGCAGCACCATACGTGTTAAGTGTGACAAAGCTCAAATTTGAAGTCCCAAAGGAAGAAACAGCTCTAATTGATATGAGCCGGCTAGAATGCAAAGTGCATAAGGTTCTTCAATTCTTTAAAAAAAAAATGCTCTTGATGGACTATGGTCTATAGAACTTCGTTCATGAAAAAGAAAAGAAAAAAAAATAATTAGCACAATTGTGATGCACCCACATGCTCATGCAATCACTCAAAAGTGAGACAGAATATGCATAGTGAAGAATCATACATGTTGTTTATTAGTGTCGTCGGCAAATGCCCCATGTCTTACCAGCCATGAGATGACTACAAGGCCCAATTGATTCGATACCTATTATGCTCACATCAGTCAATATTAAGTATGCATAAACTCCAATAAGTCCACCAACTAGACTTTAAAGAATGAATGATCTTGGCCAATGATGATAGGCATTGACACCTGAAAAATACTTCAAAATTTCCATCAGGCCTGTCAGAGAGATGGGGATGACTGGAGTCAACGTGTTAGTAGCATTGACACACCCAACTATCTTCACAAATTAATTGTAAGCACGTATTACTATCTTTAAGACTGACAATGTCCCACTATCGGGTTATACCACAACATCGACATGTATCAGGATGCCAAGCCTATTCTTTAACACAAAACTTTAAAATCCGACCAAAATCATATGCGTTGTATATCTATTAAACCCTAGATATCATTAAAAAATACATTTATCATTGGTGCCAATTATACACAGATGTAGTCATGGAGCAAAGATAAGTGGCCTCATTAGTTCCCAGTGCATAATGTCGAAATATACACATGCCTACTAGGCTTTTTGAGATATGGAATGTCCATGGAGACATCATCATAAATTTCAGAGTTCGTCAGGGTAGTTACAAAAAGCAAGACCGAATGAGATATAGTGAACCAAAGTGTGACTATGATTCAAGATCTGAAAAAAGGTTTGGGTAGGCATGCTTGACCCCAAGTTAGGGGAAGCATGATGCTTCAGCACCCCAGAAATTATAGATCTTGAGCAAACATCAATGCAACAATAGTGATACTAGCCATAGCCACAAACACCAAAATTCCATCATTGAAGCCACAGCGAGGTGAGCAAGACAGTAGTTGACTCTCATCCTCAGGTGGCTTGACGGTGAAGTGCAAAGGGAGCTCGACCCTTATAAGACAACCATTCCAAGCAGGAAAACTTGCAATTTATATGAAACAGAGCAGCAACTGAGCATGCCAACCGAAGGTACAAAGAGAGGAGGGGCGAAGACTGAATGCTCGACCCCACCCTGGGAGCACGTTGCCCAATCCACGGAGTTGATATCATCAAGGGAAGTATATTTTTTTCTGAGGGATGTGTCCTGGAGAATTCCCCCACCTGCAGTGTAAGAGGCACAGAAGCACCTTTTGCTGAAGCAATCAAGGAGGCGACATAGGGAGTCATGAGAAGGAGGGAGGAGAAAACCCTCAACCACATACCTTGGCATAAAGTTATGGCACCAATGCATTGGGAGAGGTTGCAAGCAAGCGTCAAAGATTCCAAACAAGAAGGATCAACAAGCATTTCGGGTGCCCAGCCAATCCTCCAGTGAGAATCATAGCACACGGGGCAAAGCTCGAGCCGAAACCAACAGAAAAGGAGTCAGATGAGGACATACTGACTGCAAAAAGGAAGAGAAACAGGTAGCCAAACCGGTTCAAGTGCTGAGAGCGCCAGAGAGGGTTCGATCATCTTGCAGCTATAGAAAAGAGATGGGGAAGCCAAACAGCCAAAACCTAATGCAAGTCCACAGAGGAAAGTAGGGATTGGCTTCTTCCATGCCCGACAGGATGGTTACCAAAAGCGGGGCTTAAAACCACCGTAGATGTCTTTGCACCCCAAAAACTACTTGACAGGGTAGGAGTACTGGTTCAGAATGGGGAAGCGGAAGGGGAACTAGGTCATGCACACATCCCCACAGTAGAGCACGACATAGAGAGTAAGTTCCACATCGGTGTGATTGTGGAGCAAACACAGCAACACACAATCCCTAAATGAAGAAGAAAAGAGCTCAAGCTATGCGAGGTAGAAGAAAGGGGAGGAAAATGCTCACCATATTCTCAGTCAAGAACAGAACTCTCCCGGCCATAGCCAGGGAGTGGGGGGCAACAAGAGAATGCTCCAACTTGAACGCTCTCAACCTCTGACAGATCTTACTCCCAAGCCTTGGGTGCAAGAGGAGCCCGTAAGAGCTCAGCCCACCAACACAGACGACGAGGGAGAGTGGGAGGGACCTCCCCTCACCAATGAGTCACCATGCACGGATTTAAGTCTCGAACTACGAAGATAGTGGGGAGAATTAACTTCGCCACCAACACCAATCTTTCGGGCAAAAAAAATACTATAAATCCGTACGACAACTGACAACTTTAAATGCCTCCGTCTTCAATTTCACCGAGTGTAAAACTTGAAATTCAGAGGGGACTTCGACTTTCAAGGTTCCATTTTTTTTTTCTTCTTCCTCAAAGGGAGACAATTCATATGAACAAACTTCTTTATGTGGTTTTCATAAAAATGAAGAGAGAGAAGGGAGCAGAGAGGGTACCACCCATCTCCCTTTTCCAGGCATACACTAAAGCAAATGTGATAGACATGGAGAGTGATGCCACAGATTGTGTGAGAGAAGTGTATTTATGTGAAGAAGTAGAGAGAAAGAGAAGAGGTTTAGGGGATGTTTCTGTGCATCAACCAAAAAATGAACTAATACCACATACTAAAAACAAGAAAATGGGAGCAAATGGCCCAATGGAAGGGTGAAAGTTCCATGCACAAACTCAAATCCTACGCAATTGAGCAAAAGAAATTGCAACACAATACTTTACCACATGTTCTTGAGCTCTCCAAGTGATGAAAGGCCAACCATCCCCAGCAACAGCGCCAAAAAGTGTTGAGGTTGTAGCAAGGAATGCCCAAAACCCACACCACCTTGCATGGAAGCAAGTAGGAAAGCTCAAGAGTGACTCTCCTCTCATCCACCCCTATCTCCCACATGTTCAAGCCATTGGCAACAGCCCCATGCTTTGCCACATGCTTGAAAACAAGGAGAATAGGGGGTCAAGGATCCTAGTCCATGAGGAAAATACAAGAGAATGTAACTACTCTACTCACACAAAGGAGAGACATGCATGGCACACACACACCACTGTCACACACTCACAAGACACAATACATGTAAATGTAAATAGTCTTCTTGGAGTAAATGAGAGCATCTTCCATTGAAAGGAGATTTTACATGAGAGCACGTCGACCAAAAGCTCCCCTCTTTACAAAAATGAGCTCATATTTATAAGCTAAGCTCTATTCCCCATGTGCCTCTTTGAAAAGTCAAAAAGGTGATTCTCTCTCTAACTGCCAATCTTCTAGGATATTCTAAAGATCAAAATTGTAACAACCCAATCTCCAAGAAGGGCATGCGTGGGTTTTCTACATGGGGAATCTTTCTAGAAGGGTCATAAAGGTGAGAGACACTATCGTATAGTATGAAGAAATATTAAAAAGTGCTTTAGAAGAGTGTTCATATGAGACACTCAAATATATACAAAAAGGATTATTCTCATGGTCTAGGGAGGGTTCTCATGCACAAATGAAGATGTGTGCATACCCTACCACCCAACACAGCCCAATCTGCATTGGTGTATCCATGAACCTGCAAATCTACACCAGCTTCATAAAACAATGCATAATCCAAAGTAGCACTCACATAACATAGAGTGTGCCTCAGAGCATCCAAATGTGGCTTCCTTGGAACCTGCATAAATTGACTTTCAAGTCCAACAGTGTAGCTAAGATCAGCCCTCGTAATTGTGAGATATATCAAACTTCCCACAATTTTCATGTACATAGTAGCATTTTCCAATGCTTCACCTGATGTAGTATCTAACTTCAAATTCTGATCTAATGGTATAGAAATTGGCATACAATCAGCCATACCATACTTTTGCAGCATATTCAAGGCATATTGCCTTTGTGACATGTACTTGTTTCTGTATGTATAAACTCAATGCCCAAGAAATAGCATAGCACACCAAGATCTTTCATGTCAAATTCCTGCATAAGAAGTTGCTTTACCTCTTTGATGCTTTCTTCATTATCACCACCTACAATCAAGTCATCAACATAAATAGCCACAATCATGATATCTGCCATCATCACCCTTCCTTGCATACAATGAATGATTTGCATCACACATAGAAAACCCAGTGGTGGTTAACTAATTAGCAATCCTTGCATGCCATGCACGAGGAGCTTGCTTTAGCCCATACAAAGCCTTTTGCAACGTGCAAACATATTCTTGATGCTTTGAATCTTAATATCCTTGTGGATGGTCCATGTACACTTCTTCCTGTAACTCACCATGTAAGAAAGCATTCTTCACATCCATCTGATGCAAAGTCCATCCTTTTGCTATAGCAAATGCAACAAGTGTTCTGACAGTATACATTTTAGCTATAGGGCTGAATTTTTCCTCATAATCAATGCCATAAGTTTGTGCATATCCTTTGGCTATCAAACGTGCTTTGTACCTGCTTATGCTACCATCAGCATTGTGCTTTACCTTGTAAACCCACTTGCAGCTTATGGGTTTCTTTCCTTGTGGCCATGGAACCAGCTTCCATGTATTGTTTCCATAAAGTGTAGTCATCTCTTCATCCATAGATTTTTCCCAATCTACATTTCCAATTGCATCTTCAAAACAAGAAGGTTCAGCATCTTGTATTACCTTTGTCATGAAGGCACAATGGCGAGCCATATAACTATCATATGTCAATCATTGCGCTTCCGTATCGTCCCAGATCTTCTTGGTCCTTGGTCACTTCTCCTTGTATCATCTGCATGTGGCTTTCTTACTCCTAGAGTCTTCACAGAGGGCAATCCAAGTTCCTCATCAAGACTCTTTTCTGAACCGCTTGAATCTCCATGAACGTCTTTGAAACCTGCACATGTTTTACTACCAGCAGAAAGCTTTTCTTTTCCTTTCTTGGATGTATTTGATGAATTTGTTGGACTGAAATTTCCATGCAATCTTCCACTCCATGGATTTGAGTTGGAACTATTACTTGGTGATGCATCTGGTCCACTCAAAACTTGAGATTCTGCACTTGATTTTTAGCATTTTCTTTGTCATTTGGTTCAAGATCCAGTCCTTGTTTGTCATCTGCATAGAAGCTTGACATTTCATCAAATACCATATCTTTGCTCACCTTCACCTCTTGTGTGAGTGGGTTATAACATTTATATCCCTTTTGCTCAAGGGAGTATCCAATGAGGGCACATTTTTTTGCTTTTGGATCAAGCTTCGTCCTCAACTCATCTGGATCATGTACATATGCAATACAGCCAAAAACTTTCAGATGTGATAAGTTTGACTTTTTACCTCTAAACTTCTCTTCAGGTGTAGCTTGATGTACAACAGCAGTCGGAGTTCCGTTCATGATGTATACAACAATATGAACAGCTTTTGCCCAATAACAATGAGGCATATTCTTCTCAGCCATCAAGGTTCTTGCTATTTCTACAATATGTCTATTTTTGCATTCAGCAGCACCATTCTATTGTGGTGTGTACCTGCATGAAAACTGATGTCAAATTCCATGACATTTTAGAAAATTGCTGAACTCATTTGACATGTATTATTCACCTCCTCCATTAGATCTTAATGTTTGAATATACTTACCTATCTACTTTTCCACCATAGCTTTAAAATTCTGAAAGTGAGTGAATACCTCACTCTTCTCTTTCATGAAATAGACCCACACTTTTTGTGTATGATCATCAATGAAAGTAACATAAAACCTGCAACCGCCCATAGATGTGGTCTTTGCACGACCCCAAACATCTGTATGTACTATTTCTAGCACATCCTCACTAACATGCTTGTCATGCGAAAACGATGATCTTGATTGTTTACCAAATTGACATGCTGCACATACCTTTTGCATCTTTGCAACCTCAAAATTTGGTAGTCCATGGACAATCTCCTTTGACTGCATCAATTTCAGCCTTTGCAAGTTTGCATGTCCAATCTGTTTGTGCTAGATCTCTATATCAGCAATAACTCCTGCACCTTTTTCAAACACGATTGCATTCATTTTAGGAATTTTCACATTTAAGGTGAACATCCTACCCACTTTGTTTGCTTTGGCAATAAATCTTCCTTTGTTATATTTGGAACATGTAGCACATGAGCAAGGTGTTTTACCTTCCCATCCTCCATAGAGAGTGCTATATTTTTTGTATGCTCGATAGGGTGTGATGTGCCATCACCTGTTTTAACATATTCAAGAACTGGCAATTTTTGCAAAGTACTAAACCATTCCACATGACTGGTCATGTGATTTGAAGCACCTGAATCAACATACCACACATTATCATTCGAATTTGAAACACCAGCAGACATTGTATTCATCATGTGATGTTGAACCATGAATAGCTTCTCAGAATCATCTACACTTGTGGATGCATAGTTGTTTTGCTGCCTTTTGTTATTTTGATTCTTCAACCTGCAATCACGTTCAAAGTGTCCAGGTTTACCACAATTCCAACGTCCTTTACTATCATTATCTGAATCATTTCTTTGGAAATTTTTGCGGTCTCTTTGGCTCCCCTGCCTTGAAACTGTCCTCTTCCTCTTGCATGATTTTGTTGTTGACTTTGGTCTTGCTTATTGTATCCTCTTCCACTTCAAAACCTCTACCTCTGCCTCTTCCTTTGCCGAAATAGAATACCTGCTCAGAACTAGATTTTCCTTGGGAGTTTGAATCCTCACCAAGATTTTTTTCTTCAATAATCAACGTAGATACCAGATCAACAAAATTCGGAATATTTTCCCTGGTTTGTATAGAAGTTTTGAATTGCTTATATGCAGCTCCTAAACCATGAAGGCACACTTCCACCTTATCATTATCATCTACATTCACACCAATAGATGCAAGTGACTCACATATGCTCTTGATTTTTAGAGTGTGGTCACTTACTGACATGCTCTTTTTCTCCAATGTATTTAGCTCGTTCATGAGTTGCAATTTCCGTGCCTTTGTATTGGTCTCGTACAATGTGACCAAACTGTTCCAAGCCTCTTTCGGAGTCTTGGCATCTTGTATGTGTCCAATCATGCTATCTTGTATGCTAATAGATAGCCAATACATTACCTTTTGTGCTCCTTGATTCCATTCCTCAACGAAGCATTTTCGTTCTCTCCTTTGATGTACTTCTAGTAGCCTATTCCCATCAGGAAATTTGTCATTCTGAATCTCCAAGCATGGAAGTTGTTCTTGTCCAGCTTATCGCTCATAAGCTGACTCATTCCATTTGCGTTTGCCATTTTTGCAACAATTCATAACACTGCAAAACACTACAAGCAGCACTTCTGCTTGAACACTATCGCACTATAACGTGACAATTCAATCTTAGAAAAACACAATTTTTGTATATCAACAGTACACGGAAATGCTTGAAATTCTGGATGTGGAATATATAAGTGTTATCAAACATGACGTAAGTTATAATTTCTAAAACTGACCTAGTTTTTCTATGGGCCCCACCTTGTAGGCTCGAAACGGAGGTTGAGATGGCTCCGAAACTTTGATCTGACAAAAACAAGTGACCCTAAAGGGATAAATCCGTAAATATTTTGAGATCTTCTACCTTCATGCTGATTTTTGTAGCAAACAGAGGTCATTTGTGAATCACGTTTTCTCCACGCCTTGCTACGTACTCTTCACGGTCCCCTTCTCTACGAGCTCTCTATAGCCACGCTGGCTCTGATACCATGTCACAAGGAAGGAGATAAGGAAGAGAGCTCACACACACACTCTCACAATCAAAGAGAAGCACACACTCAGATTGAGGTAAGGAAGAATGATCTTCTTCTTCTTCTTCTATTACATAAAAAAGGAATGTACAAGAATGACCTAAAAACAAGAATACAACAAGTGCAATATATAAAGATCAGTACATAAGGAAAAACCTAATGTCCCAAATGAGTGAGCTGGCAAGAAACAAATGTGCCATCACTCTCGATAAATAAATCTAGTACAACTCAATGAAGTATCCATGACATATACCGGTGTGACCACTATACATGTCAGAGAAACAAAAAACTGATCTGTGTCATCCTAGATCATCACATGTTGAGCTTGATATCTCAACAAAAATTATAGCCACAATGGAAAAAGATGTAAATGAAGAATAGTGGACCCCATACTGTGATGAAGATGTCTTTGATATATGAGTTTTCATGATAGAACCAATCATGTATGATTCGATTATTGAAGAATGTGAACCTTATATGAGTGATCCTAAGGAAGATAGTGACAAAGACGAAGAGTCCATCCTCATGTATCCCTTTTTTGCTTTAGAGGAAGAGTACCTCTATTTGATAGAAGCCAAAACTCAAGAAGAGGAGAGATTGAAACCAGAAGAAAAGTCAATAGTAACCAAAAAGAAGAAAAGAGAGAAAACAAACCCTAAGCCAGTAGAGCAAGAGATCCTCATTGAATTCCTTGAGAACTTAAAGAAATATGAAATAGAAAATCGAAAGGTCATGGTAAGGATGCCTAATAGGGAAGCACTCATGGGAGTGGCATACAATAACAAAGAAAAGACTAAGAAAATTATTGTGACCATATTAGAGAATGAAGAACAATGTACATACATAGGATACGACCTGATACAAGAAGAGGAACAAGAGTTGCCAGCATTGTCAAGAGAGTACAAAGATGTGTTTGCATTGAGTTACAAAGACTTGAAAGGAGTTGACCCAGATATTTGCTCACATAGATTTCCTATGTCTTTGGATGCCAAGCCAACTAAGCAGAAATCGTACACATATAATGATCATTACGCAACCAAGAACAAAGAGGAAATAGAAGGATTGATAGATGCTATATTTATCTATGAAATTGAACATACCAAATGGATATCCCCCATTGTAGTGGTGCCCAAAAAGAATGGAAAACTACGATTGTGCAGTAACTTGAAGAAGGTTAACTTAGCTATCATCAAAGATAGCTATCCACTTCCTATCACTAAACACTTATTGGAACATGTAGCACATAAGGAAGCCTATAGCTTCCTTGATGGAATTTTCATGCTAAAATCAAGTAGCTATTGCCCCAAAGGGCCAACATAAGACAAATTTTGCATTTAGGGTGATGCCATTTGGGCTTACCAATTCCCTTGCTATATTTCAAAGGCTGATGTTTCATGTTTTCAAAGATTTCTTGCGAAAGAATTTAGAGTTCTATGGTGATGATCTATGTGTGCATTCCATCATCAGGCAAAAACACATTCTTGTGCTAAGGCAAATCTTTGACAAATGTAGAGAATATCAAGTTTTCTTGAACCCAGAAAAATGTGTTTTTATGATCAGGCAAGGATAGAGTTTAGGAAACATAGTGTCAAATAATGGCATATCAATGGATGAGGATAAGGTTAAAGCCATTGTTGAGTTACTGAGAACAAAGAACGTTAAGGAAGTACAAGCTTTCATGGGGCATTGTGATTATTACCGAAAATTCATCCATATGTATGCAATCATTGCAAAGCCTCTATACAACCTTTTAAGTCATTTTGAGTGGATTAACAAATGTGAAACCTCTTTTAATGATATCAAGAAGAGATTGTGTTCAACACCCATCTTGACCACACCAGATTGGAATAAGCCTTTCCATGTCCATGTGGATGCATCGAATTACTCCATTGGGTGTGTGCTAGCACAACCCAATGTAACATTGATCTTCCAATAGCTTACACAAGTAGGTAGTTGAATGCAATAGAACGAAATTACACTACTAGCAAAAGAGAAGGATTAGGCATGGTATATGCGGTTAAAAAGTTTAGGCATTATTTGCTTGCAAATAAGTTTAAATTTTTTATAGGCCATCAAACATTACTCTATTTGGTGAATAAACCTTGCAATACTAGGGGATTAGTGAGATGGTTCCTCTTACTAATGGTATGTGACTTTGAAGTTGTGGTTAGGAAAGGTAAGACTCACCTTAGGGCGGATCAACTTTCTAGATTACATTTAGGAGAGTCCCCACAAGGAGTGTCAGATGAACTTCCTGATGCTTGCCTATTCAGCCTAGAAGTAGTGCCTAACTGTGCCAAAATTATAGTGCCTATTCTAACCTTTGGACCTAAGCATTATATACTAAAAACCAAAGTTACAGAAGTAGTAAGGTCTAAAAAGTACCACATATTGGCAGGTAGTGTAAGCACACCAATCAAAGCATATTGGATTGTTGTGTAAATGAAGATGAGCATACAAAGTGGTCAAAATTGGCACATGTAGACGCTATAACAACATCATTCTAAACATCAAACCCTACAGTCTCTGCAAAGATTAGGTGTATACTAGCCAATGATGGAAGTAGATGTCTATAGGATGCGCAAAGAATGCCCAACTTGAAGCACTGGACCACCGGTGGAATATGCCACTTTGTATCAAGCATCTTTGGTACTAGATTGGAGCAAACCTTTGATAAAACTTTTGAGGACAAAAACATTCCCTCAAGAAATGACATTGTCCAAACATAAGAGCTTAGAACAGGTTGCCCTAGACTACTCACTTATTGGAGATAACTTATATAGAAGAGGAAGAAACGGGTACCTAAGATTGTGTGTCCATGAGAGTGAATATCTTAAGATCTTAGAAACTACTCATCAAGGCATGGCAAGATGATATTTTGAACCAGATAGGGTGATCAAGGCAGTTCTATTCGCACATCTTTGGTGGCCAACCCTTCACATGGATGCACATACCTATGTGAAGCGGTGGGACATTTGTTAGCAAACTCAATATCTGATAGGTAAGGATTTTAACTAAAACCCATGATGGGAGGACGTGCATTCTTGAAGTGGGGATATAGATTTTGTTGGTCCTATTAATCCCCCAACTAAGAGTTCACATGCTGAGTATATCATTGTTGCCACAAATTATCTAACCAAATGGGTAGAAGTGAAATCCACTAAGAAGAATGATGCGCAAACTACTACTAGGTTTCTCTTTGAGAATGTGTTTACAAGATATGGTTTGCCAATAGAACTAGTTAGTGATCGTGGTACCCACTTTTTGAATGAGGTCACTAAATATTTGTTACAAGAATTCATGGTCATTCATAAGAAGTCTACCCCATACCACCCACAAGCAACGGACAAGTAGAAAGCACAAATAAGATTTTATGCATTGTGCTAACTAAGCTGGTGAATAATAAACGCTCTGATTGGGACAAATAGTTACATCATGTTGTTTGGGCATACATAGTTGCCTATAAAATGGTACTCAATGCCATCCCATTTCATATGGTATTTGGTCAAAATGCAGTGTTGCCCTTAGATTTCCTAATATCCACTTTAAAAGTAGCACAAGAGCATCAATGGACATGTCATGCACTCTCTTCTAGGATCTTTGATCTTGAAGAATTAGGTGAAATGAGATTGAGAGAAGCTGCTAGCATTTCTGCAGCGAAGAAAAGACAAAAGGCATAATTTGATGCACATGTGAAGGATAAGGGATTAAAAGCGGGGGACTTAGTCTTAGTATACACATTGAAGCAACATGCATGAAAATTGGAGAAGTGTGGCTATGGACCCATGATAATAAATAGAATATCAACAAGTGGAGCTATCGAGTTAGCCACTCTAGAAGGCAATATCCTACCAAGTTACATTAGTGGATATAAAGTCATATTATATCAAGAACCCCTCATGGAGGAAATGCTAATTTGGCTCAGCGAAGCCCAAAAATGCAAAGAAGAAGAAAAACGGATTACATAAAGAGGCTTAGGTATAAGCCCTAAAATGTATTTGATGAATGAAAATGAGGCGACAAGGTAGAGATCAACCTAGGCACCAAGATATCACATGGCTATGTGCCAAGCTACAAGTATGACCCCTCACCGAATTATTGATAGGCATCCTTTCATGCTGCTATAATTAGGATAGGGAGAAAATGCAAGAACCATAAGGACCTTGATTGGCTCAAGTGATGTCACTAGTGTAGTTAGAATCTCTTGTTGTCAAGATTTGTAATTAAGTATCAATCCTATAGAAGCTTACCCCATAGGATTGGAAGAGTGGAAACCCCTTGCTTAGGTGAGGTCGAACTTCCCATCTCTATACAAGATGTCCCAATGATGGTTAAAGTGCTAGTATGTCAAGATGAGGACCTCATGGAACCTCCTACCTTGGGTCAAAATTGGATCTATGACCATGCGGTGAACTTAAACCTAAGAAGCGGACTTCTTCAAGTTTGAGTGAACCAAAAAAAGATCAAAGTTAAATTAGCAAATCAAACACTCAAGGAATTAAGAAAGGCACAAACTCGTGGTCCTTCTAGGAGTACACATGAAGATAACAATTATGTTCTTGTCCAAAGCTCTATGATGCAGAAGGAAGCAACTTGTGAAGGAGTAGCAGAAGTAAGCATGGAACTCCCTTCTTTTCCAAAGATGTTTGCGACACAATGAGTAAGGAAGCCTAAGAAGCAGAGGGAGCAGATCACTTAACCTTATGATCAGAAACCAATTCAAAACAAGGTCTCAACCAAAGTGAATCGCATCTAGATATGCAAGAGTGAGCAATCCTCAACTCCCCTCAGTAGAATCAAGGGTATCTACCGAATGAACGATGCCACCCAAGAAAAACAAAGTTGAGAATTACACAAGCTAGCAATGGTGGACTATCTCTATTTGGGTACCAAAGTGGTCAATGAAGGTTGACCACAATAATGGACAGATTTGGGTGACTAAGACCTGCTTGAGGGCTCAAATCTCATCACAAAAACTCATAGGTACTAGACAACCATGGTCCATCACAACCCCTCAGACACCCAGCCGAAAACCTATTGTATCTGAGGCATCATGTAATCTTGTTCCTAAAACAATTTCAAAATGGACACCTAAACAATCCAAGAACAAATAAGATCGCCATCTAATCAACCTTTCACCATCTCTTATAATTCCCTACAAAAATTTTCAAAGTCAACAAACCTTGTAATATACCCATATCCCAACAAACCTTGTACCAATGAATCATAAAATCATGTTGAAATCAGAAACTCTCCAAAGTATGCATATAGGTAGTCAAGTGACTTGCATTAAGCCCTGGCCACTTTTTCAAGCACAACCAAATTGGAAAGCTACTTGGATCCCAAAAAAGAAACTACTCTCTCATGCTTCTCCTATTTTTAAATCAAAATATTTCACTCATTCTACATCCATTTGGCCTAGCATAATAAAATCCTCATGCATCCAAAAGGCCATGGAAAATAAGGATTCAAAATAGCAAAGCAAACTCAAAAGAAGAATCGTCATAAGAATTTCATGCCCTAAGGGTAATAAGGAAAAGATGATATGGAGGCCTGAAATTCCCAAATCATTTGAATAAGTGGAATCTCAAAATAATTCCAATCCTTAAGACAATTCATTTGCACAAAACAAAAGCCTCTTTGTGCAGCAACCATGGGTTCCAAGCCCAACCCTGCCCAATGCACAACATACAAAAGAAAATGATCATGTCATTAAGAGTTGTCCAAAACTCCTAAAGAGGCAAAGAAGAAAGAGGCCAGAATGGTTGTTGCAGAGGCATCTACACCAAAAATAGAGTCTGCTAATCTTGTGCAAAATGAAGAATGGGCATTTACTATTGTTTGCAGTTTTGACCCATCTTCTCATGAGCAGTGCATGTCTACAGTAGACTCAAATGTTTGCCAGTATTTTGATAGTGGGGCAACCAAACATATTACCTCGTAGTGCAGTTTCTTCACTTCACTTGAGCCCGCCCCTACAGGGAATACTGTCACATGCGCCAACAACTCCTGCTATCCTGTTATGGGAGTTGGTAAGATCATTCTGACTATTACTCATGGTAGTTCTTTCACTCTGTTGGATGCTTTATTTGTGCCAGGGATCAAGAGAAATATGTTATTAGTTTCTGCATTAGCCAAGATTGGCTTGGTTGTGAAATTTGTTGATGATAGATGTACAGTTCATGATCTATCAAATGGTGACATGATTATTGCTTCTAGCATTTTATGTCGTGGGTTGTATAAGCTCATAGACTATGAGATATTTGTGAATGATTCGGCATGTGCAGTACATGATTCTCATGCTATGTCAGATGCAAAGCTTTGGCATGCACACTTTGGTCATCTAAATTTTGCTAGTTTGCTACGCCTGTAGAAATTTGATATGGTGTGCTCTTTGCCCAAACTTGAGTCATCCGAAAAACATGTCTATGAAGGTTGTATTTTGGGCAAAATGTCGTGTTCCTCCTTTCCAAAAGATGGTTGAGTTCGGACTACTCAGAAATTGCAACTTGTACATAGTGATGTATGTGGTCCGATGCAGACACCTTCTTTTGGAAAATATCTTTCCTTCATGAATTTCATTGATGACTTTTCTAGGCATGCATGGGTATATCCACTCAAAGGAAAGTCTGAAGTGTTTATGTGCTTCAAAAACTTTTTGGTTTTAGCTAAAAATTTGTCAACATGTAAAATGGGCACCCTCCGTTTTGATCGAGGGGAGGAATATATGTCTTCTGACTTTAATGCATTTCTGGATGAACATGGGACAAAACATCAATGTACAGTGCCGTATACACCTCAATAGAATGCAGTTATTGAATGGAAGAACAGGTTACTCATGGAAATGGCAAGGTGTATGGTCAAGAGTCAGGCTTTACTTGAGGCTGTCATGTGTGCAACATACGTACTTAATAGGTGTCCCACTAAAGCACTACAATCTATCACTTCATATGAGGGCTGGCATGGTCGCAAGCCATATGTTGCTCATCTATGTGTTTTTGGTTGTCTAGCATATGCATTAGTGCCTGGACAACATCGCAACAAATTCGATGATAAAGGAGTAAAATGTATTTTTGTTGGGTACAGTTCTGAAAGCAAAGGCTATCGTTTGTATCATCCATAGACTAAACGCATTTTGGTTAGCCGTGAGGTTGTTTTTATGGAAGATGCTATTCAGCCTTTACTTTCATGTATGAAGGAGACATCTGTTAGCTCCAAAGACATGTATGATACTTGCTGCCTCTTTTTGCAGGTGGACAGTCTAGTGTTGGTCCTAATGAGGCAACTTCTCAGCCATTGCAGGTTTCATGTGATGTTGTAGATCATTACATTTTTTATGCAAATTTGTATGATGCACTTGTTAATGAGAGAGTTGATATTGAGGAGGCAAAATCTATGCAAAAATGGCTAGTGCAGACCTTGCGTTACAACAAATTAGTTGCACCTATATCACCTGCGTGTTTTTGGTTGTCTAGCATATGCATTAGTGCCTAAACAACATCGCAACAAATTGGATGATAAAGGAGTAAAATGTATTTTTGTTGGGTACAGTTCTGAAAGCAAAGGCTATCGTTTGTATCATCCATAGAGTTAAATGCATTTTGGTTAGCGGTGATGTTGTTTTTGTGGAAGATGCTATTTAGCCTTTACTTTCATGTATGAAGGAGACATCTATTAACTCCAAAGACATGTATGATACTTTGCTGCCTCTTTTTACAAGTGGATAGTCTAGTGTTGGTCCTAATGAGGCAACTTCTCAGCCATTGCAGGTTTCATGTGATGTTGTAGATAATTACATTTTTTTATGCAGATTTCTATGATGCACTTGTTGATGAGAGAGTTGATACTGAGGAGGCAAAACTATGCAAAAATGGCTAGTGCAGACCTTGCATTACAACAAATTAGATGCACCTCTCACATATTGTACTCGTTCAGGCTCTAATAGTGCCTCTTTTGCATCAGATTGCTATGCCATGGCTGCATATAGTCTCTATGATGAGACTGAACCTGTTTAATTTGATGAAGCACAAAATTCGAAACATTAGATGGCTGCAATGGAATCTGAATATGATGCTATCATGAAAATGGTACCTGGTCTTTATGTGACTTGCCTCTTGGCAAGAAGGCCATTGGCAGTAAGTGGGTATACAAGCTAAAGTGTAAACATGATGGAACAATTGATAGGTATAAGGCTAGGCTTGTTGCAAAGAGTTATGCACAAGAAAGAGGCATTGATTTTGATGAAACCTTTTCACCTACTTGCCGAATGACTACTGTTCATTAGCATCTATGCACTTGCAGCTCATCATGGTTGGAATGTACATCAATTGGACATTAAAACAACATTTCTGAATGGTGACTTGCATGAAGAAATGTATGTTTTTTAGCCTTGAATCTCTGTGCAGAAAGGGCATGAAAACTAGGTGTGCAAGTTAAAGAAGGCATTATATGGTTTAAAGCAAGCACCACATGCTTGGTATGAAAAGATACATGCCTATCTGATTGCACATGGTTTTGAGAACAGTCCAACTGAAAGCACCTTATATGTTAAGCATGCTAATGATGTGTTTCTGATTATTGTGGTGCATGTTGATGATATGCTCCTCACTGGTTCTCATGAGAAGCATATTGCTGATTTCAAGGCTGATTTACATGCATCATTTGAGATGTTCGATTTCAGGCATTTGCATCATTATTTGGGCATTCAATTTACGCACGTTGATGGTGGAATGGTTGTGTGTCAAATGAAATATAATGACACATTATTGCAGGGTTTTGGCCTTGAAGACTGTAAACCTATTGCCACTCCTATGGAGACAGGTTTACGATTGAGTCTTCATGATGCTGGAGATGCATTTGATGTTGTTCTCTATCAGCAAGCTGTTGGATGCTTGATTTACTTCAGTTTGATGTCTCATAGATGAGTAGGTTTATGCATTTCCCAAGTTTCAAGCATTGGTATGCGGTTAAGCACATCTTTTGCTACTTGAGTGGTACCCAACTACTTGGGTTGTTTCAACCCAAGGGGGGATAACTACCGCGAGATATGCATGGTTTTTTTTACTTTAACTCATCTGGTTTCTATGACACTCGTGTGTCCACTAGTGGTTTTTGCTTCATGCTTGGTAGCTCATGCATATCTTGGCTGAGCAAGAAGCAACCTACTGTGGCCACTTCGAGTTGTGAGGCTGATTATAGGGAATCTTTCACAACGATTGTTGAGTGTGTGTGGCTTAGACATCTTATGGATGATTTGGGTGTTGGTCAGTCTTCTGCCACCACCATCTTCACTGAGAGTTAGAGTGCATTGGAAGTTGCAAGGAACCTAGTGTTCCATGCTTGCACTAAGCACATTCAGGTGCATTATCATTATGTCAGGGAGAGGTTCTCTGCCCGAGAGATTAGCTTGGCATATGTGCTCATAGGAGAACATTCCAGACCTTTTAACGAAGGCTCTACCTAGGGAGAAGTTTGAAGCTTTCCACAAAGCTTTGGGCTTAATTCCTTTTGTGGATTGATTCCACATAGCTTGGCACTTTGTTATACATGAGTGTTAGATCCTTGTTCACTGCATCACTCCCAGGGGGATTTGTTGATATATTTAGGTAGTGATGTGTGTGAACACACTAGGATTATCGGGGCACTTTTTTCCTGCTTTAGGAGGTTTTTTCCCCGGGCTTGTATAAATGCCTATAACCCTAGTGAGTTACTCATTTGTACATTCTAGTAGTAATACATTCAGTATTGTGTGTTTTGTTCCAAGCTTCTTCTTCTTCTTCCTTGTGTTGTTCCGGTGCTTCCGCAGACGTCTAACTCCAACATGTCCATGTACCTCAAGAGGTGAGGGAAGGTAAGATGGATGATGGGGCAGAGAAGTGCATCTCTATAGGTTATTCTATAGAACAAAAGGGGTATAGATGTTACAATCCCATCACAAAGTAGCTTAGAGTATCAAGGGACGTGGCATTTGATGAACTTGAGCCATATTATGAACCACCTAATGCATTATACATTGAAGATATTGAGGAAGCAGAAAAAGTCTATGACGAACAAACTCACGTTAGCATAAGTTTGAGGGGCTCCTCCACTGTGCATCCACAACGAATATGATAAGGGTAATGTGGTAAGGGACTTCCATTCTAGTGAGGATGAAGATGATTTTTAAGAGTTAGTGACTCCTTATGTGAAACAAAAGAGGCTCTTGAAGAAGTATTCTACCACAGGTAATGAGAGGAGGTTAGAGAGGGTTAAACACCGTATTCAAAGTCTAACATAGGATAGCTTCATTGCTATGCATTATGATGTTATATATCAAGTTTTGAAGGACAAGGAACCATGCACATATTAAGAAGTTTTCGAGACAAGGTATGGATAAGTGCTATGAGAGAAGAGATTGATGTTGTTCATGAAAATTAGACATGGGAGCTTGTACCTAGGCAAGATGAGATGAAAGTGTTCACAAATAGGTGGGTCTTAAAGATCAAAAGGAGCTATGATGGATCCATAACTAGGTATAAAGCTAGACTTGTAGCTAAGTGTTTTACCCAAACACATGGGATAAATTATGAAGAGACATCTATTCCTATTGAAAATATGAGTACAAGTAGGACATTGATTACCATTGTAGCTTCTAAAAGTTGGAAATTGTTCCAATCTAACATTAAGAATGCGTTTCTAAATGGTGATCTTGAAGAGAGTTTTTACATGCAACAACCTATTGGATATGAGGACTAGAAACCCTAATTTTGTATGTAGACTCAAGAAAGCTTTGTATGGACTCAAGCAAGCAGCAAGGGCACATAATCAAAGGCTTGTTGAGTACCTCATTAGATGTGGATATGCAGCAAGTGGTGTTGATCCTTCACTTTATGTAAAAAGGCTTGATGAGAAGTTTGTGCACATAGGCATATATGTTGATGATTTAATCATAATCAATGATGATGATGCATGTATCAAGGATATCAAGGCCGAATTGGGCAAGGAATTTAAAATGTCAGATCTTGCTGTGCTAAAGTACTTCTTAGGCATTAAGATTATATATGCCCTAGAGGGTTTTTATCTTAGCAAAGGAAATACTTACTTGACTTGTTATAGAGGTTTGGTATGATTGGTTGTAAGCCATTGAGACAACCAATGGATTGCAATGTCAAGTTGAGCAAATACCAAGATAATTAAAGGCAATGATGAGCATGTGTATAGAAGTTTGATTGGAGTGCTACCATTACTAGAATTGATCTATCTTATAGTGTTGGAGTGATGTGACCATTCATGCATACACCCACACTTGATCACTTGAATGTGGGTAGAAGGATTCTAAGGTACATCAAAGAAATAATCAATGAAGGCCTCTATTATGCATATGATTGTGATTTGAAACTAAAAAGTTATGCAGATGTTGATTAGGCTAGCTCCAAGGATGATAGAAGAAGTATCTTAGGATACATAGTGATGCTTGGGAAGAGTTGTGTATCATGGATGTCAAAGAAACAACCCATAATTGCATTATCTTCCTCAGAGGTAGAATATAGGGCTCTTGCTCAACTCACATGTGAGGTAATGGGGTTTAAAAATCTCTTAAAAGATTTGGATATTCAGGTTGGCATTTTTCCATTGCTTGGAGATTATATCTCAAGTACTACCTTGCAAAGAATCCAATGTTCCATGCTAGGAGCAAGCATATAGAAGTGCATTATCATTTCATAAGAGAAAAGATTATGGATAAGCAAGTGGATATTATGCATGTCAACACCAAGGAGAAAGTTTGGAGACCTTCTTACAAAGCTCTTGGATGCAAATAGGATAGAAAAACTCAAAGACATGATAAGTATGAAGGAACCAACCCCCACACTTGAAAGCAAAGAAATTTGAGCTTGAAAGGGGTGTTAAAAGTTATGTGTTTTCTAGGGCAAGCTCAAGCATATGTTTTTCTCTAAATAAATTCATTTGAAGACTTTTGAACCTTAGAAAAGTAAACGCACATGTTTTAAGGCACAAGCTTATCCAAAAGGAGGCATTTAAGCACCATAAGACACTCCAATGAAGAGATAAAGTTACAAGGTAGCTGAAGAGACATGGAAGACATATGAAGAGTCATGGAAGGCTCTCATGGCTATTTAAGCACCATCCAAGTTCATTCTAAGTGTGTGTGAGGATGGTAGGAATTTGGGATGCTGCTTATACATGTGCTATCAAGCCATTATCTATCATAGGAGTTCATATTCTCTTGTATGTCTCTCCTACCCTTTCCAAAGGGTGTTGAATTTCTATACCAGCATGTTAGGACTTCATTTTCTCTTTGTGTTATCATTAGTGTCCATGTGAAAGTCCAAATGGCCACCAAACACTTCTTGTATATGTGCTTTAATAAAACATATAGTAGTCTAGTCAATCACAGATTGTAAGTTTGACTGCATTTGTAACACCTAAGAAGTTTGTGTTTGTGCTCCCTATGTACTATGTTTTCCTACGTATTCTACAGCCTCTGTGCAGAGTATCGTGTGCGGCCCTAGGAGCTCCGTTTTCTACTCCGAGGAGATCATCATTGAGCTCTTGAGAAGGAGAGTGCACTGTGGTGCATTGCCATCAAACTACTTCACAGATACTAGAGCATTTTGACACAAGCACCCACCCACCCACCCAAGGCTTTCTCTAGCCTTACGACTAAGGTGGTGACCAAGGCATAGACCTTGGCATACCTTGTCATCTGAGTCACCAAAGTCACCATTGGTGGCATTGGCTGAGTGCGAGGGAGGACCTCAACGATCAAGGAAGATAGAGGCTCTTAGTACTTCTCGGGATGTCAACCATCCGAGTACTGTTCCCCCCCGATCTCGCTTAACCGTGGCAATCTCTTGCCACTAAGCTACAATCTTGTGGTGTCTGAAGAAGGGGAAAGAATAAGGTTAACATTACCTTGAACATGTTCTGGTCCCTCAAAGCTTCATTCTTTGCTTTCAAAGCCTGTTTTTGAAGCATTTTGGGGTGTCTTTTGGAACATTTTGGAGTACTTCTGCACATAGTTCTCTTCACACAGGTCCAAGAACATCAATAAGAGTGTTCTTTGAAGTCTCTGACAATAAACATCAACATTTGGGGATGTGTTTTTAGGCACACTCATAAAAATACAGGTTTCTCAAAAGGTTTTCACTTTTGGTGGGAGCAGTCGTAGCAAATTTATGCAAGTTTTTGAGCCTAAAACATTAGAGTTGACAGACACTTGCAGGTGTTGTTGGCTAGTTTTTGGGCTGCGCATTTAGCCTTTTAGTGTCATTTTTATGCATATATTGAGCACATACACACCTTGTACGCTTCTGTGGATACCGCTTATGTACGTCAATGTGGTCATTGATATATTGGTTACATTTTTGCATAAAGCCTTTTACGTTTGATAAAGAGGGTCGTGGTGAGGTTTTCTTAATTGGGAGACACCTAGATGTCAGGGTCTCTTCGGTGTGACGCAGATGGAAGACTTACCAGCCTCGCCATAGGAGATATATGATATTTGTTCATAGGCACTCGATAAGCCTAGTTGGCTTCTATTGGGTAACTGATTATATAGCAATTCATTATTTCTAGCAGTTGATAACCACTTCTATGGAAACAAAATTTCTGACATGTTTCATAGAAAAAAAATTTTGAATTTTTTTTTTTATTTTTCAAACAGAACTTTCAAAATTGTGGAGTCTGTGATTCACTATGCAGGTAAACATGTCAGTACTTGTAGTTTTATGATAGTTTGACACTAGTCATATGCTCATTTTATAGGGGATACTCTGGCAAAACTTTTCTAGATTTTTGGTTTTGTCAACTATACAATGCTTGATTTACTCCTTGATACACTTATTCGTTGGTGTTTGGACTCTTCTAGATCCATTATCATTCTATTTAGTTCTCTAGCATCATGGCATCAGAGGTCTGAGGCACATCTGGTGGATCAGGGTCTAGTGCCAGTGTTTCAAGGAGGAGTTATAAATTGCAAGGCAAAGACCATTTTGAGATCCAAAAATTTGACGGCACAAACTTTGCTCTATGGAAGAATCAGATTAAAGATGTGCTGATTCAAAGGAGGAAATGGAAGTGAGTAAATGGAATTTCAAAGAAGCCTGTTGACATGAATGAAGATGATTGGGATGAGTTAGATGAAATGGCCAGTTCTACCATTTGCTTGCACCTAGTAGATAATGTTTACTTTACACTAGTAGACTGTGAAAGTGCAAAGGAGCTTTGGAAGAAGTTATGCAATACATATGAAAAAGAAACGGCATCAAATAAAGTGTATTTGATGAGAAAATTATATCACCTTCGCATGAAGGACACAGATAATGTTGCTGCTCATCTAAATGAGTTTGACGCTATATTCTTCGAATTACAGGCTCACGAAATGGATATGGATAATGAAATGAAAGCAGTATTGTTGCTATGCACCTTGCCATTATCATGGGATATGTTTTGCATAGCTATTGGTAATAGTGTACCTGGTGGTATACTCATATATGATGACATATGTGGAGCACTCTTGAGTGAGGAGATTCGTAGAAAATCTATGGTTGGTACTCAGAGTGGAGATGCATATAATGTTCCTGATTCTTACTAAGGAAAGAATCAACAATGTGACAAGAGCAAGAACAAGGAAAAGAATGGTCAATGGAATAAGAGTAGAAGTAAATCAAGGAAGATGGATATCAAATGCCATTATTGTCATAAGAAAGGACACACGGAGAAATATTGTTATGCATTAAATAATGCTAAAGGTAAAGGACAAAATGTTGATGGTCATGTTAAATACTTACTTGCACCATCTACTTCAACTGTGAAGATATGAAGAAATTAATGCTATCTCTGATGATGCTGATGTGTTGACACTTGATAGTATTGTGCCAACTCAGGCTCTTATGGCTGATTCTTTTTCCCACATGTGGCTACTAGATTCTGGTGCTTCTTTCCATGTGACACCACACAGAGAATGAGAGCAAGTCACATAAAGACCAAGTACCATTCTTCATTATAGCATCATATTCAGATTGCATAGCAGCCATCCAATTTTTTGAATTTTGTGCTTCATCAAACGAAACAGGCTCATTCTCATCAGAGAGACTAGATGCAACCATAACATAGCAATCTGATGCAAAAGAGGCACTATGAGAGACTGAACAAGTATGATATGACAGAGATGCATCTAATTTGTTGTCACACAAAGTTTGCACGTGCCATTCTGGCATACTTTTTGCCTCCTCAATATCAGCTCTCTCATCAACTACTGCATCATGTAAATCTGCATAAAAAATGGAATGATTTGCATCATCACATGAAACTTGCAAAGGTTGAGAAGTTGCCTCATTGGGACCAACACTAGACTGTCCACCTATAAAAAGAGGCAGCAAAGTATCATACATGTCTTTGGAGCTAACAGATGTCTCCTTAATACATGAAAGCAATGGCTGAATAGCATCTTCCACAAAAACAACATCATGGCTAACCAAAATGCATTTAGTCTATGGATGATACAGATGATAGCCTTTACTTTCAGAACTGTACCCAACAAAAATACATTTTACTACTTTATCATCCAATTTTTTGCTATGTTGTTCAGGCAATAATGCATATGCCAAACAACCAAAAACACGCAGATGAGCAACAAATGGCTTGCGATCATGCAAAGCCTCATATGGAGTGATAGACTGCAGCGCTTTAGTGGGACACCTGTTCAGTACATATGCTGCACACATGATAGCCTCAAGCCGGAAACTATGTGGTAAAGCCTGACTCTTGACCATACACCTCACCATCTCCATGAGTGACCTGTTCTTTCGTTCAACAACTCCATTTTGTTGAGGTGTATACGGCATTGTACACTGGTGTCTTATCCCACGTTCAACCAAAAATGCATTAAAATCAGAAGACATATATTCCCCCCCTCGATCAGAATGGAGGGTGCCCATTTTACATGCTGACAGATTTTCAGCCAAAAACAAAAACTGTTTGAAGCACATGAACACTTCGGACTTTGCCTTCAATGGATATACCCATGCATGCTTGGAAAAATCATTGATGAAAGTCACGAAGTAAAGATAATTCCCAAAAGAAGGTGTCTCCGTAGGACCATAAACATCACTATGTACAAGCTACAATTTTTGAGTGGCCTGAACTGAATCATCTTTTGGAAAGGATGAACGCTGCATTTGCCCAAAATACAGCCTTTGCAAACATGTTTTCCAGGTGCCTCAAGTTTGGGCAAAGAGGACACCATTTCATATTTCTAAAGGCGTAGCAAACTAGCAAAATTCAGATGACAAAGCGTGCATGCCAAAGCTTTGCATCTGACATAGCCTGAGAATCATTTATTGCACATACCAAATCATTTAAAGATCTTTCGTAGTCTATGAGCTTATACATCCCAGGACATAAAATGCAAGAAGCAATAATCACATCGCCATTTGACAGATCATGAACTGGACACCTATCATCAACAAATTTCACAACCAAGCCAATCTTGGCTAATGCAGAAACTAATAACAGGTTCTTCTTGATCCCTGGCACAAATAAAGCATTTGACAAAGTGAGAGAACTACCATTAGCAGTAGTCAAAATGATCTTACCAACTCCCATAACAGGATAAGAGGAGTTGTTGGTGCATGTAACTATATTCCCTATAGGGGCAAGCTCGAGTGAAGAGAAGAAACTGCACTACTAGGTAATATGTTTGGTCGCCCCAGTATCGAAATACCAAACATCCGAGTCTACTGAAGACATGCACTGCTCATGAGAAGATGGTCAAAACTACAAATAGTAGTAAACACCCATTCTTCTTCCTACACAAGATTAGCAGACTCTGTTTTTGGTGTAGAGGCATCTGCAACAACCATTCCAGCCTCTTTCTTCTTTGCCTCTTTAGCAGCCAATTTTGGATAGTTCTTTATGATATGATCATTCCCTTTACAGTACTTACAAAAAAATTTCTGCTTTTCTGATTTCTTCTCATCTTTATCTTCCTTCTTCAAATGTGCAGAATTAGCAAATTTCTGCTTACTAGTTGAAGAGCTCCATTTTCCTTTGCCCTTCTGACTAGCCACGAAAGCTTGATGTGCAACTCGCATAATGGACCTGTTCTGCCTGGATTGATCTTCCTACAATAGAACATAGAATAACTCCTCAAATGATAAGGCATTTGGATTGCCTTTCATCATCAACCGAAGAGTAGAAGCAAAACTCTGATATGAATCAGGAAGACCATTCAGAATGGTCTGCACAAGTGAGCTATCTGGTATAACCTCATCAACAGAAATCAACTGTTCCTTCAAGTCTTTGATCTTTGTTAGGAAATTGTGCATAGAATCACCTTCATTCATGTGCTCACTCTCCAACTGTTTTTAAAGGTAAGCAACACGAGCCTCATTCCTAGCTTGGTGCAATGTGGTAAGTGTATCCCAAGCATCCTTAGTTGTTCTGCAAGAGCGAATGTGAGGAATAATGGCACGTTTGACAAACAAAGCTATCAATGCATGTGCCTAGGCATCTCTGCAATCCAAGCGAATCTACTCTGCAGTAGGTGCAGCAAAAACCATAACACAAACAAGAATATGCAGAATACCATCATCTTCGACACCTTCTACATCAGCTTTAGTACCTATAGTTGTAACAGTTGCAGGTGTGATAGGACGTTTTTGGACACCCTGCACAATGTTCCACAGTCCTTTTGCAACCAACACATGTCGCATCATATAAGCCCATAACGGGTAGTTGGTACCATCAAACTTATCCTCAACAACCAACATACGGAATACATCACTACTTTCAGCCATGGCCAGTGACTAAAATACCTTGATGTAGAAAATTGACTGTATCTCAAAAAGTTGAACAGAATTGCCCAGACAAATTTTGCTAGACCTATAGCAGACTTCGAGACGCTTATACTGGCAAATGGAAATTGGTATATACCTTTGGCACAAAAAGATGAAATAGCCTGCACAAGCACTGTGATAGTGCGTTCGGAGGCTGAAATGAGCTAAGATCGTGATTTTGGCACCACAAAACGAAGCCGTTTTGATCTTGAAAACACGCTGAGTATGCTCACCAAAATTTGTGCGATTCTGAGACTGCAAACGGAGGAGTGTCGATGGCATCCTAGATGAAGCGACGACCTGCTCTGATACCAATTGTTGGAGACCTCTCCAGAAGCACGCAAACAGCACAAGGAGGAAGAAGAAGCTTGGAGCACAACACACAATACTGAATGTATTACTAGAGAATGTACAAAGATTAGTATCCCATTAGGGCGTATATACAAGCTGGGGGAAAATACCTCCTAAAGAGGGAAAAAGGTGCCTAGGCGGTCCTAGTGTGTTCACACACATCACTACCTAAATATATCAACAAATCCCTCAGAGGTTTGCTGGCCGCTCGGCATTGGCATAGGAACATATGGTTCTTCATATGACTCATCTACTTCTATGGGCACCAATTCTTCTGGTGTTGGCTCTATGACTGGGGAGGGCTGTCTTTCATACTGAAGTAAATTTGCTTGCAACTTAGCGATCTGTTCTCTTAATGCATTTACCTCTTCCGTAGTTGTGGTAGAATCTGTGATCTTTGTTTTTTCTTCTTGCATCCTTAGCCGTTGGCAAAAAGTATCCCGTTCCTTGCCCAAATCGTCATGCGCTTCCAGCAAATCAGCATAGCTTTCAAGGATTGTTTTCATAGTCTCTGAAGGGATTGCCTTAAACTTTTCTGGGTCGATCTCATGAGGGGATCCTTCCATTGCTACCTCGAGGTTTTCTTTGTTCTACTTTTGAAGTCGTTTATTTTCCTCTAGAGCCGTGGCATGTGCTTCCTGAGTAACGTCAGGTTGTGACGGACTTTGACATTCTTTGACTAATAAATTTCAAGTAAAGCTGTTAGTTTTTTAACTTCGAAAGATTTGGATTGCTGGGGAGCTTCCATTAGGGTCTGGTGGGTGTGTTTGAGCATAGCATGAGGTTGATTTAGGTCGGCATTTTCTTCTTCTAGGGCCGCAAGTTGCTTCCATAATTGCTGGTGGTCCATAGTCATTTGGCGATGGCAATCTTGTAGGGTCTGATATTTGCTCTACAGCTGATATACACACAAATGTAATGTAGAAAACATATTATTTACATGTAATGATGCTGGGAAAGTGGAAGATGCAGGGGGAATGGGGAAGGGATCGTGAATGAAGTGGAATCAAGAGGTGATGTGGGTGGAAGGGGTATGGGAGATTGTGGGAGTGTGGGGGGAGGGAGTGGTGCTATGGCTGGTGATGTTTCCATGGTTTCAAACGTGTGTGTGACAATGTAAATGGGAATGGAGGGTGGAGTGGATGTGATGTGCATGAACAGTGTTGTGAATGAAGGTGTGCCAGTCGCACCAAGTTGGGTGCCTGAAGAAAGAGGAATTCCTATAACATATGTAGTGGTGGTGGAGGTCAAGGTGGCAGTGTCGTGGGGAGAAGTGAATTGTGTAGTGAGAGGTGAGGAGTGTGGTGATAGGAGTGTGCCATGGTGTTCTTCCGTCTGTGTAGTGTCTCATGGTGCCGAGACATCTATGTGAATTTGCTTCTCGGAGCGGAGGGGGTGGGTAGGCACTCGTTGCTCAAAGCGATGAATGTAGGTGAGAGCTGAATGAATGGCTTCATCCAGGCCCAGTGCATCCGCGTGTAGGTTCAATGATTCAATAAATTGTTCGTCTACCCCTTCTTCACCTAACATTTGACTTATTAGCATCTTCCTTGTTTCTAGTGACAACTTGTGATTCTCCTAAACTCTTTTCATAGTCTCATATAATCTTTTATTCTACGCAAGATAGGCGGGGGCACCTGATAGTTCTAAAGTTTCCTCGTACTCTTGGTTGTGTTTTGCATCTGATCCTGCTTCATCATTCTCTTCTTCATCTTCGTCTACATCCACTATTTCTGGTTGGGTAGGAGAAGAAGTTCCTGTGGTTGTGGTGCCCTGGTCTGCTCTTCCTCCGTCTCAAGATTAGCTTCATTAATCATCCTAGCAATTTCTGCATCTGTTGAATCATCCACAGTGTAGCCTTGTGGGAACTCCAAATGAGAGGGAATCGGAGGGAAAACAAGACTTGGCCCTTCTGTGCTTAGCTTGGGTAAGTGAATCATAAATAGGTGAATGTGTCTTGTTTGAGGTGGTGTCACCTCTAGTGTGAGGGTGGCACCCCTTGCTTGGGCACAAGGTATTTGGACTGCTCCTCTCATTTTCTTAGATGGTGGCCCTGTTGTTGATGGCCGTCTCTAGAACTCCTGGGCTCGGGACCACACCAATGCTCTTTGAATGGGCACATCATAAGCTAGGCACCTATAAATGATGCGTGTAAGCGCACAACATCCATGAAGCATATTCTTATGTTTCTTGTTCCAACGCTGATGGGCTAAGTGAATTTGATCAATGATCCAGTGAGGTAGATTGAGTGTGAGATTTTCTATCTCTGCCAAGTACAAGCTGAACCAGATTCTTTTCCGTGGCATAGTGATGCATTCCTGAGCTGGGAAGGTGAAGTGTTGCATGATTGTGCATAAGTGGAGGGTGATGGTCGGTGTCATAGCTACCATATCCTTTACTTTATTAAGATCTTTGTGCTTCATTCTTTCGTGAATCAATGTTTCTTTCTCTATGGGAATGTTCATACTTTTCATGTCCAAGGCCTCTCGTACTAAGTTGAGTGTAAGTTTAAATCTTTTCAATTCATGGTCTGGTGTTAATGAAGGGAGTACAAAGGTACTATCTCCTCCTTTGGCTCTGCTAGGGGTGATAGTGTTGATCAGGTAGGAGTAGCGCAAAAAATCAAGCTTAGGTAAAGAAATGGTACCTTCCCCACTTGCCATTAAATTCTAATTCAGCTTCCCAAAAGTATGTGCCCTCTCCTAGTGGATCTGCGATGTCACTGAACCAGTGGGCATGTTTGCTAACTTGTGATGTGTGCCCCTGCAAAGGGTCCTGAATTGGAAGGACATGCACTGCTCTGAATCCTTGAGGCCTCTCAGTTAGTTGTGGTTCGAGGAGGAGAGTTTCAATGTCTACTATTTGGCCACTGGATCTCGCCTGGGAACTGGTTCCTGTTGCTTCTACCATGTTACTTTTTTGCTTGCCGATTCTCTGAGAATATAGAAACACATGTTAACATTGTAGTGGACAAGATGTGATAGTTTGTCCCTGTTACAACATTAACATGCGGCACTGTGACAAGTTAGGGAGTCAGTTGGTGCTCGGTGATTGTGTGTGTAGTTAGTGAACAATTAGTCCTATGAGCTAAGTGGAACAATGTAGTGTGAGGATGATGCAATTAGTAGGTGGAGATGAATTTGCAAATTGGGGGCGGGGGTTTTATTACAAGTTTTTGGTCGCCAAATGTAATGTGTGGTTTTACAACGGGATTGTCGGTGGACAATGGGAAACTTCACAAAAGTGACTACTTGAAAATGAGGCTTTCTAGGGACCCATTTAAAAGTGGTCCTGTTAGAGGCGGTTGGAGCATGTGTAATTGTGTGTGAATGGAGCTTTGTCTCGTGAAGCTTAAGGGTATCCATTTGAGCCCTCAAGCAAGCCTTAGGCACCAAGATGTTTCTTGATTGTGGGTCGACCTTCATCGACTACTTAGGTACCCAGATGAGTGTTACTTTCATGGGCAAATCCTTGAAAGATTTCTTATTAGTGTACTGTCATGGTTTACTAGCATGACATTTAGTCAGAGGCTTTAACTTGGCCGCATCAAGATGCTCACCTTTTCCTACCCATATTTGTTTTGTTGGCTGGGACACCTGGCTTCGTACTCTCCTTTGGCTTTGAGCATAGGCTGCCTGCTTCCTCTGCATTCCGTACTCCTTCGGTTGCCATGTCTTGGTCACTTTTGGAAAAGAAGGGAGTTCCATCGTATCTTCAACTTCATGGTTGAAAACATCATCTCTCTGCATCATTGAATTTTGGACAAGAACAACATCTTTAACTTCATATGTACTACTGGAAGGACAGGGAGTTGGTACATTTCCTATTTCCTTGAGTGCTTGATTTTCTAGCTCAATGGTAATGCGATTTTTGCCTACCCAGACCTGAAGAAGTCCACTTCTTAGGTTCAGCTTGACTGCATGATCATATATCCAGTCTTGACCCAAGACAAGAGGTTCAGTGAGATCCTCATCTTGACACACTAGTACTTTAACGGTCATTAGAACATTGTGAAGGTAGAGGGGAAGTTCCACCTCGCCCATGCAAGGGGTTTCCACATCCCCCAATCCTATATGGTATGCTTCAATACGATTGATACTTAATTTGAGCTTTTGACAGTAAGAAACTCTAACCACACTAGTGGCTGCGCGTGAGTCAATCAAGGCCCGTACAGTCTTTGCACTATTTCCTTGTCCTCTCTATGGTCACAAAAGGATGTCGGTCAATTATTCTATGGGAACTTATGCCTGAGACTTCACACATAGCCATATGATATCCTAGAGCTGCGTAGGCATCTGTCCTAGGCTGATCTCTACCCTGTCTTCTTAATTTCATTCTTCGGATGCATTCCAATGCTTCTGCCTGTGCTTCTTCTCAGACTCGTTTTCTTCTTCCTTACGTTTCTTGGCAGTGTTGAGACGATTGAGCATTTCCTCAATGAGAGGTTCTTGATATACTTTCACTCGGCATCCACTAATGTAATTTGGGAGGACATCACCTTCTAAGGTGGCTAACTGGATTGCCCCACTTGTTGATATTCTATTAATAATCATGGGTCCATAGCCACACTTCTCTAGCTTTCTAGCATGTTGTTTCAGCATGTATACTAAAACTAAATCGCCGGCTTTTAAACCTTTATCCTTCACGTGGGCATCGAAGTATGCCTTCTGTCTTTTCTTAGTTGCATATATTCCTGCAGCAGCTCTCAGTCTTGTTTCACCTAATCATTCAAGATCAAAGATTCTGGAGGAGAGCTCATGGCCTATCCAATCATGCTCTTGTGCTACTTTCAATGTAGGTATCAAGAAATCCAACGGTGGCACTATGTTTTGGCCAAATACCATATGAAAGGGTGCGGCTTGGAGTACCGTTTTATAGCCAACTCTGTATACCCAAACAACATGGTGTAGCTGTTTGTCCCAATCAGAGCGTTTATTATTCACTAATTTGGTCAACACATTGCATAGAATCTTATTTGTGCTTTCGGCTTGCCCATTAGCTTGTGGATGATAGGGGGCAGACTTTTTGTGTATCACCAAGAACTCTTGAAGAAGATTTTCAATGACTTCATTCAAGAAGTGAGTGCCTCTATCACTTACTAGCTCTATAGGTAGCCCATATCTTGTGAACCCATTCTCAAATAAGAACTTTGCTATGGTTTGAGCGTCATTCTTCGTTGTGGATTTTACTTCCACCCATTTGGTTAGATACTCAGTGGCCACAATGATATATTCAGCATGTGAACCCTTGGCTGGAGGATTAATAGGACCTACAAAGTCTATTCCCCACTTAGAGAATGCACGTCCACCCATCATAGGTTTCAATGGCATCTCATCTTTATGTATAGGGTACTGAGTTCACTGACAAACATCACACCTCTTCATGTAGGTATGTGCATCCATGTGAAGGGTTGGCCAACAATGACCTGCAAATAGTATTGACTTGATCACCCTATCTAGTCCAAAGTGTCCTCTTGCTACACCTTGGTGAGAAGTTTCCAAGATCTTAAGATATTCACTCTCATGGACACATAATCTAAGATACCCGTCTTTTCCTCGTCTGTATAGATTATCTCTAATGAGAGTGTAGTGTGACACTTCTTGTTCTAAGCTCCTTTGTCTAGCCAAGGTCATCTCTTGGGGGAATGTTTTCAACCTCAAGAAGGCTACTAATGGTTCACTCCAATCTAGCACTAAAGACACTCGATAAAGAGTGGCATGTTCCACTGGTGGTCTTGTACAACAGATTGGGCATTCCTTACACAACTTATGGACATCTGCTTCCATAGTTGGCCAGTGCACTCTGAGTCTCTTTAGTGTTTGTAGCATTCTTTGCTTTGAATAGTGTTGCTCTAATGTGCCCACATGTGCTAATTGCAACCATTTTGCGTACTCATCCTCTTCCATGCAACAAGCTAATATCCCTTGATCTGTATGCTTGTACATACTTCCTGCCATGATATGGTACTTTTGGGCTTTTACTACCTCCCTATCTTGAGTATTTATTACTCGGTGGTTAGGCCCATATGTCAATACTGGCACTAATGTATTGGCTCAGGTACAACTTCCAAATTGAACAAGTAAGCATCAGGAAGGTCATCTGATACTCCTTGTGGGGCCTCTCCAGATGTGAGCCTAGAGAGATGGTATGCTCTCAAATGAGTCTTGCCTTTCTTTACTACTACCTCAAAGTCATATTCCATAAGTAAGAGAAACCACCTTACTAATCTACCTGTATTGCATGGTTTGTTTACTAGGTACAACACTGCTTGATGATCAGTAAAAAATTTAAACTTATTTGCAAGCAAATAGTGTCTAAATTTTTTCACATCATATACCATGCCTAATCCTTCTCGTTCAGTGGTGATATAGTTCCGTTCAGCTGCATTCAACTGTCTACTAGCGTAGGCAATTGGAAGATCCATATTACCTTCACCCGTAGGTTGTGCAAGTACACACCCAATAGCATAATTGGATGCATCCACATGGACATGGAATGGCTTGTTCCAATCTGGTGTAGTCAAGATTGGTGCTGAACACAATCGCCATTTAAGCTCATTAAAAGATTTCTCACATTCATCAGTCCACTCAAAATTGGTCAAAAGTCCGTACATAGGCTTTGCAATGATGGCATACATGTGTATAAAATGTCAGTGTTAGCCACAATGCCCCATGAAAGCTTGCACTTCCTTGACATTCTTTGGCCTAGGTAGTTATGTGATAGCTCTCACTTTCTCTTCATCAGTGGATATGCCGTTCTTTGACACTATGTGTCCTAGAATCTTGCCTTGCCTGACCATGAAAACACACTTTTCTGGGTTCAAGCAGACTTGATATTCTCTACATTTGTCAAAGATTTGCCTGAGTTCAGGTATATGTGTCTGTCTAATGTTGGAATGAGCACATAGATCATCAACGTAGACTTCCAAATTCTTCCTCAGGAACTCTTTAGACACATGGCACATCAGTCTCTGGAAGGTTACGAGCACATTGGTTAGTCCAAATGGCATTACCCAAAAAGAAAATATGCCCCACTGTGTGGCAAAAGCCATCTTATGTTGATCTTCTGGTGCAATGGCTACTTTATTGTAACCAGAGAACCCATCCAAGAAGCTATACACTTCCTTGCCTGCTACCCTTTCTAATAGATGCTCAATGATAGGAAGCGGATAACTATCTCTAATAGTGGCTGTATTAACCTTCTTCAAGTTAATGCACACACATAGTTTGCCATTCTTTTTGGGCACCACTACAATGGGGGATACCCATTCAGTGTGCTCGATTTCATAAATAAATCCAGCTTCAACTAAGTGATCTATCTCTTCTTTGATCTTGGTAGCATAGTTGTCATTGTATGTGTATGGTTTCTATTTAGAGGGTCTGGCATCTGAGGTCATAGGGATCGTATGTGAGCATATGTCAGGGTCTACAACTTTCAGGTCCTTATAACTCCATGCAAACACATCTCTATATTCTCGTAGTAAGGCTATCAACTCCTGCTCCTCATCTTCACTTAGGTCGTGTCCTATGTATGTGCAACACTCTTCACCTTCCTCCATGGTCACTATGATTTTATTTGTAGTTTCTTTGTTATCATAGGCCTCTCCTATGACTGCTTCACATTTAGGCATCCTGATCATGACTCTCCTATCTTCAACTTCATACTTCTTGAAATTTTTAGGGACCTCAAACAAAGATTCTTCTTCCTCTAGTGTGACTTCTCTCTTCTTCCTCTTCTTGCCTCATTCTTAGCGGTTATGTGTGTGGTTAACCTCACATCATTTGTAAGCTCTTCATGCCTCTGAGGGTGAGCCTCTACTTCATAGAAATACTCTTCATCAGATGCAAATGGAGGGTCCATGATAATTGACTCTAGATCAGAGTCACTTGTGTCCTCAACTGCATCAGTGCTAGGTTCACATTCTTCTAGAACCGAATCACACCTGATTGGCTCTATTGTGAAGACTGAAATGTCATAGCCATCCTCATCACAGTGGAGTGTCCATTGTTCTTCATTGATGGCTACAACCATTGTTGGTAAAATTTCTGCCCAACCATGAGGTTCAAACTCTTCGTCAAGAAATACTATAGGTGCATAGGTTGTGTCTTGAATTGATCTATGAGTTTCCTTTGCACCTACCTCTCTGGCTTTTTCTCTCTTCTCTTCTTCTACTGCCACTTTACATATCCATAAGTGGGTGTCTTCATGCATCCATGAGGATCCTAATCCTATGGAATGCACTGACTCAGTATCATCTTTGGCTCTATGGATGGGATTCCATTGAATAGGAGGTATTGGAGTTAGATGTCTACGGAAGCACGCGAACAACACAAGGAAGAAGAAGAAGCTTGGAGCACAACACACAAGACTGAATGTATTACTAGAGAATGTACAAAGATAAGTAGCCCATTAGGGCAATAGGCGTATATGCAAGCCGGGGGAAAAAAACCCCTAAAGAGGGAAAAAAGTGCCCCGGTAGTCCTAGTGTTCACACACATCACTACCTAAATATATCAACAAATCCCCCCTAGGAGTGATGCGGTGAACAAGGAGCTGGCACTCATGTATAAGGAAGTGCCAAGCTATGTGGAAATCACTCCACAAAAGGAAGTAAGCCCAAAGCTTTGCGGAAAGCTTCAAACTTTTCCCTAGGCAGAGCCTTCGTGAAAAGGTCTGCAATGTTCTCCTGCGTGGGCACATATGCCAAGCTGATCTCCCCAGCAGAGAACCTCTCCCTGACATAGTGATAATGCACCTCAATGTGCTTAGTGCGAGCATGGAACACAGGGTTCCTCGCAACTGCCAATGCGCTCTGACTGTCAGTGAAGATGGTGGTGGCAGAAGTCTGACCAACACCCAAATCAGCCATAAGGCATCTGAGCCACACACACTCAACAGTAGCTATGAAAACTGCCCTATACTCAGCCTCACAACTGGAAGTGGCCACAGTAGGCTGCTTCTTGCTCAACCAAGATATACATGAGCTACCAAGCATGAAGCAAAAGCCACTAGTGGACACACGAGTGTCATAGCAACCAGCCCAGTCTGAGTCAGAAAAAGCATGCAAATCTAGTGGTAGTGATCCCCCCTTAGGATAAAACAACCCAAGTAGCCGAGTACACTCAAGTAGCGAAAGATGCGCTTAACCGCCTCCCAATGCGTGACACCTGGGCAATGCATAAACTTGCTCATCTGTGAGACAGCAAATTGAATATCTAGCCGAGTAATGCATAAGTAAATCAAGCATCCAACAACGTGCTGATAGAGAACAACATCAAATGCATCTCGAGCATCATGAAGACTCAATCGTAAACCTGTCTCCATAGGAGTGGCAATAGGCTTAGAGTCTTCAAGGCCAAAATGCTGCAATAATGTGTCAATATATTTCGTTTAACACAAAGCCATTCCACCATCAACTTGCATAAATTGAATGCCCAAATAGTGGTGCAAATGCCCCAAATCAGACATCTCAAATGAGGCATGAAAATCAGCCTTGAAATCAGCAATATGCTTCTCAATAGGACCAGTGAGCAGCATGTCGTCAACATAGACAACAATGATCAGAAGCACATCATTAGCACGCTTAACATATAAGGTGCTTTCAGTTGGACTGTTCTCAAAACCATGTGCGATAAGATAGGCATGTATCTTCTCATACCAAGCACGTTGTCGGAGCGAAAGCAACGGTCGGTGGATCAAGGCGACCGCCCAAAATAACGGCGCACGCCGGGTGCTTGATGCAAACTCAAGTAGGATAGAAAGACTCAATCAAGATGGTGACCTCTATCTATTATTTAACCTTCCAAAGCTCACGAAAGAGTAGGTGTGCAGATTGCAAATGCAATTTTAATAAGAAGAAAGTCTTCAGTTGTCTAATAAGAAGAAAGTCTTCAGGTGTGCTTTTTACCTTATGTGTCAAACCAGTTCAATCTCAATCATCATCCATAGAATGCTTATTTTCAGTCAAGACAAGAAGCAAGGTACTCGTTCTATAGTCAAAGTATGAATTTGTAAGACATGAAGGTAAAACATGAATAGCGTCTATTTAGCGCAACCAACGAGAACAACAACAAAATAAGTTATCGCAGTAGTTTTATAAAATAATCAATATATATATATAACGTGCACTGGAGATGCCAAACTTCCTTGGACATCATTCTTTCAATATCGCTTTAAACAAAAAAAAACATAAGCTTTCACCTTTTCATGAATTGCATACGAAATCAATAACAATCAGAGCATCCAAATAAATAACAAAGTGTGGCACTGGATCCGAGGTTTGAATTGGTCCTATCAGGTTTACAAAGAAACTTCTGTTCTCAATGTCATATGGGCTAACATGAAACACATGAACATAATATTCATATTTGTTTTACAAGAGGGTGAAACGTCGACAAGAGACAAAATCACAGACAGATTAGTATTAGTCTAGGTAAAATAGAATGACGTATAAAGTGCAATTGCCCTTTCTCAGTCAAAAACTTTTCTTTTCACCATCGTTTATGCAGTTGAAGATGCTTATGATACTTCAGTGTGTCTCTATTCAACGTTCCTAAATCAATGGCTATAATCTTCAAAACTCATTCGCTAATCAGCATACAGGTCGATGTGTTTCACTTTATGCCTGATCTCCTTCATAATAGATAAGTCAAGAAACTGTTCTAAACGTTCTAATTCTACGGTGATAGAATGCAAAATAAATTAGACTTAAGAGCTTAGAAAGATGTTGAATGCCAGTGAGATTTCAATATCACTTATCTGTTTGAATGAATTATTCTAGAACATGTATATATTTCATCTATGTCCAGGGTCATGCTAATCTTCTCTCTGTATCACTCCGCTGTCATTTGCTCCAATTAATCAAAGCCTCCTATGAACGTCTCTTAGCATCTTCTTCTACAAATCGGGATCCTCCTCATATCACAAAGATAGCGCTCTATGAATCTATGAATTCTCTATACAGTTTGTCATTGATCTCTTATCCATGACTTTTTAACTCTCAATCTGTATTTATCTCGATAACTCGGATGTTGCAAGATACATTCTCACGGCTGTATTTCTGAGAAAGTAAAGAAATGTTTATGTGAATAACTCTAGTTGAAGTCTGATCACTCCGGGGAAGCACTGACTAGCTACATCATCATTGTGAGCATCTCATGCCTTGCATGATTTGACTTGCATGATCACATGGATGTGTATTTCTCTTGATTCTAACAGAGTTTCAATATCTCTAATTTGAAACTATATTCAAGGTAGATCAACGCATAAATTTGGTTTTACTCTGGAAATGATTAGACTTTTCCTGCATCATAAACTTTGTATATCACAAAAAACGTAGTCATCGTCGTCTGTTTTTGCAAATGCTTAATGTATGAATATATGAATTTTGCAGGTTAGAATTCAAAAAAAAAACTTTCAACATAATCGAAGCGATCAGCCGAGGCTTTAGTTAATCAAACATTAATTTGGATTCATAGCATACTACAAGTCAGCAAGTTTATCAACGTTGGTCAGTTATTAATCAATGTATCCGAATAGAATAGGCGCATGCCTATAGGCAAACTAGATCTCCAATCGATGCACAATTACTAACAAATATCATGTAATTATATGACCAAAGAACCTCAATAAATTTGTCACGTATGATGAACGACAGAATCAAAATTTTGTCATAATTTATCAACATGTGACTTCAGTCTGCAGAATTTATCATAACAGATGGTGGACGGAGCTATAGATTGCTGGAGGAAATAGAAGACTATCAGAATATTAAAAACAAAATGCTATCAATAAATTTTATTTTTTTATTTTTTTTTTTGTTTGGAGAAGTTACATGAAGGAACTCTTAGGCATCAACTGATTGAAGCAAGAAATGAGAGCAGTGAAGAGCCGTAGCTTTGTAGAACAGAGAAGTATGCATCAAATCTCAACAAAAAGACTTATCTGTTGTTGACGTAAAAGTAGTTCGTTAGGCATAATCGTCAAATCAGAACGCCTCAGGATAAACGTTGTGTTCAGTCAAGCCTCTTGAGAGCTTGTTCATGCGTGTGATCATCGATCAAGGTCCTCCTTCAAAGCGTCATCACGGAACTCATCATATGAATTGAATCAGCAGCAGATGATCGTGAATCCTCCCCGTCAGCAATAACAAAGTTAATTTAGCATCGTCCTTCTCTGCAGCCCCCTCCGCAGTCACCCTTCACAGAGCGTCCTTGTTCTTGTCAGAGAAGACAGAAAAGAGAAATCTGTCGCAGGCCTCTCCCAGATTTTGCACACCAGCTCCCTCGAATACGTGCATGTCTCCTCTCCGCTCCGCAAGTCTCTTCTGCCGCCCTCCTTATGCATGTAGAAAAGTCCTTCTTTTTCTCCCAGAAAACTCAGCCGCCCCTGTGTCATCCTTCCTTCCTTGCCGATAAGAACTGAGAGTTCTCTATCAAATTGCCTTGCGCCCTTACACATGTATCGCTCGACCATCTTTGCTTACCTACTATAACTTGTACTCAAGAACTTGCTCCTTTAGCAATCAACGGTTTTGAAATATATGGTTGTACATAGGTGTCTATACACACATGAACATGTACATGAGGTTTTCACCTTATTTAGAGTAGTCCTCCTTCAGCAATGTGCATGTCCATTTTTTATAATAATCAGATCATCGTACAAAAAAAATGCAACATCTAGTCTCCCATATTCGAGACATTGGATATTTGATCTTCAATCAATGACATCTAAGAACCTTGATTTGATCCATTAGCATTCTATGAAGAGCATTAAAAATCCACTGCCGATCCCGCACAATGCCTTCAAATATTCTATTCATTATTTCGACCATTCATATGTCAAAATAAAGGATTGGGATATCCAGTTAGGGAGAGAGGATCTCTCCGACAACGTGGTGCTTGCTTTAAACCATATAATGCCTTCTTTAACTTGAACACCTGGTTTTCATGCCCTTTCTGTTGGGAATGATGGATGGATACTCCAAGAGACTGAGTAGGTATTGCTAAACCTGCTTTGTACCAGCCCTCTTTTGCTTCAGAGTTGATAACTAGACCTCCTTAGCTTTCCAATGACACCATAAAATGTCCTATGTCCTTTGGAAATGATGTGTGCAATGATTGAATCAAAACATATAACTTTGGAAGTCACAAACCCAAGAAAACCTTCTATTTATGGCTTGACACCTGCTGAGTATTTTGCTCAGTATGACCAGCACAGTAGGAATTGGAAAAATTCCTTTTAGGGATATCTAATTAGCTTATTAAGCTACCTATTCCAATTGGAATGATGTAAAATGATAAACTATGCTAAGAGAAATCAATTTAGCAAGTTAAGCTATACCCCCGACTTTTTAGGACTGTAGCAGAAAATTACTAGAGTTCACCTCGACATAGATTTCTTCAAAATGGCTGAATAGAATATCTTTAAACTTTGACAGCATGTAGATTACTTCAAGCTGAATCCAACAAGCTTTGAATCACTGAATTTGGTGAAGAATTGACCGCGATATGCCCTTGACAAGTTGACAGACTTTTGAGTAGACTAACAGAGATCTCAGAGATGGATAATATGAATGTATGTATTAATGAACATTTGTATACAACTCCATTTTCATGAACATCAATGCCAAATGGTATAGAGAGGTGTGGGCTTGAGTATAGACCTCACAGACACTCAACAATCAGTAATGCTAGGCTCGAGAGTGCTCTCTCTATCCCGCGACTTTTCATGACCATTTTTATAAGTGATGGGTAAAAGTTTGAATTCAAATTCAAACTTTTGGCTCCCTATGATCAAGCTCCTAAATGCTTGGAGATATTCTTTCAATCAAACAGCTACTTTTATCCACGAATCCTTTTGGTAGGTGGTTACAAAAGATTCCAAGTCAATCTGACTTTTACAATGAGGTAAAGTGGTAATTATCCACTAGCATATGTTCCTATGCTTCTTCATGTATGTATAAACTTGAATGCATCCTTTGAGCCAAATATGTAGGCTTGCAATTTACACCAATAGCTCCCCCTCAAGCCAAACATTTTGGCTTAAGTCTTCATCTTCAATCTTCAAGTATATCCTGCAATCCAATCATGGATTTGAACCTGCAAAGTTTGGTTCCATCCAAAGCTTTAGTCAGCAAATCTGCACATTGCATATTGGTGGATACATAGGTAAGTTGAATGTCCTTGCTTATCAATTTCTCTCTCACATAATGGTAATGGACCTCTATGTGTTTGGTCCTAGCATGGTAAATAGGATTAGCTGCAAGGTGAAGAGAACTTGTATTATCTCCAAAGATAATTGGTGACCTAGTATACAATCCCAATTCTGTATACAAAAGCTTAATCCAAATTGCTTCTTGTGTGGCGTTAGCTAGTCCTCTATACTCTGCCTCTGTGGAAGACAAAACGACAGTAGGTTGCTACTTTGAAGACCATGAAATTGGTTTGTCACTTGCAAAAGAAATATATCTAGAAGTGCTCCTCCTATCATCCTTGCATCCTGCCCAATCTGCATCTGAATAAATTTTGATATCAATATCTAAAGTGTAAGGAAAATACAAACCATGGTTCTGTGTACCCTTCAAGATTGTCTTGGCAGCCTCTAAGTGAGGTATCCTTGGCTTGTGCATAAATTGACTTAGCACACTAACTCCATATGCAATGTCTATCCTTGTTAAGGTAGCATAGTTCAAGCTACCCACCATACTTTGATAACCTGTAATGTCCTTGACTTCATCACCTTCATGGGCACTTAGCTTTAGGTTTACCTCCATTGGAGTGCTTGCTACTTTGGCATCCTGCAATTGAAACTTCTTCAACATGTCCTGTATATACTTTTTCTGAGTGATGTATATCCCTGAATTAGTGTAGACTAATTCAAGTCCCAAAAAATATTTCAATAGACCAAGATCATTGATCTTGAACTCCTTCATCATTTGACTTTTGATATATCTGATTCCATTGACATCATTACCTATAATGATGATGTCATCAACATAAACACAAAGGTATATTACCTCTGAATACTTCTCTTAATGAACAGAGAAGTATCTACCTTGCTCATGACAAATCCTTGGTCTTGGAGGTATGTAGTTAACCTGTAATTCCATGCCCTAGGTGCCTGCTTCAATCCATATAAAGCCTTTTTTAATTTGCAAACATATGTTACCTTCTTGGGGTCTTCATAGCCAGGAGGTTATGACATATATACCTCCTCTGAAATCCATCCATTCAAGAAAGAATTCTTGACATCCAATTGGTACATATTCCAATTTTTTGATGCAGCCACACTTACCAACACTCTGATGGTTGGCATCTTGGCCACAGGTGAGAATGTCTCCTCATAGTCAATGCCTTGGGTTTGTGCAAAACCCTTGGCTACCAATCTGGCTTTGTACCTATTGATTGTGCCATCAGAATTCCTTTTAAGCTTATAGATCCATCTGGATCCTATTACCTTCATCGAGTCCTTCTTAGGTACTAACTCCCATGTGTCACTCTCCTTGAGTGCTTCAATCTCCTCATCCATAGCTTCTTTCCATTCTGATTTGGTTATTGCTTCTTCATATGATTCTGGTTCTTCATTTGACAAATCTTTGGCAAGATAAACATAATGTTTAGTAACAAGAGATGTATCATACCCATATCTGATAGGTTTCTTGCTTTCTCTTTGTGATCTTCTAAATGGTTGAGTTGAAGATTCAGGTATGTCTTCAAGCTTCTTCATCTTCATTTTGCCCTTGGACTTCCATGCTTTGAATTCTTCAAGATTGATAGTGTCTTCATCATCTGAACTTGAGGCTTCATTCTGAGTAGGTTCCTCCTTTGTAAGACTTGGAAATTCCTCTTCCAAATCATAGGGTAACTTGACCTTCCTGCATTCATTCTCATACCAAGAATCATTTTCATCAAAGACAGCATCTCTGCTTACCATAAACCCCTTATTGATAGGATTATAAAACCTGTAACCTTTTTGATTTAAATCATACCCAATAAAGATGCATTTTTCAGCCTTTGGGTCTAGCTTACCTCTTATCTGAGAAGGAATGTGTACATATGCTACACATCCAAATATTTTGCAATTGTCAAGTGAGGGTCTCTTACCATGCCATGCTTCATAGGGTGTCATGCCATCAAGAGACTTAGATGGTAACCTGTTTATGAGGTAAGTGGCATTAGAAACACTCTCTGCCCATAGATAGTTAGGTAACTTTTTCTCATTAAGCATAGATCTAGCTGTCTCAACAATTAATCTATTTCTTCTCTCAGCTACCCCATTCTGTTCAGAAGAATACCTTGTGGTTATCTCTCTTTTGATGCCTCTGTCCTGCAAGAAGTCTTCAGATTCATTGGAGAAGTACTCACCTCCTCCATCTGACCTTAGCCTCTTCAAATTCTTTCCTGTCTGATTTTCAACTAATGCAAGATATTTTTTAAAATAATTAAATACCTCATCCTTGTGCTTCATGAAGTATAATACAGACCAGCTGCTATAATCATCAATGAAAGACACATAGTACCTTGATCCTAAGACTGAGGGATCTTTGCTTGGTCCCCATACATCTGTGTGTACAAGCTCTAGGTAATCTTCATGCATGTATCCTTTCTTTGAGAAGGGTAACCTGTGAGACTTCCCAAATTGACAAGCACCACACTTATAAATCATATGTTGCTTGGATACATTAGGTATCCCAAGCACACATTGGTCCCTGCACATTTGTTTCAAGGTTCTTTCTCCTATGTGCCCTAACCTTTTGTGCCAAATCTCAAGCTCTAAAAGTGTTTGATCTTTATAACTGTATAGTGCAATATTCTTTGTATCTTCCAACTCAAAAGTGAACAGTCTACCTGATTTTTCTCCTTTAGCAATCCTCTTGAAGCCATGTCTTGGATCCTCCATATATGCTCCATATTGGTTGAATCTAACCTACAAACCTTTCTCCACAATCTGACCAACACTCATCAAATTTTTGGTAATGGTTGGTACATAGAGTACCCTACTCAACAAATTCTGATTTCCATCACAAGTCTTAACATTTCCAACTTTAACTACAGAATGCTTTGTGTCATCACCTGTTTGGACTTGATGCTTACCTTTTGGTTCCTCAAGATCAGAGAGTAATGCTACATTGCCAGCCACATGATTTGAACATCCTGAGTCAATGTAGAATAGGTGGTCATCATTTGTACCTGACTTTGAAGTCATGTTCATGATCAGAAGAGAGTCATCTTGCTCCTCTGTGTAGTTGTTGTAATCCTTCCTGGATTTGAATCCTCCTTGGTAGTTGCCATTGTAACTATTGTTGTAGTTATTGTTGTAATTATTGTTGTAGCCTTGGTGATGGTTGAATCTACCTCTTGACTGTGAGTAGCCACCTCTTTGGTATCCTCTTCCTCTTTGATTCTTGTAATTCCTGAAACACTCATCTGTAGTATGATTTGATAAACCACAGATGTTGCATGGTGAGGAGTTATAAGATCTCCCCCTACTTGGCTTACCTCCTCTGCCCCTTCCTCTTGAAGATCTACCTCTCCTTGCATAGTTGGCTTGAGAGGTTGATCCTTCATCTTCCACCTTCTTGCTCTTGCCTTTATCTTTAGACTTCTTATCAGTGTATAGGGCAGAAGAGTTATTACCTTTGGATGTGTCTCCATTTTTGTTGAGCTTTGCTTCATGAGTAAACAATTGTCCCATGAGAGTTGTAAGATCTGGAGTGTGCATATCCATGTAGAGATCCATGGCAGTGGTGAAGCTTTCCCATTTGTCATCAGCCTTGATCCCATTGATCACTTGCCTTACAATATGTTCTTCTTCAATCTCTTCTCCTATGCTTGCTAACTGATCTGCTACATCTCTAATCTTGGTCACAAATTCTGAAACAGCTTGCTTAGGTTGCTTCCTTAGTGTTGTGAATTCAATCCACAACTGATTTTTCCTAGCCCTTGTGTTGGAGGAAAAATATGATGACAAGGTTTCCCAAGACTCTTGGGATGTCTTACAATTTCTAATATGTGGCAAAAGAAAATCAGATATAGAGTTGAGTAAATAAGACCTTGCCAATGCATCCTTAGCACACCATGTGTTGAGCTTTTCATGTTCTTCCTTGGTTGGTAATCCTCTTGCTTTGAATGAGGGCAATTCCTCATCTCCTGAGATGTAGCCATAGAGACTCCTTCCTTGTAAGTAGGTCTTCATCCTTAGAGACCATGCTTGATAGTTGTTCCTGTCCAATTTGTCAATAAATGAAGGAAAACCATCTCCCATTTTACCTTAGTTTGCTCTGATACGACTGTTGGGAATGATGGATGGCTACTCCAAGAGACTGAGTAGGTACTGCTAAACCTGCTTTGTACCAGCACTCTTTTCCTTCAAAGTTGATAACTAGACCTCCTTAGCTTTCCAATGACACCATAAAATGTCCTATGTCCTTTGGAAATGATGTGTGCAATGATTGAATCAAAACAGATAATTTTGGAAGTTACAAACCAAAGAAAACCTTCTATTTATAGCTTGACACCTGCTGAGTATTTTGCTCAGTATGACCAACACAGTAGGAATTGGAAAAATTCCTTTTAGGCATATCTAATTCGCTTAGTAAACTACCTATTCCAAGTGGAATGATGTAAAATGATAAACTATGCTAAGAGAAATCAATTTAGCAAGTTAAGCTATACCCCCGACTTTTTAGGACTGTAGCAAAAAATGACCAGAGTTCACCTCGATGCAGATTTCTTCACAGTGGCTGAATAGAATATCTTCAAACTTTGACATCATGTATATTACTTCAAGCTGAATCCAACAAGCTTTGAATCACTGAATTTGGTGAAGAATTGACCGAGATATGCCCTTGACAAGTTGACAGACTTTTGAGTAGACTAACAGAGATCTCAGAGATGGATAATATGAATGTATGTATTAATGAACATTTGTATACAACTCCATTTGCATGAAAATCAATGCCAAATGGTATAGAGACGTGTGGGCTTGAATATAGACCTCACACACACACTCAAAAATGCGACTTTTCATGACCATTTTTATAAGTGATGGGTAAAAGTTTGAATTCAAATTCAAACTTTTGGCTCCCTATGATCAAGCTCCTAAAATGCTTAGAGATATTCTTTCAATCAAACAGCTACTTTTATCCACAAATCCTTTTGGTAGGTGGTTACAAAAGATTCCAAGTCAATCTGACTTTTACAATGAGGTAAAGTGGTAATTATCCACTAGCATATGTTCCTATGCTTCTTCATGTATGTATAAACTTCAATGCATCCTTTGAGCCAAATGTGTAGGCTTGCAATTTACACCAACACTTTCTGCACAAAGCCATAGGTCTAAAGAACATACACTTCTTCATGCAAGTCACCATTCAAAAATGTTGTTTTAATGTCCAACTGATGTACATTCCAACCATGATGGGCTGCAAGTGCACAAATGCTCTGAACAGTAGTCATACGGCATGTAGGTGCAAAGGTCTCATCAAAATCAATGCCTCTTTCCTGCACATAACCCTTTGCAACAAGCCTAGCCTTATACCTGTCAACTGTACCATCAGGTTTATCCTTCAGCTTGTATACCCACTTAGTGCCAATGGCCTTCTTGCCAGGAGGCAAGTCACATGAAGACCATGTACCATTCTTCATTATAGCATCATATTCAGATTGCATACTAGCCATCCAATTTTCTGAATTTTGTGCTTCATCACACGAAACAGGCTCATTCTCATTACAGAGACTAGACGCAGCCATAGCATAGCAGTCTGATGCAAAAGATGCACTATGAGAGCCTCAACGAGTACGATATGATAGAGGTGCATCTAATTTGCTATCACGCAAAGTCTGCACCAGCCATTTTGGCATAGTTCTTGCCTGCTCAATATGAGCGCTCTCATCAATGAGTGCATCATGTACATCTGCATCAGAAATGGAATTATCTGCATCATCACATGAAACCTGCAAAGGCTGAGAAGTTGCCTCATTAGGACTAGCAGTAGACTATCCACTTGTAAAAAGAGGCATCAAAGTATCATACATGTCTTTGGAGCTAACAGATGTCTCCTTGGTCCATGAAAGCAATGGCTGAATAGCATCTTCCACAAAAACAACATCATGGCTAACCAGAATGTGTTTAGTCTGTGGATGATACAGACGATAGCCTTTACTTTCAGAACTGTACCCAACAAAAATACATTTTATTGCCTTATCTCCAATTTTCTACGATGTTGTTCAGGCACTAATGCATATGCCAAACAACCAAAAACACACAGATGAGCAACAGATGGCTTGCGATCATGCCAAGCCTCATATGGACTGATAGAGTGCAACGCTTTAGTGGGACACCTGTTAAGTACATATACTGCACACATGACAGCCTCAAGCCAGAAACTATGTGGTAAAGCCTGACTCTTGACCATACACCTCGCCATCTCCATGAGTGACGTGTTCTTTCTTTTAGCAACTCCATTCTGTTGTGGTGTATACAGCACTGTACACTGGTGTTTTATCCCATGTTCAGCCAGAAATGCATTAAAATCAGAAGACATATATTCCCCCCCTCGATCAGAATGGAGGGTGCCCATTTTACATGCTGACAGATTTTCAGCCAAAACCAAAAACTGTTTAAAGCACATGAACACTTTGGACTTTGCTTTGAGTGGATATACCCATGCATGCCTGGAAAAATCATCAATGAAAATCACGAAGTAAAGGTAATTTCCAAAAGAGGGTGTTTGCATAGGACCACAGACATCACTATGTACAAGCTGCAATTTCTATGTAGCCCGAACCATCTTTTGGAAATGAGGAACACTGCATTTTGCCCAAAATACAGCTTTCACATACATGTTTTCTGGGTGCCTCAAGCTTGGGCAAAGAAGACACCATATCAGATTTCTGCAGGCGTAGCAAACTAGAAAAATTCAGATGACCAAAGCATGCATGCCAAAGCTTTGCATCTGACATAGCCTGAGAATCATGAACTGCACATGCCGAATCATTAACATATCTTTCATAGTCTATGAGCTTATACAGCCCATGACATAAATGCCAGAAGCAATAATAACATCGCCATTTGACACATCATGAACTGTACATCTGCCATCAATAAATTTCACAACCAAGCCAATCTTGGCTAATGCAGAAACTGATAACAGATTTTTCTTGATCCCTGGCACAAATAAAGCATCTGACAAAGTGAAAGAACTACGATCAGCAGTAGTCAGAATGATCTTACCAACTCCCATGACAGGATAAGAGGAGTTGTTGGCACATGTAACAGTATTCCCTGTAGGTGCAGGCTCAAGTGAAGAGAAGAAACTGCGCTGGGAGGTAATATGTTTGGTCGCCCCACTGTCAAACTACCAAACATTTGAGTCTACTACAGACATGCACTGCTCATGAGAAGATGGGTCAAAACTGCAAACAGTAGTAAACGCCCATTCTTCTTCCTACACAAGATTAGCAGACTCTGTTTTTGGTGTACAGGCTTCTGCAACAACCATTCCAGCCTCTTTCTTCTTCGCCTCTTTTGTAGCCAGTTTTGGGCAGTTCTTTATGATATGATCATTCCCTTTACAATACTTACAAAACAATTTTTGCTTTTCTGATTTTTTTCTCATCTTTGTCTTGGTTCTTCGAATGTGCAGCATTTGCAGATTTTTGCTTACTAGTAGAAGAGCTCCATTTTCCTTTGCCCTTCTGACTAGTCAGGAAAGCTTGATCTGCAACACGCATTATGGACCTGTTCTGCCTAGATTAATCTTCCTGCAACAGAACAGAGACTAACTCCTCAAATGATAAGGCATTTGGATTGCCTTTCATCATCAAAGTGAAACTCTGATATGAATCAGGAAGACCATTTAGAACGGTTTGCACAAGTGAGCTATCTGGTATAACCTCATCAGCAGAAATCAACTATTCCTTCAAGTCTTTGATCTTTGTCAAAAAACTATCCATAGAATCACCTTCATTCATGTGCTCAGTCTCCAACTATTTTCGGAGGTAAGCAACACGAGCCTCATTCCTAGCCTGGTACAATGTGGTAAGTGTATCCCAAGCATCCTTTGTTGTTCTACAAGAGCGAATATGAGGAATAATGGCACGCTTGACAGACAAAGCTATCAATGCATATGCCTAGGCATCTCTGCCATCCCAATGAATCTGCTCTGTAGTAGGTGCAATAGAAACAGCAGCACGAATAGGAATCTGTAGAATATCATCTTCGACACCATCTTCATCAGCTTCAGCACTTGTATTTGCAACATGACGTCTTTCAACACCGTGCACAATGTTCCACAGTCCTTTTGCAACCAATACATGTTGCATCATATAAGCCCATAATGGGTAGTTGGTACCATCCAACTTATCCTCAACAGCCAACATACGGAATACATCATTGCTTTTAGCCATGGCCGGTGACTAAAATACCTTGATGCAGAAAATCGACTGTATCTCAAAAAGTTGAATGGAAGTGCCCATACGAGTTCTGCTAGACCTGTAGTAGACTTCGAGACACTTATATTGGCAAACAAAAACTGGTATATACCTTTGGCACAAAAAGGTGAAATAGCCTACATAAGCACTGCGATAGTGCGTTCGGAGGCCAAAACGAGCTCAGATCGCGATTTTGGCACCACATTGCGAAGCCGTTTTGATCTCTGAAACACCCTGAGTATGCTCACCAAATTTTGTGTGAATTTGAGACTACAACCGGAGAGGTGTAGACGACGCCCTAGATGAAGCAGCGACCTGCTCTGATACCAATTGTTGGAGTTAGATGTCTGCAGAAGCACGCAAACAACACAAGGAAGAAGAAGAAGCTTGGAGCACAACACACAAGACTGAATGTATTACTAGAGAATGTACAAAGATAAGTAGCCCATTAGGGCAATAGGCGTATATACAACCCGGGGGAAAAAAACTTCCTAAAGAGGGAAAAAAGTGCCCCGGTGGTCCTAAAGTGTTCACACACATCACTACCTAAATATATATCAACAGGAGGTATATCTCTATGAGAGTAATCTTTGAGATTGACTTTGTTTATAACACCTAGTGTTGCAAATACAAAGAACTGGTTCCCCAATCCTGTACTACTTGCAATTGCCGCATAAATGGTCCTCCCAAAATCATCTCATAGGCTTGATTCTTGCTAAAGTCACATATGGCAAAAATATGCTCAAAATCCACACCACATGTAGTGAGAGTTATTCCTTCTAGGAATCCTAAAGGTCTCTTAATGTGACCATTGGCCATCTGTAATTTCATTCTCGTTGGCTTGAGTTGGCTTGCCCCAAGGCTTCCATAGGGAGGTGGTAGCAATTGCAACTCCTGCACCTGAGTCCAAAATTGCCTTGGTTGTGTACCCTTGATGGGTAATGCGAAGATAGGTGTTTCCTTCTTCTCCTTCACTCATGTCTCCTATCTTGTCCAAGGGTATTTCTGGCACTGTTCTATGAGATCCTACCTGGGAACGATGTTTTGCTACTCCTGGCACTTGATTGGCTACATGTTTCCACAGTTCTGGCCTAACCTTGAGTAGCTCTTCTAAGGTAAGATTGCACTACACTTTAGTGTTTTTCACCACCTCTGTGTTCCTAGGTATGACTGAGTCTTCATTTCTTACCATGACCGTGGGTGCTCTCATACAAGTGGACTTAGCTTCCCATGGGCTTGTGAAATGGGGTAGTTCCTGTAAAGAATTAGACTCAAAGTCTAATCTCTCATGAGATTGGGCACTCTCCTGCTCTCCATAAATGGAAGGAATGTCTTGTGGGAAATGATCATGTGCTTCATCCACAAGTTCAATGGGAGGAGGGATTTCACTTTCTTTAGCCCATTTCTCTTCTTGAATCTCTCGTAGGAATTCTGGTGAATACCGGTTCATAGAAGAAGAGGTGCCTGGTTTAGTGCAGTTAGGCACATAAGCTTCCTGGGGGGGAATGCTCATTCTTTAACTTGCCTTTTCTCTTCCTTGGGAGATGACTTCCTTGCTGGATCTTGCAATTATGCTCTCTAAATTCTCCAATAGTCCATCAAAGTGGAACTGTGCCCTAGCTTAGCAAGAGTAGTTGAAGAGATGACTGGCTTCAAACATGGTCTGAGCCAATGCTACCATTTTGGAACAAAGCTTGGTTCTTTCTATCTCTATATCAACTCCAGGGTAGCACTTTTCATGATCTGTCACATTTGGCCCTTCTTGAATTCTGGCCTGATATGCTTTAAGCATCATGTCTATGTCCTCGGGAGTGGGGTCAGCTAATACTGATCCTACTCTAGGGGATGGTGGAATTGTATGAGGTGGGTTGGAAGGTGGTGGGTTAGGTGGTGATAGGGATGGAGGTGATGGTGGTATGTGAGAGTTTGTTTGAAAGGTGAGTTCAACAATTTTGGCTTTTGTTTCTCTTATGCTTTCTTCTAATTCACTCATCTTCTTAGACCATTGTCTTTTCATCTTGTCCCGGCTATCCTTCCAGGCTCTCTTCCATTTCTTGGTTATGCTCTCAGTTTCACTAACCTTGACACTCTTTTCTTGGCCTAAACCTTGGTTCTGCTGTAATGCCTGAGCTCTGGTGACCACTTGCACTAGTGCAGTGGAAGTTACACTTCCTGTAGAATCTACCACTAATCCAATAACATTGATAGGAGTGATTTTTGTTACATTGTGTGGGTTCTTTGGACAGTGTCGTAAGAGGTGCTTCTTTTTGCAATCTTGACAAAGCCTTGAATTGTCACAGATTGGGGTTGTGTAGGGGCAGGCATCGAGCAATCACGAATGAGGTGATCTCCCTGACATCGATAACATGGCCCTCTAGGAAATGGGGGTCTTACTTGCCTAGGTTGAGGTCTAGAATTGGGGTTTGCATACATGACATTTGTATACTCTGGCTCCCAACTTGGTTCACTTGGTTCTTCGTAATAATAGTTCTCATTGTGCTCAGGTGATTGCATGTAGTAAGCCTAGGGACTATCAATATGAGTGGAGTCGAAACTATGGTCACTAGGGTCACTCTCAAAAAGTAATGGAGTTACTGGGACTATGGCTCTATTCAGATTCTCTTCTGTGGCCGCGTACTTCATTGGAATCACATTGGATGGGGTTGGAGGTTGTTGAGCTAACACTGGCTAAGGCCTTTGTTGGTTTTGGCAGGGTTGTTGATAGGGTTATTGTGGTCTGCCATATTGTTGTGGTGGGTACTAGTTCTGGTATCTTCCTTGTTGAGGGTATGGCTGTGGATAAGCTTGCCTAACCGCTTTCTTATTGTACGGGCAATCTTGCACAGTGTGATTAGTGTATCTCTGTTCTATGGTACAGTATTGACTACTAGGGTTCACTTGGGGTTGAGCCATAATGGGACATACATTCGCCATATGGTCACCTCCACAAGTCTAACATCTTTTCACTGGGGCAAACCTGGGTATTTGTTTTCTTGAGACTCCTAACTTCTGAGCTACTTTCTCTGCAAGTTCCTCATTAGATGTGGATGGATTTGAATTGAGGCTAGTAGAGCTATCTGAATCTTTGTAGATTTTTGAAAGCTCTAACTCCTCCCCTAGGTTGTCCTCAATGTCAATGCACATGCGTACACACTCTTCTATGGTTCTAGGGTCCTTCAAATACACATAAGATCTCAATTTGGTACTTAGTAATCCATCTAGGAATAAGGCCACTTGTTTGGCTGGTGTGGGTAACTCTAGAATAGGACATCTCTCTAGGTATTGCCTAAATCTTCTTCCTACAAGTCTAACTGTCTCTTGAGGTGTTTGCTTGAAGCTATGTATCAGTGAGGAAGTGTTGTGCCATATGCCACTCTTAGAGATTTCGGTAATGAAAGCCTCTAGAAGTTGGTCTATGTTCCTAAATTGTCTCTCATTTAGTGGTTTAAGGGTTGTGTTCCTAAGGGTTAGACCAACGACATTGTATTGCATGAATAGGTCCTCAACTTGTTCAGCTCTCAAGACTTGCCTAAACTCAGCCACATGATCCTTTGGGTCTCCCGTGCCATCGAAGTAATTCTTCATGGACTTAACCAGCTGGGTTGGCCTCAAGGTTCTAGTGTGTTCCCTAGGCCTTGGCAAAGGAAAATCATCAACATTTCTTTGGTTCCTTAACTCCCTAGGTCTCTCAGTTTCCACTCTATCCGTCTTAGTTCTCATCCTTTCTCTTCCCAGTGGGTTGGCAAAACTTACTTCCGTCCTATCTCTACTTCTGTCCCTATGAGCTCCATGAGCCTAGGATGTCCCAGCTCCTTGGTGACTGTAGGAGACATTAGATCTTGGATGGGGAAAAACAAACTCTCCCTTCCAAGTGTAGGCATGCCTACCATGTTATGTGACCACGAAAACCCGCTCTGTAGCATTGTCTAGGTAGGTCACTTTGCCTGGGCTATCAAGATCTTTAAACTCGTAGATCATGAGCGTTCCGACTTCGTTAGGCTGGTCAGGCTCATATCTCCAAAAAGCCTTGTTAGTCTCTCAGTTTAAGAGTAGATCTATGCTCTTACTGTCCTGGGGGACCCACTCTAGAGTAATAATTCTAGTGAGGACTGATTTGCCTCGGGGAGTTCTAGGCTCTCTTTCTAAGTTCCCTTGCTCTATGTCACCTATGTCCGTTTTTGGGATCACATTACCAAATTCGTCTGTCCTCTCTAGGTGTTTGGTGACTACATACATGGTCCTTTCTTTGTCTAGGTATGCACCATTTTCAAACTTGACTGTCGGATGTTCTAGTCCAATGGGTTGATCTGGGTTTTTGATCTAGAACACGGATCTTCTTAGGCCGTCCTCATAGATGCAAACACCTAATTGGTTGGTCCTAAGGTATTCCAGTTGAGTCTTATAAGGACCTTCAACCTTTTGTAAGTAAGCCACATCTGAACTTCCTGTGGGTTGCTCCATACCTTGAGACATCTCTGATTCGCTAGTTTCAGAGTTAGGGTAGTGCAGATAAGCACTCAGCTATTGGGCCCAAGGTCTAGCGGTGCGAGTGACACTCCCCTATGAGGACCTAAGGCTTTGTCTATCTCTCCCTAGGTGTCGTCCGGATCTAAGGTTCATATGCTTGAGTGAACAATCTTAATTTTTACCCAAAGTACAACCTCGTTACTGATTCTTTCTTATCAACCTCTGGATTCTTTTTAGTTTGTTATTGTGTTTAAGATGTTGTCTGATTTTGCATCATCAGGAGTTACTTGAGTGATTTTTTGCACTTGACATTGATCGTAATAAAATTAGTTCTTTCCTTTAAGGTTATTGTCACATGCACATGTTATCTCTTGACTTGAACTTGATTACTTAGGGAGTTTTCAACTTGTCTCGTCCTATGGTCGCCCTACTTACTTCCAATGCTATGTGTTCTTAGCCTGAGCTAGGAATTGACTGAGGGAGTTGGAGAGAATTTCCAACCTCACTTGCTTATCCCCTACTCATTGGTGCTTAAGAACCCCGTTCTCAAGCTTGTGGAATGCCCTTGCTTTGGATGCCCTCTAGTGCTCTCAATGAACCTGTAAGAGTCCCAAAGTTAGCTCAAGATTTAAATTCAAATGACATAACAATTCATTTTAATAATGTATGTCAGAGCCCAAATTTCCTTTGTCTTTATGGCAAACAAGCCTAGAGATCCCTCAGTTTTCTTCCCCCTGGGCATGTTCAACTTCAAAATACCTTCAACTTTCCAACAAGACCAAAATCACTAAAAACGGAGTTCGTATGAGGAAGTTATGTCTATTCAAGGTTCTAGGGCTAAAACAGGATCACAAAAGGCTAACAGGCAAACAAGAATAGATCACAATGTGTTCTAAGGCTTGGTTATGCTCTAATGACCCTTACTTTTTCCCAAATTTTTGACCAAAAATAGGTGTAATCTTTTTAACCCTAAAAATATGCCAAATTTGCCCGTCGATCACAATCGAGTGGTCTGTCAATCGCGATTCATGTGTCAATCGTGATCGACTGGTTGATCGCGATTGACAGGTCCGTCGTGGCTGACAGTTTTGATTGATGGGTCAATCGCGATTGACACATGGCCCGAAATTTTTGTCGGTCCTGGTCAAACGATCATTGATTGAGTCGATCACGATGGACAGGCCCGTCGAGGAAGTCGGTCACGATTGATGGGTCAATCATGATTGATGGGTCAATCACGATTGACACATGGCATACGTGGGCTCTGTCAATCGTGCTCAAATAGTCGTTGACTCTATCGATCATGATCGACCTCTCGATCGCGATTGACAAGTCAATCGATAGGTGTCCGTCGTCGTTTGTCGGTCACGATTGATGGGTCAATCGTGATTGATAGAAAACTGAGGCATTTCAAAATTTCAAACACACTTTTAAGATGTCCTAGACCTATACATCATGTTTATGGACTTGGTTTAGCAAAATGGTCACTTTTTTTGTTGGTCGCAATGGACAGAGGTCAATGCCTCGGGATCTGCACAGTCAAAAATTTTACCTACTGGAGTTGGTACAACTGTTGGGGATGCCGGTTCCTGCAGAAAATCTCAGAGAACACACAAAAGCACAAGTACGCAAATGCTCTCTCGCTCTCTCTCACAAGTGAAATGAGGGGAAATGGTATGGGCAGGGTGATATGACCAAAAACTAAAAATGTCGCTATGATGGAGATGGAGGTGGAAGATGGTGATGATGATGATGGCGGTGAGGATGGTGAAGAGAACAAAAGGAAATAGATAAAAGTGAAGAAAATACCTATGTGTCCAACGTCTCAACTCTACGTCTTACCATCACACGCTCGTCCTCGAAGCTCGTTCCTTGGCAACGGCGCCAAAATTTGGTGTAGCTCAGTGATGAGTAGCACCTCCTTTAATGTCAATCCGGGAAGACATGAGGATGGTATGAAGACCTCGAACAAGTGATGGCACAAGTGTGTGAGTGAGAAGCACACAAACATGCACACACATACACACACACGCGCACACAAGGCAAGAACAAAGAGAGAGACAATGGAGTACTTCTATTGCAAAAGAGTTCTCATACAAGTTCAAAACTACAACAAGCTAACCTCAAAAATGAGCTCTCTAGCTCTTTTTATAGTTTTTGACTAGCTTTGGTCTTGTCCATACCTAGTGTCTAGCCTTGTTAAAAATTAGGTTCCTAGGTTATTTTGGAGGCTCAAACGAGCTCTAAAAATTATGAAAATTGGTACATAAATACTACTAGTACTCCTCAAGCTTGAGGACTCCTCTGATTGCACAAAATGGAGTAGGAATAATAAAAAACTGGTATTTACAATGGTGTGGAGTGACTAAGATCACTATTTGGGAAATATTGTTTCATGGAAAAATTAAAGGGCCTATTTGCCAGATCTGCTTTGCCTGCTTGTTCCTTTCTCTGACTCCCTTCTTTGGTGTCCCTGTCTTGTGGGTCCTTGGGTGCCCTGACTGCTACCAACAGAAGGGAACCAAGAGGATGAAATGAAAAATAGAGGAGTTATAAAACCAGTAAAACAAGCCCATAATCAAGCTAGGGATGCCCAAAAATCAAACAAGGAGTTGCACTAGAGTTAGAAAGGAGTATAGCCAACTCTAGAAGAGAGTGCATAGTGATTCAAACCTCAATCTAATGTTGACGGCATACCACAAACACATACATGAAGGATCTATCTTAGAAAATCATGATAAATGTTACCCTAGGCCATACCTAGAGATGGAAAGGCTAGAAATAGGCAAACAAATGATTGAAGTAGCTCAAAAGATGATGGAGAAGGCTCCTCCATTATCCACACACCCATATTCCTAAAGACCAACTCAAAAAATTGATGGGCCAAGACATGCATAAAAAAAGGCATCCCACTTATTGAGTTTATAAGGCTTGCACATGGAGAACTACCTTTGGAATACACTACCACACACATAATCTATGATGAGAGGATTCACTACTAGAAATAGGGGGGTTTAGCAATGCCCCCTAATGAAAAAAAAAACAAATCTTGTCGCTTATGCGATGTTAGTGTCGCATAAGTGATGAGACTTATTTTTAATTAAAAAAAAACATGATTCATTACATAAGTAATGCAATGCATTGCTTATGCGTCACTACAAATATGCATCGCAAGGAGCATTGCTATTTAGCGATGCTATTACCAATGTTGGCAAACTACCTACGATGCTAGAGCCTCACATAAACGACTTCCTGATATTTCAACGCGACGCTCTGAATGTTAAAAAAAAAAAGGATTTATCCCGGCACATTTGTGCTTGGATTAGGACGCGAGAGAGAGAGAGAGAGAGAGAGAGAGAGAGAGAGAGAGAGAGAGAGAGAGAGAGAGAGAGAGAGAGAGAGAGAGAGAGAGAGAGAGAGAGAGAGAGAGAGAGAGAGAGAGAGAGAGAGAGAGAGAGAGAGAGAGAGAGAGAGAGAGAGAGAGAGAGAGAGAGAGAGAGAGAGAGAGAGAGAGAGAGAGACCTGTTTAGCACACACAACCTCAAAGGAAGCAAGGTATGCTCACACACACATACACACACAGATTTACACACACATGTACACATGCATACACACACACATATACACATATAGACACACGCACATACTGGTAACTGAAACTATGGTCAATTCTTTCGCACTTACATGCTTTTGTTGTGTAGAATATATGCTTGAATGCATGTACTTTGAGGAGAAAGTGGGTGTTACGAGGAAGAGAAGCACTAGAATGTGGTGTTAAAATGGAGCTCGAAGGAGTTCTGACCAAAGTTGTTACTTTTGTTTGTAGCTTAAAAGCTTGTTTCAATGTGAAGGCCAATGATAAGGGTAGAGGAGTACATGCGGAACCGGTTGGCAGGTACTAAGAATTCAACACTGAAAAGGGTTTCAGAAACAAATGCAGAGAAACATTTACTGAATCCTTCATGGTAGTATAGTGTATGGATACACCTATTAACTAGGTTGGCATTTTGTCATCTCTTGCTACCAAAGAGTCTAGTGTATGCTTACTCCCTGGGTGGGAGTAGCTGCAAAAATCTCAACCACTAAAACACAGGTCAGTTGTGGAATGATTAATGATGGAAAAGCATTTTATTTTCTTCATTTTCCTTTAAGAACAAATCTCCTAGTTCACATCAATGGTTTCTTCGAGCGTTCTTCAAATCGAGGAGATATTTGGCATGGTGCTGATATGGATGGCATGGGAAGGATACGGGCCAACTGGAATGCACTTCTTTTAAATGATGTGATCACATTTTCCTTCTACCATTTTTTATTAATGAATGCACCTCAAGATGCTCTTCATGGCACACGCTCAGGTAGGGGGTGTGAAGCTAATCGATTCCCTCCGAGAGAAGTGGATGGAAGTCAGTCATCCTCGGAACTGTCAGACATAAAGGGGGGCTTGGTTTGGAGAAAAAGGGCATTCTTGGAGGTCGACTGAGAGACATTCTTGACCTATACATATAGCCATTCTTGCTTTTGAAGGGGGAGCTCCATTGTTCACTGGAAGGGGAATCCTCATTCATAAGAAGGGTCATCAATGACAGGGAGAGTCGGGCCGGCTTTCGTTAGCTGGGAGGGCAAAGCATTGTTCTTTTGGCTAGAGAGGAAGGCAATACTGAGGAGAGTTTTTGGGAGTGCATGAATTCAACAAGCCAAACTTCTTGCGAACAGAAGATATGTTCTCCTTCACACCTTCTGTAGGAGCTCAGGCATCTAGGCTAGAGGCCTTCTTTAGACGATGCTGCCTTCAATAGCATTGCTACATCAGATAATAACGAAGCCACCTTGATTCCACTAGAGAGGTTATCAAACGTTAAAATGTGTGAATATTTTATCCCAGGTCAATGCTCTCTAGCTAATCACGAATGTGCAGTTGATACTAACGAGCATGTCTGTGGACAACGTGATGCTTTTTTGTGGAAGGGCAATATTGCCGATTATACATGGTAGTGCAGAGAGAGGAAAGGATTTAGTACTCTATAGGCAAATCTACTCAGGAGAAGAGAAGGAAGCTTCTCCCGTTTGATTTTGGTCCTTACAGGAGAACCAGAGAAAAGGGGGTTGGCTTTGTTTTGCCCAAGGGGATTTCTTCTTGGAGGAGTAGTAGAGAAGTTTTTGGGCGTCGTAAGTCCTTTCCTCAATGGGGGACTTCTTTGTGTCTTGAGTTGAAGAAAAAGCTTTCGGATCAATGCTTTTGATGCAAGTGAATGAAATCATGAATTTCAAAAGTGAGAGCTGAAATAACAGATCATAGCAACATATTAGAAGATCATCATGTAGTGCTTCAATCAAAAGTGTTGCCATAAAAACAAGAGGTTGGAATAAATCTTGAGAATGCTTCTTCACATGCATAAAGAAGCAATCGAGAGACAATCCACCGAGGCTATAGTGTTGTAGGATCACAATAATAGATGGATTTTGTGAAGAAAGCATCTTGTTTGACGATCAAAGTATATTTAAGAGCTACACCAAAAGTTTCTGCATCAACACATGCTCAGAAGTTTTGCTCATACGGTTTGCACTTCTCTATTCATAATCAATAGCAGTTGTATTGCTGAGGACTCCATGGAAACAAATCCTGTTGCACTTACTTTCTAACCATTTGTTTGAAATTATATGTTATGAGCACTACTAGCTACAGATCTTATGGATGTTTTGATGCACGCACTCGTAGTTGTTTCATTCAATTGCCACTCACCTTCAAACCTATCAGACTTCTCTTCATCCATGAAAGTTGTGAAATCCTAAAGCTAGATGTAAAGCTAAATTTTAGCGAGCTTGATACTTGAAGGGAGCAGAGTATGTGTCGGTGATGAAGGAGGAATGTAGAATAAAGGAAGTTCAAGAAGTAGCATAAAATGGAAGCATGAAGGGAAGCAGAGAATAGCATAGAGTGCGAAGATGATAGAGCAAAATAGACCCACAAGACTAGATAAAAGAAGAAAAGTTCTCTGTACAAAAAATGTCTCTATATTCACTATGATGAAGTATCAACAACTCTGTACAAAAATGAATTCCTAAGCTCTTTATATAGAGTTTTGGGAATGAATGTGTGCCAATGATTTTCTTGTACAAAAGTACTGAAGAATATTTAAAGTACTAAAGGAATGGATAATAACAAAAAAGTTTCTCAACAACTTTTTCACAAAAATAATGGATGCTATTTTAAAGCACTAAAAGAGTGGTCAACTTTTAATGACCCTTTTTATGAAAATAGTGGCTGATATCTAAAGAGATAAAAGAATGGTTTTAAATCAAAAAGCTTTTCCTAAAATGGATGCGCAACATTCTCCCCCTCAAGATTTGCTTGAATATTCTAGCAATCGAACCAATTGTTTGAATCTTTGTCTCTTTGTTCCATCAAGAGCTTTTGTCATCATATCTGCAAGCTGATCTTTTGAAGATATAAAAGAAATGTTGATCTCTTTTGAAACTACCTTCTCATGAACATAATGGTAATGAACTTCGATATGCTTGGTACGTGCATGAAAAACTGGATTAGCTGCCAAATGTATACTACTCATATTATCGCCATAAATTTGTGGAGTTATATAAAGAAGATGTAAATCTTCAAATAACTTTTTGAACCACATTACTTCACATGTCAATTCTGCAAGCGCACGATACTCTGCTTCTGTAGATGAAAGTGCCACTGTTGGTTGTTTCTTTGAGCTCCAAGATACAAGATGATTTCCCATCATCAATATGTAGCCACTTGTGCTACGTCGATCATCTTTATTTCGTGCCCAATTTGCATCACTAAAAGCTTTAATATCAAGATTACTATCATGTGAGTAAAATAAACCTTTGTTCAAAGTGCCTTTCAAATAGCGTAGCACACGCTTAGCCGCATTCCAATGTACATCTGTAGGCTTGTGCATGAACTGTGAGAGTACTCCAAGTGCATAACCAATATCAGGTCGTGTACTTATAGCATACAACAATGATCCAATCAGCGATCTATACATGTCTACATTTTCAAAATGAACACCATCATGTATACTCAATTTTACATTAGGCTCCAAAGGATTTGCAACTGCTTTACATTCTGACAAACCAAACTTTTGAAGTAAATCACATATGTACTTCTTTTGACTCAACCATATACCATGTTCCTCATAAATAACTTCAATTCCCAATGCATAACATAAAATCCCCAGATCTGAAATCTTAAACTCCTTGCCAACTTTCTTCTTAATTTCATCAATCTCATCAATAGCACTTCCTGTAATGATGAGATCATCAACATAAATGCAAATATACACACATTGATCTATTACAAACTTAACATATAAAGAAGGATCTGCAACACTTGGTTTATATCCTTGAGCTTCCAAATAACTTACCAATTGATGATTCCAAGCTCTGGGTGCCTGTTTCAAACCATATAATGCTTTTGTTAGCTTGCAAACAAAATTCGGATACTTTTTATCTTTAAATCCTTCTAGTTGCTCCATATAAACCTGTTCTTGTAATTGACCATTCAAAAATGCATTTTTGACATCAAGCAGAAATATCTTCCAACATTTACTTGTTACAACACTCAAAATTGTTCGTATAGTTGACATTCTTGCAACTAGGCTAAATGTCTCTTCATAATCAATTCCATATGTTTGTGCAAAACCTTTTGCAACTAACCTTCCTTTGTACCTGGAAATAGAACCATCACTATTTCTTTTAATACGAAATACCCACTTATTTCCAATTACCTTCATCTTATTATTTCGTGGTACAAGCTACCATGTGTTGTTCTCATACAATGCATCTATCTCTTCTTGCATTGCATTTGACCAATTAACATTTGAATTTGCACCTTCGAAACATGTACATTCCTGTTCTTCAATAACTTTTGACATAAAAGCTGAATGTGAAACACAATAAGACTCAATATACCTTTGTGTTGGCTTTCTTTCTCTTGAACTTCTCCTAAGTTCATGTTCATGTTTTATCAAACCAGATTTAGAACTTTCATCAATTTCTATATCATCACTTATCTCAACAAGCTTTGCTTTACCTTTTCCTTTCTCTTTTGATGTAGGTGATGATTTTTCTTCATTATAACCATTCTCATCTTCTGAGCTCAGTCCTGTAGTATCATGTAAACCATCCTCGATTTCTTCTTGCATTTCTTCTTGAACCTGCAAAATAGGATTTTTAAACCAAGATAATAACTCATCAAAGTGTACATCACGGCTAATAATCATTTCCTTACTTATTGGATTATAACACTTATATCCTTTTTGATTATCTGCATAACCCATGAAAATACATTTCTCTGCTTTTGGCTCTAGTTTGGTTCTCAATGCATATGGAGCCATAGCAAAACAAATACAACCAAATACACTCAAGTGTTCAATAACAAGTTTTCTATTAAACCAAACCTCAAAAGGAGTTACATTATGCGTTGTTGATGTTGGCATACGATTCATCAAATATATTGTTGTATTTACCACTTCATCCCAAAATTTCAATGGCATATGCTTTTCATTCAGCATTGCTCTTGCTATCTCTGCAATAATCATATTCCGTCTTTCTGCTACTTTTTTCTGTTGAGGAGTATACCTACAAGTGACTTCCCTCCTTATACCTTCATTCCAAAGAAAGTCATTAAAAATTCTTGGAAAATACTCACTACCACCATCAGATCTTAATCTTTTAATTACCTTACCAGTTTGCTTTTCGGCCATTGCTTTGAATTTGACAAAGAAATCAAACGCATCACTCTTATGCTTAAGAAAATACACAAAAGTCATTCGGCTAAAGTCGTCCACAAAAGTAACATAATACTTACTATCTGCAAGTGATGGTTCCTTCATAGGACCCCAAACATCATTATGCACCAATTCTAATAAATCCTTGCTTTGCAATTTGACACTACAAAAAGGATGCCTTGCTTGCTTACCAAATTGACAAGCATCACACAAATGTATCATATTTTTTTTTGAGATATCAGGTAAACCAACAACAATCTTTCTTTTAGCCATGTCTTTTAACTTATGTACATTTACATGTCCTATTCGCTTATGCCATAATTCAATCTGAGAAATCTTATTATTACCAACTGAATAATAAGAAACAAAATCAGGAGCTGCATCCAATGTAAAAAGTCTTCCTCGGTGTTGACCTTTTGCCAAGACTTTATAATTCTGCTTCAGATTTTCAACAAAACACCCAGATTTGTTGAACCGTACTTGATAGCCATGATCCACCATCTGACCAATTGAAATAATATTTTTACTTATTGACGGTATATGTAGAACATCTTTTAAGATTTTATTGCCTTTTCGATCTTCAAAGCACACGTCTCCAATGTGTGCTATATGATGCATTGAACTGTCACCTGTTTCAACTTTACCATCAAAAAAAGTTGCATGTAAATTAGCAAACCAATCAACATTATTGCTCATATGATTACTACATCCAATGTCAACATACCATACATCATTGCTATGAGTTACATCTATATTTACATTCATCATTAGTACATTTTCATGATTTTGTTCTTGAACAAAATTACCCTGTGTATGATTTTGCCTTGCATATCCATCTCGCCCTTGATTATGCCAACAATCATGAGATATATGACCAGCCTTACCACAATTATAACATGTTATACCTGAATTACCTTGATATGCATTACATCCTCTGCCACGGTAGGAATATCTCCCCTTACCACGCATATTCATATATGAGCTGTCAGCATCATAATTGTTGTTTGTCTCATTTCGACCTCCACGACCTCTGAAAGTTCCTTTCTACCACCTCTTTGACCACGCTGATTTCTTGCATAAAGTGCATGACCTACACTACCTTTCTGCATAGATTGTCCACCATTTATATTAATTTCTTCTGTTATGATAAGTGAAACCAACTCATCAAAATCAGGCAACTCCTCTCTCACAAAAACAGAAGTTGTAAAAGCTTTCCATTTTTCATCTTCTTTTAAACCATTTAAAACAAATGCAACTAAATCATCATCTTCAACTATCCACGAAATTGAAGCAAGTGCATCGACAATCTGCTTAATTTTTAAAACATAATCATTTACTGACTGTCGTACATCCTTCCACAAATTATTTAATTCATTTTTCAATTGAATTCGTCGTGCCTTAGTGGTTGTTGCGAAGATTTGCTCTAATGCCTCCCAAATCTCCTTGCTTGTTCTCAAGTCCTGTATGTGTCCTATCATGCTTGACTCAATATTTTGTGACAATACAAAGACTACCTTCTTGTCATGCTCATTCCACCTCTGATATTCCCGGACTTGCTGTGGTGTCAGATTTTGATCAGGCAAGTCCGGTTGAGGCTCCATACCACTAATAAGATCATGCAGATTCCTACCCATAAGATATGCAGACATGCGAAAACGCCAGGCTTGATAGTTGGTTTTACTCAATTTTTCTATTTGGCTATTTTCGTCAGCCATCCTAAAAGAAGGTAATTCTAAAACGACGGTACTTGCAAATTATCAGCTTATTGGTGTTGCATCTTATGCATATACCTCATGTATAGCACCTTTGATGCATCAACCTTGCTCTAATACCAATGTAGAATAAAGGAAGTTCAAGAAGTAGCATAAAATGGAAGCATGAAGGGAAGCAGAGAATAGCATAGACTGCAAAGATGAAAGAGCATAATAGACCCACAAGACTAGATAAAAGAAGAAAAGTTCTCTGTACAAAAAATGTCTCTATATTCACTATGATGAAGTATCAACAACTCTGTACAAAAATGAATTCCTAAGCTCTTTATATAGAGTTTTGGGAATGAATATGTGCCAATGATTTTCTTGTACAAAAGTACTGAAGAATATTTAAAGTACTAAAGGAATGGATAATAACTAAAAAGTTGCTCAACAACTTTTTCACAAAAATAATGGATGCTATTTTAAAACACTAAAAGAGTGGTCAACTTTTAATGATCCTTTTTATGAAAATAATGGCTGATATCTAAAGAGCTAAAAGAATGCTTTTAAATCAAAAAGCTTTTCCTAAAATGGATGCACAACAAGGAAGGCCAGAGGTTTTTCAGTTTCGAAGTCGGGGCTTATGCAGGAGGGATATATTCGTGCATACTATCAAAAGGGCAGAAGAAGTTAAGGGTGCATGAGTCAAGGATTAAAAGTTGAGCTGAGAGGTCATGTGAGGGAGGGAATCAAGAGGTTTGCCACCCTGAAGGCTAGAGGAGACAGTTGAACAAGGAAAGGAGGGAAGCTCGATAGTGCCAGAATGAGGTGAGTGAAATCACAGCAAGGGGTCCTTGTTACTAATTTTGAGCATACTACTGCCCAGCTCATCGCACCACTTGAGTCTGCTCAAGTTGGGGAATGCTTTCAATTCACTAGATTTGAAGGGGAGTGAAGTGGATATGGATTCTAGAGAAGGACACAGAAGGTGAGGGAGAAAAAGAAGGGCACTGGTGGAGATTCTTGAGAGTGTCCACCATCGATTCGAAAGGCAGAACTAGGCACACACACGGAAAAAGGGCAACATGAGGTAGAGTAGAAAAGGTCTTGGATGACGACAGGGTGAGGATTGGTATTGTAGAAGGCTGGAGTAAAGGAGAACACATATTCGGGATTGTTCTTCGAGGGTAGCTATCAAAGCTACAATTCCATCAACAAAAAGACAAATCGTTTGTGCTATCTAATGGAAACATGTATAGGATGGGCACTTCTATTGAGTATGGGAATATATATTTGATTAGTATGGAGTTCTCTTGAATCCTCAACATCATTCTAATATGGCTCTCTAAGGAATCTACTCAAGAGAAGTTGGAGGCTGCTACTGCAGAGGTTGGAAGGAAAAGTTTGCATTGCATGGGTGCCCGCACATGAGAGGAACACTTTGACTTTTGATGTAGAGTTGGCCTCTGTTCTCAAAGAAAGAAAGTTTGCTACACCATGCTATGGGGTGGTTGTTGCGTACATGCCAATAGGATACTTTGATTTGTTGTTTGATATGACTTGAAATCCCCAAAAGTATATAAATAGCTTTTCTTTGAGAAGAATGCAGAGATGTTTTTCGGACCATCACTTTCTACAATAGTGATTGGAGCAGCTCATTAGGAGATTCTTCTTTGAGCTCAATCTGGAGAAGACATAAGAACCATTTACTGAAGAAAAGGTACCACAAGAGACTTTTTTCCTTTTTGGGTTCTTGATCTTTGGAGAAGACTTCACTAGGAGCAGAATGCATTGAAGCTAAGAGAAAGTTGCTTCTATGCTGATGGACGTTATCAATTTGGCAAAGGAGTTGTGGTGTTGAATATAGAGGGAACCTTATTGATGGAAGAATTGATGACTTCAACAACGAATATGTGCATCAGCTGATCTGAATGAATAGGGGTCATGCTAATTCCTGAAAGTGAAGAAGGATCTAATGCCCAGCCATCAACAAGATGCTACAAATTGCTTTGCACTCCTGTTGACAAGCTCAAGCTTTGGATAGGTATCATTTCAACAACTGTGCCTATACATGATTGGAGACTGCTATCGGACTTTATTTATTTTTCCTCGTCTATTTCTTTTGGAGAAAAAATTGCAGCAGTTAACATGATATAGAGATTGAATGTATAATAGCCAAGAGACTTCATGCTATGCGGAGAGGGTTTGCTAACGTGCTCCATAATGTTTTTGTATCTATGATTCACATCAATTTGGAGTGTTTAATAGAGATCCACTCTCCTACAAGCATGGGTGTAGCACATTCAGGTTTTTGCGTTATGGATCTCATTGTATTTTGAAAATACTCCTAGTGCAAGGAAAAGGGGGAAAGTAAACACCTTATGAGCATAAGTAACTATCGAAGTTGTAACCAATTGTGGGCTGATGGGAATGTTTATAAATGCCTCTTCAAATTTTTGCGTTATGGATCTCATTGTATTTTGAAAATACTCCTAGTGCAAGGAAAAGGGGGAAAGTAAACACCTTATGAGCATAAGTAACTATCGAAGTTGTAACCAATTGTGGGCTGATGGGAATGTTTATAAATGCCTCTTCAAATGTTCAAGTGAGGGTGCCTCTGTGGGAAGAGTGGTGTGTGTGATTAGGAAAAAAAGTGAGGCTGCAAGGTGAGGTGTTGTTGAGTGCATGTACAAAAGTGGATGAAATCGAGTGAGAATACGCGAGGAAGAGAGAGAGAGATTGGGGGGAATAAAGAGGGGTGGATGGATAAAGTGAAAGGAAAACGAGTATGCATTAGTTGAAGTGTGTGTGTGCGAGAGAGAATTGATGCATATATGTGCAAGTATTAGGTGTGTGAATGAGAGAAAATGAGATTGTGAGTAGGCTGGTGCATGTGTGAATGTGAGAAAGGGGGTGTTTGATCGGGGGAAGAGGAGAGAGAAAGGAGAAAAATAGAAGGAGGAAGAGGGAAAGATTGAGAGATGGCAAAGTAGAAGTGTGGAATTTGGAAATATTGGGAAACAATTTGGTTTTTGCTTGTGATTAGACATCGAAGCCCTTCCCATATCAAGGTTGAAGCAAACCCAGAGATTGAAGTACACCTGGATTGATTTGAATGTGAGAAGGAGGAAGAGGGAAAGAGTGAGAGATGGCAAAGTAGAAGTGTGGAATTTGGAAATACTGGGAAACAATTTAGACATCCAAGACCTTCCCATATCAAGGTTGAAGCAAAACCAAAGATTGAAGTACACCTAGATTGATTTCGGATTAAGATTTGAATGTGATGGTACAATCCAAAAAGATTTGGATCTACCAGGGATTGAAAAGTGAACATATTTGCGCACATTGGTGGGTTTAGATTACGATAAACTTGGTGAGATGCGAGAAATTGAGCAAATATAATTGCATATAAGCATTGTTTTCTTGGGCATTAGGACTTAAGATTTTGGCGATTCTATTGGGGATTGGCTTAGCACATCTGATAGAGATTGCTATGAGTTTGCTTGATGCCCCATGCACATGGCACAGCCTATTGGCCCCGGATTGGTTGCTTTGGTCTTGGTAAAGTGGTGGCACAAAGAATGCAAGTTAGGGACTTTCAAAAGGTTGGCCCGAGGATGATGAACTTTGGATGGGCTAGAAGAAGATGCGGATTTGGGCACCCAATGAGGAATCGCGCATATGAATATCGTTGGTTGGATCATGCTTTGGCATATAGCAAATATTTCCCTCGCATATGCACCCTGTTGGATTTTGTCCCCACATGTGCGGATTGTGGGAAAAAGCATTTATGTGAACACGTATGTAGCTCAAAAGAAGTGAGTGTCAGAAAGGTTGCAACAAATGAACATGATAGGTATGTATCTTCTCTATATGTGGAGGATGACAAGAGCAGAGTTACTTTGTGGACGGAGACCGCAAGAGCAAGTGAAAGCAAGGACACTAGATCTCCTTAGCAAGACTTGGTAGAATTTGTGAAGAGCCCAGAATGTCAAGTCAATTGGCTGCATGTGGAGGGGGATGGCGATAAGGTCAAGATGGAGAGAGTAGAGGGAAATCAAGCAAAAATGGAAGAGGTCTTAGGAAATTAGGAAAAGCAAATGCGATCAGTGGAAAGTGCGAATAAAGAGTTAAAGAAGGAAAAAAAAACTTAAAAAGACAAATCCTAACACTTCAGCATGAAAACAGGGCTAGACGGGGAAAGAAAATGAGAAAAGAAGTCTTGGACATTAGAACTAGTTTGGTAATAGTAGAGTACTACGATGTCATGATTGAAGAAGAGCCCTCAAGAGAATAGGATGACCTGATGAGGAGAGTCGAATGAATGGACATGAAATCGAGAAGGTACAAAGCAGAATCCGTAGATAGAGTGACCAAGCGAGTAAGGCAGATGAGGAGTTCCACCTGGAGTTAGAAAGGATGAGGTGTGCCCAAGCAAAGAGTGATGAGAAAGTGGGACAGCTAGAAAAGGAAAATGAGAGGTTGAGTGGCACGCTAGGTAAATGGATGAGTCAGAGAGACGACGAGAGACGAAAATGTGTAGAAGGGGAACAAAAAGTAGGGAAAATGGAGGAAGAGTTGAAAGCGGTATTGGACAAGTTAGAGGCATTAAGAGTGGGGTTAGAAGGGATGGAGAAGTTGGCGAAGAAGGTGGATGAACTTGAATTAGAAAATGAAAGTAGAATTTGGGAGGATAGTACGATCCGAGAAGAGGTTGAGAAGCTGTCTGACCTAGTCAGGAAGAGGGAGGATGTCCCCCTTGAATCCGAAAGGACAATGAGAGATTTGGAAGAGGAGAAGGAGAAAGTGTGGAATCAGTTCCGACGTGTTGATTGTGAGTTTTTCCAATTCCAAGGTGGTATTGAGCGAAATAAAGAAGGGATAAGGGACTTAGCAGTGAAGCTTGAGGCATTGAGAAGTGTAGTAATGAGTGGTGGCCTTCCAGACCAAATCGCTTGCTTAGAGGACAATATCAGCAAATTGTTGAGTCATGTGGAATCTTTGCGAAACAGAGGTTGGAGGTGAAAGAGGAATCGACGAGGTGATGGATGTTGATAGGGATGGCTTAGTTCTGATTAGGGTTTACTTTGTCAGGATTGCATGTTGGAGATGTGAGGACATATGGATCAAGTGTGTTGTATGCTTAGGAACTGAAGTGACACTTTTTAGGGTTTCAGGTTGATGAGGTGGTTAGTATGTGCGAGTTTTGAGAGGAAGGGTTGACCATGGCATTAGTGATCAGATTTTGGCTTGAGTAGCGGTAGAGAGGAGATGTGTCTCATCAAGATGTTCATAGGGGGATATATGTATGTGCATCGTGATTGGCATGGTTGGGAAAAAGGCCCTTTTTTGTCTCATAATTCTCGGGATCTTGGAAAAAAAAGAGAGAAAAGGAAATCTATATGTTTGTGTATGTGTGTGTGTGTGGCTACGCGCTTATGTGGGCTGATAAGTGGGTGGATGCACTTTGGATGGGTGGTCAAAGCCATGAACTGACATCAGTTTTGCATAGGGCTAGCAGTGTGTGCATCGTGCACTACGTTGGGTTGGTAGATGGGTGGAACAAACTCGAACAGGTGATCAAGTCCACGAGTCGCGCTTCAGTGTAGGCCGACCTATGTGAGTAAATATAAATAAAATAAATGAAAAAAAAACCTTGCTCGAGGGGGGATAGAAGAGAGGCGAGAGGGCATGATGCCTGGATGGGTATGTGTTGTGGGGATATGGGCATATGTGGACTCTTGATGAAGCATGTCAAATCGACGCTTACGTTCGACTAGGATTTTGGCTTCGATGTGTCTGTGGAAGACTTGGACTTGAGGGATCCAATCGTGCTAGGTACTTTGTTTGTCTGCAAACCTTTGGGAAGTGTTCAGTTCGGCTCTTAGGTGGTGCAACAACTTGTGAAGTCCGGAATCACGTTGACGGCAAGCGGTCTTGTCGATGTGACCCGACATTAGACTCGAGAGATCTTTGCCATATATTCATCAAGTTAGAGAGGTGGGTCGATGACCAAGCATAGGATCTAATTGATGAGCAAAAGAGCACATAGTAGATAAAAAGGTAATTGAGAATAGAAAACCCTAGGTGGGAAGGAAATGGGAAATGGACGAGAGAATTTGGGTTAGAAATGGGAAAAGAAATGAGAGACTGATTGTATAGACAGAAGAGTGTTGAGAAGGGAATGTGGGGATGATTTCTGCTTGCATGAGTACATGGTGTGTACAAAGAGGATGTCAAACATGCATGTGTGATGCGGCTTCATGATGTGTTGGTTCCCGTTGTTTTGAGGTATATTTTTCTTTTGATGAAAAGTGGTCTAATGCTTTTGATGAGTTTGCAGATGTGAAGGACATGACAGTTGAAGATGCAAAAAAAGTATACGAGGTTGGTAAGTAATGTGATTGATTTTGATACTAATCGACATTGAGTGTATGCCTGTAGGTACATTGTTAGGAAAAGGATGGAACATGTAATTAATCTATGGAAATGTTTGGATGAGTTTATGTGGGTTGCAGGATGCAGGAACCATTTGGCTCATTGGGGATGACTTTGCAAGCAGAAGGGGGGAGTATGGTAACTGAAATTATGGTTGATTCTTTTGCACTAACATGCTTTTGTTGTGTAGAATATACGCTTGAATGTAGGTACTTTGAGGAGAAAGTGGGTGTTACGAGGAAGAGAAGCACTAGAATGTAGTGCTAAAATGGAGCTCGAAGAAGTTCTGGCCAATGTTGCTACTTTTGTTTGCAGCTTAAAAACTTGTTGCAGTGTGAAGGCCAATGATAAGGGTAGAGGAGTACATGCAGAACCGGCTGGCAAGGACTAGGAATTCAACACTGAAAAGGGTTTTGGAAACAAATGTCAGAGAAACATTTACTGAATCCTTCATGGTAGTACAGTGTATGGATACACCTATTAGCCAGGTTGGCATTTTTTCATCTCTTGCTACCAAAGAATTTGGTGTATGCTTGCTCCCTTGGGTGGAAGTAGCTACAAAAATCTCAGGCACTAAAACACAGGTCAGCTCTGGAATGATTAATGATGGAAAAGCATTTTAATTTCTTCCTCTTCCTTTAAGAACAATTTTCCGAGTTCACATCAATGGTTTTTTCGAGCTTTCTTCAAATCGAGGAGATATTTGGCATGGTGCTGATATGGATGGCGTGGCAAGGATATGGGCTAGCTTGCATACACTTATTTTAAATGATGTGATCACATCTACCTACTACCATTTTTTATTAATGAATGCACCTAAAGATGCCCTTCATGGCACACACTTGGGTAGGGGGTGTGAAGCTGATCGATTCGCTCCAGGAGAAGTGGACGATGGTCAGTCATCCTTGGAGCTGTCAAACATTCGAGGGGGCTCGGTGTGGAGAAAAAGGGCATGCTTGGAGGTTGACTTGGAGACATTCTTGACCTATACATACAACCATTCTTGTTGTTGAAGGGGGAGCTTCATTTTTCACTGGAAGGGGAATCTTCTTTCATTAGAAGGGTCATCAGTGATAGGGAGAGTTGGGCTAGTTTTCGTTAGCTAGGGGGGGCAAAAGCATTGTTCTTTTTGCTAGAGAGGAAGGCAATACTAAGGAGAGCTTTTGGGAGTGCATGAATTCAACAAGCCAAACTTCTTGCGGACAAAAGATATGTTCTCCTTGACACATTCCGCAGGAGCTCAGGCGTCTGGGCCAGAGGCCTTCTTTAGATGATGCTCCCTTCAATAGCATTGCTACATAGAACAATAACGAAGCCACCTTGATTCCACTAGAGAGGTTATAAATGCTAGAACATGTGAATGTTTTATCCCCCGTCAATGCTCTCCAGCTAATCACGAATGTGCAGTTGATACTGACGAGCATGTCTGTGGACAGCGTGATGCTTTTCTGTGGAAGGGCAATGTTATCGGTTATACATGGCAGTGCAGAGAGAGGAAAGGATTCGGTACTCTATAGGCAAATCTACTCAAGGGAAGAGAAGGAAGCTTCTCGCGTTTGATTTTGGTCCTAAATCAAGATTGAGAATAAACTTTCCTAAGGAAGGTTGTCGCTGAACACTTTAGAGGAACAAGAGAAGCAGAGAGAAGGGGGTTGGCTTTGTTTTGCCTAGGGGGATTTCTTCTTCGAGGAGCAGCAGAGAAGTTTTTGGGTGTTGTTAGTCCTTTCCTCAGTGGGGGACTTCTTTGTGTCTTTGAGTTGAAGAAAAAGCTTTTGGATCAATGCTTTTTGATGCAAGTGAATGGAATCAGGAATTTCAAAAGTGAGAGCTGAATTAGCAGATCATAGCAACAGATTAGAAGATCATGGTGTAGTGCTTCAATCAAAAATGTTGTCATAAAAACAAGAGGTTGGAATAAATCTTGAGAATACTTCTTCACATGCATAAAGAAGCAACCAAGAGACAATCCACGAAGGCTATAGTGTTGGAGGATCACAATAATAGTGTTGGAGGCTATAGTGTTCGAGAGACAAAGCACAAGCAAAGGGGAGAAGAAGTTAAGGATGCATGAATCAGAAATTAAAAGTTGAGCTGAGAGGTCATTTGAGGGAGGGCATCAACAGGTCTGCCACCCTGAAGGCTAGAAAAGATAGTTGAACAAGGAAAGGAATGAAGATCGATAGTGCCGAAATGAGGTGAGTGAAATCACAAGCAAGGGGTCCTTGTTACTGATTTTGAGCATACTACTGCCCAGCTCGTCGCACCACTTGAGTCTGGTCAAGTTGGGTAATGCGTTCGATTTACTGGATTTGAAGGGGAGTGAAGTGGACATGTTGAAGGACATAGAAGGTGAGGGAGAAAAAGAAGGGCTTTGGTGGAGATTCTTGAGAGTGTCCACCATCGATTGGAGCAGAGGAACTAGGCACACATAGGGAAAAAGGGTAACATCATGTAGAGAAGCAAAGGTCTTGGACGACGACATGGGGAGGATTGTTATTGTAGAAGGCTGGATAAAACAAGAACACATATTTGGGATTGTTCTTCAAGGGTAGCTATCAAAGCTACAATTCCATCAACAAAAAGAGAGATCATTTGTGCTATCTAATGGAAACATGTATAGGATGGGCAGTTTTGTTGAGTATGGGAATATATATTTGATTAGTATGGTGTTCTCTTGAATTCTCAACATCATTCTGATATGGGTCTCTAAGGAATCTACTCAAGAGACGTTGGAAGGAAAATTTTGCATTGCATGGGCGCCCGCACATCAGAGGGACTCTTTAACTTTTGATGTAGAGCTCGGCCCTGTTCTCAGAGAAAGCAAGTTTGCTACACCAGGCTATGGTGTGGTTGTTGCATACACGCCAATAGGACACTTCGATTTGTTGTTTGATATGACTTGAAATTCCCAGAATTATATAAACAACTTTGCTTTGAGAAGAATGCGGAGATGTTTATCGTACCATCACTTTCTACAATAGTGATTGGAGCAACTAATTAGGAGATTCTTCTTGGAGCTCAAGTTGGAGAAGACACAAGAACCATTTACTGAAGAAAAGGCACCACAAGAGACTTTTTTCCTTTTTGGGTTCTTGATCTTTGGAGAAGACTTCACTAGGAGCAGTAGGCATTGAAGCTAAGAGAAAGTTGTTGCTATGCTAATGGACATTATCAATCTGGCAAAGGAGTTGTGGTGCTAAATATAGAGGGAACCTTATTGATGGAAGGATTGATGACTGCAACAACCAACATGTGCATCTGCTGATCCGAATGAATAGGGACCATGCTAATTCCTAAAAGTGAAGAAGGATCTAATGCCCAACCATCAACAAGACGCTACAAATTACTTTGCACTCCTATTGACAAGCTCAAGCTTTGGATAGGTATCATTTCAAGAACTGTGCCTATACATGATTGGAGACTGCAATTGGACTTTATTTATTTTTCCTCGTCTATTTCTTTTGGAGAAAAAATTGTCGCAGTTAACTTGATATAGAGATTGACTATATAACAGCCAAGAGACTTCATGATATGTGAAGGGGTTTGCTAACGTTCTCCATAATGTTTGTGTATCTATGATTCACATCGATTTGGAGTGTTCAATAGAGATCCACTCTCCTACAAGCATGGGTGCAACACATTCAGGTTTTTGCATTATGGATCTCATTGTATTTTGAAAATACTCCTAATGCAAGGAAAAGGAAGAAAGTAAGCACCTTATGAGCATAAGTAACTATGTAAGTTGTAACCAAGTGTGGGCTACTGGGAATGTTTATAAATGCCTCTTCAAATGTTCAAGTGAGGATACCTCTGTGGGAAGGGTGGTGTGTCTTATTAGAAAAAAAAGCGAGGTTGCAAGGTGAGGTGCTGTTGAGTGCATGTACAAAAGTGGATGAAACAAAGTGAGAATACGCGAGGAAGAGAGACCGATATTGGGAGGAATAAAGAGGGGTGGATGGATAAAGTGAAAGGAAAAAGAGTGTGCATTAGCTGAAGTGTGTGTGTGAGAGAGATAAGTGATGCATATATGTGCAAGTACTAGGTGAGTCAATGAGAGAAAATGAGATTGTGGGTAGGTTGTGCATGTGTTTTGATCGAGGAAAGAGGAGAAAGAAAGGAGAAAGATAGAAGGAGGAAGAGGAAAAGAGTGAGAGAGGGTGAAGTAGAAGTGTGGAATTTGGAAATATTGGGAAACAATTTGGCTTTTGCTTGTGATTAGACATCCAAGCCCTTCCCATATCAAGGTTGAAGCAAAACCAAAGATTGAAGTACATCTGGATGGAATTTCATATTAAGATTTGAATGTGACGGTACCATCCAAAAAGATTTGGATCCATCGATGATTGAAAAGTGAACGTATTTAGATTAAGATAAACTTGGCGAGATGCAAGAAATTGAGAAAATATAGTTGCATATAAGCATTATTTTCTTGGGCATTAGGACTTAACACATACACATAGACACACACACATACACACACAAATACACACATACACACATAGACACACACACACATACACACATACACACATACACACACACATACACACACATACATACATAGACACATACACACTTACACAGACACAAACACACATCCACACACATTTCCACACACACATACACATGCACACACACATATATATACACATACACATGTATATGCACACAGACAAACGCATGGATACACACACATAAACACATAGACACATACACACACATAGACACACATACACACTAATTTACACACACACATATACACACTAATTTACACACACACATACACATGCCTACACACACATATATACACACATAGACACACGCATACACACATTGACACACACACACATACACACACATATACACACACACACACATAGACACATACACACTTACACACACACACATCCACACACATTTACACACACACATACACATGCATACAAACACATATATATAGATACACACGTATATACACACATAGACACACACACACATACACACATAGACACACGCACACATACACACACACATATATGCATACACACACATGTAGAGAGACATACACACACACATACACATACATGCATACATAACGCATATGCATATTACATACTTACATGCGTACACACACATTCACACACATGCATACATATGCATACATAATGCACATGCATACATATGCATACATACATGCTTACATGCATACACACACATACACATACACACATAGACACACACACACACATACACATACACACATAGACACACACACATATAGACACACGCACATACACATACACATGCACAGAGAGACATACACACACATGCACATATATGCATACATATATGCATACATACATACTTACATGCATACACACACATGCACACACATATGCATACATATGCATACATAGTGCACATGCATATGCATACATACATGCATACACATACACACATAGACACATACACACACATAGACATATACACATACATAGACACATACACACACATAGACACATACACACACATAGACACATACACACAGATTTACACACAAATACACATGCATACACACACATACACACATTCACACATGGACACACACACACATACACACATAGACACATACACACATAATGCATATGCATACATACATATTTACATGCATACACACATATGCATACATAATGCACATGCATATGCTTACATACATGCATACACATATGCACATAGACACATACACACACATAGACACATACACACACATAAACACATACACACACATACACACACATACACACATATACACACATACACACATACACACATATTTACACACACACATACACATCCATACACACACACATATATACACACATAGACACACATAAACACATGCACACACACACATATACACACATAGACACATACATACACATACACTCACATACACACACACAGATTTACACACACACATACACATGCATATACACATATATACACACATAGACACACACATACACACATAGACACACACACATACATACATAGATACATACACACTTACACACACACACAAACACACATCCACACACATTTCCACACACACATACACATGCATACACACATATATATACACATACACACGTATATGCACACATAGACACACACATACACACATAGATACACACACATACACATATAGACACATACACACACACATACACATGCATATGCATGCATACACACACACACACACATATATATACACACATAGACACATGCATGTCGCATACACACATAGACACACACACATACACACATAGACACACACACACATAGACACATAGACACATACACACTTACACACACACACACACCCAGACACATATACACATGCATACTAAAACATATATATAGATACACACGTATATACACACATAGACACACATACATACATAGACCCACACACACACACATAATGCACATGCACATGCATAGATACATGCTTACATGCATACACATACATACATACACACACATAGACACATACACACACATACACACATATACACACAGATTTACACACACACGTACACATGCATACACATAGACATACACACATACACACATAGACACACACACACACATACACACATAGACACACACACACTTACACACATAGACACACACACATAGAACACAGACACATACACACTTACACACACATACACACATAGACACATACACACTTACACACACACATACACACATCCACACACATTTACACACACACATAGACATGCATATAGCATGTATATACACACATAGACACACACATATACACACACACATAGACACATACACACTTACACACACACATACACACATCCACACATATTTACACACATACATACACGTGCATATAGACACATATATACTGATACACACATATATACACACATAGACACACATAGACACACACATAGACACATACACGCATACATACACACACACATGGACACATACACACACATATATGCATAGACACACACATAGAGACATACACACACATAGAGACATACACACACATATATGCATACACACACATAGAGACACATACACACACATACACATACATGCATACATAATGCATATGCATATGCATACATGCATACTTACATGCATACACACACATGCATACGTTTGCATACATAATGCACATGCATATGCATACATACATGCTTACATGCATACACACACTCACATATACACCTACGTACACATATACACACATACATATGAACATGTACATATATTGATTTCTAACCCATTTTGTTTTATATGTACAGGTATTATGGATCCTAGTAGAGAGAGAAGGTGAAACTCACTCCCATGAAAAGTCTTATGAGAGCAAGAGTTCCGCCTGATACTTTAGGGATCATCATGCATGAGTACTTAGAGATGCCTCATGATGAGCTGGATTTTATGATCCAGATGCTTACGTAGCGATCAGAGGAGGTCTTTTCTTCAGCTCCACATGCAAGAAGATAGCTATCTACTCATAGGTATGTTTTTTTTCACAAATTCTTTTTTATGATGTTATAACACATATTTTTATTTATTTTTATCTATCTATTTTCAAGACACCTATACCACTTCCAGATCATGAAAGCAGAGCACAGGTGCCTATGAGGATATGCATAGGCACCTTAGGGCTAGAGTGCGATATAGAGCCAGAGGAGAATATAGTGTATATAGGGAATGGATTGGAGTTCAAGAGAAGAATGCGAGCATTATGCAACTCTTACCTACGTCTTGTCCACTTGTAGTGGAAGTAAGTATAAATTTTACATATAAACTAAAATAAATATCATATGTTTTATTTACATATTTTTATTTTATTTTTGTAGTGAGCATGATGAGAGGGCTAAAAAATGCGTACTTAGTTCCCTTGAGACAGAGTTTGGGATAGGCTGGTCGCATAAGTGGTGTCTAAAAGAGATGCAAACACTTATGTCTCATCGCCATGATAATGCAGGGTACACATTGCTTTTATGTATACATATGTGGATATGAGTATGTGTGTTTATGTATGTATGTATGTCCATGAGAGAGAGAGAGAGAGAAAAGAGTGTGACTAGAGGTACAAATACACACATATACATCATACATGCACATTTACACACATATACACATAGATGCACATTTATACATACACACACATACATGCACATTTTTACACACACACATACACATGCATGCAGTTATACACATATAATGAATACACACATAGACACATACACATACACATACTCATATGCACATACACATACATAATCATATGTACACACATAGACTCACATAATCATATTTACATACATATATACACATACACATGCATACACACACACAACACATGCATACGCACATATAGATACACATACATACACACACATGCACACACACACACACACACACACACACACACACACACACACATATATATATATATATATATATATATATATATATATATATATATATATATATATATATATATATATATATATATATATATATATATATATATATTTATATTTATATTTATATATCTATATATATATACATATCCTATTTCAAAATCCTACTTCAGAAACACTAATTTTGATATAAGGGTCTTACAAACCCTACTTTAGAAACTCTAATTCAACCTTTTAGCCATATGATTGAAGTATGTGTACACATTGCATCTATTCCTCCAACCACCTACTAGAGAGATGTCTCTCCTCCCAACCTTATGCCTCTATATATAGCTACTCGAATCAATGAACATCATAATATATATAAAGGTACATACACATCATGTAGATAGACATACATAAATATAAAATGGAGTAGATACATTATGAATCACACATACATGCCTATATGCACACATGTATATATATACATGCATACATATTTACATGTACACATTTACACATCGAAACATATACATATATACATGTACACATCACATATACATGCCTACATGCACACATGTATACTTATACATGCATACATAATCATAAACACACTTGCATATATTACACAAATGCATATGCATATATACATGTGTGCATACTAACACATGTATACATATGTCACACACATGCACACACATACATATACATTAAGCACATATATGTGCATACTAACACATGTATACATATAAGACACATGAAAACACACACATATGCATGCATACATGACAAAAATTTGCTCCTGGAAGATAAAACTATATATAAAATAATTAGGCATACCCCCGAGCTTCATGTTCTAACTTAAAAGAACATGATTTCATCTCTCTAGTAGGATTCATCGATATTCTCATTGAATAAAGAAGAATCTATTATCTAATATCCATTCAAATTATTCAAGTTATTGATCGATAACTAGAGTAGAATTTACTATCTAATATGCTCATATGTTTTCATTATTGCCATCATTTTGGTAATACATCAATATAGTCTCATCTTCATCATCCTTATTGATTTAATTCATTTCTTCTATTGTTAAATAAGCGTTCTCATGAATGACATAATCTATTGATGGATTATATCAATTTCTGGTAATTCTTCTTCATCATCAGTACAATTAGCATGTAGAGTATTATCCTCTTCATAAAAAATATTAGTATCATTATCATGTATAATGAAATGTGCATGCGTGTGAATGTACATGCATATGGATGTTCATATACATGTATTTAAGTATATGTTAATGTGTATGTATATATGCAATAATGCATGCATGCAAGTCTTTTTATGTGGTTGTAGAAATGTTTGTGCATATGCATGTGTATGTGTGTGTACGTGTAAGTGTATGTGCACATGTATGTGTGTGTGTATATGTGTGTGTATGTTGTTGGAGTTAGACGTCTACGGAAGCACGCGAACAACACAAGGAAGAAGAAGAAGCTTGGAGCACAACACACAATACTGAATGTATTGCTAGAGAATGTACAAAGATAAAAATAGCCCATTAGGGCAATAGGCATATATACAAGCCGGGGGGAAAAAACCTCCTAAAGAGGGAAAAAGTGCCCCGGCAGTCCTAGTGTGTTCACACACATCACTACCTAAATATATCAACAAATCCCCCCTGGGAGTGATGTGGTGAACAAGGAGCTGGCACTCATGTATAAGGAAGTGACAAGCTATGTGGAAATCACTCCACAAAAGGAAGTAAGCCCAAAGCTTTGCGGAAAGCTTCAAACTTCTCCCTAGGCAGAGCCTTCGTGAAAAGGTCTGCTATGTTCTCCTGCGTGGGCACATATGCCAAGCTGATCTCCCCAGCAGAGAACCTCTCCCTGACATAGTGATAATGCACCTCAATGTGCTTAGTGCGAGCATGGAACACAGGGTTCCTCGCAACAACCAATGCGCTCTGACTGTGAGTGAAGATGGTGGTGGCAAAAGACTGGCCAACACCCAAATCAGCCATAAGGCGTCTGAGCCACACACACTCAACAGTCGCTGTGAAAGTTGCCCTATACTCAGCCTCACAATTGGAAGTGGCCACAGTAGGCTGCTTCTTGCTCAACCAAGATATACATGAGCTGCCAAGCATGAAGCAAAAACCACTGGTGGACACACGAGTGTCATAGCAACCAGCCCAATCTGAGTCAAAAAAAGCATGCAAATCTGGCGGTAGTGATCCCCCCTTGGGATAAAACAACCCAAGTAGCCGAGTACCACTCAAGTAGCGAAAGATGCGCTTAACCGCCTTCCAATGCGTGACTCCTGGGCAATGCATAAACCTGCTCATCTGTGAGACAACAAACACAATATCTGGCCGAGTAATGCATAAATAAATCAAGCATCCAACATCGTGTTGATAGAGAACAACATCAAATGCATCTCCAGCATCATGAAGACTCAATCGTAAACACGTCTCCATAGGAGTGGCAATAGGCCTACAGTCTTCAAGGCCAAAATGCTGCAATAATGTGTCAATATATTTCGTTTGACACAAAGCCATTCCACCATCAAGTTGCATAAACTGAATGCCCAAATAGTGATGCAAATGCCCCAAATTAGACATCTCAAATGAGGCATGCAAATCAGCCTTGAAATCAGCACTATGCTTCTCAATAGGACCAGTGAGCAGCATGTCGTCAACATAGACAACAATGATCAGAAGCACATCATTAGCATGCTTAACATATAAGGTGCTTTCAGTTGGACTGTTCTCAAACAAGATAGGCATGTATCTTCTCATACCAAGCACGTGGTGCTTGCTTTAAACCATGTAATGCCTTCTTTAACCTGCACACCTGGTTTTCATGCCCTTTCTACACAAACCCACGGGGCTGAAAAACATACACTTCTTCATGCAAGTCACCATTCAAAAATGTTGTTTTAATGTCCAACTCATGTACATTCCAACCATGATGGGCTGCAAGTGCACAAATGCTCCGAACAGTAGTCATATGGCATGTAGGTGCAAAGGTCTCATCAAAATCAATGCCTCTTTCCTGTGCATATCCCTTTGCAACAAGCCTAGCCTTATACCTGTCAAATGTACCATCAAGTTTATGCTTTAGCTTGTATACCCACTTAGTGCCAATGGCCTTCTTGCCAGGAGGCAAGTCACATGAAGACCATGTACCATTCTTCATTATAGCATCATATTCAGATTGCATAGCAGCCATCCAATTTTTTGAATTATGTGCTTCATCAAAAGAAACAGGCTCATTCTCATCACAAAGACTAGACACAGCCATAGCATAGCAATCTGATGCAAAGGAGGCACTATGAGAGCCTGAACGAGTACGATATGGCAAAGGTGCATCTAATTTGCTGTCACGCAAAGTCTGCACCAACCATTTTGGCATAGTTTTTGCCTGCTCAATATCAGCTCTCTCATCAACAAGTGCATCATGTAAATCTGCATCAGAAATGGAATGATCTACATCATCATATGAAACCTGCAAAGGTTGAGAAGTTGCCTCATTAGGACCAGCACTAGATTGTCCACCTGTAAAAAGAGGCATCAAAGTATCATACATGTCTTTGGAGCTAACATATGTCTCCTTAGTACATGAAAGCAATGGCGGAATAGCATCTTTCACAAAGACAACATCACCGCTAACCAGAATGCATTTAGTCTATATGGATGATACAGACAATAGCCTTTACTTTCAGAACTGTACCCAACAAAAATACATTTTATTGCCTTATCATCCAATTTTCTACGATGTTGTTCAAACACTAATGCATATGCCAAACAACCAAAAACATGCAGATGAGCAACAGATGGCTTGCGGTCATGCCAAGCCTCATATGGAGTAATAGACTGCAGTGCTTTAGTGGGACACCTGTTCAGTACATATGCTGCACACATGACAGCCTCAAGCCAGAAACTATGTGGTAAAGCCTGACTTTTGACCATGCACCTCGCCATCTCCATGAGTGACCTGTTCTTTCATTCAGCAACTCCATTCTGCTGAGGTGTATACGGCACTGTACACTGGTGTTTTATCCCACGTTCAGCCAGAAATGCATTAAAATCAGAAGACATATATTCCCCCCCTCGATCAAAACAGAGGGTGCCCATTTTACATGCTGACAGATTTTCAGCCAAAACCAAAAACTGTTTAAAGCACATGAACACTTCGGACTTTGCTTTGAGTGGATATACCCATGCATGCCTGGAAAAATCAGCACTGAAAGTCACGAAGTAAAGGTAATTTCCAAAAGAGGGTGTCTGCATAGGACCACAGACATCACTATGTACAAGCTGCAATTTCTACGTAGCCCGAACTGAACCATCTTTTGGAAAGGAGGAACGCTGCATTTTGCCCAAAATATAGCCTTCACAAACATGTTTTCCAGGTGCCTCAAGTTTGGGCAAAGAGGACACCATATCAGATTTCTGCAGGCGTAGCAAACTAGCAAAATTCAGATGACCAAAGAGTGCATGCCAAAGCTTTGCATTTGACATAGCCTGAGAATCATGAACTGCACATGCCGAATCATTCAGAGATCTTTCATAGTCTATGAGCTTATACAACCCACGACATAAAATGCCAGAAGCAATAATAACATCGCCATTTGATAGATCATGAACTGTACATCTGTCATCAACAAATTTCACAACCAAACCAATCTTGGCTAATGCAAAAACTGATAACAGATTCTTCTTGATCCTTGGCACAAATAAAGCATCTCACAAGGTGAAAGAACTACCATCAGCAGTAGTCAGAATGATCTTACCAACTCCCATAATAGGATAAGAGGAGTTGTTGGCACATGTGACAGTATTCCTTGTAGGGGCAGGCTCGAGTGAAGAGAAGAAACTGCGTTGCGAGGTAATATGTTTGGTCGCCCCACTATCAAAGTACCAAACATCTGAGTCCACTGCAGACATGCACTGCTCATGAGAAGATGGGTCAAAACTGCAAACAGTAGTAAACACCCATTCTTCTTCCTACACAAGATTAGCAGACTCTGTTTTTGGTGTAGAGGCTTCTACAACAACCATTCCAGCCTCCTTTTTCTTTGCCTCTTTTGCAGCCAGTTTTGGACAGTTCTTTATGATATGATCATTCCCTTTATAGTGCTTGCAAAACAATTTCTGCTTTTCTGATTGCTTATCATCTTTAACCTGGTACTTCGAATGTGCACCATTTGCAGATTTCTGCTTACTAATAGAAGAGCTCCATTTTCCTTTGCCCTTCTGACTAGCCAGGAAAGCTTGATCTACAACACGCATAATGGACCTGTTCTGCCTGGACTGATCTTCCTGCAATAGAATAGAGACTAACTCCTCAAATGATAAGACATTCGGATTGCCTTTCATCATCAACCGAAGAGTAGAAGCAAAACTCTGATATGAATCATGAAGACCATTCAGAACGGTCTGCACAAGTGAGCTATCTGGTATAACCTCATCAGCAGAAATCAACTGTTCCTTCAAATCTTTGATCTTCATTAGGAAACTGTCCATAGAATCACCTTCATTCATGTGCTCACTCTCCAACTGTTTTTGGAGGTAAGCAACACGAGCCTCATTCCTAGCTTGGTACAATGTGGTAAGTGTATCCCAAGCATCCCTAGCTGTTTTGCAAGAGCAAATATGTGGAATAATGGCACGTTTGACACACAAAGCTATCAATGCAGGTGCCTGGGCATCTCTGCCATCCCAACGAATCTGCTCTGCAGTAGGTGCAGCAGAAACAGCAGCACAAACATGAATCTACACAATATCACCTTCGACACCATCTTCATCAGCTCCAACACCTGTATTCATAGTACTTGTTGTTACAGGTGTAACAGGACGTCTTTCAACACCTTGCATAATGTTCCACAATCCTTTTGCAACCAATACATGTCGCATCATATAAGCCCATAATGGGTAGTTGGTACCATCCAACTTATCCTCAACAACCAACATACGGAATACATCACTGCTTTTAGCCATGGCCGGTGACTAAAATACCTTGATGCAGAAAATTAACTATATCTCAAAAAGTTGAACGGAACTGCCCAGACGAGTTCTGCTAAACCTGTAGCAGACTTTGAGATGCTTATACTGGCGAAGAGAAACAGGTATATACCTTTGGCACAAAAAGACAAAATAGCCTACACAAGCACTGCGATAGTGCGTTCGGAGGCCAAAACGAGCTCAGATCGCGATTTCGGCATAACACAGCAAAGCTGTTTTGATCTCGAAGACACCCTGAGTATGCTCACCAAAATTCGTACGATTCTGAGACTGCAAACGGAGGAGTGTCGATGGCGCCCTAGATGAAGCGACGACCTGCTCTGATACCAATTGTTGGAGTTAGACGTCTGCGGAAGCACGCGAACAGCACAAGGAAGAAGAAGAAGCTTGGAGCACAACACACAACACTGAATGTATTACTAGAGAATGTACAAAGATAAAAATAGCCCATTAGGGCAATAGGCGTATATACAAGCCGAGGGAAAAAAACCTCCTAAAGAGGGAAAAAAGTGCCCCAGTGGTCCTGGTGTGTTCACACACATCACTACCTAAATATATCAACATATGTGCATGTGTATATGTGTGAACGTGCATCTTCATCATGTATAAGTGTATATGTGCATATCAATAAGTGTGAGTATGCTAACTAATGAAAATAACACAATTCAAATGATATACAAAGAATGGAAATTGTACTTACAATAGTTAGCCAAATTTTTTACTTGGTTAACTTCTTCAATAACCTACAATAAAGAGAGATATATATATAGAGAGAGAGATAATTCAAAGAGAGAAAGAGGTAGAAAGAGAGAAACAAAGACAGAGAGAGACAATAAGATAGAGATTAGACAAAACAACAATTCTACAAGAGATTGTTTCAGCTCGTAAGCGCAGCGCAATTGCGAACGTTGGAGAGCTCTTCGATTAGATGCGTGAAGATGTTGATCAAAGTTCCTCCAATGTTTTAATTTTTTTCGTTAAAAACCTATCGTGTAAGTGATGCTAAGGCATCGTAAAGGGCGTCCAATTAGCATCACATAAGGGACATTAATTAGTGTTGCTTATGCGATGCAAATTAACGTAGCTTATGCAACACTTTTTTAAATCGTCGCTTTAGCGACACTCAATGTGAGCGTCACATTTCCCATCATGCCACACGTTGATAAAAACATAGTATTTGTCAGACGAAATTGTGTCGCATTAACCATCGCTATGCGCCCGTATTCCTTGTAGTGATTCTAGACCTAGAAAATGATATGCCAAAACAAAGAAATTTATGGGAAGCGGTTCAAGCAAGGAAATAGAAAGAACTACATGATCAAATACCACCCTTCCCATAACTTATCTTCCATGACCTTTTTGAAGATGATGCAGTTCTCTCAAATGCATCTATATAGCCTAATTTTTAATTTTACATCATGCCAAGTCTAAGATACCTACCTAGATAGTTAACCCAATACAAGGAGAGATTTGTGTGTCACAAAACAATGCTCTTATGAACCCAATGAGAGAACAAATCCTATGTTGCCACAAAAGAGCCTTATAAACAACAATCTCAAGTCAAACATGAACCTGCACTTCAATTGCAAAAGATGCATCCTTTGGATGATGTTTCTTCAAGCATAATTCATGTTCTTGGTGAAAAAGTGGGAGAGTTCAATGAAGAAAATGAAGGAAATATGATTCTCCCAATTGAATACAATGGAGTGACCTCTAGGGTTATCAACAACTATGGAGCAGGTGTTTCCATAGCAACCATTGCTTTATGGAAGAAACCAATCGATCTTTTAGAGATCATTCCTCTAACTTCTGGTGTTAAGCTTGAGAACACTCTTGCAATCTTTAAGTTTTTGATAAAGCCAATAATCATGAGGTGCTCTTAGGATGACCAGCCTTAACGCGGTTAAGAGTAATGCAAGACAACGATAGGAATGCTTTATACTAACAACAAGAATGAGCGAGTACAAAATTCAATCTCCACGATCTCTCCTACAAAGACAATTCTCCATATAAATGGAATCCCATCCATGCCCAAGATGTTCATGAGGATGATTCCACATCCCTATATAGTGCAAACTCAAGTGATCGAAGAGGGATACATGAGGATGCATATCTCTAGCTATGCAAAGAGGGTTGAAAAAGAATGTACATGAATGCACAGTAGGATCTTACAGAGATGCATACACAAAGAGACTACGAAATTCGAAACATATAGAAAGAAAGATTTACAATAAACAAAAAAGTACATAGTGTTGGGTACAATCTCCCCCCATGCACTCTATCAGACGAGTCTCTAGAGTGCATTTATTTATATGTTTTTATTACGTCCAGATGTAGAGGTCACAATGAGCATGGGTGCTTCGAAAAGTAGGTGTAAGAGTAAAAATTTGCTCACTTTTATAGTGAGCCTTAACTTTTATTTACAAAAGTCATGTTCTATAGCGATCCTTATTTCAACCACTATTTTTATAAAAATTTAGAAATAACCATCTATGTGGTCCTTTTATTTACAAAATATATAGAAAATATAGTTTCTCTATTTATGTCTAGATGCATCCGAATAAGTCCACACCCTCATGAACCTTCATCTTGCTAAATCAAAACACAAAGCACATTAAAATCTCAATAATAAACTCTAATGAATCAACATTCTATAAGTGATATCATGCCTCCCATTTGAAAAGGCAATTGACCTCAATTATTAAGAAAGAAAATAGGCATGGATGGCTAGTCACATGTCCCATCGTTGAACAATAATAAGCATGTTCCATAAAAAATCACATGCATGGAAATGTATGTTTGGAGAGTTAAATTATTGTGATCGTGAATGATATGTAGAAAGTAAGTGATCATAATGGGGAGTTAATGAAGTCTTATGGGTCCACTGAGATTTTTCAATAGAATGATTTTTATATTTTACCAAATATCTATGATATTGAGTATCTGTACATGTAGTGGTTGCACCATGATCAATTATTTTCTCAACAATTAAGATTTTTAGATTCTTCTTCGAGCAAAGGAGGATCATCAAGGATAGCAATGAGTGGTAAAGTGTCTTTAGATGGTTTTAATAAACTATTATGAAAAGAGTTATGTATATTCCAATTAGATGGTATGTCTAATCTAAATGAATTTTCGTTGATCTTTTGAATAATTCAAAATGGTCCATAATAGTGTGGATCAAGTTTAACTTTATGATGTTGTAAAATATTTTTCAAATGTTGTTTAATGATATGTAACTATACTAAATCATTTTCATTACATTGTTTTGCTAGCCACTTCTTATCAACATTACGAGTATAACGTTTTTGAATTTTCTTAGTGTGCTCGTGAACTTTGTGAAGTATAGAAATATGATCTTAAGCAATAGAATCAGCCATAGGAATATCAATCTAAGTGAGCAAGATGGAAATAGAAAGTTTTTTACAATAAACAATTCTGAAAGTTGCACGACTAGTAGTTGTATGTGTTTTGTTATTGTATGCAATTTGAAGTAATTGTAATTCTCATCCCTATTAGTTGGATTATCTAGTGAATAACAATTGAAAATAAATCAATGATAGTATTATTTGTAGCTTCACTTTACCCATTACTTTTAGGATGAAATGTAGAACTAAAATCTATTTTTGAATAGAAATGTTGAAATAATGCAACCCAAAACACAGCGATAAGATTTTACCACCCTTGCAAGGTCGTCCTCTTCAAAACTATTGATATATTTAGGTAGTGATGTGTGTGAACACACTAGGACCACTGAGGCACTTTTTTCTCTCTTTAGGAGGTCTTTTTCCCCTGACTTGTATATACACCTAGTGCCCTAACAGGTTACTTATTTTTGTACATTCTAGTGGTAATACATTCAGTATTGTGTGTTGTGCTCCAAGCTTCTTCTTCTTCCTTGTGCTATTCGTGTGCTTCCACATACCTCGAACTCCAGCAATTGATATCAGAGCAGGTGGAAACTTCATCTAGGGCATCATCCAAATCCCTCTAGTCACAGTCTCATAATCGCATGAAATTTGGTGAGCATACTCAAAACACCTTCGCTTTGTGGTGCCGAAATCACGATCTAAGTTCGTTTCAGCCTCCAAATGCACTATCACAATGCTTGTGCAGGCAATTTTGTGTTTTTGTGCCAAAGATATATACAGGTTTTGGTTTACCAATATAAGCATCTCAAAGTCTACTACAAGTTTAGTAGAACTCGACAGGGTAGTTCTGTTCAACTTTTTTAGATACAATCATTTTTTTGCATCATGGTATTTTATTCAGTGGCCATGGCTAAAAGCAATGATGTATTCCATATGTTGGATGTTGAGGATAAGTTGGACGGTACCAATTACCCATTGTGGGCTTATATAATGCATCATGTATTGGTTGCAAAAGGACTATGGAATATTGTGCAAGGTGTTGAAAAACGTCCTATTCTATAAACACAATCGCTAAAGGTCATGCATATGGCATTGAACATGGTGATATTCTTCATGTTCTTGTTCGCATTGTAGTTCTTGCTACACCTACTATAGAGTAAATTTGTTGGGATGGTAGAGATGCTCAGACACATGCATTGATAGCCTTGTCTGTCAAACATGCCATTATTGCTCACATTCGCTCTTCCAGAATAGCTAAGGATGCTTGGGATACACTTACCACTTTATACCAGACAAGGAATGAGGCTCGTGTTGCTTGCCTCCAAAAATAGTTGGAGAGTGAGCACATGACAGTTTTCTAACAAAGATCAAAGATTTGAAGGAACAATTAATCTCTACTAATGAAGTCTTGCCTCACAATTCACTTGTGGAGACTGTTCTGAATGGTCTTCCCGATTCATATTAGAGTTTTGCTTCTACTCTTTGTTTGATGATGAAAGACAATCCAAATGCCTTAACATTTGAGGAGTTGGTCTTTGTTCTATTGCAGAAAGATCAGTCTAGGCAGAACAGGTCCGTTATGTGTGTTGCAAATCAAGCCTTCCTAGCTAATCAAAAGAGCAAAGGTAAATGGAGCTCTTCTACTAGTAAGCAAAAATTTGCTAATTTTGCACAATCAAAGAAGGAAGACAGAGATGAGAAGAAAATAGAAAAACATAAATTGTTTTACAAATATTATAAAGGAAATGATCATGTCATAAAGAGCTGTCCAAAACTGGTTCCTAAAGAGGCAAGGAAGAAAGAGGTTGAATGGTTGTTGTAGAGGCCTCTACACCCAAAACAGAGTCTGCTAATATTGTGCAGAATGAAGAACGGGCATTCACCAATGTTTGCAGTTATGACCCATCTTCTCATGAACAATGTACGTCTGCAGTAGACTCAAATGTTTAGTACTTTGATAGTTTGGAGACCAAACATATTACCTCACATCGCAGTTTCTTCACTTCACTCAAGCTTGCCCCTATAGGTAATACTGTCACATTCACCAACAACTCCTCTTATCCTGTTATGGGAGTTGGTAAGATCATTCTAACTACTGCTGATGGTAAATCTTTTACATTGTCAGATGCTTTATTTGTGCCATGGATCAAGAAAAATATGTTATCAGTTTCAACATTAGCTAAGATTGGCTTGGTTGTGAAATTTGTTGATGACATATGTACAGTTCATGATCTCTCAAATGGCGATGTCATTATTGCTTCTCATATTTTATGTTGTGGGTTGCACACTTTGGTCATATGAATTTTGCTAGTTTGCTACACGTGCAGAAATCTAAAATGGTGTCCTCTCTACCCAAACTTGAGGCACTTGGTAAACATGTATGTGAAGGTTGTATTTTGGGCAAAATGCAGTGTTCCTCCTTCCCAAAAGATGGTTTAGTTCGAGCTACTCAAAAATTGCATCTTGTTCATAGTGATGTCTATGGTCCTATGCAAACACCTTCTTTTGGGAACTATATTTACTTCGTGACTTTGATCGATGATTTTCCCAGGCATACATGGGTATATCCATTGAAAGTAAAGTCCAAAGTGTTTATGTGCTTCAAATAGTTTTTGGTTTGGCTGAAAATCTGTTAGCATGTAAAATAGGCACCCTCTATTCGGATCGGGGGGGGGGGGGATATGTGTGTTCTGACTTTAATGCATTTCTGGCAAAATGTGGGATAAAACATAAGTGTACAATGCCGTATACACCTCAACAGGATGGAGTTGCCGAAAGTAAAAACATGTCACTCATGGAGATGGCGAGGCATATGGTCAAGACTCAGGCTTTACCACATAGCTTCTTGCTTGAGGCTATTATGTGTGCAACATATGTACTTAACAATGTCCCACTAAAGCATTGCAGTCTATCACTCTATATGAGTCTTGGCATGGTCGTAAGCCATCTGTTGCTCACCTACATGTTTTTGGTTGTTTGGCATATGCATTAGTGTCTAAACAACAATGCAGGAAATTGGATGATAAAGCATTGAAATGTATTTTTGTTGGGTATAGTTCTGAAAGCAAAGGCTATTGTCTGTATCATCCATAGACTAAACATATTTTGGTTAGCCATGATGTTGTTTTTGTGGAAGATGCTATTCAACCATTACTTTCATGTACGAAGGAGACATTTGTTAGCTCCAAAGACATGTATGATACCTTGTGCCTCTTTTTACAGGTGGATAGTCTAGTGCTGGTCCTAATGAGGCAACTTCTTAGCCTTTATAGGTTTCATGTGATGATGCAGATCATTCCATTTTTTATGCGGATTTGCATGATGCAGTTGTTAATGAGAGAGCTAATATTGAGGAGGCAAAAACTATGCCAAAATGGATGGTGAAAGCTTTGTGTGACAACAAATTAGATGCACCTTTGTCATATCATACTTGTTCAGGCTCTCATAGTGCTTCTTTTCAAACTGCTATGCTATGGCTGCCTCTAGTCTCTGTGATGAGAATGAGCCTATTTTGTTTGATGAAGCACAAAATTCTAAACATTGGATGGCTGCTATGCAATCAGAATATGATGTTATCATGAAAAATGATACCTAGTCTTTATGTGACTAGCCTCCTCGCAAGAAGGCCATTGGCACCAAGTGGGTATACAAGCTAAAATGTAAGCCTGATGGAACATTTGACATGTATAATGCTATGCTTGTTGCAAAGGGTTATGTGCAGGAAAGAGGCATTGATTTTGATGAGACCTTTGCACCTACGTGTCGAATGACTACTGTTCATGGCATCTATGAACTTACAGCTCATCATTGTTGGAATGTACATCAATTGGATGTTAAAAATGCATTTTTGAATGGTGACTTGCATGACGAATATGTTTTTTAGCCCCTTGGCTTTGTGCAGAAAGGGCATGAAAGCCAAGTGTGTATATTAAAAAAGGCATTAAATGGTTTGAAGCAAGCACCACGTGCTTGGTATGAAAAGATACATGCCTATCTAATTGCACATGGTTTTGAGAACAGTCCAACCGAGAGCAACTTAAATGTTAAGCATGCAAATGATGTGCCTTTGATCATTGTTGTGTATGTTGATGACATGTTGCTCACTTGTCCTCATGTTGAGGGTACCGGTCGCCAACATACTAACAATACCCCAATTTATAGGTTCGGGAATGGGGATTTACGAATACACAATACTCGTAAACGTGCATTTCTGTTCCACACTGCTTTCAATAATAATGATTATTAACAGAGACACTTAGTACCACACAGTGTACACAGAGTCATACTTCTGCAACAATAAATACTTCTTGATTATCAATAAGAGTATTACATCACAATATCATCTATGCAATCAAACTTCGAAGAATACAAACTTCGTTCGTTTTGTATCTGTGTATCTGCTCATTTCATATTCGTCGCTTCCGAAAATCTGTCCGTAAAATACAACACTGTACTTCTTCATAAGGGTAGGGACTTTGCACCGTTCGGAACTTCCAAAATATAGAATAATGGAAATTAACAATTTCTGGAAAACTCTTGACATCTCCGTAAACCTCCATTTAATTACATTGGGAATAAGAACTGTGATTACAATGAAAGTGGTCATCCACACCAGATGCTAACACTGGCACGCACGGTGGATCCGAGCCCATTGGTTACAAAGTGTACAAGTCTATAAATCATCATTTTGATTCTGCATCTCTGGAAACATAATTCTCTCTATATCATACCACAACTCATTAAACATCTCTCTAATATTTTCTTCGGCTAATAGCATCTCCACTTCAAAAAATTCCCTTGGATCTAATAATTGTGGGCTAGAAGTTCTATAGCTAACTACGAAAGCTTCTAACTCAGGGATACGTTGCTGAAATCCCTCTAACAGCTTGTCAAAAGCTACAATAATATCGGTTAGTTTAGTTATATATCCGCAATTGTCTTTGACATTTCTTCTAACTTAGTTAAAGTAAGATCCAAAACTGAAGCCTCCTTTCTGAGTTTTTCCACTTCCACTTCCTTATCAGTCAAAACAAGATTTGCATCTGCACAATGCTTCTTCCATTGACTAACTTGGCTCTCCTGTTTGGGAATCCTTGCAACCTATGCCATCACTGTATCTAGATTCTCCTGTACAGTCTGGAACTTTTCTTCTAAGGCAGTAAATTCCGAATTCCGAACTGCCAGTCTTTTCTTCCACTTCTGTGGTCAATATACTTTGTCTTATCATTTCACTGCTTTGTTCCTTGACCTTTGCCTTTAACCTCTGCACTTCTTGTTCAACCTTACACAACTTAGCAGCTAATTCCTTATTGGTTTTCTTCAATTTCTACTACGACTTCTGCATTTGTCCGACCTCTGCTTGTAATCAAGCTATAACTTTTTACTTCTCTTCAACAATTCCTTTTAAAGTGTTAGTCTTTGAAATCACCTAATTCAATTCATCCATTAGTTCCTCATTAATTGTACTATCTCTAGCAGTGCTCTCAGTTCTAACAACTTCTACCTTTGCTTAGAGTCAAGTATTCTCCATCATTATCTGCTCTCATCCTGTAAACCACTTGTCTTTTTTCGCAATCTTGGAATTATATTTATTCTGAAACTCTACGAGCTTAACCGAACTCCATGATAATCCTCTAGCTAGGTCACCCAGTATTTTCGGTCTAACAGTTTCATCATTATACATCCAAGGATAAATGACATCTGTGCACCTAAGTGGGGGTAATTTCACCCTTCCTTCCTTAGTCTTCCACTTATCTACTAGTCCACATGCTTGAAAAGTATGTAACACTGGAATCTTACTTGAAGAACTTCCGAAATGATCTCCTCGTTCCTATTGTTGCTTTTGACGTCTCTCCTCCTCGACAACTCTTTTTTCCCTTTCTTCCCCTTCTCTTCTCCAAGATTCTTCTTCCTCTTGTTGTCTTTGTCGCTCTTCTTCTTCCTGGTTTCGTGTTGCCTCTCCCTCTCTGCTTCTTCCCTCGCTTTCCTCTCTGCTTCTTCCTTTGCATTTCTCTCTGCTTATCTCTGATGATTCTTCGCCACCTGTCACCTTTGAGACTCCTCCTTTTCATCAACCTCTGTCTCCGCCTTCTCATGAGAAGTATTACCTCCGGAATTCCGCTCTTCTGCTCTTTTCTTTAGAATCTGTAAAAATACCTTACCCGAGCATATTGTGTATTCTCGAGGTAAGTACATCGGAGTTGTGAAAAGCAAATTAAAAACTACTCCCACCTTGGAGTCTAACACTGCGTTCACTACTCGTCCTACATGCCTGAACAACCTGCGAACTTCCTTCTTCGTTTTCCAAAAAATGATTTCTACCCAATTTACCTGTGTCTTCGCAGATTATTTCACCAAGGCATAGAGCTGTTGGGATACTCCGTAATGTTTAGCTTGCAAATTAATAATCATTATCGTTAATAACATTTCAAACTTCAAAGGGTTTTCATCCGACAATTGCGCAAACCTGTATTCACCCAAACATGGTTTCCCGAGCAATGTGCAAATTTCTACAGCATCAAAGACTCTGTGCTTGACATAATGCCCTCATTACCCACGTTAAATCGTTAAGAAATTAGCACAATAGGCAATTGGAATACCTTCTGGCCAATACGAATAATGATCTCCTGCGTGTTGATGTCATTGCCATCCGTCTGCCTCACTATCTCCATGGCGATGTCCACTTGTGGATGAGGTCAAATGTTGTGCGAGTCCAACATTGCGCACTACAAGAGACCCCTGCACTCGAACCAGTCCTTCTACTCCTACGACAGCTTCTCTGGGATGTATAGTAGGTGGCAATCCAAGAAGGAGATCGCCATAGCTGTACTTCTGCTCTTCTGCTTCGTTGTTCTAATGCACAAGAACTATGTTCTTTGTAGTCGCTCTGTACGCAAACTCACCAAATAAGCCGAATTTGGCAAAGTGTGTAGCCTTTTATGCTCAGCCTGTCTATGTAGAGAGTTGCGAGTATGAGCCATGATTACTGATTAAGGGATTGTAACTCGCAAATCTGCACTAATTTCTCTCTCTCAAAATAAGAAAAAATCATCAGATTGGAAATTTTTTAGCCACCGTCATTTGTTGATTGCTTGTACGATTGCATGTTAAGTAGTTATGTTGCGCATCATGCCTGAGATCCCACGATCTGATATATTTAATGGTAATATTTGTATTTAGAAATCCCCTTTTTTTTTGAAGTTAACAAGAACAGTGATAGGGCCTTAATTTAGACCGATTAATGACAGACGAGAGAACTTCTCTGGTTAACGTAACCAACCGAAATGAACCAAGACCGCACATCACATGAATTCGAAATGGACCGGTCCATCGTAATTTCAATTTACCCATCTTCCTCTTCATTTTGGAGTGAAAATACAAAACCAAATCCCTCGATCGAATAATCTTAGTGCAGAGATTGTGATCATGCCACATCTTCTGACGGCACTGAACTTCCTGGAGTGGTAAAAAGCTATGACTATGCTGCTCATCTAATCACCGCAACTGATCCATTTGATATGCAAAAAAGACTCCTTCGGGACCAACCGCTTCAACATCGCAATCCGGAGACCTAGTACTGCAAATTGAAAGGGTAGTATGGCCTCTTGTCCGTAGAGCAATTTGAAAGGTGTGCTACCTACCAAAACTCTATAAGCAGTCCTATAAGCCCAAAGGACTGTAGAGAGCATAATTTCCCACTGATTTGTTGAATCAAGCAACAGTTTTTGGAGCATATGCGGTAAAACTAAGAAACAAGTTGAACTTTAAATTCAAAGTTAAATATATGCATATGATAGTCAATGTGTGGGTTATAATGATGATGGAAAGGCATATCAAGTATAACATCGAGAAATACAAAGAAGCAATTAAAAATGTTTGCACATATTGCCTGAATCACCAAAATACCCACTTAGTAAGCTTAATCTAACCTCACGATACTCAAGAAGTGTCATTTCTACTCACATGCACATATGTTTGCAAAATCAATATAGGGCTCACCTCAATGATCATTTCCTCAAGTTTCCAAGCTCCAAATCAAGGTGTGTTGGTAGTTCCAAATGTTGAAAGTCCCATGATAGTGGTCATTAAGGAACACTCCAATGATACTTAATAACAAATGAGCCTAAAATGTGGTTTTTTGGTATTTGGACCCTAATTAAAATCAGCGCCAAAGGAAAAATTCAAATTTATTTGGATTTTGTGAGTTTGAGATGTTTTATCCTACCTATTTCCACTTGTTTCTAAGTCCTAAACCCTAGTTCTCCAATTTCCTATCTACTCCTAAGGAACTTGCTACACACGCTTTGATGTGTATGAGAAAGCAAGTGCAAAATTTTATGACTTTCCACTATTCTCAACTCCCATTTTACATATAATCTCTCCCCTGGCACTATAACCATCATGTAGGCACCTTCAATTAGGCCCTCTTCCTCCACAATGGTGCCAAAAACGTGTATGTGCTAACTTGTCGCAAATGAGCCTAGGGAGTTTTCATACATCCTACAAGTGTACTCAAGTGGTGGCTTGATACACACACGTTAAATTATCAAATCGAGAGTATGATCCACCAAATGCATAGACACATGTGATGTACAAGATGATTAATGCATATTAAGGTCAAATAAGTGCATACAAAGATAGTATCACCTCACACCAACACGTTCTACACTTGGGCTCCACTATACGTATTGCAATAGTAGACACAAAGTCAAAGTTTTTGCTAGATCTAATCTCATTAATAGTGGGTTCCTTTCAAAGCTCTCAACAATATGTATCTATATGGTCTGGTAAGCATTCTGAGTTTTCTGTCCGAAGTTATGACAAAAGAACTAAGTGGGGAATCACCTACCTTTACCTAAGGTGGGGAATGGGTAGAGAACACATCCATGCACACATTACAAACCATAAACATGCACACAAGCTCATGAAGAAGGAGAACTAAGGGCAAAAAGAAGGAGTGACAAGCTTGCATCTTCAAGCTAGTTCTCTCATCAAAATGGAAAAATCTTTACAAAAGAGTCACAAAGTGAATTATATACATGTGGCCTCATTTTGGTCCTTTCACATGAGTGGACCATCACTTTGGATAAATCATTAAAGAAAACTATCATTTTACCAAACTATGATACAAGTTTTGGGGAGCATGCAACCAAAGGACTCCTCTAGTGCATACACAAGGCTTACAACACATCCATTGGATTTATTTCAAAAAGAAATGGGCATTTTTTTGAAAAAAATTTGTGTATCTTTGTTTCTCTCTTCTTGCTTCTCTTCTTCCTTCATTCCTTCTTTACTTTCTCCTCTTGGGTCTTCTAAGTCTCTGGAATAGGTACCTTGCCATTTGATTCTACCATTGTATTCATTCTCCTTGAGGGGGAATTATCCCACATATGATTTACTTTGCAAAGCCTCCTCCAATGCCATACAAGGAGGGCCTCTCCCCCATTTTGTACTTGGTTAGAAGCTTGTAGAACCTACTCCATGTTCTTGGCAAGCTCATTTTTTATCGATGTGAGTTTACCCATTTCTTGGTCTACTCATTTTGAGTCTCTCACATGTGAGTAGACTCTTCTTTTCATTTTCCTTCCCTGCATGTACTCTCTACAAATAGAACATTCACATGAGATGCCTCCTCATCTATCCAAATAATCCCTTTGTCACTCTATCACAATGGTGAGTACCAACGTGAGGAGATCCACCTCATAATTGTCAATCCATGGAGACATGAGGACTAGTATGGAGACTATGAGCAAGTGATGGCACAAGTGTGTGAGTGAGCACACAAACATGCACACACATACACACACACGTGCACACAAGGCAAGAACAAGGAGAAGAACAATGGAGTTCTTTGCATTAGTCAAAAAGTCTCTTACATAAGCTCAATTCACAAACAATTCAACCTCAAAAATGAGCTCTCTAGCTCTTTTTATAGTTTTCTGGCTAGCTTTGGCCTAGTTAAAAATTAGGTTCTAGAGCCTATTTGAGGGCTCAAATGGAGTCTAAAAATTATGAAAATTGGTATGTAGCTAATTATATACTCCTCAAGCTCGAGGACTCCTCGGCTTGAACAAAAGGGAGTCTACTCTACCAAAAACGGGATTTACAATGTGTGTACAGTGATGAAAATCACTTGAATTGGAAATACTTTATGGAAAAAAATGATTCGGCCTTGTTGCTGTATTGTGCATGACTGCTTTGTTGTGCATGTATGCTCTTCTTATGACTTGTATGCCAACACTCCCCCCTTCCTAGCGTTTGTCGCCCCTGATGGACCTCTATTCTATAGGATGGTCAATATAGTATTGGATGACGTTGGTGGCTAGTTCATGTTCTCCTATCCTTAATCCTCTTGCTAGGTCAGCTTCCAATGCATCCCAATTTATTGCACCTGGGACCTCTGGTTGTGGTGTGGTGTAGTACTCGGAGTACATGGCTTGTTCACAGGCAAAGAGATGGAGCAGGTGTGTTGGCTTAGGTGCAAACACTTCTGAGTGGTACTCCCAAAATCCTGATCGGAACATCTCTTCAAATGTTTGTTTATAGCATGCGGGAAGATACTTAATTCGTGCATGCCAAGCATAAGCTACCTGAATGCTGGGGGTGGTGCTCATGTCATACACCAAATCATAATTTCCATTAGTAAACCCCGGTAGCCATACCTGTGGTGCTGCTGCATTTCTAAAGGTTTTGAGTACTACCTGCATCATATCCGAAATCTTAAGCATCATTTGGGCCGCCACATCTGGCATGGGCTTCAGTCGAGGCATCCAATGTCGAATTGTGGCCATCATGTATGCTATCGATGGTGGTCCCTGCGGTGGCGCTATGTATGGATAATTGAGCCACTCCTTACATTGAGCATTGTTCTGTACCTTTATGTTGAATGCTTTCCATGATCGACGTCGTGGAACAGGGCCATAGCATGGATTGTAAAGTAGATGTAAAGGCGCATTGTTCCAGGTGTGCAGCATTTCACGATATGTTTCAAGAAGTTTCTGCCGCCATGTCGGTTGATGGATTTTGCCTTTTTGCGCCTCTGGAGGAAGGTCTTTGGGTTGGAATTGGGTTGCAAAGGAAGGTATCTTTCCTATGACTCTCTGTATTTCTACGTTATAATATGCCAAAATGATATAGTAAGGCCTGTATTGGAGTTCTGATGAGAGGATAAGGCGTCTAGATGACAGGTTCTTGAAGTAACTGGATTGTAATACAGTTTCTTCTATGACTCTCATGGCCTGATTTTGCACTACCGTTCGCTCTTCATGTGAACTCCCCATTTCCTCCACTTGTCGTAGCCATGGAGGTCGCGGTGCTTCGAACGTATCCTGACTTTCTTCCGTTTGTTGCCCTCCTGGGAAGGGTTGTGGGTCATATTCTTCAAACGTTTGTTCCACAGGAATTTGTACTGTTTCTTCATCGGTGGGAGCCTCTGGTGGGGAAGGTGGTCTTTCATATTGTAGTAGGTGTGCTTGCAATTCTATGACCTGTTTCTGGAGATCTTTTAGGGCCTCTGAGTTGGTGAGAAGTGAAGCCACGGAGGAGGTGGTTTGAGGGGTAGTCGTTGTGTCTTTTTGTTGTTTCTGCTTCAGTTGACCCAGCTCCTCTGATAATTGGTCATGTGCTTCAAGCAGCATAGCATAATCTTCCAAGATGATCTTAATATTGTCAGGGGTCACAGCTTGAAACTTTGAGGGACTGATGGGTGCCCCAGGTGTGCTTTCGATAGCAGCTTCTAGGTTTTCCTGATTTTGTAGTTGCAGGCGTCGATTCTCTTCATGAGCGGCTGCAAGGTGTCGCTTGAGTAGGGCCATATTTTGCTGAAGCTTTGAGTTGCGTTCTAGCTGTGTCTGTAGATGGCCTTCTACCACTTGTATTGCTTCCTGGTCTGTGTTCTGTAACCGTACTTCCAATATGCTATGAGCCTCTTGTAGAGTTTGGAAGTGTGTATGGAGGCGAGCATTCTCCTCTTCTAGTGCAGCAAGACGATGTTGTAACACCTCCGAGTGCTTTTGCAGTCGAACGTTATGTTGTTGGAGCTCATTGTACTCTGTCCTTAACTGTGATATACATGCGAGCATGGTGTCCAATGCATTGCCTATGGATGAAGGTGTGGTTTGTACAATGGAAGATGCAAGGGGAAGGGATTGGGGAATGGGGAGAGTGAATGATGTGTCTATTGGGGATGTGCGTGTGGGTGAAATTGGTGGAGGGGGAATGGGAGAAGGTGGAAATGTGGGGGGAGGGGGAGGTGCTGTGGGTGGCGAAATGTCCATATTTTTAGGAGTGGATGCAAGTGTGGTGTCTACCATGTATATTGGAATGGTAGGTGTTATGTGTGTGAGAGTGGTGAATACGTGTTGTGTGGATGGTGGGGATGGGATTGATGAGGAGGGTGGGGTGGTGGATTGATACATTCTACAAAAGTATTCATGGGCAGGTTGAAGGAATGGTGGTATGGGAGGAGGAAAATGAGAACTTGGAGGCGGGAAAGCCATAAAAGGGGATGTGGTGGCTGGGAATCCGAAGAAAATGGATCTAGAGTCAGAATGGCCTATGGCTGAGGGCATGGGGGAGGGTTGTCCTAGGGCATTCTCTATGAAGGATTCAGTTATGGTGGTGGCGGTATTATATACGGGGTTTTCAAAGGAGGAGAACAAAGTAGAACTAGAGGTTGGACTACGGAAGATGAAGGCTTGCTATGTGGGTTGGGTAGTCGAGGTGACATTTGCAGCTTCCGTTCGAGGAGGTGATGGGGGAGGGGTAGGTGGTAGTGGTTCGGTTGACTCATCCTGGGTGACGGGGATCTCTTGGCTAGTGGTTCCTGCTGTTTGGGAGGTTGTCTCAATGGGTTCGGATGTAATAATAGGTCCTTTCCCTGTAGTAATGGGAATCTAGATGTTTTTACCAGACCGTGGTCGCGTCTGGAACCTTCATGGATCATATTGAACCGGAGGTCTCTTAATCGTTGTTCGAATTGCTTCTACTATGCCATATGTTTCCGCCATCAATAAGAGACCTTCACTGTATTCTGAGTCGACTCCGGCTTCTTCCAATAGTTGAGCCATGAGCACCCGACTGCTCTGTTCGGTGAGCAACTGTTGCGACCACACTCGTTCTATTATTTGATATAGCCTCCGGAGTTTTGCTGTATAAGTTGGGGCTTCAGTTGTTTATTCTACTTCTGCTTCTTCTGCCCCTGAGTGCTCTAGTTGTTGTGATAGAGTTCTCTACTGCTCCTCATCCCAATGTACATGGCAGCCTTCTGTGGATTTCCTCCTTCTTTGGGAAGAGGTACCCTGTTCTTCTGTATCTGAAAAGAACTCTACATCAAAGAGTTGTGTATTCTGCAAGAATGATTCAAAGTTGAAGGTACTCATCCCTTCAGCATCTCTAGTCGTAGGAAATTTAAATTCAGGAGGGACAAGAGGAGAAGAGGGGGCAACTTGTGATGTGCCTTCAGATCCAGATCTTGGTATGTGAATGGTAAAGGGAGGCACAGTGGCATCCCCTCGAGGCGAGACTTCCGGGGTCGTTAGAACTTTGCGTGTTTGGACACAAGGAATAGAGCCCCTCATGCACTTGGATTGATGTGTGGCAGATTTGAGTCTCTTGAACATTTGTAGTTGTGCCCATGTTAAGGCACGCTCAATTGGTACATCGTATGCTAAGCACCTATAGATAATGTGTGTGATTGCACAACAACATTTACCACTAGCTTTCTATGTGACCTTTTATTTGCTTCATACAGCTGCTCTATAATCCACACAGGAAGCTTAATCGGCAATGCTCCTGTCTCCGCCAAGTAGAGAGCAAACCAGATTTGTTTGTGGGGCTGAGTGAATCGATCTTGACCCGGAAACGCAAAATCTTGCATGCACATACGAAGAGGAGTGGACACATTAGGTGTGAGTGCTGCCATATCTTTCAACTTTTGTAGCTTCCGGTTCTTCATGTCAGGGGGAATAAGAGCATCCTTCTCAGAGGGTACATGCGTGCCGTGCATATTCAAAGCAGCACTCACCAATCGTAATGTGAGTTCGAACTTTTTCAACTCATTGTTGCCCAATAAGGAAGGAATGACAAATGATCCTGGTTTATCTTTTTCTTCATGTGCCTGTAATGTTGAGACCAAGTAGTAACATCGTAGAAGATCTGGTTTGGGTAAAGGTGCTGCAAAGTATTCGGCTAGCCTTGCACGCTCCCATATGGTCTGCAGATCTTGTGTGTTTTTGAGAGTCTCAAACTCCTTGGAAAAGAACTGGAATCTGACCCATTGCTTATCACGCTCACACTTGGACTCCCATATATATTTGGCCTCTCCTAAGGATCCTTGCATTCCACTAAACCAATGAGAATTAGCATGGACCCTCTCTGTTATTCCTGTGGGAGGATCAGGTATAGGTATTTGTTGGAGGTGTTGCAACTCTACGGGTCGTTCAGTTGGAGGTACATCAATAGGTAGACTATCCACGTCAATCCCTGCAGTACTTACTCCTGCTTGTGAGCTCGGACCTGCTGCTTCTGCCATGAGACTGCTTGTATCTGTTGATGCTTATCTGCTGGAAGAAGAGAGACACATTAGCATTGCATAGGAAACAGGATGTTATGGTGTTCCCTCCACAATACTAACATGAAATTTCAAGTGGTTAGGGGTTAGTGGGTGGAGTGTTTGGTGATGTGTGAGAATGTTGGTTAGTGGGTTAATGCTCATCCTAGATGCATACTTTGGATGTGCAATGTACTCGGAGTGCACCTACATCAGAGGGGATTGATTTACAATATTGGATAAGGCGGTTTGGTACGAGGTTTAAGTCTCCAAATTTTGATTGTGGAATTGTAGCTTTTAGTGGTGATGACATGTGAAGGTTTGTGGACAAGATTGTGTTGGATTTGGGACCTTTTGGGTACCCATTTCCCAACATTCCTAGGTGTGACCGAAGATGTGGTGGGGTGGAGTGTAGACGTTTGCCTTTGGATGGGAGCCAATAGGACTTGTGAGTGTTGGTTCGATCTTGTGATTGGACGTGAAGTTATTTGAGCTCGTAAGCAAGTCTTGGGCACCCATATTTGTCTAGCATTTGGGATAGCCTTCATTGACTGCTTTGGAACCCAAATCAAATTGGTTCATCTAGATTGATGCCTAGGATACTCTTTCGTTGTAATCTTGGATATTGTAGCTCGTTTGGTGCTTCTTTGGGATCCTGTCTCCAAAGCTGAGGGTTGTTCACCCTTGCATACCCAGATCTGCTTCATGCCAAGCGGTATTTTACATTGCATTAGTCGTAGCTCATGCTTCTTGATTATCGGCCTTCTTTGTGACGTATGTTGTCCTGCTTGCTTTCCTCGAATCCTCTTTGGAAAAGAAGGAAACTCACCTTTGACTTTACAATTTTGTCAAGAGTGACAATCTTTTGCACCATAGAACTTTGGACAAGAATAGCATCGTTATCTTCATGTGGGTTCCTGGAGGGACCAGGATGTGGTGCCTCTTCTAGTGGCCTAAGTGCTTGATTCTCTAATTCCATCGTGATGCGGTTTTGGCCTACCCAAGCCTGAAGAAGTCCACTTCTTAGGTTGAGGTTGATTGCATGATCATAGATCCAGTCTTGGCCCAAGACAAGAGGTTCGGTAAGATCCTCGTCTTCACATACTAGCACTTTGACTGCCATTAGAACCTCTTGAATGTAGAGGGGAAGTTCCACCTCACCCATGCAAGGGGTTTCCACACCTCCCAATCCTATGAGATATGCCTCTATAGGATTGACCTTCAATTGCAGTTCTTGGTAGTAAGAAAGTCGAACTACACTAGTCGCTGCTCCAGAGTCAATTAAGGCTCTCACGGTCCTTGCACTCCCTCCTTGTCCTACTTCTAGGGTCACAAAAGGTCGTCGATCGACTATCCTATGGGAACGTTCATCTGAAGCCTCACACATGGCCATGTGATAACCTAGAGCTTCTTGAGTGTCAGGCATAGGCTGATCTCTACCTTGTCTTCTCAATTTCATTCGTCGAATGCGTTCTAAAGCTTCTGCCTGTGCTTCTTCTCGAATTCGCTTTTCCTTTTCTTTACATTTCTTTGCACGATTGAGTCGATTTAACATCTCCTCCGTGAGGGATTCCTGATATAACTTGACTCTGCATCCACTTATGTAGCTTGGTAGAATATCGCCTTCTAAAGTGCTAGTTGAACTGCTCCACTTGTGGAGATCCTATTGATAATCATTGGTCCATAGCCTCTCTTCTCTAACTTCCGTGCATGTTGCTTCAAGGTGTAGACTAGGACTAGGTCTCCCGCTTTCAAGCCCTTATCCTTCACGTGTGCATCAAAATATGCCTTTTGCCTCTTCTTGGCTGCATAAATTCTTGCCGCAGCCCTCAATCGCGTTTCACCTAATCGTTCAAGATCGAAGATTCTAGAGGATAGCTCATGGCGTGTCCAGTCATGCTCTTGTGCTACTTTCAATGTAGGTATCAAAAAATCCAGTGGTAGCACTGCATTTTGGCCGAACACCATCTGAAAGGGTGTGGCTTGGAGTACCGTTTTATAGGCAACTCTGTATGCCCAAAAAGCATGATGTAGTTGTTTGTCCCAATTAGAGTGTTTATTATTAACCAATTTTGTCAATACATTGCATAGAATCTTATTTGTGCTCTCAGCGTGTCCATTAGCTTGTGGATGATAGGGGGCATACTTCTTATGTATCACCAAGAATTCTTGGAGAAGGTTTTCTATGACTTCATTCAAGAAGTGTGTGCCTCTATCACTCACTAATTCTATTGGCAATCTGTATCTAGTGAACACATTTTCAAATAAGAACTTTGATGTCGTTTGAGCATCATTCTTTGTGGTGGCTTTTACTTCTACCCACTTGGTTAGATAGTCTGTGGCTACAATGATGTATTCAGCATGTGAACCCTTGGCTGGGGGATTAATAGGACCGACAAAGTCTATTCCCCATTTAGAGAATGCACGTCCACCCATCATAGGTTTCAATGGCATCTCATCTTTGCGTATAGGATATTGAGTTCGTTGACAAATATCACATCTCTTCACATAGGTATGTGCATCCATGTGAAGGGTGGGCCACCAAAGGCCTGAAAATAGTATTGCCTTGATCACCCGATCTGGTCCAAAGTGTCCTCCTGCTACACCTTGGTGAGCAGTCTCCAAGATCTTCAGATATTCACTCTTGTGGACACACACTCTAAGATACCCATCTTTTCCTCGCCTGTTAGATTATCTCCAATGAGAGCATAATCTAAAGCCTCCTGTTCTAAGCTCCTTTGTCTAGCCGATGTCATCTTTTGAGGGAATGTTTTCGTTCTCAGGAAGGCTACTAATGGTTCGCTCCAGTCTGGCACTAAGGACACTTGATAAAGAGTGGCATGTTCCACATGCAGTCTAGTGCTGCAGATTGGGCATTCCTTGCACATTCTATGAACATCTGCTTCCATAGTTGGCCAATGCACTCCGAGTATCTTTAATGTTTGTAAAATTCGTTGTCTCGAGTAGTGTTGCTCTAATGCACCAACATGTGCTAATTGCAACCATTTCGCATACTCATCCTCTTCCACACAACAAGATAATATTCCTTGATCCGTGTATTTGTACATACTTCCTGCCATGATATGGTACTTTTGGGCCTTTACTACCTCCCTATCTTGAGTGTTGACTATTGGATGTTTTGGCCCATATGTTAGTACTGGCACTAAGGTCTTGGCCCACTGTGGTACAACTTCTAAATTAAATAAGTAAGCATCTGGAAGGTCATCTGATACTCCTTGTGGGGCTTCTCCAGATGTGAGCCTAGAGAGATGGTCTGCTCTCCAATGAGTTTTGCCTTTCCTCACTGTGAAGAGATGGATAAGTATGTGCTTGAAGATGAAGAGGTGTTGCAAAATCCTTGATCTACACCAGCCAAATGAACTCCAGGAGTATATGGTGGGCCCTTTTAGCTTGCCAATGGATGTATTAGACACCCTATGTACCTTGGAAGATCACTCTCAAAAAGATAGATCAAAACAGATAAGTTGGAGTTAGCTCAGAGGTGAAAACTTGCTATTCTTGGTTCATACACCTGTCCAGTGTTTTACATAATTCTCTGAGCACAGCAGCAATTAGCTTACTTCCTCTTGAGGAAGTCTAGGTAGCTTAAAGAGCTAACTTTCAAGCATAACTTCATCAAAAATAATAAACCACACACTGAGAATGAGTTTTAACAAGTGATGACATCATCCCGATTTTCACGGGCTGCTACAATTTGAGACTAGTGAGCAGAAAAATGAACATAACTCAAAATATAGGAATCCAATGATTATGAAAATCTGTATGGTTATACTAGACAGTAAGCTGAATCCAACAAGATTTAAATCACTGAATTTGGATAAGTAACCACTGAGAAATGGCTCTGACAAGGTGAGTGAAAAAATCGGGTACCTGACAGAGAAGTGAAGATGAACAGACCCTATTGACTTCAAATGAACATAACTGAAGATTGCAACATCCAAATGACATGAAAATTTGTGAGCATATATAAGACTTATAGAGCTAACTTTACCAAGTTAAATTACTGAAAATGATGCACCAAGCTTAGAGAAATCATCTCTGCAATCTAACTGAGAAAACTGAGAGTAATGGCAGTGAGTAGTACACTTCACAAGAACATGGAAATATGAACTCAAATGATCATGAAAATAAAGTATATTGCTTGTACATTACAATGAACTTATTGATACATATGTGTGCCTTGGAATCACACCTTGATATGGCATAAAGCTCAGCTCTTGGAGGTCTTCACATAGGTCTCTCTAACCACGACTAAAACTGCCATCTATTTATAGTTGAGTTTGGGAGGCTAACTTCCCTCAATCACTCTCCAATCAATCAATGATTGATTTGATTCTCTACCTACCACAAATCACGAATTCGTGGCTCCTCTTTCCATTCTTGATCAAGTGGACTCAACCACTTAAGATTCTTTCACTTTTACATTAAGTAAACTCTTCAAAAGTTACAAGAGGTAGTTCACAAGTGAACTTTACATAGTCTTCATTTTAAAGCTTTTTTCATGACTTTGTGGGACTCAAGCCAATACTTAGGCTTGTCATAGACTTGCTCCAATAGCTCCCCCTCAAGCCAAGTATGCTTGAGGTCTTCAATCTTCCAAGATTACCTGCAAACCAATCATAGCCTTGAATTTGCAAAGCTTTGTACCATCCAATGCTTTGGTTAGAATATCTGCACATTGTTGATGAGTGGACACATATGATATTTGAATCTCTTTGCTTAGAACCTTCTCTCATACATAGTGATAATGAACTTCAATATGTTTAGTCCTTGCATGAAAAATAGGATTAGCAGCCAAGTGAATAGAACTCATATTGTCACCAAAAATAGTTGGAGTTCCAAACTCCAATCCAAGATCTTTGAATAATGTCTTCATCCACATAGCTTCCTGAGTAGCTATGGCAAGACCTCTATATTCAGCTTCAGTAGAAGAGAGAGCAACTGTGGGTTGCTTCTTGGATGACCATGAAATAAGCTTTGAACCTGCAAAGGTAAGATAACCTGAAGTGCTCCTTCTATCTTCTTTGGAGCCAGCCCAATCTGCATCAGAAAATAGCTTCAAACCTAAATCAGATACATAAGGATAATAGAGTCCTTCATTTATGGTTCCTTTGAGATACTTGAGAATCCTTTTGGCAGCATCCATATGTGGTTTCCTTGGTGTGTGCACAAATTGACTTAGCACACTCACATTGTAACATATATCTACTCTTGTCAATGTGGCATAGTTGAGACTACCCACTAGACTTTGATATGATGTGATGTCCTCTATGAGTTCACCTTCATGTGAGCTCAATTTGTGATTGACCTCCATTGGAGTACCTGCAATCTTACAATCTTGCATCTTGAATTTTGCCAACATGTCCTTAATGTACTTTCTTTGAGTGAGAAACAAACCATGATCTTTGTAGACAACTTCCAAACCTAGGAAGTAGGTAAGTGAACCCAAATCACTTATCTTGAACTCTTCTCTCATCTGATCTTTGATCTTCTTCATACCATCTGCATCATTTCCTGTCAATATAATATCATCTACATATACACATAAGTAGATGACCTCAGAGTTACTCTTTTTGATAAAGAGTGAAGGATCTGCCTTGCTTGGTTGAAAGCCTTTGTCGTGCAAGAATGAAACAAGCCTGAAATTCCAAGCTCTTGGAGCTTGCTTGAGACCATACAATGCTTTGTTAAGTTTACACACATAATCTGGATAAACTTGATTCTCAAAACCAGGTGGTTGTGCCATATATACCTCTTCTGTTATCCAACCATTCAAGAATGCATTCTTTACATCTAGTTGAAGTATCTTCCAATTCTTGGAAGAGGCAATACTAAGCAAAACCCTAATAGTAGGCATCTTTGCCACAGGAGAGAAAGTCTCCTCATAATCAATTCCCTGAGTTTGTGCAAAGCCTTTTGCTACAAGCCTTGCCTTATACCTGTTAATGGAACCATCAGAATTCTTCTTGAGTTTATAGACCCATCTTGAGCCTATTACTTTCATGGATGAAGTCTTGGGCACCAAATCCCAAGTGTTGTTTTCCTCAAGTGCTTCAATCTCTTCCTTCATTGCATGCTTCCATTCTGTTTTTGCTTTGGCCTCTTCAAATGATGATGGCTCCTCTTGGTTTATGTCATGTGCTATATAGATAGAATGTTTAGTTACTAATGAGGTGTCAAACCCATACCTTTCTGGTTTTTCCTTTTCCCTCATAGATCTTCTTAGGCCATGATGTGATGATTCTGCCTCATGTCCAAGTTCCTGCAATTTTGCTTTACCTTTAGACTTCCATGTTTTGATCTTTTCCATCTGAGATTCTTCATCATCCTCTGAGGTGTCTTGTTCTTCAATCTTTGGTTGTTCTCTACCAAGCTTTGGAAAATCTTCTTCAAGATCACATGGTAAATTGACCTTCTTGCATGAATCTTCATACCATGAATTGTTCTCATCAAAAACTACATCTCTGCTTACCAAGAATCCTTTGTTGGTAGGGTTGTATAACCTGTAGCCCTTTTGATTGTTATCATATCCAATAAATACACACCTTTCTGCCTTTGGATCCATCTTGCCTCTAACCTGTGAAGGAACATGAGCAAAAGCAATACATCCAAAAATTTTACAATGATCTAAGCTTGGTCTTCTTCCATTCCAAGCCTCATATGGAGTCATCCCATCAAGGGATTTTAAAGGCAACCTGTTAATCAAGTAAGTGGCTGTAGATACAGCCTCAGCCCATAAGTAATTAGGTAAATGCTTTTCATTTAACATAGACCTTGTAGTTTCAACAATTGTCCTATTCCTCCTTTCTGCCACTCCATTTTGCTCAGGAATGTACCTTGTAGTTACCTCTCTTTTGATTCCTCTTTCTTGAAGAAAAGAATCAAAATCATGGGAGAAGTATTCTCCCCCTCCATCTGACCTTAGCCTTTTTAGTGATTTACCTGTTTGATTCTCCACAAGAGCCAAATATCTTTTGAAACATGAAAAAACTTCATCTTTGTGTTTCATAAAGAATAGGATAGTCCATCTGCTCCAATCATCAATAAGGGAGACATAATACCTTGATCCAGATATTGAAGCTTCCTTGTTAGGTCCCCATACATCTGTATGAACCAACTCCAAGAGATCTCCATGCATATAACCTTTCTTCATGAATGGTAACCTGTGAGACTTTCCAAATTGACATGCACTACACTTTATTAGATCATATGTTGTTTTGACAAGTTAGGGAGTCCAAGTACACTTTGATCCCTGCAAATTTGCTTTAATGACCTTTCACCAATATGTGCTAACCTGTTGTGCCATACTTCCAATTCTGTGAGTGTCTGACTACCATAATTAAAGAGAGCAATGTTTCTAGTGTCCTGTAATTCAAATGTGAACAATCTATCTGTCTTTTCACCTTTTGCACTTTTTCTGAATCCTTGACTTGGATCTTCAACAAATGCTCCTGCTTTTGTGAACCTGACTTGCAACCCTTTCTCTACTATCTGCCCAACACTTATCAAATTCTTTGTAATGGTAGGGACATAGAGTACCTTACTGAGTAGGTTGATGTTTCCATCAGGTGCTTTGACATTGCCTATTTTCTCCACAGGATGTTTTGTGTCATGTCTTGTTTGTACCTCATGCTTATTCCTTGGATCTTCTAAATCTGATAGGAGTGCCACATTTCCTGCCACATGATTTGAACAACCTGAATCTATGTAGAAAACATGCTCATCAGATTTACCTTGTGGCATAGCCATGTTCATGATCAATAATGAATCCTCTTTGTTTGAGTCTTCTGTGTAGTTACTGTAGTCTCTCCTTCCTTTGTAGCCTCCTTGATAGTTTGAATGATTGTAGTTGTTGTAGCTGCCATGATAATTGTTGAACCTTCCTCTTGAGTAGCCATAACTTCCTCTATTGTATCCTTTTCCTCTTTGATTCCTGGAATTCCTAAAGCAATTTTCAGTTGTATGATTAGTTAATCCACAAATAGAACATGAGTTGGAGTCTTGGGATCTCCCCCTGCCTTGTCTACCTCCTCTTCCTCTACCTCTGCCATGTCTTCCTCTACCTGCATAGTTAGCTTGATATGTACCTGCTTCATCATCCACTTTCTTTGCCTTTCCTTTGTTATCTTTGGACTTGCTTTTATCAATGTATAAAGCTGAAGATTGATTACCTTTAGAGCTTTCTCCATTTTTGATAAGCTTTGCCTCTTGAGTAAGTAGTTGTCCAATGAGTGTATTGAAATCAGGTACATGCATGTCCATGTACAAATCCATAGCTGTGGTGAATGCTTCCCACTTGTCATCTGCCTTGAAGCCATTGATGACCTGCCTTACAATTTGCTCTTCATCTATTACCTCTCCAATGCCTCCCAACTGATCTGCTATGTCCTTGAGCTTTGTGACAAAATCAGTCATATTTTGTTTGGGAGCCTTCTTGAGAATTGTGGAATCCAGCCATATTTGATGCTTCCTAGCTTTGGTACTTGAAGAAAAGAAAGCTTCAAGTGCATCCCACACTTCCTGAGATGTCTTACAACTAATGTGAGGCAACAAAAAATCTGAGATAGAGTTGAGGAGATAAGACCTTGCAAGTGCATCCTTGGAGCACCATGTGCTCAATCTTTCTTGCTCTTCTTGTGTTGGTTGACTTTTGTTCCTGAAACTTGGCATAACTTCATCTCCAGCCACATAACCATATAAACTTCTACCTTGAAGATAAGCTTCCATTCTTAATGACCAAGCTGAGTAGTTACCTCTGTCCAATTTGTCAATTGATGAAGGAAATCCATCTGCCATGTTGTCCAACCTTGCTCTGATACCACTGTGAAGAGATGGATAAGTATATGCTTGAAGATGAAGAGGTGTTGCAAAATCCTTGATCTACACCAGCCAAATGAACTCTAGGAGTATATGGTGGGCCCTTTTAGCTTGCCAATGGATGTATTAGACACCCTATGTACCTTGGAAGATCACTCTCAAAAAGATAGATCAAAACAGATAAGTTGGAGTTAGCTCAGAGGTGAAAACTTGCTATTCTTGGTTCATACACCTGTCCAGTGTTTTACATAATTCTCTGAGCACAACAGCAATTAGCTTAATTCCTCTTGAGGAAGTCTAGGTAGCTTAAAGAGCTAACTTTCAAGAGTAATTTCATCAAAAATAATAAACCACACATTGAGAATGAGTTTTAACAAGTGATGACATCATCCCGATTTTCGTGGGCTGCTATAGTTTGAGACCAATGAGCAGAAAAATGAACATAACTCAAAATGTAGGAATCCAATAATTATGAAAATTTGTACGATTATATTAGACAGTAAGCTGAATCCAACAAGATTTAAATCACTGAATTTTGGATAAGTAACCACTGAGAAATGGCTCTGACAAAGTGAGTGAAAAAATCGGGTACCTGACAGAGAAGTGAAGATGAACAGACCTTATTGACTTCAAATGACCATAACTAAAGATTGCAACATCCAAATGACATGAAAATTTGTGAGCATATAGTAGACTTATTGAGCTAACTTTAACAAGTTAAATTACTGAAAATGATGCACCAAGCTTAGAGAAACCATCTCTGCAATCTAACTGAGAAAACTGAGAGTAATGGCAGTGAGTAGTACACTTCACAAGAACATGGAAATATGAACTCAAATGATCATGAAAATAAAGTATATTGCTTGTACAATACAATGAACTTACTGATACATATGTGTGCCTTAGAATCACACCTTGATATGGCATAAAGCTCAGCTCTTGGAGGTCTTCACATAGGTCTCTCTAACCATGACTAAAACTGCCATCTATTTATAGTTGAGTTTGGGAGGCTAACTTCCCTCAATCACTCTCCAATCAATCAATGATTGATTTGATTCTCTACCTACCACAAATCACGAATTCGTGGCTCTTCTTTCCATTCTTGATCAAGTGGACTCAACCACTTAAGATTCTTTCACTTTTACATTAAGTAAACTCTTCAAAAGTTACAAGAGGTAGTTCACAAGTGAACTTTACATAGTCTTCATTTTAAAGCTTTTTTCATGACTTTGTGGGACTCAAGCCAATACTTAGGCTTGTCATAGACTTGCTCCAACACTCACCACAACCTCGAAGTTGTATTCCATTAGCAAGAGGAACCATCTCACCAATCTGCCTATATTGCATGGTTTGTTTACCAAGTACAACAGTGCTTGATGATAAGTGAAAAATTTAAACTTATTTGCAAGCAAATAATGTCTAAACTTTTTAACCGCATACACCATGCCTAATCCTTCTCGTTCAATAGTGGTATAGTTTCGTTCAGCTACATTCAACTGTCTACTCGCATAGGCAATTGGAAGATCCATATTACCTTCACCAGTAGATTGTGCAAGCACACATCCAATGGCATAATTGGACGCATCTACATGCACATGGAAGGGCTTATTCCAATCTGGTGTAGTCAAGATTGGTGCTGAACACAATCGCCACTTAAACTCATTGAAGGATTTCTCACACTCATCAGTCCACTCAAAATTGGTCAAGAGTCCGTATAGAGGCTTTGCAATGATGGCATACATGTGTATGAAATGTCGGTAATAACCACAATGCCCCATGAAAGCTTGCACTTCCTTGACATTCTTCGGCCTAGGCAATTCTGCTATAGCTTTTACTTCTCATCAATAGATATGCCATTCTTTGACACTATGTGTCCTAGAATCTTGCCTTGCCTGACCATGAAAACACACTTTTCTGGGTCCAGGCAGACTTGATATTCTCTACATTTGTCAAAGATTTGCCTAAGTTCAGGTATACGTGTTTGTCTAATGTTGGAATGAGCACAAAGATCATCAACATAGACTTCCAAATTCCTCCTCAAGAACTCCTTAAATACATGGCACATTAGTCTTTGAAAGGTTGCAGGAGCATTGGTAAGCCCAAATGGCATTACCCGAAAAGCAAATATACCCCACTCCGTGGCAAAAGCCGTCTTATCTTCTTCAAGTTAATGCATACACGTAATTTGCCATTCTTTTTGGGCACCACTACAATGGGGGACACCCATTCAGTGTGCTCGATTTCATAGATAAATCTAGCTTCCACCAAGCGATCTATCTCTTCTTTGATCTTGGTCGCATAGTTGTCGTTGTATGTGTATGGCTTTTGTTTAGAGGGTCTGGCCTCTGAGGTCATGGGGATCGTGTGTGAGCATATATCAGGGTCTACACCTTTCAGGTCCTTGTAACTCCATGCAAACACATCTCTATATTCTCGTAGTAAGGCTATCAACTCCTGCTCCTCTTCTTCAGTAAGGTCATGTCCAATGTACATGCATCTCTCCTCTCCTTCTTCTATGGCTACCACTATTTTCTTGGTGGTTTCTTTGTTATCATAGGCCTCTCCTGCTTGTGCATCGCGTTTTGGCATTCTTATCATGACTCTCCTGTCTTCTATTTCATACTTCTTAAAGTTTTCTGGGACCTCGAACAAGGATTCCTCCTCCTCTAGTGTGGCTTCTTTCTTCTTCCTTTTCTTTCCTTCACTCTTGTGTGGTTATTCTCACATCATTAGTGAGCTCTTCATGTCACTTGTGTGGTTAATCTCACATCATTAGTGAGCTCTTCATGTCTCTGAGGGTAAACTCTACCTCATAGAAGTATTCTTCATCTAATGCAAATGGTGGATCCATGATGATTGACTTTAAATCAGAGTCACTTGCATCCTCGAATGCATCAGTGCTAGGTTCACATTCTTCCAGAACCGAGTCTCCCATGATTGGCTCTATGGGGAAGACTGAAATGTCATAGCCATCCTCGTCGCAATGGGGTGTCCATTGTTCTTCATTGATGGCTACATCCATTGTTGCTAAAATTTCTGCCCATCCATGAGGTTCAAATTCTTCGTCAGGAAAAACTACAGGTGCATAGGCTAGGTCTTGAATTGATCTATGGGTTTCCTTCGCACCTACCTCTCTGGCTTTTTCTCTCTTCTCTTCTTCTACTGCTACTTTACACATCCACAGGTGAGTCTCTTCATGCATCCATGAAGATCCTGATCCTATGGAATGCACTGACTCAGTATCATCTTTAGCTCTATGGACGGGATTCCATTGAATAGGGGGCACATCTCTATGAGAGAAATCTTTGAGATTCACTTTGGTAGTGACACCCAAGTGTTGCAAATACAAAGAATTGGTCCCCCAATCTTGTACCACTTGCAACTGCCTCAAGAAGGGTCTTCCCAGAATCATCTCATAGGCTTGATTTTTGCTAAAGTCACAGATAGCAAATGTGTGCTCAAACTCCACACCACAAGTGGTAAGAGTTATCCCTTCTAGTAGCCCTAAGGGTCTTTCTATGTGACCGTCAGCCATTTGCAACTTCATTCTTGTTGGCCTGAGTGCTGGCTTGCCCCAACGTTTCCATAAGGAAGTGGTAGCAATTGCGACTCCTGCACCTGAGTCCAAAATGGCCTTGGTTGTGTAACCCTGATGAGTGATAGGGAGATAGGTGTTTCCTTCTTCTCCTTTGCTCATGTCTCCTATCTTGTCCAAAGGTATTTCCGGTACTGTTCTATGAGATCCTACCTGGGAACGAGGTTTTGACATGTCTAGCACTTGCTTGGCTACATGTTTCCACAATTCACGCTTGACCTTGAGTAGCTCTTCTAAAGTGAGATTGCACTTCACTTTAGTATTCTTTACTACCTCTGTGTTCCTAGGTATGATTGAGTCTTCGTTTCTTATCATGACCATCGGTGCTCCCATACAAGTGGACTTTGCTTCCCATGGGTCTGTGAAATGGGGTAGTTCCTGTAAAGAATTAGACTCGAAGTCTAATCTCTCTTGAGATTGGGCACTCTCCTGCTCTCCATAAATGGAAGGAAGGTCTTGTGGGAATTGATCGTGTGTGTCATCCACAAGTTCAACGGGAGGAGGGACTTCACTCTCTTTAGCCCATTTCTCTTCCTAAATCTCTCGCAAGAATTCTGGTGAGTATCGATTCATAGATGAAGAGGTGTTTGGTTCAGTGGAGTTAGGCACATAAGCTTCCTTAGGAGGAATGCTTATTCTATCACTTGCCTTCTCCTTAGCCTGGGAGTTGGCTCCTTTTCCAGACTTTGCAATTATCGTCTCCAATCTATCCAATAGACCATCAAAATGCAATGGTGTCCTAGTGGAGCTAGAGCAGTTGAAGAGGCGACTGGCCTCAAACATGGCTTGAGCCAATTCCACCATCTTGGCACACAACTTGGTTGGTCAAGCTCTAGGTCAGCTCTAGGGTAACATCTTTCATGATCTGTTACATTTAGCCCTGCCTGGATTCTGGCCTGATGTGCCCTAAGCATCATGTCTATGTCCTCAGGAGTGGGATCTGCTAAGACTGATCCTACTCGGGGTGGTGGGTGGGTTACGTGTGGTGAATTAGAATGTTGAGGGATGGAAAGTGATGGGGATGGTAGTGGGGGTGATGTGTGAGAGTGCGTCTGAGATGTGATTTCTATGATCTTGGCTTTGGTCTCTCGCAGACTTTCCTCGAGTTCGCTCATCTTTCTTGCCCATTGCCTTTTCATACGTTCACGGATATCTCTCCAAGCTCTTGTTCTCTTCTTATTCTGGATCTCCGTCTCGCTAACCTCCGCATTCTTTCCTTGGCCTAAGTCTTGGTTTTGCTTAAGTGCCTGAGCTCTCGTGATGACTTGCACTAGGGCTGTGGAAGTCACACTTCCCGTGGAGACTACCACTAAGCCAATAACGTTGATAGGAGCACTTTTTGGCATACTTGGGACACTCGTAACAAATGCTCCTTTCCACAGTCTGGACAAAAGCCTTGAATTGTCACAGATTGGGTTTGTGTGGGTGCAGGTAGAGGGCAATCACGAATGAGGTGATCTCCCTGACATCGATAGCATGGCCCTCTAGGAAATGGAGGTCTCATCGGCCTAGGTTGAGGTCTAGAGTTGGGGTTTGTGTACATGACATTTGCATATTCTGGCTCCCAACTAGACTCACTCGGTTCTTCATAATAGTACGACTCATTATGCTTGGGTGATTGCATGTTGTAAGCTTGTGGGCTATCAATATGGGTAGAGTCAAAACTATGATCACTTGGGTCACTTTCTGAAAGTGATGATGTCACTGGCACTAAAGCTCTATTTAAATTTTCTTCTACAGCTGCATACTTCACTGGAATCACATTGGTGGGGGCAGGGGGTTGCTGCACTAGGACTGGTTGTGGTCTTTGTTGCCCTTGATAGGGTGATTGATAGGTTTGCTGGGCCCTAGCATACTGTTGTTGTGGGTACGGATTAGGGTACTTTCCTTGTTGTGGATATGGCTGAGGATAATTTTGTCTAACAGCTTGTTTGTTATATGGGCAGTCTTGTGCTGTGTGATTGGTGTACCTCCTTTCTATGGTGCAGTACTGGTTGTTGGGATTAACTAGGGGTTGAGCCATGATAGGGCACACATTAGCCATATGGTCTCCTCCACAAGTGTAGCATCATTTTCCTGGGGCAAATCTAGGAATTTGCTTGCTAGAGACACCTAATTTCTGAGCTACCTTTTTTGCTAGATCCTCAATTGATGTGGATTGTGAGGAAATGAGGCTACTAGAATTATCTGAATCTTTATAGATCTTTGAGAGCTATAACTCCTCCCCTAGATTATCCTCAATGTCTATGCACATGCGTACACACTCTTCTATGGATCTAGGGTCCTTTAAGTACACATATGATCTCAGTTTGGTGCTTAACAATCCGTCTAGAAATAGGGCCACTTGCTTGGCCGGAGTGGGTAACTCTAGAGCAGGGCATCTCTCTAGATATTGCCTAAACCTTCTTCTTGCGAGCCTCATCGTCTCTTGAGGTGTTTGCTTGAAGCTGTATATCAAGGAAGATGTGTTATGCCTAATGCCACTTTCGGAGAACTCTGAGATGAATGCTTCAAGAAGTTGGTCTATACTTCTGTACTGATCTTGGTGAAGTGGTTGAAACCAAGTCAATGCAGTGTTCTTGAGTGTTAGGCCAAAAGCATTGAATTGAGTGAACAATTCTTCCACTTGTTCGGCTCTCAAAACTTGCCTAAACTCTGCTACATGGTCATACGGGTCTTCTGTGCCATCGAAGCAATTCTTCATGGACTTAACCAATTGTGTGGGCCTTAAGGTTCTAGCATGTTCTCTAGGTCTTGGCAAAGGGAATTTGGCTGTATTTCTTGTATTCCTTGGATCCCTATGTCTCTCCCTGTCCATCCTATCAATCTCTATCCTCGTTCTTTCTCTTCCAAGTGGATTAGCGAAGCTCACCTCGGGTCTATCTCTACTCCTCTCTCTCTGAGTTCCATGAGCCTGAGATGTCCTAGCTCCTTGATGACCATAAGACACAGTGGATCGAGCTTGGGGAAAAACAAATTCACCCTTCCAAGTGTATGTGTGTCTTCCATGCTCTGAGACCACAAAGATCCTCTCCAAAGTATCATCTAAGAAGGTCACTTTGCCTGGGGTATCAGGATCTTTGAATTCATAGATGGTGAGTGCTCCCACTTCGTTGGGCTTTTCAGGCTTATATCTCCAAAAAGCCTCATCCGTCTCTCGATTCACAAGTAGATATATGCTCCTATTGTCCTAGGGAACCCACTCTGGCGTGATTATTCTCGTCAGAACCGACTTGTCTCGAGGGGTTTTTGGCTCCTTTCCTAAGTTCCCTTGCTCTATGTCTCTTACCTCGACCTCTGGAATTATGTTGCCAAATTCATCTGTTCTATATGGTTGACTAGTGACCACATACATTGTTCCTTCTTTATCAATGTAAGAACCATTTTTGAACTTGACTATAGGGTGTTCTAGTCCAATGGGCTGATTCGGGTTCTTAATTAGGACAACAGATCTTCTCAGACCATCCTCATAGATACGAGCACCTAACCGGTTGGTCTAGATATATTCCAATTGAGTTTTGTAGGGACCTTCAAGTCTTTCTAGGTATGCCACTCCTGAGCTACCTACAGGTCCTTCCATGTTATAAGACATCTCAGAGTCACTAGTTTCTGAGTCTAGAGCGTAGGGGTAATCACTCAATTGTTGGGCCCAAGATCTGGCTGTATGGTTGACGCTAGCCTCGGATGATCTAACACTTTGACAGTCTCTCCCTAGGTATCTTCCCGATCTTAGGTTCATATGCCCTTTGTACGTTGCTGATTCTTTGATACCAATCACTTGTTCCTTTTGAGCTCCTTTGTATGTGTGTTCTTGTCTTTATTTTAGTGTCGTCAGGAGCACTTAAGTGTGTCGTACTTGATGTTCTTCGTCCACCTAGTTTAAGTTCTTTTCCTTTAAGTTGTCCTTTGACTGCAATTTAGCCTATTCTTGGACTTGAGAAATTAAAGGCTCTTCAAACTTGAGTATTCCTATCGTATCCCTAGTCAATTTGGATAGCTACTCACACTTAGCCTATGCTAAGAATGGACTGAGGGGGTTAAGAGATGTTCCAAACTCAAGTCGCTTCTCCTTGCTATGCTTGTCTGCCCAGGAAGCACGTTCCCAGGCCTGCTCACACTGGCACTTGCTTTGCTTTCTCCAAGAGCTCTCGTTAATCCTATAAAAAATCCCAAGTTTAGCTCCAATTTGATCCTTCAATTGACAGACAATTTATTTCAGACACTTTTAATGACCCTTTTTCCCCCCTTTTCTATTGCCAAAAAATTTCCTCTATAGCTCCCTTGCTGTATCTACCCCACAAAGGGTCAACTTCAAAATACCCTATGTGACAAGCCTTAGAGCTCAAAAAATGGATTTCATATGAAAAAGTTATGACAGTTCAGGGTTTAGGGGGTTAAACAGACAAACAGATCCTTTCAAGAGTTTAGTGTATTTTTCTAAGGCCTTTGTAATTGTAGGAGTAATTGAGTATGCAAATATGCCTAAAATTTAGCCTAAAGTTTCAAAAATTTACCCCTTTATTTTTTGTCAAAAATGCCTGTCTATCGCGATAGACAATGTCTGTCGCAATAGACACTGGCTGTCGCGGGGGGGGGGGGGGGGGGGGGGGGCGTCTGTCGCGATAGACGGTGTCTGTCGCGATAGACGGGGTCTATCATGGGGTCTTGTCTGTCGCGATAGATGGTGTCTGTCGCGATAGACTATGTCTATCGTCTGTCGTGGTTTGGTCTGTCGCGATAGACGGTGTCTGTCATGACAGATGATCTCTATCATGGGTCTCTGTCTATCGTGATAAATGGTGTTTTTCGTGATAGATGGGGTCTGTCGTCTATCGTGGGCCTGTCTGTCACGATAGATGGTGTCTGTCACGATAGACTAAGGCTGTCGTATGTCATGCTTTTGGTCTGTCGCGATAGACGGTGTCTGTCGCGATATACGGTCTCTATCGTGGGTCTGTGTCTGTCGCGATAGACGGTGTTTGTCGCGATAGAAGGGGTCTATCGTCTATCGTGGGCCTGTCTATCATGATAGATGGTGTCTGTCGTGATATATGGTGTCTGTCGCAATAGACTGAGGCTGTCGTGGGGTGCTGTCTGTCACGATAGACTGAAAAAACACAAATTTTTTAGAATTTTTTAGTGATTTGGAGTGCTCTCATGGTGTAGGTCATTGTGCCAAACATGCATTCAAAAAATATTTAGTTTTTTTTGTCTATCACGATAGACAGAGGTCGTCGTCCCAGGACCTGTGCAGAGTTCTATGGTACCTGCGCAAGCTGCTGGAGATGGTGGTACAGCTAGATCCTACAACAAAAGCTCAAAAAACACACAAAAATTGATAGCATGCAAGCTCTCTCTCGCTCTCTCTCACAAGTGAAATGAGGGAAATGAGGTGGGTAGGGGAATATGACCAAAAACCTGAAATTTTTGTGAAGATGGAGATGGAGGTGGGAGATGGTGAGGATGATGATGGTGATGATGGTGGTGCAAAAACAAGAAAGAAAAGAAGAAAAATATGGAAAAGAAAGGATATTACCTATGACTCCAATGTCTCAACTCTACGTCTTACCATCACACGCTCGTCCTCGAAGCTCTCTCCCCGGCAATGGCGCCAAATTTGGTGTCACTCTAGCATAATGGTGAGTACCAACGTGAGGAGATCCACCTCATAATTGTCAATCCGTGGAGACGTGAGGACTAGTATGGAGACTATGAGCAAGTGAGGGCACAAGTGTGTGAGTGAGAAGCACACAAACATGCACACACATACACACACACGCACACAAGGCAAGAATAAGGAGAGGAACAATGGAGTTCTTTGCATTAGTCAAAAACTCTTTTACATAAGCTCAATTCACAAACAATCCAACCTCAAAAATGAGCTCTCTAGCTCTTTTTATAGTTTTTTAACTAGCTTTGGCCTTGTCCAGACCTAGTGTCCGGCCTAGTTAAAAATTAGGTTCTAAAGCCTATTTGAGGGCTCAAACGGAGTCTAAAAATTATGAAAATTGGTATCTAGCTAATTCTAAAAGGAATCCTCTGCTTGAACAAAAGGGAGTCTATTCTACCAAAAACAGGATTTACAATGTGTGTGTAGTGATGAAAATCACTTGAATTGGAAATACTTTATGGAAAAAAATGATTAGGCCTTGTTGCTGTATTGTGCATGACTGCTCCGTTGTGCATGTATGCTCTTCTTATGACTTGTATGCCAACATCTTCCAAGTACATCACATCTTACAAAGTCAACATTAGATTCATCATGGACCTCTTTGATCATCTCTTTATTGTTCATTTAGTCAGTAATGAGCTTTGTTATGACAACAAAGATCTGAAGCTTAATTAAAAATTTTGACTATGTGAATCAATGTATGATTCCAACAATGCATCATCCATTAGTCACTTGATGAGTCACATTAAAAAGAAGAATTACCAAAGAAATAATGTTTTAAGCACTAGAAAAGTCAACGAGAGGGGAGTTCAAACATTATATCCAATCAACAACAATATACTCAACAAAAATGCATGGTTCATATGAAACATAATACACAAATTTGAGTACCCAATAGTAGGATCAATTGCCAATGGAATCATGATTCCATATGGGTATCCAAGGCTCTATCATGGCATACAAAGAGCACCACTTTTTCTTCCAAGAGCAATCCCATGATGCACAAGAACATAAAAAAAGAAAGACTTGAACAACCATCTGAGGTAAAAACAAGATCCACACCACAAGACCACATCCACATCAATACCATGCCTAGTCTGTCAGGCAAATATGAGTACCTAAAGTTCTCATTGCAACACAGAATGGTCAAAATCATATTTCAATTCCCACATAGACACATCTACTAGAAGGAAAATAACTAATTGAACATAAGAGACATGCACCAAATAGGTCCCATCATCGGACCAGAGGGCAAGGATACCAAAGGGCATGAAGGACAACAATTGGCAACATGTAGAGAAACCTACACAACACATGCAAATTTGGGTTTTCAAATCCCATATCCAATCCTTAGATGGATTCACATATATCTAGAGACCCAAGCACACATGTCCTTAGCAATCAAAGAGAAAGCCTCCACAACAAAGCATCCTAAAACTTTGAAGCCAATCAAGCAAACTAAGATTCTTAAATCCCTGTTTCAAGTACAAGAGCTAAACATTTTTGGAAACCCATAACTCTAAAAATTGATTCCCCTAGGCCAAATGCTTCCTAGGAATGATGAAGGCTAGAAGGACAACATAGAATGGTGGCTCCAACCCAACAACATACTCTCATGTAGCTTCCCAAGGTCAACCAACCCTCTATGATGCAAGATGGGTCTTTGACGACTCACCAAATATGAGTTTTCAAGCCATAATCATCTTCCACATTGACACCCATCATACCAGACACTTTAGACATTGATTTGATACTTTTTCTCATTTTTATAGTAATTATAGAAAGAATAGGATAAGCCTCTCCATGTAGGAACCATGTTCCCAAACAACCTTGTTTCTTCCACACATTTTCATATCATCTACACTTAAAATGTGATTAGGGCTACATTACATGAAATTGCATAAGACAT